>CM062098.1:7377828-8127676 GCA_031163375.1 Conogethes punctiferalis | reverse complement strand
CCACATTAAGATCATTATTAAGAACCCATACGTGTGGGGTGTCTATGGATAGGTCTTCAAAAATGATATTGAGGTTTCTAATATTATTTTTTTATCTAAACTCAATAGTTTGCGCGGTGGCACATTTTTCCACTTTGGCGCGGTTTCCAAAGTGGAAAAATGTGTGTCTCCCAAATTTTCTTTAAACTTTCATCATCATCATCGTCATAATTCAATTCAGTCCACTGCTGGACGTAGGCATCTCCCAAAATCCGCCAAGTTCATGAACTTTACTAATTACTAACACCCGTTTCTAGCCGCGGCATGCACTACGAAAACGTGTCGATACTGATCAACGCGATCGCGGACGTCATCGGCGAGATGCGGTTCTGCTGGCGGGACGACCGCGGCCTCATCTGCGCGCAGAGCGGCGTCTTCAGGGTTAACTGCATCGATTGTTTGGACAGGACTAATGTGGTGCAGGTGAGATTAGGTATATTATGAGGGCGCCCTGCGGTAAGATAGATAGATAGATAAAAAAATTATTTACATAAACTTTTTATCTAAAAAAACAATAGATAAATAAATAAATAACCCAAGACATGCCACGCAGGGCCACACAGCGCCACCTAGCCCCAAACTAAGCCAAAGCTTGTACCATGGGTACTAGACAACTGATAAACTTACTTAGATACATTTTTTTTTTTATAAATACGTATTATACATAGAAAACACCCAGACCAATACAAATAGACATGTTCATATGTTAATAGCAAATAAGACAAATACATACAGGAAAAATTATGAGAAGTTTACAACGTGCAAGGATGTGGGTGTGTGTGCAGCAGCGATGCAAAAAGGTGATGGCTCAGCAAATTGTTTGTTCAACGAGCAAACTACTGATTTTCAGCCACCACCCACATCCCAAGACATGCCACGCTGGGCCACACAGCGCCATCTAGCCCCAAACTAAGCCGAAGCTTGTACTATGGGTACTAGACAACTGATAAACTTACTTAGATACATTTTTTTTTGTAAATAAATACGTATTATACATAGAAAACACCCAGACCAATACAAACAGACATATTCATGCACACAAATGTTTGTAATGTGTGGGGATCGCACCCACGATTCTTGGCTCAGAAGGCAGAGGTCACTACCAAATGAGCCACCGAGCCTGTCGTTATAATATGCGTTACAGGTACGCCCCACACAACTCAGGGATGTAAGGGAGCGACCTATCATCTTTTCGCTCCAAGCTAACCTCACCTGCCCGTGGTGCATCGTGCCGAACAACAAACAACAACCGGCTGGTGGCGGTATAACCATCATAATTGAAAGCGTAGCTAAATGCCACAGACCGATGACGGGCAGCAGCGTCACCGGAGCAAGAAGCTACGCCCTGCGATCGCCAACCCGCCTGCCCAGCGTGGCGATTATGGGTATATCCTCCAGATGTTTGCTCTAAGTGGCGAACAACTGGAGAGGCCTGTGTCCAGCAGTGGACCGTAATAGGCTGATGATGATGATGTGGGGCTCAGTCCTATTTAGCGGAGAATTCCCGCTAAACCCGACGGTGGTCCGCTACGAGCATTTTGTCTGAGGAGTACGTCTACTCTATAAGTATTGTTTGTGAAGACTTCCAGTCTAAACATTTTCAACAGACGGCGATAGCGAAGTACGTGCTGGAGCTGCAGCTATGCCGCTTGGGTCTAGGCACGCCCGGCTGCGGCCTGCCGCCCTCCCTGCGACACGCCTTCCTCACCATGTGGGCGGACAACGGAGACGTCGTGTCCCGGCAGTACGCGGGCACTAAGGCACTCAAGGTGAGTGAAATAACCCAAGACATGCCACGCTGGGCCACACAGCGCCACCTAGCCCCAAACTAAGCCGAAGCTTGTACTATGGGTACTAGACAACTGATAAACTTACTTAGATACTTTTTTTTTGTAAATATATATGTCGCAGTCATCTGGTTGAATCTGCTATTCAATTGAGTCGCTAGCGCGTTCATTGAATGACGACATTCAATTGAATGACTAGACCGAACGTTGACTAAACACGAGTCACTTAACGTCCAACTAGGTAGCGGATTGAATCATAGCCCTTTGAAAAGAGCGGACGCAAAAGCAGTCAAGTGATTGTAATTTAGTTAATTTTTTTCCCGCGCGGCGTTAGTAGTCACTAAAACAAATATGGCGTCGAACATGATCACCTGAGTGTTGATATTTTTTTTGATTAGATTTATTTACTTTAAACTG
Organism: Conogethes punctiferalis; assembly: GCA_031163375.1. NCBI lineage: Eukaryota > Metazoa > Arthropoda > Insecta > Lepidoptera > Crambidae > Conogethes > Conogethes punctiferalis. Next base: position 8,125,433 of record CM062098.1, on the reverse strand, counting down.
ACTTATACATAATAAAATAGTGTGACGGCATGGATTTACCTATTAATACGCCGCCTCCGGATACTTTTAAAGAAAAATTAAAAACTAAACATTAAACAGTCGGCTTTTACCCATTCAATGACTATGCTAAAATGACTTTCAGTCAAGACGTTGAACGTTTCATTCAATAACTTGATGAGTTGTCTTTTAGGCATTCAATTAAATGTCGTCATTCAATGAACGCGCTAGTCATTCAATTGAATAGCAGATTCAACCAGATGACTGCGACACATACATATTATACATAGAAAACACCCAGACCAATGCAAACCCACGACCCTTGGCTCGGAGGGCAGAGGTCACTACTAAATGAGCCACCGAGCCTGAGTACCAGTTTTTTTTATTTTTTTTTATAGTACCTCGGCTCCCCTACGCCTGATGGAAAGCCAAAGAGAAGCCCAAGTTGCTGTGACAACTGGCAAGTAACTGGCTTACCTGTCAGTTGCCACTGCCATGCCCAACCCTAACCCCCCCACGAGCTCCGGAGACCCTACTCACCAGCAGAAACACGACCCAGAGGTCATTTGACTGCGGTATTCTATAGGGTGGAGGTCCGAAGATTCGCTATACGTTTATTATAATAATTATTGTGTGCCAATTTATTTAATATCTAATAATTTACTTTTTCCAATTCTCAGGGCGACTATACTAGAACTGGCGAACGAAAATTCACAGGCATGATGAAAGATGGGGTCGCTTCAGCTAACAGGTAACATTTAGTGTTTGTATTATGTTTCGGAAATAAGACATCTATCATGCATATTATGTCGAAATATCCATAAAAAATAACCCAGGACATGCCACTCTGGGCCACACATCGCCATCTAGCCCCAAACTAAGCTGAAGCTTGTACTATGGGTACTAGACAAATGATAAAGTTACTTAAATACTTTTTTTTACACAAAAACATATTATTCATAGTTAACATCCAGACCAATACAGACATGTTCATGCACGCAAATGAATGGCCATAGACCCGAATACAGGTCGTTTTCCTCCCGCCCCAGGTTCATCATCAGCCATTTTTGCGACGCGATGACTCAATGCGCCATAGACATCGCACTCGGCCAGCCACTCAATACGGCGACCATAGACGAACACGATAGCCTCTGGCGGGACGTGAGAACTGCTACACTTATGGTGTTTGAGAATATGGACACGGACAGACCGAAGTTAGAACTGATGCCAAGCTACTTTGGTCATCCGTTGACTTGTGAGCTCGCGTCCGCTGAGATTTTGTACGGAGTGGGGAGGTCAGTTTATACTGGTTGTAGTACTAATGAGAGATTTGTTCTGGCTTACTAATGTTTTGTTTGACCTCCTCACTGTTATTATAATAAACTAATGGTTATTATGCACTTACAATGTTTCGTGTACTAAACTTTTACGTTAACTTGGATTTACCTAACTTTACCAATAGGAATTTGACTAGTCAGTTGACTAATTAAGAACAGTCAAAACAGGTAATTTCCATAGATATTCCATTGTATGTCACATAGCCACATGATTTTATAGTCAACTGAATATAGACTTATATATATTTATTTGAAATAGGTTTAAAATTAAAAAGAAAAATAGGACAGGTCAGCTTATTGCCATTTTGTGATTCTAGTTTAACATACATAAAATCCGCCATTTTATGACGTCATAAGGCTATGTAAACAAAAAATTTCGTTCTCACTTTTCTTTTAATTTCTCTTGTGGTTTTATGTCACTATAATATCTAATTAACTACAAAAATGAGTGAAACTTTTTGTTTATTGTATTGTACATTTGTTTCAGATACTACCTGTCCACTTTCAAAGATGCATTGAGGCAGGTGGCGATTGATGTGATGACCGGGGAGTCCAAGTCTATCCCGGAGCAGCTGATCGTCCCGGAGTGTTCGCGGTGCACCTCAGTCAAGGTTCTCATGTTCAACGTGCGTGCATGCCTCCTATCCTATACCTAATCCCTAACCTATTATATTGTTAAATGGTAGTACATTATGTATATTAGTTATGTATGTATTATTATTTATGTATTTATGTTTATTAGCTAGCATCAATTCCGATTCAGTTGATTTTCGCTAAAAAAATTGTTCAACCTTCAAGTTGTATGTATGTCGCAGTCATCTGGTTGAATCTCCTATTCAATTGATTCAATTGAATGATTGACGTCATTGAATGTGTGACCGAACGTTGACTAAACACGCGTCACTTAACGTCCAACTAGGTAGCGGATTGAAACATAGCCCTTTGAAAAGAGCGGACGTAAAAGCAGTCAAGTGATTGTAATTTAGTTCATTTTTTTACCGCGCGGCGTTAGTAGTCACTAAAACAAATATGGCGTCGAACATGATCACCTGAGTGTTGACATTTTTTTGATTAGATTTACTTTAAACTGACTTATACGTAATAAAATAGTGTGACAGCATGGATTTACCTATTAATACGCCGCCTCCGGATACTTTTAAAGAAAAATTAAAAACTAAACATTAAACAGTCGGCTTTTACCCATTCAACGACTATGCTAAAATGACGTTCAGTCAAGACGTTGAACGTTTCATTCAATAACTTGACGAGTTGTCCTTTAGGCATTCAATTAAATGTCGTCATTCAATGAACGCGCTGGTCATTAAATTGAATAGCAAATTCAACCAGATGACTGCGACATGTATATTGAGCCATCATCATCAGCTTATTGCAGTCCTCTGCTGGACATAGGCCTCTCCAGTCGTTCGCCACCTAGGGCAAACTTCTGGAGGATATACCAATAATCGCCACGCCGGGCAGACGGGTTGGCGATCGCAGGGCGTAGCCTCTCGCTCCGGTGACGCTGCTGCCCGTCATCGGCATGTTGTATTTAGCTATGCCTTCTATCATGATGGTTTTACCGCCACCAGTCGGTTTGCCAGAGCCTCGTTTGTTAGGCAGGATGGACCACGGGCGGGTGAGGATGGCTTGAAGCGAAAAGGTCATATGTCGCTCCCTTACATCTTTTACATTGAGCCTTATTCATACGAAATACAGTTGGTTTTCCCTTGTTTAACCTTCAAGTTGTATGTATACAGGATCAGTCGGTGCCGGATACAGCCGCAATGGCGCAGCACGTCAAGTCGCTGATCGACGACTGCAAGAAGCTGCTCGTCGACACGGAGCCCGTGCTAGGCTCGTGGGGACTCATCGACGCCGATCCCAAGTGAGTTAGTTAGTTAGAACGGGCCGATTATAGCAACTCGACTACCGAGCGATTATGTTTTTTTTTTATAGTAGCTCGACATAATGGCTTCCCTACGCCTGCTGGAAAGAGAAGCCCAAGTCGCTGTGACAACTGGCAAGTAACTGGTCAGTTGCCACTGCCATGCTGGCCCAACCCTAACCCAAGACAACAATGTTGCCAACTTGACATAAAATATTATGGCTTCGTTCTTATAATGGCAACATATACCTACTTATAATAAATTTGTAGAGAGGTCAATTCTGTACATTGATATTTTCAAAATAACTGTCAGGGGATGATTAGTGCTCAATACTGCCAAAAATGCAATCAGTAAAATTTTTTGTCTGTCTGTCCGTTTGTTTGTTCGTTATAGAAACAAAAAAACTACTGAACGGATTTTAACGAAACTTGGTATAAATACTTAGTATAGTTTTCATCACGCATCGATCAAAAAAAATAGAGCAGTGAAGGGAAATATTGGGAAAACGGGAGAATTTTTTATCTGTATGTTTGAACGCGCATCACGCAAAAACTACTGCACGGAATTGAATGCGGTTTTCACCAATGTATTGCTAGAGGTCTACTTAAAATTTAGGCACCATTTTATGGAAGTCCGTTATTTTTGTAACCTGATATCCACGCGTGCGATGCCGCTGGCACAGCTAGTAAATAAATAGTTAAGGGGTTTACGTCCAGAGGCGAAGCGGGTGCATGTTGATGACTTGTTTCCTTCCACAGTACCGGAGATCCCCAAGAGACGGAGATGGACAGCGTGCTCCTGTTGACCAGCGACGCTTACTACGTGGCCGACTACGACGAGACGTCCGACAGGCTGCTGACCGTACAGCGGGTGCCGCTGCGTGACGTCACCGGCGTGGAGCTCGGCGCCGTGGACACTAGCGCCGCCACTGTACGTATGTGACGTCATCAATGTACTAGCGCCGCCACTGTACGTATGTGACGTCATCAATGTACTAGCGCCGCCACTGTACGTATGTGACGTCATCAATGTACTAGCGCCGCCACTGTACGTATGTGACGTCATCAATGTACTAGCGCCGCCACTGTACGTATGTGACGTCATCAATGTACTAGCGCCGCCACTGTACGTATGTGACGTCATCAATGTACTAGCGCCGCCACTGTACGTATGTGACGTCATCAATGTACTAGCGCCGCCACTGTACGTATATGACGTCATCAATGTACTAGCGCCGCCACTGTACGTATGTGACGTTAGAAAGGGGACACTCCAAAGATGTTTTCATGAAATTCGAAGAGCATGATCCCTTTTAATTTTTTTTAATGATATTTTTAAAGTTGAGGTTTAAGTTTATACTTTTTACAAAAATAAACTTTGCTCTTAAAAAAACTAGATGTTGCAGATGAATGATTTTGGTTTTGATTGAAGCGTACACTATTAAAAAATTAAAGATTAAAAAAAAATAAGCTAGACCTAATAGTTTTTTTTTATTAAAATGTAAGCATAGTCTTTTGTCAATTTTTAACCGACTTCGAAAAAAGGAGGAGGTTCTCAATTCGTCTCTATGTATAATATTTTTTTTTTTTTATGTATGTTCAGCGATATTTCCGTCAATTATGGATGGATTTCCAAAATTTTTCGACAGTTCGACAGAAGACACTTCCGAGGTGGTCCCATTATCACCAAGTAAGGATCTGATGATGGGATCCTGGAGAAATTGAGGGCAACAACCGAAAATTGTATGCTTATATGGTGTTTTTGTTACGTAATCATATTTTACTCAGGTATATGCTTCCGGGCGACAACATCTGGTGCTGATGATGAAGCCACAGAACTCCTTAACGGTTAGGAGTTAGGGGACAGTACTGACATTGGTCGATATTAAACTAGGTAGTAGTATGTACTTATGCAGGGCTAATAGGGCAGGTGATTTGGTAAGTGATATGCTTGATTCTAGATCGCAAAGTCTTCACTTAAATCAAAATTTTTCATTCCTAAGTAAAACTCTTAAGGACATTAATTAGCCTTTATTCAAGGTCACAGCACATTAACGCAACTAAAAACAGAGAAATAAAATTATTTTTAAAAAAAAAATTAAACCGACTTCAAAAAAAACGCAAACGACCAAAACTAAAAAGCGATAAATAACGTAAGTAATTCTATCCTTAATACATAATTATTTAAATATTACAATTATCACTTATTTTTGAAGTCGGTGCCAGCCAAACATATCTAGGTATATTGTCGTGTGGATATGCCGGCCGCGCGCGTCATACAACAACAGTCTACGTTAGGTACCGAGAGGTTGGCACCGACTTCAAAAATAAGTGATAATTGTAATATTTAAATAATTATGTATTAAGGATAGAATTACTTACGTTATTTTTACACAAATTAGTTTTAGTTCAGAAAAAAAAAATGGTTCGGCCAAGCCTTTTTTAAGGGGGGAGAAGAGGTAGAAAAAGACCCTCCCAATCACTGATTTCAATTTGTCACACGATGCACCAAACACCCTGTATATCATTCATCATCATTCACTCACTCACTCCCTGTCGACAGCTGTTCGGAGTAGGTCGCAAGAGTACCAGCGAGCCGGTGGTCTGCATCAGGTTCCATTACTCGCACAACGGCGAGCTGGGCTACTTCCACATGTTCCGCTCTACCTCGCTGCGGTTCTTCAACAATATGGCTGTGGTCATTAATACTAAGGATGAGATGCTCGGTCAGTATAAGTCATTCATTCGTTCATTAATGTGCCAGTTCGAGTAGTTTTTTTTATATGTGTCGTGGCCACATCACAGAATTGCCCATTTTTATGAAATGTTCGGCCATTTAATGAAATGGTTGCATTTCATGAAATACTAGCAAACCCGGCGAACTCCGTTTCGCCACCAGATGGCTTCTTTTTTCCTGAATTTTCTTTGCTATAAACCTCACGGAGCCCGAGACCTTTCCAACGAATGTAAAACTGTGGAAATAGGTTCGTGCGTTCTGGAGTTATAGCGTCAGGGAGGAAAACCCGACTTATTTTTATTTCATGAAATATTTCACTGTCCATTGGCCATATCATGATGTGCCCAGGCCAGATCAATGATAAGAAATCGTTTGACGATAGGGCCGGCTAGACGCACTGCTATTTCATGAAACGGTCAATCTCAATCGATCATATCGTGGAATTGTTTCATTATAGCGGTGGAGGCGCTGTAAGCGCCAGTGTTGCCATATTCCGACTAAAATACTTAACCTATGACAAATTTACTAGGTTCGAAGCGACCAGAAATACAAGGGAACTTATTATGACAATGACCTGACCTGAGTGTAATTCAAAATATTAAAGAGTCAAGTTAATATGTAAACTAAAAATAAAGAAGAGATAAATGAAAACCAAGCATATATATGTAAATCTTAACTAATATCATAAAGCTGAAGAGTTTGTTTGTTTGTTTGTTTGAACGCGCTAATCTCAGAAACTACTGGTCCGAATTGAAAAATTCTTTTTGTGTTGAATAGACCATTTATCGAGGAAGGCTATAGGCTATATAACATCACGCTGCAACTATTAGGGGCGAAGAAATAATGGAAAATGTAAAAAAAAAAACGGGGAAAAAATAACTATTCCACGCGGACGAAGTCGCGAGCACAGCTAGTCATTTATGTAAATGTTGTTTTATGTATTAGTAACGGTACTTTAAAATTCAATATCATCGTTAATGTGTTCCGCAGAGTCGCTTCATTCCATCTGCGAGTCACTGTTGGTGGCGCGAGACGTAGCGAAGCTGCCTCCCATACCGTTCCACGACGGCATCAAATTGGAAAGGAAAAAGTCCAAGGTAATTATCATATAAACGCTTTATTGACTGGACTTTACTAAGTGGGTTTAGGGAACCGACGAGCATGTATGAAGAGATTGATGAATGTGGACGAAGCAAAAGTTGTGTGCCAGGGGCCCTACTACGAAAACGATCGTTCGTTGAACGGATCGCGTATTTTTGCCCCATAAATCCCTCTCATTTGTCCCTCTCTGTCTAAGCTATAACTTTACCGCTTCATAACTCGCTTAATAGAAAAGATAGTTAAAAAATTCTTCGATATATATGTATTTGGAAGATAAAAGATCTCAATAAATCCATGAAAAACGTCATGCAATTCCCTATTATCATTGGGCCTATAATAAATAATAATAATAAATAATCTTTATTTGAAATAATTACAGTTTTTCTTAAAACAATTTGAGCGTTAATGACTGCAGTAGTCGAGGACTGTGTCGCAGTCATTAGCACCCACCTCCATAACGAACTTTTCATACAGGTTAAACATTTTGTGATTTTTAGACTAACTTAAATGTAATCATTCTCTCACTCATAAGTTTTAAAAAAAGCAGATAAATTATATGTGTGTGTGTGTGTGTGTATGTGTCTGTGTGTGTATGTATGTATGTGTGTGCGTTTTAAGCTGAAGATACAAACATAGTACTCTTACCTATGTCCAGCTGTGGACGTTCGCAGGTTGATGATGACTACATCTTTATGATATTTTCTTCCTCTTCAGGTACACCCAACCCAGGGCCAGTCCGGCGGTGGCAGGGCGTCCTTGTACCTCGATCTGTCGCGTCTGCCCACGCTGACGAGAAATGTCAGCGAAACTCAACTGGTAGCCGATATAAGAAGCGTCGGTAAGTCAATGTTAAAAAGCCTTTCTCTAGGACATCCACCAAGGTGTAGTACACTAGTGTTATCTAGTCTTAGAAGAGAATAATCAACCGCTGCGGCACAGCACTATTCGCCACGCTCAAGAATCACCGCACTAACGTTGACAGTTGAGTTTGACGTAACGGTGACACTGACAGCTGTCATCGAGTCCCCGCCGATTATTACTTTTTCTCTCTGTCTGGTTGAACGAGTGTTTGTAATTGGATTGTGTAAATAAATACTTTCAGATTATCAATTCTTGTGTTAGCACTAGTAATGTTGTCAAACTATCAAGGACAACGAGTTGGGGTAAACGAGTTCTGGAGTGGCGAGCGCGTATCGGCAAACGTAATGTAGGACGCCCTCAGGACAGGAGTGACGATTTGCGCAGGACGGCTGGCAAGTGCTGGATGCGAGAAGCCCAAAATTGACCTAAGTGGCGAACATTAGGAGAGGCCTATGTCCAGCAGTGGACTGACACGGGCTGATGATGATGATGTCAATCTGTCGATGGTTGCATCCGAATAAAACGACCCTATCGATTAGACCAACTGAATGGTCCCGGTATAACCACGACGACTAAATACCAGAAGCCGATGACGGGCAGCAGCGTCACCGGAGCTAGGTTCTACGCACCTGTCCAGCATGAAGATTATGGGTAAAGCTTCTGGAAGCTTTACCCATAATAACCACATCTGGATGTTTGCTTACACATCTGGAGAGGCCTATGTGTGGCCCAGTGGACTATGATAGGCTGATGATGATGATGAAGAGTACTATCGATAGGGTTGCTCGATTCTTAGCTTTACACCCCAATGGTAAAATGAGCGGGGTGAAAATTAATATAAGAAGTATATTCCATTCCTGATTGTCTCGATGGCTCATTTGGTAGTGACCCCTGCCCTCTGAGTCAAGGGTCGTGGGTTCGATTCCCGCACAGTACAAACATTTGTGTTCATGAACATGTCTGTTTGTATTGGTCTGGGTGTTTACTATGCATAATATGTACTTATTTACAAAAAGTATTTATGTAAGTTTATCAGTTGTCTAGTACCCATAGTACAAGCTTCGGCTTAGTTTGGGGCTAGATGGCGATGTGTGGCCCAGCGTGATATGTCTTGGGTTATTCCCGTTCGCCCCTAATGTATCCTACTACCTCCCACATCCCATCCCCCAGCTCCCCCCTTCCGTCTCTCGCCGACGCAAGCCGTGCTGCGTCAACTGGCGCGGGTGACGCCCCCCGACGCAGTCACCGAGTGCCGCCACGTCACCGCCAAGCGACACCAATCTGTTAGTCAGTGTTGTGTGCTTACGTTACTTTGTACTTAGATAAATAAACTAGCGACTCGCCCCGGCTTCGCACAGGTTCAATACTATTTTTTCCCGCTAAGTCCCGTTCCCGTGGGAATTTCGGAAATTCCTTTCTTGGTGCACTTCTACGGTACCTAAGCTACGTCCCTTCCAAATTTCAAGTTTAGCCGTTTAGGCTGTGCGTTGATATGTCAGTCAGTTTCTCCTTTTATATATTTAGATAAATTGATTGTTATGACATATGGAACACGTGAATGAACCGAAACGTGGACACTCACGGTACGGCTAGTCCACAAGTTAAAGGTCGCTCAGCGAGCTATGGAAAGGGCTATGCTCGGCGTCTCTCTGCGAGATCGGATTCGAAATGACGTGATCCGGCAGGGAACCAAAGTCACCGACATAGCTCATCGGATTAGTAAGCTGAAGTGGCAGTGGGCTGGCCACATCAGCCGCAGAACCGATAACCGTTGGGTAAACGATTTCTGGAGTGGAGATCGCGTCTCGGCAATAGTAGTGTATGATGCCCTCAGGTCACGTGGAGTGACGATTTGCGCAGGACGGCTGGCAAGTGCTGGATGCGAGAAGCCCAGAATCGATCAAAGTGGCGAACACTGGGTGAGGCCTATGTAAAGCAGTGAACTGATATAGGCTGATGATGATGATGAGATAGATTGTTATTCTTTATCGACCACAGTGACGAACAACTAGAGAGGAGGATGTCCAGCAATGGAATGCAATTCGCTGATGATTGCACAAAATACAGGAAAACGTATTGATTGGCAGCAGCGTTACCCGAGCGAGAAGCTACGCCCTGCGATCGCCAACCCGCCTCCCCGGCGTGGCGATTGTAAGTATATGCTCCAGGTGTTTGCCCTAAGTGGCAAACAACAGAGGGCCTATGTCCAACCGTGGGCTGCAATAGGCTGATGATGATGGTGAAGGTAACATTAACACTCTCATTCCAGGATCCAAAGCCCTAACCAACATGACTGAGCAGTTCAGCAAACTGAACAAGTTCAGCCATTCGCTGAACGCGCGCGCCCGCCCCAGTCTCCAGCTGAAATTCGACCAGGGCGCCTCGCGCACCAAGAAGATCTTCACCCTCGGACAGAATAAGGCGGACAAGAAGAAGGGGAGCCTCTCCGACGGTCTCAGCTCGGACTATTCGTCCGATGACGAGAACAGGACGAATATCTTCGAGCCCACCTTGGATAACTTTGAGAACAGCCAGCATTATATTGGTGAGTCTTGCTGCTTTCTCCTTTAAACCAGATTTCAGCATCTTAAACCATGTATGAGCATCTTACGGGTAAGTAGAGTCGAGATCTTCACCCTCGGACAGAATAAGGCGGACAAGAAGAAGGGGAGCCTCTCCGACGGTCTCAGCTCTGACTATTCGTCCGATGACGAGAACAGGACGAATATCTTTGAGCCCACATTGGATAACTTTGAGAACAGTCAGCATTATATTGGTAAGTCTGTTTCAAAGTCTCTTTTAAACCACTACTGCTTGCTCTTTTAAACCAGATTTCAGCATTTTAAACCAGATTGTAATGTACCAGGGGATGTAAGGGAGCGGCATCATCTTTTCGCTCCAAGTCAACCTCACCTGCCCGTGGTGCATCCTGACGAATAACAAACGAGGCGCTGGCAACCGACTGGTGGCGGTATAACCATCACAATTGAAGGCGTAGCTAAATACTAAAGACCGGTGACGGGCAGCAGCGTCACCGGAGCAAGAAGCTACGCCCTGCGATCGCCAACCCGCCTGCCCAGCGTGGCGATTATGGGTATATCATCCAGATGTTTGCTCTAAGTGGCGAACAACTGGAGAGGCCTATGTCCAGCAGTGGACTGTAATAGGCTGATGATGAAACCAGATTGAGCTCACTCTGGATTACTTTGAAGAGGTGTACAAAGCATCATATGGACAAGAAAAGTCGAGATCTTTACCCTTTTTTAACAGTAAAAGGCAGCCTTTCGGACGGCCTGAGCTCAGACTATTCGCCTGATGATGAGAACAGGACCAGGATTATATTGGTAAGTCTTGTGAGCATCTCACTGGCAACTGTGGGTATGCCCTGCCATTCTAGGAGACCAGCAGGTGTGAGCCCCCACGACACGCCCATGCATGCCCATCTAGAAAAAAAAAGGATTTTCTGTTCTCAGCGATTCTCATACATCAGATATATGTACCTAATTATCTATCTATCTACAGGTAAAGACGGCCAACAGTCCAAAAGCGAGACGGAGAACGACTGCGAACTGATCGAGAATCCTCTCTACTCGTCCAAAATCGAGCCTCAAGAGAAGGAAACCGTGTTCACGACGCCCAGTCTCGTAACAACGGTCGACAAGCAAGCCGTTAAGACGCCCAGCAACGTGAACAAGATAAACCCCTTCGATATGGAGATGGGCGTCACTCCGGAGATACAGGTGGAGGCGGAGGGGGCCTATTCTAAACCCAACCCGCCGTCTTCGCTGATGCTGAGTCAGAAATTGTCGCACAGTTCCAATGATATCAACTTTGAGGATAGCAGTCAGGCGGTAAGTTTTACTAATGTTGGGGACTTTTTTGTACAGTATTGTAAATATAGATAGAATTTACCGTTTATTTTCAACGAGTCACACCGGATCGTTTCACACTGTGCCCGTTTAGACACGAAGAAGGAACAAACATACACAATCACAAACTTTCGCCTTTATAGGTAACTAGCTTTTGCCCGCGACTTCGTCCGCGTGTTTAAATTTATACATACAAAAGTTTTTTCCCGCTAACTCCCGTTCCCGTGGGAATTTCTCAAAATACAGCCATAACTAAACTTTATATTTACTAAGGTACCTGCATGCCAAATTTCAAGCGTCTAACTTAAGCGGTTTAGATTTTTCATACAAAAGGATTTTCCCGCTAATTCCCGTTCCCGTGGGAATTTCGGGAATTCCTTTCTTAGTGCACCCCTACGGTACCTAAGCTACGTCCCTTCCAAATTTCAAGTGCCTACGTTTAGCCGTTTGGGCTGTGCGTTGATATGTCAGTCAGTCAGTCAGTCAGTCAGTCAGTCAGTCAGTTTCTCCTTTTATATATATAGATTAGTGTGATTATTTAGAATGCGTTTCTCTGCAATAGGTATGTGTTATATTTGTGGAATTAGTTGCCTGTGTCGTCCTAGCAACCTTTATAATTTTAAGTTAAGTAGTACTAAAAAATAGAAAAAGATAATTGAAACTAATTATAAAGATGCAACTATGTTAACATACATACATTTGTATGTATGTATGTTATTTCATGGTGTTATCCAATATCTAATATTTGAGTGACAGCCTCGGTGGCGCAATGGTCAAACCTAAGCGTCTACGATCCGAAGGCTCATTTCTTAATTATCTCGGGGTCTGGGTGTTCTGGCATGCCCTCTTCAGCTGGTAGTCATCAGTACAAGGGAAAACCAGCGAAGCTATTCACAATGCTTATTTCCGTGAATTCAGAAACTTACAATGATCGTCATTCAAATTTGACATTAATTGTTTTGACAAAATGTCAAATTTGAATAAACGTAGGCGCTGTTAGAGCTTTATAAGCTTTAAATGGGTCGCTCCGCCGTATTATACTCGTATTATAAAAAGGGTTTATTCATTCTTCCATATTAATGTATCTGGATGATAAAATAATTCAATAAATTCATAAAAGTGCCATGTATATTGCGTATTGTCTAGCGCATAATTATTCAATAAATTTATGTTAATTATTATTATTATTAGCGTAGTACGCATTTCCTAATACTTTACTATCGTAGCCGTGTCTGTCCCGCACACTTTCCGCTTCAAGCACTCTTCTCAATCCGACAGGAGGGCGTGAATTTCCACGTACGCTCCAATTCGCAGCACGAGATCACGCTGAACATAGCCCAGTCGCACAGCGAGTCGGCGCTGCGTCAGCTGCGCTCGCTGGCCAGTCCGGTGTCCAGCGCCACGCGTGGGATGGTGCTGTCGCCGCTGTCGAAGCTGGCGAAGGGCGTGCAGACGCTAGGAGCCAATTTGGACCCGAGGAAGATCAAGGTCAGTGTCTGATGTCCAAAGGTCTAAGGGCGTGCAGACTCTAGGGGCCAATTTGGACCCAAGGAAGATCAAGGTCAGTGTCTGATGTCCAAAGGTATAAGGGCGTGCAGACTCTAGGGGCCAATTTGGACCCAAGGAAGATCAAGGTCAGTGTCTGATGTCCAAAGGTCTAAGGCGTGCAGACTCTAGGGGCCAATTTGGACCCGAGGAAGATCAACGTTAGTGTCTGATGTCCGAAAGTCTATCACATAAACCGTGGAAACGTTTATTCGCAATGAATCTCGTTTGGGGTGAGAGCCATCCAATACCCAGTAGTCCGGTGAAGATGATAAGTCCGCATATGGCTGTCATAGTAGTTATTTTTGTATTTTAGGGAGCGATCTACCGTCGTTTCTGCTCCATGCTACCCTCACATGCCCGTAGTGCATCCTGCCGAATAACAGACGAGGCTCTGGCAACCAACTGGTTGCGGTATAACTATCACGTTTGAAGGCGTAGCTAAATACCAAAGGCTGATGACGGATAGCAGCGTCACCGAAGCATGAAGCTACGCTCTGCGATCTCTAAGCGTGCCGGCTGCCCAGTGCGTGGCGATTGTGGGTAAAATCTTTATGTATTTGCCAAAAGTGGCGAGCAACTGTAGGGGTCTTTGTCCTGGGCACCGTGCCTTACTCCCTCTTTAAACAAGGGCTTATTATTGTATATTTTCTTAAAAGCAAAATTGGGGCTTACCCGGCTAACAAAATTTGACCTTGCCTTTAGGCAAAGTCAAATTTGTAGGGCACAAAAAGTTGACTTAAATAGGTAATTTGACTAAAAAAGTAATTTATTACATAATGTCATTTCCGCCCCACTTTAGTGGAACGATGTCATTGCTAAAAGTTTGTCAGCTTCGCTTGTGTTAGAAGTTCTTCTAACTTAGAACGCACCCTCTTGAAGCTTCCTCGCCAGGGGTCGGCCAACTGCCTTCAAATATCTACACTTCTTCTACAGGGCTCAGCAGCAGTGAAACATATAACAGAGCAACAATACGAAGAGCACAAGCAACTGCAGGAGAAGTGGCGCGGATGCAACACCCGGCTGGTTGCCTTGTAACGGCAACGTTGCCGCGCCAGCTAGAAACGTTACAGGTGACTAATTGTGTACATTTATATATCTTGTGTTACCTTTGGTAGATTTTCGCGAGAGAATAATGTTGCGCAACGTCAGTTCATTGTTTTTTTTATTGTGTTGCCAGGTTTTGGTAATTTGACTACAGATTATGACAAGTAATATATTCCTGTTTTACTTTTTACTACTGAAAGTTTATTTAGGTTGACATTTTTATTCATTTGCTATAGAAATGGCAAATTGAAGTATATTTATTTGTTTTATTTAAAATATTCAGAAGCAAATATCAGAATCTAAAGAACTTAAAATTTGTTTTCTAAAGATATGTAATAAATCAGATGTTATTTATTGAACCAGATTATTAACTAAATATTGAATCGTATAACGTTTTCGACTTCACATATTTTGACAAAATTATGAACGATAATGTTGCCAGTAGCAAATATTGGATATTTAAATTATAAAAGCCAAATAGATGTCTCCAATTATTTTTAATTAAAAAAACACGTTGCGAATATGACACTGTTTGCTTGATAAAATTAAATCAAGAAACAATGTTGCTTGAATGTCAATTACTTGAGTAAATGTAATTTTCTTTTATAATTAGAAAAGTATTATTCGTAACTCGAATATTTAGTAACGAACGATTTTAGTAATGTCAGCACGATCTGATATATTTTATTTATTAAATAAAAAGGCAGATCTCTTACGCTGACGTTACTATACAAGGAATTGTTTAAATGTTTCCGTATTAGTTAAATTAGGAACAATTTGTACTAAAAAAAATAGACAATTAATAGTTTTTGTCTCAAATCGCATAAATAGTTCCTTTAGTAATATCGTCATTCCATTCGCTTAGGCTTCATACAGATAAATTTATTTATTACTAGCTATTTATACTAAAATATTTTAATAAGCTTTTTGACAAACACTTATTATGTATTTTCAAAGGTACTGTTTATAAATTGTTATCATGTATTTATTGGTGTATTCTATATCTTTGTAATGCGTCTATTTCCCCGATTTCGTGACATTCCTACTTAGATTAATATTGGAATACAAAAATTGTATCTAAATTGTAAACGTTGTCCAGTTATTAATAGCAGTATTATAAAAATAATTGTGCGTATCGAATGCTTATCTATTAGTTTGCGTTCAATTTGAAATTGTCTTTATACGTTAATAAGACCTTAATTTGGTGCATGACATAACAATAAAATGCTATTTTAATTACAAAATTGAATTATATAGTCATATCGTTAATGTGGTTTCCGGATTTAGAATAAACCACCCCGTCCCATCCAGACCTTAGCGAAATAAATAAGTCAATAAAAGAAATACCTTTATTACCGTCAAACATAAAATATTTTCCATTAAATTGGTAAAGAGTTTCCTTATTATCTATTTTTATTTTATGCCACAAATAAGTAGAAAGGACTAACTTAATGCTAAAACTATTCTCTGCCAGTCAACCCCACGTCACGCAATTATATGACATGCAGAGTGTGGACATAATATGAGGATTATTTCAAATTGAACGTGGGCTAGAAAAGTAACTATAATAATAGACACAAATTAGTATAAGAAGTTGTATGTAATAATCACTATCCCAGTGTATAAAAAAGTATTTAAAGTACAACGCGATTTGCCAACATACCAAATAATAATACAAAAGAAAATATTTTACATGCTACATTATCATATCGTACAATATATGACTACTTTTGCTAATAATTGTCACAATGTGAATTTGAGCCTCGTCAACACAAAGAGATTAATATAATGTACTCACACTAATACATAATTATATACCGAATCCTGACTTATTTGAGTATTAATATTAACTTTAAAAAATTGTGTAGTTTCAAAAACGCGAGTTGAATGACGAATAAAGACGAATTATTTTGACTTTGAATACGGACTTTGTCCAAACATCAGAAATATCAGTTAACGTTTGTAGAATGAGCTCCCTGTCGAGGTTATCTTTGGGGAGTACAATATACCCACCCTCTATTTTTGACTATCCTCTACCCTAAGGTTGCCTGGAAGAGATCGCTTATTCAATTCAATTCAAATTATTTATTTCAGAAATAGAATTTCATAATGTAAAAAAAAAGTACAATTCTTTATAGCGATAAGGCCGCCTATATTGTACAACAAAATGTCTACTGTACCTAGTTCTATGTAAATTGTTTGGTGTGCATAAAAGAATATATCTATCTATGGGTCACTTCAAGTCAATGTAGGTTTTAAAGTGGGTGTTACAGGCGTCCATGGACTACGGTAACCGCTTATCATCAGTCGGGCCGGTGGGCATTTTGTCACTCTAAGTAGTATAAAATGATCTTTCTCTGCATTCAACTCACGCAATAATATACCTAATAATTGTTCGTTTTGAACTGGCTTGTAACTTACGCCTGTGCTGTAGCATTCATAGAGATTATTAGACATAATAGTTTTGCATAACTTGTAGATTTGCTACAGAGACATTTATTTAATTGACTTATTGAACCAAATATCATAGCCGATATTAAAAATTACTTTTCGCGACTTACGAACTAATATAAGCTAAAAACTGCAGTCTACAGGGCTTTTAGAAATCTATATAAGTAAATAAAAGCAATAAACGACGTATCTGCTATGATAGCTAAAGTTAAACATATGAATTAGTTTTAATAGTAGTTTCAGCTTCATGTAACGCATGACATATTTATTGTAATAGTATAATATTGACATAGTGTTCAAAGTAACTGTGAGATGTTGTAGGCAAATGTAACAAATGAAATTAATGTGAAGATATGAGTGTTAAATGGGAAGATAGGTTTACGTTCACTGATATCGAGCAGCTAGCTTACTAAGTTCACTTTTATAATATTTGTATGTCGCCCGCGCTATCGTGTTAACGCGATGGTTAAAATATAACATAGTATCATAACTAGTGCAATCGATTCTGATACTAATTTAGTTGAGGTTTCGTCTGTACTAAAAATAAGTTTGTATATTATTATATCAGCGGGGCTATTCAAAATGTATGACACTCGGATTCGGAAACTTGAAAGAACGTCATCCAAATTTGACATTCATAGTACTAATGTCAAATATGAATAAACGTCCGTGCATTTCTGAAAGACATCTTTCTGACTGCATTTGTGTCTAGAGGACAACATATAAAATATAATAGGAAGATACTAGCGCCTGCGCAGACAAAATGTTTATATCCCTTTACAATACAAACCGTCTGCCCATTTCATGCTCATGTCTATGACTAGCAAAGTATTACCGGTAAACCATAGATAAATTACCGTCGCTGTATTAATAGCGTTTAGGCATTCGTGTACAATAGGAAAATGTTACTACGTGTATTGTTTAGTGATATTTATGAACTATAGACTATTGATGCACCAATTTATTAGCGAATTTTATAAAAATATTATTAAATAGCTTTTAAGGTGTCTCAAATGCTTCCGTAACAAGAATACTCCTCATAAATTCTGCCAGATTTTATAAGCGTTGTCAAGTAATAGTCTTGTATCGGGCTTTATTCTATCCCACCATTAATCCTTTGAAAGCCGAGAAATGAGTCGCATCTTCTGTCATTGTCGCAAAATAACGTCACTGGCGTTCAAAGCGTTAAAGAACATTAAGGCCGAATAACCTATAACAGTCGTGTCGCTATAATAAATACCTAAGTAATAAAGAACTCATTTAAAATTGTTTCTCTACAAAGAAAAGAATGGTGAATAGAATCAAGCCATAATGTTTTTTTCATAATAATTCTTAAAAATTATCAAATACTATTGAGCCACAGGCCCAATATTATGATTTATCACAAAAAATACTCTACTTATCTTCATCATAATCTGTGTCTTATGAAAATGCACTTAAATACATACATATTCTAAGCACCAAAGAAATATACCTAGATAGCACGGCGATCACGTCTTATTTTCAAAGTAAACAACGACGCTTACACGTCGCTCAACTTCAAGATAGATTGCGCGTTGAACATTGTATTGTTGACATGCGGGGTGATTGCACTGACGGTTCACAATCATAGACCATAGTGCCAGATTGAGCCACGTGTTTAGCGGATACAAGGCCGTTCTATCCTTGATACATTTCTGTGCTAAGCACACTGTTTTCTGGATGTTACATTATGCTTACTTCACTTTTGAATATTGTTACTTTTCTAACTTTATAATCGACTAATATTGACGAATACAGTTTGTAAGCCGAGTAAAAAGTGAGAGTTAAAATAGTGTTTAGCGAGTTAAACCGTAGTTTATAAATAGTAAAGTTGGAGTAGCAGATGGAACTGTCGAGTTCTTCAAATGTAATCGGAAAGATTTCTCTCGGAAACTTCCTATAGCCATATTGTGAATAACCCCGCAGCACAGCTATTCATGATGATCACCCTCGGATTGAAAACTTTGAATGATCGTCAAACAAAATTGACATTTATATTTGACTAGTGTCAAATTTGAATAAACGCGCGAAACAATTTCCGAATCCGGGCGGAAATATTAATTGTGAAGCGGAAAGATTCTCGGATGTTTATTGAATAATTTTGACAGTTCATAATGTCACTTAACTTCAATATTAGAATGAATGATCGAAAATGTTTCGAAGAGAGATCTTTGCGACCGCTTTATATTCAACAATTTTGTCTTTGTTTTCATTAAAAATTGTTAAGGCCAAGGGGTTTTCGGTATTAGGTACGTAGGAGTGTAATATTTATTATTATACTGATACTCGACAGTACCATGAAAAGTATATGTACCTATGTGTGTAAAATGTTAGTTAGATGCAAATAGAAAATTCAATAAATAGGCAGGCTTCCTTTGATAGAAAGTATAACATTTTTTACTTAATACAAACAACGATATCTTCAATATAATAGAATTATCTCACAACGAATGTTATCTTGTTATATCATTCAGTATGTCATACCAGAGAATCGGATGTAAAGTGCTTTGGATTGAACCAAACTACTTTTCAATTTTTAGTTACTTTTACGACTTTTTGGGAATGACAAAATTTGGGCCTTTTCATAGCTTGAGTGAATAGCTGGTATTTGAATTATCACACAAACACTGTACGCCTATTCCAAAGTGTGCTACCGAAGTTTCGGGTCGTCATAAAGCTAATTAACAACGTATATATACCTACTGTATAAAGTTCAATTTCTATTAGTGCTGCATTGGACAGACAAAGCATATAAAAGATTACGATTAACGAAGTCCAGGATTAGATAAATCGTGCTGAAATAACCCAAAAATGTTTGGTAGGTACACTTTGGAGTAGACCCTCTGGTTCATATCTTAGATTTCTGATATATGAACTTTAAAATGTAAAGGACGCCTGCCTCTATGTTCAGAGTATTATTTAAATTAGCATTTTGTGTTAGTATTAGGCGTGTATCATGGGGGTATGATAGACCCAATGTTCAACCGAGATTGTTTAGTTAATTCAATATTAACAGAACCCTTTTTAGTATGTTTCTTTTGTGTGTTTAAAGTAATAACTGTAAACGTACAAAGCCGAAGTAAGTCTTTAATTTTAGAGCTGCATTAATTTTTGAGTTTTTTTCCTGCATTAATTTAGTTAAACAATATCTATCAATTGTAATATTTTTCATAACACTACTAAATTTTTATTCAATATTAATTACTTACTGCCCTCTCTAAGGGACTAATCTTATTTGTGCAACAGGGCTGACACATGAGGTCGGAAGATCTCTTTCGGAAACGAGAGATCAGAGAGGAAATATTCTCGATCGTTCATTCAAATTTGACAGTTCTCATCGTAAAATTTTCCGGGAGCTCTTAGGCTGGCCTGATAATATTTGAATGATGCCAGGTTACCAATCTGTCAAAATGATCTAGATTGAAAAAAATTGACTTTCATGGGAAATTTGACAGATGAGGTTGATTTGCGATTCATTCACAAAAGGAAGTTCGTGCACACAATAGGATTAGTCTTAGCCCGGCCGTATACGGACTGCTTGAAGCCGCGACCGCGCGGTGAATTAAGGAAGCGGTCGTGTGTACGGCAGCGTATGCATGACTAGTTCACCGCGCAGTCACGGCTTCAAGCAGTCGGTACTCTAGTGCTTGAATCAGTCCGTGTACGGCTGCTCGTAATATAATAATATTAAGTTTGTCACTCCAAATATGGTCTTATGTACCACCAGTCTTGAAGATCAGATCTAGAATGTTAGGATTTAAATTACTAGCAAATGCAATAGATACCTACGCAGTGCGATTTTTTATGTATTCGGAAGTTACATTTGTACTAATGCTAAACCCCGATCGTGTTGTAAAAATGCGTCAGAAGCTTAGGTATCCTATAACTCTATCGTTTACTACCGATTATTATAAAATATGCGATTCGTTTTGTCTGTGATGTTTATTTATGCTCTTGTATATTACTTTATTTATTATTTTATGAAATAAAATAACTTTTGACAATTACATAATGTTTTTCTTTTTGTCGTCCAAGTTTAACACTTCAAGTAATATGATTTGGAATAATAAGAATAAATTTAGGTATATAAATCACGTAGTGTAGGACGTCCACAGACCAGGTGGAGAGACGATTTGTGCAGGACGGCAGGCAAATGCTGGATGCGAGAAACCCAAGATTGATCAAAGTCATGAACAATACGAGAGGTCTACGTCTAGCTGTAGACTGTGAAAGGCTGATGTTGTTAAATCACGTTATGACAATACACATTTATGTCTGCTTAGTTTAATAGCCCAATAGTTAACTGGTAGAGGATACCTATGCGGCAATAAGTCACCCCATATATGTGCAATAATTTTTTATGAAAATTAATAAAGCACATACGACAATGGAACACGCTAAGACTTATTCCTTCGTTCATTCATTCACTTTCTGTCACCCTCACCGCTGTCAAATTAATGTCAATTATCATAAGGAAACGCCGCTACGAAAACAATACTTACAATATTTAAACAAAAGGCTTTTAATTTTTAAAAAGGCATTCAAATAGAGGGAAGTCCTAAAACAAGTCTACAGTAAAAATTTGTTGTGAAGACGTCTTAGTTGGACTTGGTTGGCATCACCAGCAAGAAACTTTTGTGAGATAATTTTGAGAAACTATACAGTTATGGAAATAAGTGAATCGCAATGCCGTATATGTTTGGAAGAGGGCGATATACCAATCTTCGGCGAGAATGACCAACCCGGTATTTCAGAAGACATCATTATTTTTGGAAACATTGAAATAAACAAACATGATGACTTCCCTAAACATATTTGTGATTCATGTTTTCAGTTGCTCAATGGCGCTATAATATTTAGAGATTCCGCTAAACACACTGAACAAGTTTTAAGGAATGTTCTTTGCAGAGTTAATAATGATTTAAATGAACACAACCTCACATCTGATACAAGTAGTGATATATTTCACCGAACAGATGATGATACCGAGTCAGTAGTATTTTTAGACAATGATAGTCTCTCCACTACAAGCCTAGTTGACCATAATGAAGCATTGGTTGTGTTACTCGACAACCAAAGTGATGCTGACAGCAAAATTGTGGATGACTCTACCTACAGATGTGATCTGTGTAATTTACAATGTGAATCGCTTGAGCATTATCAAAATCATATTATCACAGACAACCATGTACTGCTAGCCAAACAATCAAGCAAAACAAGTTGTCAGATATGTAATATATATGTGCCAGAGGAGAAATACGAAAAGCATTCCCAAGTCCATAATGCAGACGGAGCAGAATCATTGAACATGCTGGAGTGCACGGAATGTGAATTACAGTTTGATGTAATGGAGGATTTCGAAGAACATTGCAATTCTGAATTACATCAGAACACAAAACTCAGAGACACCAGTCTTAACCATCAAAAAGTTAAATGTACAGTTTGTGGCAAATCTGTAACAAAGTCCTATTTCAAGGTACATGTGAAACTACATGGTAGCAAAGAAGAGAAACAAGAACTGTTACGGCAATGTCCTTATTGTAAGAAGTCTTTCGTTTATTCCTACATCAATGATCATATTCAAAGGACTCATAAGGCCAGTGTGCCTGAAAAATGTGGCACTAGTAAACAGAAATCAGGGTATATGTGCGATAAATGTGGTAAAGTATTTAAAAAGCAAGCCAATTTAAATATGCACATACTTACACATGGAGCAGAGTTAAAATATAAGTGCATGTTTTGTCCTTATCGTGGACTACACCCTGGTCTGCTCATGATTCATGTAAGGACACACACTAAAGATTATAATTATGAATGCACACAATGCCCAGCTAAGTTTCTGACCAAAAGTAATCTCAATAAACATTTACGAAGACACAAAGGTTCTGCAGATTATCATTGTAGCTCTTGTGAGAAATGTTATTATTCTAAAACTGAATTAAATCAGCATTATGAAGCAAGCCACCTGGGCGTCAAAAAGCACATCTGTAATGTATGTGGCAAAGCATTTGGTTGTAGAAACTACATGATGTGTCATCAGCTGAGGGTGCATAAACGTAAAAAGGTCACTGATGGAAAAGGCAGATTACCAAGTTACTTGGCAAATGAAACTAATAAAGCAGATCTTACTGAAGATGGTTCCAATGTTACAAGCTAGTACAAGTGTTAGAATGAAACAGATGCCCTAAGAACTAATTATTTTAAGTTTTATTGTTTTACAAGTGATTGTTTATTTCATTTATTATAATGTTATCAATAAATGTATCTAAAGAGTACATAAGTGTTTTAATTAATAATCTTTGCTGAGAAACAATAAATAAATAAATATAAATAACCCAAGACATGCCACGCTGGGCCACACAGTGCCACCTAGCCCCAAACTAAGCCGAAGCTTGTACTATGGGTACTAGACAACTGATAAACAAGATACTTAGATACATTTTTTTTTGTAAATAAATACATATTATACATAGAAAACACCCAGACCAATACAAACAGACATGTTCATGAACACAAATGTTTGTACTCTGTGGGAATCGAACCCACGTCCCTTGGCTCAGAGGGCAGAGGTCACTACCAAATGAGCCACCGAGCCTGTCTCTAATAGGAACCTTATTGTAAATCTAAACAAAATTGTGGCATTGAAATTTTATTCTCTCTGTACATAAAGGTGAAATACAATTGAATAAATAAATAAATGTGAGATTGATTCAGAAACATTGAAATACTATGAGTATGACCTGTTACAAACTATCTTGCTTTTTGTTTTCAGCTTCCAAATATGATGGCATTCTCCCAAACAGTAATTTCTCCCTTTTATGTACATGCCTTTGATGTTTCATCATAGCATTTCTGTAACCAAATGCTTTTCCACAAATATTGCAAACATGATTCTTTATACCCAAGTGGTCGGCTTCGTAGTGCCTTTGCAATGCTAATGTTGTGTGAAATGCTCTTTTACATGTGTCACATTTAAATTGAGGTTCTTTATGCTTCAACATGTGACTGTTAAGATTGCTCTTGAAAAGGAATCTAGCAGGACATTCAGTGCACATGTATCTGTAGTCGCCTGTATGTGTACGCATGTGAGTTTTTAAAAGCTCGGCATAGCGCCCCCTGTATGGACAAAATGTGCATTTGTAGGGAAAATCTGTTCTGTGTCTTAGACTGTGGTTGTGATATGCACAGCGTAATCTGAAGGACTTCCCACAGACGTCGCAAACATACTTTTTATGATCCGGGTCATGCATTGTAATGTGTTCTTTATAATATGATCGATTTATTACCTTACTACAGATGTGACATGTTACTTTTGGGGAATATTTACATTTTTCTTTCTTCTCTTTCTTGATACTTTCAATGCTGTCTTCTATTTTCAATTCTGAGCTTATTGGCCAGTTTGGTTTGCTTTCAGCATCGTCATTGTCGCTGAAGTTTGCATTTGAGTTTTGCTCAGCATCTAGGCATGATTCTTCTTTTAGAGGCTGCCTCAACATGTCTTCTGATCTTTTAGCTGTCTGTCTGAACAGCACCGCGGTTTTAATAAAGGAGTAACAATTAGTACAGAGTAGTTTTGGGTATTCATCATGTTCGTTTACTTGAATCTCGCCAAATATCTTCAATGCATCTTTAATTTCCTGGGATCTCTCATCATCACAAATTCCTATCGTACCTCTCTGTAAACATACTCTGCATTTTGAATCGAAATCATCGGTGGTTTTAACTAGATATTCCGGCAGGTTACTGTAATAATCTTGAATGTTACTGATACTGCAGTTTTTTTTCTTCATGTATTTAGTCAAGTAATACCATGTCGCCATTCTCCTGGTTTATATAAAATTACAGTGTTTCCTTGTGTTTTAGAACTCGAACACAATTTTATGAAACACTTAGTAGGTACTGCAACTATATTTTTATTTAGTAGGTATCGATCGTAACTTCGTAACGTAAATAAACACAAGTGGAATGTCAAGTGATGTCAAAGTTGAATGAAAAGTCGAGATGAATGAATGGTTGATATTTTTTGACAGCATCCGGTCGATGACCTCTATCAGCTAATGTGTGACCTCTTGGACCTTTTAGTCCACTCGAAGGAAAGGAAAATTACGATTTTTAGATATTTTAAGTTTAATCATCGCTTAAAATAGTTTTAAGAACCTACATTTTTTACATGTAACTTTTATTTTCTTTAATTATATTTCCAGTTGTTAGAGAAGTACATAGTATTGGTAAAATACATAATTGAAAGGTCAATGAACTTGTAGAATTCGTGCACAGAGTACTTTGACCATCAGTCATGGCCTCGTCTTATTTCTTTCTAAAAGTTATGAAGAAAAAAAGACAAAAGAAAGTGCAGAAACCAGAAATTGAATTTGCTGTAGACGATAAACAAAAGCCTCAAGTTTTAGAAACTTATAACTGTAGGACTTGTTTGAAGAATGGTACTGTGCCAATATATGGCCAAGGCGCTTCAGCAGACTTATCAGAAGCTGTAAAAATGTTTGGACATATCGACATACGCGAAGACGACGATTATCCAAAACATTTATGTGATGCTTGTTACTCTCTTTTACAAGGTGCTATTTTGTTTCGAAAATCAGCAAAAGAAGCTGAAGCTAAGCTCCTACAGACTTCTGTACAGACTGAAGGTTCTATGGATATGGAAGAAAATGGGAGCTTCAGTGACACTGCTAACGATTTAGAATATGAAGAGATCAACACAAAGAAAATAAAATCATCTTACAAATGCAAGCTTTGCAAATTAGATTTTCGAACACAGAAAGAATATTTGGTTCATAAAAATTCAAAACAACATAGGAATGTTAGGATTCAATGTCCAATTTGCTATGGTTTGTTAACAGCTCAATTGTATAAGAAGCACCTAGCGAGACACGAGTCGGCGTCTCATCTGATCTGTGATGTATGTGGTAAATTATACCGTAAAGATAATCTAGTAAGGCATATGCAATTGCATAGCTTTGATCTGCCATTCCAATGCCAAATGTGTCCATATCGAGGAAGATTTATGGAATCTTTGAAAATCCACATGAGGACTCACACTGGTGACAAACCTTTCTCCTGTGATAAATGTCAATTACGCTTCTTGACTCGCAGTAATTTGAATAGGCATTTGTTGACTCATAAGAAAGACAGACCATTTAAATGTTCCGAATGTAACCGGGGATTTTATACACAAAGAGATGTGGATATTCATTTCAAGTCTGATCATGCTGGGATTAAAGATTTTGATTGCAGAATGTGTGGAAATAAATATGGAACTAGAAAAGCTCTTATGAGACATGAATTAAGGGTCCATAAAAGAGATAAAATGGCAAAGGGAAGAATGCCATTGTACTTACAAGCTGAGTACAGAAGAGACTAATTCCAAGTCTAATGGCTATACCTAGTATTTAAATAATAAATAAAACCAAAGATTGTTAAGTTTAATAGTTTATTTAAGTATACAGCAATAATCAATGTAAAAACAGTTCCACATAAAAGTTGAAATACTCGATATAGAGAGACATACCATAACAGTTAAGAACTTATGTAATAAATTCATATAGACTAGAAAATGTCATAATAAGAATTAAATGTTTAAGCATTATTTTGGACTAGTATTTCTTTGGTATAATAATAATATGCTTAACAAAAGTATAATTCTAAAATGTTTGAGTGGCACGATTATAATACTCTAGCTAGACAACTAAAAGCACACAAAACATCAAACTTTTTGATTTGGTATAATCTTCTACAATACAATGGAAGATTTATTTTGATAATAACAATTTAGTATATCTAAGTAAAGGCCACAATATCACTTGAGTTCAAAATGGGCTGAAGTTTTACGTAATATTGAATACATAGGTATTATTTTTCAACAATATGTTTTACATATTTCAACACTTAGGACCTAACAAATATTTTGGTGTTGTCTTGTACAAACATGGACAAAATACTTTGAGGTAAATATGAATAAAAGATTCATTTAGATACAATTAATATTTCAAATGTGTAAAAGTTGCAGAAAAGCTGCATTCAAAAATATACACTCAGTAAACTTTGTGCCTCAACATTCATAACATAGGTACATGGTGGGGATAGATCAGAGGTCATTTATTAATTATGTCACATAAATTTAATGGCCTTTGACTCCCCCTTCCCCTCTTTTATTCTATGTGTGTCCCACTTCCCTCCCCTTTATGTGGGGCATAATTAATGGATGGCCTCGAAATTGGCAATTTGCTTTAGTGCATTTCACACAATAACACTGAAAGTCATATTGCACTTTTTGTGTGATTAAATAGGAACATTATTATTATCTTACAAACTCCTTACTATAAAAAATTTGCAAACTTTGACAGTAAACTGCATGCTAAGGTACATTTAATAACAATTTATTATTCCAGACTCAAAAATGAACCATAAATGGTGTCCTTCAAGCTGGAATCCTCATCTCTGAAACCTGCATGAAAACGAATTTTGACTATGTCAAAAAATAGTCATGAAATAGTCATAAATAGTCGCCAAGTGAAAAAAATAGTCGCATTATAGTTTCGGAGTTATAGCTATAGGTTGGTGAGGATTCTAGCTTGACGTTCAAGCTGTAATCCTCACCTCTGATACAAGCAAACGGCAAAGTCTATCGAATTGGTTTATGTTCCAAAAAATAGTCATGAAATAGTCGCAACGGCATACCAAATTTCAGAATAAGTCGTTAAGAGATTCCAGAGATATAAGGGTAGGTTGGTGAGGATTCTAGCTTGAACATTTGAAAACTTCAAATATCTCCGAAACGGCTACGATTTTCGATTTGAGTTTTTGCCAAAAAATAGTCGTGAAATAGTCGTCTCCAACGGAAATAAATTTGAGCTGATTTAATTAGAAAATAAAAAGTTATAATTTTCCCTACAATTTTGGAGGTACAGTTGTATACAAAATGTTTTACTTCATTTGATATTATTGTGAAATGTTCTGCTTAAAATATAATATTTCGTTCAATTAGGTATTTTCCATGGCAGCTGTTATGATTAAACAAAAAAAAACAAACATTTATATGTAGCTATTTTTATTTATTATAATATAAAGTTTGCATATTAGTACAAAACTTGTTTAAATCTGAAATCAGTACATATAATACACAATTACCGACCTGTTCCCACCCAGCAAAAAGAATAACTATGAGCTTTAATTATTGATCTTTACATATATTTCACATAATATCACAGCAATACCTTTAATGTTAATATCACAGCAATGCGTTTTTAAAATGGTTAGAGCTAGTTCCACAACACTTACTAGATGGCGTGACTGTCAAGCAAAATACTCAAGTCAATGAAATGTCCGCGACGATGATTTTGGGAAGACATTAATGGTGCTCCCACACTGCCGCGCCGTTAGAAAATGTTTAGCAACGTTAGCAGACATTTAATCACATGTCATTGTGTTAAAAATTATTTCATGTTAGAAAATGTTTCGTAACTGAGTAAACATTTTATAACAAGTTATCTTCTATCCATACTTATAATAAATATGTAGAGAAGTCAATTCTGTACATTAAATATATTTTCAAAATAACTATAAGGGAGTCATTAGTGATCGATATTGATGCCAAAAATGCAATCAGTAAAATTGTTGTCTGTCTGTCTGTATGTTCGTTATAGAAAAAAAAACTACTAGACGGATTTTAACGAAACTTGGTGCGATTATTCTTCATATTCCTGGGCAGGTTATGGTATACTTTCATCACGCTACAATTAATAGGAGCAGAGCAATGGCGGGAAGTGTTGGGGAAACGGGAGAAATTTTTATCTGTATGTTTGATCGCGCCTCACGCGAAAACTACTGCTTGGAATTAAAACTAATTGCTGTGATATAAACATTATATTTAGTTATTTTTAATTTAAACATGTTATGTACGCATTTTCAAGCTTTAAATTGTACTAAATAAAAATAGCTACAAAAATTATAAATGTTTGTTTTTATTTGTTTAATCATAATAGCACTCGGTCTAGTCACTAGTCTTGGAAAACACCTAATTTGACGAAATATTATAGTTCAAGCGAAATATTTTACAATAGTATAAAATGAAGTAAACATTTTGTACACGACTGTACCTCCATAGAAATGTAGGGAAAAATTAACACTTTTTAATTTCAAATTAAATCAGCTCAAATTTATTTCCGTTGGAGACGACTATTTCATGACTATTTTTTGGCAAAAACTCAAATCGAAAATCGTAGCCGTTTCGGAGATATTTGAAGTTTTCAAATGTTCAAGCTAGAATCCTCACCAACCTACCCTTATATCTCTGGAATCTCTTAACGACTAGTTCTGAAATTTGG
Source organism: Conogethes punctiferalis (assembly GCA_031163375.1). NCBI lineage: Eukaryota > Metazoa > Arthropoda > Insecta > Lepidoptera > Crambidae > Conogethes > Conogethes punctiferalis. Next base: position 8,096,238 of record CM062098.1, on the reverse strand, counting down.
TATGCCGTTGCGACTATTTCATGACTATTTTTTGGAACATAAACCAATTCGATAGACTTTGCCGTTTGCTTGCATCAGAGGTGAGGATTACAGCTTGAACGTCAAGCCAGAATCCTCACTAACCTATAGCTATAACTCCGAAACTATAATGCGACTATTTTTTTTACTTGGCGACTATTTATGACTATTTCATGACTATTTTTTGGCATAGTCAAAATTCGTTTTCATGCAGGTTTCAGAGATGAGGATTCCAGCTTGAAGGACACCATAAATGCTATCCATATAAAGAAAGTACTGTAATATAAAGTTATCTATAATAAATAATGCACTCATATAGTTTATTATAAAATATTTTCTTAAGTTTTCAAATTTATTAACTTATTCTCTGGTGTTAAGTATTGAAAAATATTGCTAATAGAATTAAATAACTATATTTTAAAATGGTCTTCTTCTAAGTTTCTTTAGTAGTGAATTTAAATAAAAATATTCATAATTGAATAGTACACAGAGGGAGATCTACGTAAGGGCCTTTTCGAGCCAGCCAAGAAAGACAGAGCCACATTTAATTGCATATTTAGGTAGTAGGTCCTTGTTAGTCTACAAATAAAACCTGTCAATAATGAAATTTAACCTGCTTACTACCTAGTTGACCTAGAGAGCTGAAAGGCACATCACTTTTGCATTAATTTCTCAATCCATCCATTATTTTCCTATCATGTTGATGGCAAACAATTTATTTTAAGGCCAAAACTCAGCCTCTTCTGTATTTTTGTAGACCATTTATCTGGATACTTCTGATTTATTATTTTGAGCCTTCTAGCATGTGCAGATCAGCCAAACATAAGGTTTGATGCTAATCTTTGTTCAGGCTAAGCAGTGACTTTCTCTTGAGTTACCTTATACAGTAATCAGAAGCAACAATGTCAGATACTAGCCTATTGGGATGGGCTAGATGTTTAGACTTGTATTTTTTTACTGGTTTGTATTGTTACCTGCTTGACAGTGCTCTCTCTAGTCATAAGAAGGCCCACGGCACATGGTTACAATAAACATTGATGCAAACATGAACTCCAGCATCTGAATAGCCAGCATGAGCGTACACCAGATGTACTCGATCCTCAGCACCACAACTTGCCAGATAAGCAGGTACAGAACACCAATGATTGAGGGCACTATTAGAAGCACGGAGAACATGACCGGCACATCTGCAAAACGGTTTTAAATTATCTTAACTAATATTATAAAGCTGAAGAGTTTGTTTGTTTGAACGCGCTAATCTCAGGAACTACTGGTCCGAATTGAAAAATTCTTTTTGTGTTGAATAGACCATTTATCAAGGAAGGCTTTAGGCTATATAACATCACGATGCAACTATTAGGAGCGAAGAAATAATGGAAAATGTAAAAAAAAAAAACGGGGAAAAAATGACTATACCACGCGGACGAAGTCGCGAGCACAGCTAGTTATAAATAAATAAATAACCCAAGACATGCCACGCTGGGCCACACAGCACCCTCTAGCCCCAAACTAAGTCAAAGCTTGTACTATGGGTACTAGACAACTGATAAACTTACATAGATACTTTTTTTCTTGTAAATAAATACATATTATACATAGAAAACACCCAGACCAATACAAACAGACATGTTCATGCACATAAATGTTTGTACTGTGTGGGATTCGAACCCACAACCCTTTGTTCAGAAGGCTGAGGTCACTACCAAATGAGCAATGGGGCCAGTCAATATTATAATAGGTAGTATAGGTTCAATTATTAAAATACTGCTATAATTTCAGTTTATTAATTATGGAAATATATTCTTGTACTTGTATAGAATCATGGCTAATGTATTACTTTAGTGTAGGTAAGCTTTTTCAAAACAAATGCATGTTTTATACCCAAAACTAAAATATCTAACAGCTTTAGAATTGTCTTTTTAAATACGTACCTAGGTGATAAACAGATGCACTTACCTCTCTCACTGAGGCTCCCTTTCCTACCCAGTATGAGTCTGAGCGCTTCAATTATGAACAACCCTATTAGCACACCATAATCTTGCCCTAATTTTGCTGGGTTGTTAACCACATCGTATTTATCTATAATCAATACAGACTTCAAGATCAGCGTTCCCAATTCACATGTTGCAAATAGACCAAAGTAAAACGAATTAATGTATAACAGAATTTCATACGCTAAACTTGCGTTCACCATTTTTTTGTTCCACTTTTACTAACACCTGTAATAACAACGTAAATTTTAATTAACTGAAACAAATGCCTGAAGAAAAATCTAAGAAATCAAACAATTTTAAAAATAGAACACCATTGACTGGGAAGGAAATATGAATGTCAATTTTCTTGAGGTGTTGCCACTAAAAATAAATCTTTATTGTCCAAGAAACAACTTACAATAATTTTCTTTGGTGTACTTGTTGTTACTTTAACCTGGAATGTTATAATAATATTTATTAACAATTACATGTAATTGTATCATAATTAAATAAACAAAGATGATAAATTACTAAATTCGACCAGTAAAATCATTAATTAATATTGACATGTGACAACACCAAAACAAGTGCAACGAACGCCGCGGAAGGAGGTGGTCGTGTTGCACGTGTTTGTAATTTTTACTCCAATGCAGTGACTTGAAGATCAAAAGTTTTTAAGTCGGCACCCTAACTTTTGTGTTATGAGAGGAGCATTGAGAAATTGTATATTCATTGTACTATGATTTGGTGAGTACTACACATTATAATATTTAGATATAGTATCGGCCACGCGCTCTTCCGAGCACGTTTGTAAATGGACTTTTTTCTGATTTAACCTTATTTCTATGGAAGCCTACTTTAGTCTTGTCACTGAGCCGTGTAAAAGTTGCTAGGTACTCTTTCTTTATTTTTTCTACGTTTGGACGGGACACGAACGCATAGGTATTATCAACACCATTTATTGGAGTGTGATTCTATCTCGGGCCTATTAACAAATAGGTATCAAGATATTCGACAGCCTCGTGATTTTATAACGTATTATATTACAGACATAAAATTATTTAGTTAGATTTTTTTAGAGTTCAGACGTGTATTAAATTATACCTGTTAAATGTGTCAGTCAATGTTTATTTTTACTAACATACATGCCTATTTATGGTAGATAGGTACATAAAGCTACATCAATTAATTCATTAAATAAGTACGTAGGCATGTAAATTGCCTCTTAGTGTTATTGAGACACTGATATATTTTAGTATCTTTTTAACATGGTTTGGTTGGAGTGTAGCCTTAGGGGCACTATGGGATTAAGGACTTAGAAAATTTTTGACCAAAAATTTGAATTCAAGTTAGCTCATTTTTTTTTAATTCTATGCATAAATATGGATAAAATAAACGTTTTTTGTTCTGTAGATAAAATTCGTAAAATGCATATTTTATGAGATATTAATAATTTTTTTCTTTATATGCATTTTTCTCGAAAGCTATGCATTTTACGAATTTCATGTACAGGACAAAAATTGTTGCAAATGATGTCACTAATACGATGACATCGAAAAAATGGAAGATTAAAGACTTCGAAAAAAAGTTGATAAATTTTCTAAGTGTTTTGCCCCTTTGCCTACAATAGGTGGAGAAATTGGGACTTAGAAAAATTTTCAACTTTTTTTCAAAAAAAAAACTTCCTTTTTCGATGTTATCGTGTTAGTCATGTTATTTGGAACATATTTGGTCCTTTATATAAAGTTCGTAAAATGCATATTTTCCGAGATATTGGTCATTTTTTTCTTTATATGCGTTTTTCTCGAAAACTATGCATTTTACGAATTTTATGTAAAGGACAAAAATTGTTGCAAATGATGTCACTAATACGATGACATCGAAAAAAAGGAGGATTAAAGACTTCGAAAAAAAAGTTGAAAAATTTTCTAAGTGTTTTGCCCTCAAGCCTACAATAGGTGGAGAAATCGGGACTTAGAAAAATTTTCAACTTTTTTTTTCGTAGTCTTTAATCCTCCCTTTTTTCGATGTCATCGTATTAGTGACATCATTTGCAACAATTTTTGTCCTTTACATAAAATTCGTAAAATGCATAGTTTTCGAGAAAAATGCATATAAAGAAAAAAATCACCAATATCTCGGAAAATATGCATTTTACGAACTTTATATAAAGGACCAAATATGTTCTAAATAACATGACTAACACGATAACATCGAAATTTCTCCACCTATTGTAGGCAAAGGGGCAAAACACTTAGAAAATTTTTCAACTTTTTTTCGAAGTCTTTAATCTTCCATTTTTTCGATGTCATTGTATTAGTGACATCATTTGCAACAATTTTTGTCCTGTACATGAAATTCGTAAAATGCATAGTTTTCGAGAAAAATGCATATAAAGAAAAAAATCACCAATATCTCGGAAAATATGCATTTTACGAATTTTATCTACAGGACAAAATATGTTCCAAATAACATGTCTAACACGATCACATCGAAAAAAGAATTTTTTTTTTTGAAAAAAAAAAGTTGAAAATTTTTCTAAGTCCTGATTTCCCAAAATTCAAATAATTTTTTTTTTAATTTTTTTTTTCGATTTCTATGCCGCTCATAGTGCCCCTAAGCCTATACTCCAACTTGCCCCCAACCCTACTCTCTGACCCATGGTTTAGTTTAAAGTTATTAATATTTTTTTATTAAAAAAGATTGACTGGTAGACTTAACATTAAATTCGCCTTTTGTACTTTTTATACAATAATTTTGATTCAAACAGAATAGAGTAATCATCAATACATTGTTTTGCTTAAAATGTCTGTATACAACATGTATAGATTCAATAGATTGTAATGCAAGTAAGTTTACATACTATACTATGTACTACAATAATATGAGCCAATAATTATGAGTTTTAAATATTATGCAGTGTCATGTCTGCGTTACATATCCTGCCCTTTATGCAGTCACAGTGTGTGTGACTCACATTCAATTATTAATGCTTTCTTTATTATTTGTTGTCACTATTGTGAATGGTGTTCTGTACAAGTTATAATCAAGTCGGGTTCATAGGTCAACTGCCTTGGAGGAATTGGTTAGCTATGTACAGTGATTACAATGATAGTTTGTGTCCAATTGAAATATTTGTGGTTTTATCCAACTGTTGAGTCATGGGATTCATTATCTGTTTTGTGTTAGACACAAATCATGCAGGGTTATTTGATTGCTTTGTGCCCTTAGTAATCTTGAAAATGTTGACTGAAAAACATAATTAAAATATATAGCATAAGATCAAATATGTCTGTATTGGATAGTAGACCAAAGTCATCTGACTTGGTCTTACATTGTTATATCTAAGTATGCCAACTTGTGCTTAATTGACCTATAAACAACCACATTACATTCATAATAATGAAGCCTAACAACAATGTTTGACAAGATTGTTGTTGACTTCTATAATGGCCGGTTGTAGGCGCCTCCATCCAGTGCAATCCTGCTACTTTTAATTCTGTCAAACTCCATTGAACTAAAGCCTTTTGACCCACAATCTTGAGGCAGAAAAGTTCAAGCTAACATTTCATGTTCATCAACTCCCCTGCCTCCCAAATGGAAGGCAGGGGAGTTGATGTCTACTACTTGTCTTAATAACCATTAATATTGAAGAGTGCAGTGGTATTGTCGCTACTTAAATCAGAATTTATTGAAGTGCATTCTACGAGTATTCCAAAGCTTTCATTATCAGCTTTTAGGATATATTAGTATGTACTTCGTTCTATAGACCCTTTGTTACATAGGTAGCAAGTTCCATTCCCCACATTTCCAAGTAATGATAGCAAGGCATTCTGGTCTTTGGTCTTTTTCCTGCAAAAAAATCAAACTATCTTAATAACCATAATTAAAGTGTGATATTTTAGCTACAAAAGATCAGAAATAGTTCATAAATTGAATTCCAAAAGCTTATAGGTATAAGTAATATCGATTTTTTTTCTTTTTATTAGTGAATGGGTAGAGGTTGACCCCAACTAGCCTGATGTTAAGCGATGTTGGGGCGGATGAAGCGCACTTACCCAACAAAAATCGACTTTTGGGATAGAATTCTACTTCGTTACACACCTACGCCCTATAGGTACACCCATTGTTACTAGCTAGTTCCATTCCCCACATTCCGAGCAATGATAACAAGGCGTTCCGTCTCGCGTGCGTTTGCGCAATCTGCCATTAATTACAATTGTCAGGTCAGCGGCCAATCGAGGTAATTCAATCATAACGCCAGCCAGATGAGCTTTATTGAGTTTTACTGATAAATGTGGTGTACTCATGGCGTTTACAAGCTTGATAGGACGTGGCGAGAGTAATAAACGCTTTGAGCTGAACAAAGCGTTCGTGACTTCGTGTATTTAAAATAAGACGATTATTGTGACAGTCTGGCAACCGACTGGTGGCGGTATAACCATAGCTAAATCCAGAGGCCGATGACGGGCAGCAGCGTCACCGGAGCGAGGAGCTACGCCCTGCGATCGCTAACCCGCTTGCATAGCGTGGCGATTATGAGTACCTATAACCTTCAGGTGTTTGCCCAAATGTGGCGAACACCTGGAGAGGCCTATGTCCAGCACTGGACTGCGATAGGCTGATGATGATGATTGTGACAGTTTTGCATTCGACAAGATCGACTTCCTCCTTATTGATTGTAAAAATCTTTGTGTCCTACCGAGTGCTCTACGGAATTGGATTTGAAAATTCTAACTTAGATTTAGAGACATAGATTACCAGAAATCCACGACTGATGCATTTATCCATCGTTGGGTGTTGATCTTGGTAACACAGGGTTCTTACAAGAATAAGGTCGTTAATAATTCAACATTATTAACATGGGGCTTCGACTTTCTTCGCGTCACTTCCCAATTAATTTGGGGTCGACCCTCTGTATATGTGCCATTCAGCTGTGCCCTTGAAGTTATTTATACGTCTTCGGGATACCTTTTGTTGGTGGTCTTTGTTCCTCAAAGAATTAACCCAAGTACATTTTTTCAAAGGCACTTTTAAGTGATTGCTTTCCGAGTGACACTCATGAGCTTACCAAGCGTTTATTACAACACGTCTTGAATAGGAACCATCTTAAAACGACATATAGCTACTTGTCCTTGAATTTCTCCAGCATCTACGCCTGCATAGGAAAGACCATCGTCCCTATTCAGTATAGACTACGGAAACAAAATCGAATTCGATATCTATGCTTTGTCTTTTTCTAACCTAAACAGTTTGACTGTGATAAAGCGTATAGATTGGAAATCGAATGTTTCCGTAGTGTTCTGAATAGGGATTGGAATCGAAACAAAACTAAAAAAGTTATTTTTGATTGGGACTGTTGGGCCGTAATGCATTATTTATTAGCATGGAGTCCGTAGCTATAATGCATAAAACAGAATAATGATGCATTTATTATAAAAACTACGTAATGTTCTCGTGATTTTACCTATACGACATGTATTTTCAATTCAAAAACAATTAATTAATTTTAAATTAAATACCGTATTTGTTAATTACAGTTTTTAAGAAAACTACTATTTAACTGTGACGATTATTTTAAATTGTCGTCACAATACCAATTTACACATGTTAGCTTACATGCGTAACTGAAAATTGAACAATGGTAATTAATTATCGTGTATTATCATAGAATTTGTGTCAATGACGCCTTCGGCGACCGTTTAACTAAAATGTGTCTTAACGTTACGGACTAAAACTACTTATTCTTGTCACAAAGACTAACACCTGCCTTGCGTACCTAGCCGTAGGTAGGTAATTTTTTCATGACAAGTAGCAAACAGGCCTGACATTCACCTGATGGTAAGTGACCAGAGGAGTCACAGGGGCGTTGCCGGCCCTTGAGAAATTTGTAGGCTCGCTTTTTGAAAGTCCCGAATTCTTACCCATACTTTACGACCAGTTATACCATTCTAGACAGTGGTATTATTCCCAAACAAATTCCCAAAGTAAAGGGAAACAGTTCAATTCTCATTTAAAATTCTACAAAACCCAAAACGTTATTTAGCTTAACTTTAAAAAAGAGACTAATCCCTGATTCAAAGACGCTAGGAGAGATTTAATACAATCACTTGTTAAGATGTCTCTTGACTAATTTTAGAGCTGTCACTTGACGGGGAGTATAGCTCGAACCATGAACGTACACCAGAGAAACATATCTAAATAGAACAGCGATCGTGTCTTATCTATACTATATTTATTATTTATTTATCTTCTATACATCTTCTATCTTCTATATTACATATAATAAAAATGTAACGAATCGCTGTCTGTACATGGAAGATATATGTGAAAAAATATTATGGGAGGCCTTTATTAATGCAATAGTACCCAAAACAATGATTTTTGGAATTTTTGTCTGTTTGTCTGTTTGTCTGTATGTTTGTGCACGCTAATCTCAGAAACCGCTTATCCGATTAAGATGCGGTTTTCACTAATATATTGCTGGAAGCTTCCCTTAACATTTAGTGTTTGTTTCATGTTAATCGGTCCGTAAATAAAAAAGTTACGCCGATTTAACTAATCACGTCGAGCCTGCTGTACGTTTGCGCGGGTATATAAAGCGCGCCGAGATCTGCGCCGCGCCGCTGCCAGCTGCCAGGCACTGGGGGTCATTAAAATCACTACCCAAGAAACTATTCCACGCGGACGAAGTCGCTGGCACAGCTAGTAATATTATAAAGCTGAAGAGTTTGTTTGAACGCGCTAATTTCAGGAACTGGTCCGAATTGAAAAAATATTTTTGTGTTGAATAGACCATTTATCGAGGAAGGCTTTAGGCTATATAACATCACGTTGCAACAATTAGGAGCGAAGAAATAATGGCAATAGTAAAAAAATAAAACGGGGAAAAAATAACTATTCCACGCGGACAGAGTCGCGAGCACAGCTAGTTTCCAAATAACCACAGGGAGTTACTTTTCAGGCGTTCTTATTTTGTTTAGGTGATGTCTGCCTTCAACTCTAATTAAATTGCGCGTTCTCATTCAAACGAGCGCTGGAAAATACATTTAGAACACGTATTGGATTCATAAGATCCATAAATATTCTAGTAATCATGCACTTATGGTACAAGATTGAGCCACGCGTTTAACGCACACTGGACCGTTCAATCCCTTCTAGAATCTTGACCCATAGCGTTTAACGAAGGGACTTGTTCAGTGGGTATTCCCTACCTCCTTACTATCGTGAGGCCGGGTGCCGACCGCCTGTTCATGAAGGCGTCCTACTGACCCTATCACTCCAGGTGGCGGAGAAGCATAAATGCATTTCCTCCGGCTTAACAAAAGAAAGATCGTTCTATCCTTGATACATTTATGTGACGTACACGCTACGTAGGTACAACACATAACAAGCCTCGCTTCCTGTATTTTATTAGGCTCGTAACGCGGCCGGGATTAAACTGCTACATTCTTTTGGTCGTTATCTGTAAAATTCAAATAAAATGGTAGAATATGTTCACAATTTATGGTGGAGACGTGTATTGAGATGTAGTGTGTTACGGTAAGTGGGCTGACCGAACACTTATTTTTGTATCTAATCGTAATGTTAACGATGAAAAAAGTAAATGAATAAGTGTTTGTTGTATTTTATTATACACTAGCTGTGCTAGCGACTTCGTCCGCGTGGAATAGTTATTTTTTCCCCGTTGTTTTTTAACATTTTCCATTATTTCTTCGCTCCTAATAGTTGCAGCGTGATGTTATATATCCTCGATAAATGGTCTATTCAACACAAAAAGAATTTTTCAATTCGGACCAGTAGTTCCTGAGATTAGTGCGTTCAAACAAACAAACAAACTCCTCAGCTTTATAATATTAAAAAGTAAAGACTAGCTGTGCCAGCGAAGTCGCACGCGTGGATATCGGTTTTCAAAAATAACTGACTTTCATAAAATGGTGCCTAAATTTTAAGTTAGACCTCTAGCAATACATTGGTTGGGTGTCCGGAGCTCGTGGGGGGTTAGGGTTGGGCCGGCATGGGGGTGGCAACAGACAGGTAACTAACCAGTTATGTACTTGCCCGTTGTCACAGCGACTTGGGCTTCTCTTTCGCTTTCCATCAGACGCAGGGAAGCCATTATATCGAGCTACTAGAAAAAAACACAAACTTATATACTTGCTGCGGGTGTCCATGGGCGGTGTCGACTGCTTACCATCAGGCATCACACTTGCTCGTCTGCCGCCTCTCGCATAAAAAAAAAAACTTACTATAAACAAAGTTTCGCATTCATACTATCAATAAGCAGGGTGAAAACACATCACACATTACCAGCTCACAAGGAAAATAACTATTTTATATGAATAATCATTCGCTTGGTCATCTAGGATCGGCGCAATATGCTCTCCATTCCCCCGTCCATGCGTCGATTTATTCACTTCCCTTTTATTGATATCGTGTTCACACAATAGTTCCATTTCTTAGGCCGGCACCGTCCGGTTCATTCACTAAAATTCTTACTTATCATTATTTGTTACATGCAATACATGACTGGCTCGGTGGCTCAATTGGTAGTGACCCCTGCCTTCTGAACCAAGGGTCGTGGGTTCGATTCCCACCCGGGACAAACATTCGTGTGATGAACACTTGTGTTTGTTCCGTGTCTGGGTGTTTATATTTGTATTCAAGTATTTATTTGTGGTATCTTCGTTGTTCTGATACCCATAACACAAGTGCTTAAGCTACTTACTTTGGGATCGGAGCAATGTATGTGATGTTGTCTGATATTTATTTATTTAAGTATTATTTATTTAATACAACTGCTTACATAACTTAGTCCAGCATAAGTTTTCATATAATAACATAACAGTTTTATCGTCATTATGAGAATTCATTTGCTTTAAATTTAAGACTCTTGTCGGTGGAACAATTTCCATTCTTCCTTGCACTTCACCAGTACCTTCTAGTCTCATGTACGTCAAGAAATGAGATGATAAGCAACATGAATTACCCATAAGATTTACGAGTTTAAAATTATGAGATATAATAATTACTACTGCAAGTACCGATCTAATGATATGTAAATTATTGTTTATCGACAAGATAGTAAACTCGTATAATTATGACGTAAGGTTATCGTTGTCCACTAGCTTAATTTTTTTTAAAGATGTCATGAGGTTTACTTTGTGTAAATTGTATATCACCAGGGTTTTGGTCTATAATAATAAAACGTGATGCTATGCTTTAATTAGCAAAGTTGCATACTTTCTAAATCACCACTTTTATTCTTACTACATAAAGATTATGTGCATTGTTTAAACTTAATAAATACGCATTATACGTAATAAATATTTGTACACGTAGTCCGATAGCGTTATCACTAAAACTTCTGTTTGAATAAATTTTGGTGGACAACATTAAGGTAATAAATTACGAAGACTCGAGATAATATTCAAACCTCACTGAAAATAAGAATTCCCTCGTTGATAAAAAACACATACTCTTGTTGCTTCCGATTGCTTCTTGATGTTTACATTCGAGCACATGGCAACGAATACGTGTTTATTAATCGACATAATTAAAGACCGAGAAAAAAACCCTTTAAGTTCAGAATGTCCAATTCCCAAAATGTCCAACGGTTTCAAAATGTGAAATATTCAAATACCTGCAACGCATGATTTGCTGCCTATAAGCTGAAGTGATCACTTATATTATCAAGATCTTCAGATCAGTTTGCCCTTCTCAAAGTGAACATAATAAGTTTTTTTTTTAATTATAAAAAGAGCGTTCATCCTACTTCATTCTACCTGATGGTAAGCGGTCGTGAGGTCCAAATGTTAAGTCGACAGGCACACTAAGGAAAACCCACCGCGCCTGTCGCCCTCACCACTAAGGCCCACTGAGATAAGATTTCCATTTATCAGGTTTTTGATTATCTAACTATAAGTTAGGTACATGGATTAGTAACTACTGGGAGTTTTACGCCTAAACGTCCGCATGCAGAAGTATATACGGTAAAATCTTACTTAGTCTGCCGTGAGCTGTACACATAAACTATGCCTGCAGGGTAGTTGAACAAAACGAGCTGTAGTTGAACGTCACCGGAGATTGATGTGCAATCAAAACTGCAGCATCGGTCCCGCGTCTCTTTGTGACGTTAAAAATGTCGCAGTTTAAACATTCTACACGAAGCGTGAAGAATCATCTTGCGAGCTAGCATGCCGGTGGTAAATGACTGGAAAATTAGCTTACTCGTCCGTTATCATAGCGACTTTGGCTCCCTTTTTAAGTTTCCACCAGGTGTTACAAAACCACTGTATTGCTTAAGCCAGTATATGCCTTTATAAAAAAATAATAAATTATTATATTATCGTCCGGCTCAAGATTCGAAAGATTATTTGTTGATTTTAGGCGTTTGCGATCATTAAGGGTTTCATCGTCACCTGCCTATCGCACTGCTGAATATAGGCCTCTCCATTTCTTTAATCGATCTTGTTCTTGTTATGAGTTATAATAAATCTTAATGTGACAGCTGCAGTTTCGAACAAAAATTGTTACATATAGCTGCAAATAACTGCGTGCAGTTCTATGTCTCATATACATATATGGTCTCTAATATAGGTATATGTACCCAGTATTCGATAAGTTCTGTCTAAACAAATGTCCCATCAGATCCCAATAACCGGTAATTTTCTTCCATATGCACAGTTCTCGCTTGCTTGTTTATCAGAAGCGTCACGCCGTATTATAATTAGATCTCCAAAGCAAACCTAATGGAGTGAGCCCACGACCTTCAGTTTATCGTACTGGTAGGCGGCAATGTACACTGCACTTCCGTCCTGCGGTCACCAACCAACAGATCTTTTTTACCTACTGTTAACCTTATCGCTTGTGTCCTTGACATTTTATAATTATATACACGGTATATTTGTATATTCTGAAGTTGTCGTTGACTCGTTGAAGTTTCCCAATTTTATTTTTAAACTTAATTAAAAATACGCCTGGGTAGCCTGTCCCAAGATTTGTGACACTTTCTGTGAGGTCAGTCAATGGATAAAATTAGTGGAAAAATTTTATAAAATCTGATCGTTATTCTCAGAGGCCAAATCTCATTTTGAGTTACTGCGTTATCTTAGCTAGCTTCATTGAATAGGCTTGACAACCTGTTTTTGGTTAGATACTAGGTCATAAAAGACATTGGTTACAACATGACTTCGTTAGGTTCCTAGTTCATCATCATCATCAGCCTATTGCAGTCTACTGCTGGGCATAGACCTGTCCAGTTGTTCGCCGCTTAGGGTCACAAGTTCAAAATCACAAATTCAAGTATGGCTACTACATTATTACTAATACCTGACGTCACGCTTAGGTGTTGAGTGCTGTTTTGTATGCCTTGTGGAAGAAGTTTGTTCTATAGCTATATGAAATAGGTATTGCGTTGGCACTTACGTGGTTCCATAAATAAATATGTTATAATATAGCCTAAAGTGCGGTATAATGTTTTTAATTGAAGATTTTAATATCCATGTAGAGTTTGACTATCCGAGAGTGAACTTCAGTAAATAAATAAATCAGCGCCATCTAGCCCCAAACTAACCCGAAGCTAAGCTACGTACTATGGGTACTAGACAACTGATAAACTTACTTAGATACATTTTTTTTTTGTAAATAAATACATATTAATTATACATAGAAAACACCCAGACAAATACAAACAGACATGTTCATGCACACAAATGTTTGTACTGTGTGGGGATCGAACCCACGACCCTTGGCTCAGAAGGCAGAGGTCACTACTAATTGAGCCACCGAGCCAGTCAATATAATATAGTCAGTCATTATAATATAGGTACTTGCAGCTGACAATAAGCGTATTATTAAAACATCACGCATATTTATCGTTAGCCAGATTGTAATGCGAGACCTATCGCGTGTAGATACCTTGTTTACATCTGTCTCCGATGTGTCATCTTGCATATTTGTGCGATTAGCTCGTCATGACTTAAAAAACTCTGACCACATTGCCGATTTTATTGCAATGATCGCCATATGAGTTTGAATGGCCATATTGTCACTGTAACGGTCGATCTTTAATTTTATACTGTTACTAGTTGGTGTCTGCGGCTTCGTTCTCGTGGACTTTACGATAAAGATAATTATTTCTCAACAACCTCTGCTTCAAAATGTTCCAGGTCTTTGATCTCCAAAAATTTCATTTTTGGCAAACAATGCTCGTCTAACAGAATCATTTTTGCTAAAACATCATTCCTGTACATGGTATAGGGTAGAGATTTAAAAATCAAATACATCACACTTAGGCAACAACTTTTGTTAAGTGGTCATGTTTTCATATCTCTCATAATTTAGCAATAACACAATAGTTTCTTATTGATGACGTGTTCTACTTTACAAAATCAATTATATTATGTTGCCCCGACTAGTAGCTATAAAACATTCAAATCAGTCCCGTACTTTCGGAGATAAGCGTGTAGAGACAGATTTATTTTGTATTCTTGCTCCATTACTGTTTCTTTACCCACCTAAATATTGAATAAATATTATTATTATTAAAAAGTGTGTCTGTACATTGGTACAAATCGCAAACACGAATGTTTAATTCTGTTTACAGCAGCAATATAACTGGTTTAGTTACGAGGGTCTTTGTAAAAGAATATACATATTCTCTTATTGGCTGACTCATCACAGCGGAGAAACCGCTGAATCTAATTACATGAGTTTTAAACAGTAGCCTTTGTTTTGTAGGTAATGTGGCCACTTAAGAATGGGAAACGAATGTCGTGAATTAATTGGGATGTTTCCAACAGACGCAATAAATTAAAGAGGACATCGTATAATATCGGAACACCTTAGTTGCGTAATGTGCCACCTACAATTTACATTTTAATTTCATTAAAACCACTTAATATTTAATCCATAGGCTAGCAAAATTCGTGACGTCACGTCTTTGTAAAGCCTTACAATATATGTAAGTATTTTGTTTTGACAGTACATATCCATTACCTATCTTTTGGCAGATAGGGTAACTTATATAGGTGGTCGTATGAACTGAGTATTAATTGCTGGTAGATTCTTATTGCACCCCGCCGATTGTATATCTATATTATACTTATTATCTTCAATCAAAAATGCCTCAACCTATCACTACGGTAGATAAAACTTAAAAATATCAAAGAAACTCAAGATAAAACTTAAAAATATCAGGAGATCAAGGCTTTACAAGTCGGCAAAACAATACATGTAACACTATCTGACCATTTATCGGGTTGCTAGCAGAGATTACGTCGGATAAACGTGCTCCTTGAACTTACCGATTGGCACTGGCAGCAGTTGCGATTGTCCGTTTGAGTCGAAGGCCCATTTGTGATTCGAACATCCGACAGTTTACGCGTTTTCGAAGTGACCGGTTGTTTCACATTGGATTTGTTTGAAATCGACTTTATTGTGTGTGTTGTGTGAGAAATCAAGCGATCGTTGTTTGGTTGTAAGCGTGGTTGTAAGTATATGTATTAATGTGATTTTGTTGCAATTATACACAGTATTTTGAGAAGTGTAGAAAGAACATTATGTACATCTCAGTTTGACTTCAAAAGTTTCGAGATAAGGTATACCTTTTCAAAAAGTTCGAATAAAATATATATAAATAACTAGGAAGAAAATATAAGATATTTCATAATTTTTGACGGCTTTGGTGCAATGATTAGAAGAAGTAGGATCCGAAAGTTGCGGATTCGAGACGGATCTATTTAGGAAATGAACCTTCCTAAATTGTCTCGGATCTGAGTGTTATGGGAGACGCCTCGAGTTATCATCTGCTTCTCATAATCGTAATGCAAGGGACGACTTTAAGATTTGTTGGTTGGTGTGAATTGTCTTGCACATTTATTTAATTATAGATAGATAAATACTCTTCATTGCACCATAAAGTTGACTTAGAACTAGACAAAGTATAAACTTCGTGTACAATTTATTAGATATTTACTTCTAAATTTTAATTAATTAGATGACATTGTCCCTTATTCTTGTCTTCAAAAATTTACACTCTATACCTGAAGGTTGTCTTACTAGCGATAAGACCGATTGTAATATATCTATCTGTAATATTTTTCCTGTAAATGTTGTATTTTGTGCAATAAAGAATATCTATTTAGCTAATAATTTCATTTTTTTTTATAGTGGCTCGACAGCCACTAAATGGCCAAAAAATGGCTCGACTGATGGAAAGCGAAAGAGAGGCCCAAGTCGCTGTGACAACTGGCAAGTAACTGGTTAGTTACCTGTCAGGTAACTAACTAGTAGAGATTAGGTACCTAGAGTAGGTACTTTTCTAGGTCTCTTTTTGTTGCTCTACAACAAACTGTCTGCACACATCTATTTACTTTGTCGTAGTTAACAAAGAAAATTAATTGACTGTACAGAAAAGACAGCACTTTTAAAACTTGTTGCCGACACTGAAAGCCTCGCCTTGAGAACAAAGTGTCGAACTTAACGTTGCAAAAATGTTTCCTCGAAGCGGTTAAATTGATGACTCAAAAGGACATCTTGTTTTCATTGCATTAAGCAGAAATGCCCACTTTTGTAAGCACTAAATAGTACTTATAAGACGTAGTCGTTTTTGTTGGTCTGTCCTTATATATGCTTAGATCTTGAAAACTACGCAAAGGATTTCGATGCGGTTTTTTAGAAGGTAGAGTGATTCAAAAGGAAGGATTGTCACTATATAGTTTCTTGTTGTCTGTCTCTATGTATGCTTAGAACTTTAAGCCACGGATTGTGATGCGGGTTTTTTAATGCATATATTATTGCGGGTCCGTAATGTGTATAATCCATGTAAAATATAGTGAAGAAACACTGATATACATTATCTGAATGTGTTCCGTTGCAATTACCTAGTAATGTATGTAATGCACCTCCATATTGTTAATATGTTTTATGAGTATCGCCTCCTTTTGTGCTATCGATTTTTAGGATTAGCGTTATCTTATCCTTAATAGGCATACTGCTGATTTGAATATAATATACTTGGTGATATTTGTTAAAGTGGTTACGTCTCATTGACATAAAATGTTGTGCTAGTAATGCATTAGTGTCTTTAATACATTCCGGGACAAAAATCTAGACACAATAAAAG
This sequence comes from Conogethes punctiferalis, assembly GCA_031163375.1. Taxonomy (NCBI): domain Eukaryota; kingdom Metazoa; phylum Arthropoda; class Insecta; order Lepidoptera; family Crambidae; genus Conogethes; species Conogethes punctiferalis. The sequence goes on along the minus strand of CM062098.1, from coordinate 8,079,120 downwards.
TTACATTGTTAAGATCTCCGTGTGCGTTTTGTGTCTCTCACGTTGAGAGTTTTAGTGGAAACATCAATGAAAACCTTAAGAAATTGTAAGAAATTTAACCTGATTGACTGACAAATGAGTCATCTTGTAGTTCAGAATATTCTTGGGCATAATAGCTCTTAAAAACAGTTCGTTCTTGAACTCCCGAGACTAGTTCAGAATCAGTACCAAGTAAGAGTTTGTTATTAAAATTTGGCTTTATTTGCATTACATTAATGCCAAATTTGATTGCACGTTTCCGAAAGTCGACCGGAAATAGGCATTGTCTATAGCCCGTTAGTTGCAATTAGAACCTAAGACTCGAAAAGCAGTGTCGCTACCAAATGGGCCAACAGGCCAGTCGAATAGAACGTAATGAGTTTTCGTGTTGAATGGAGCAGCGAAAGAGAAAATAGCAGTCTTATTTGCTTTCACTGTTGTACAAAGGCGCCTCCTAGGTCACTAGCCGTCGAAAGTCATCTGTCAGTATTAGACGCAGCTTTGCAATGATTTATTTACGGGAAGCGTTCGGTAGCAGATGATGGCTTGACGTAAGCATTCTATTGGATTTGATAAGATAATGTTATCATGGTTAATATGTAAAACAATCATTATTTTTAATTTATTTTCATTTGCTACCGACTTACTTTGTATTCGATCGGTCCTTTATTGAATTATATGTTGTTTTTGGTTTAATTTAATAAGTAAGTCGGTAGATGGCTTCATAATAGTATTTTATTTAATCTGGGGACGTGGCAGGGCCCCCGCCAAGTCTACCATTGACATACATAGAATTACCAAATCGATGTCTATTAATTTATTACGTACAATTACAAGGTCTTTTACTAGGGGTGCCTCAGTCAACACCAAGAAGCAAGTATTTGCTCCTCTTGCAAATTATACTTTTTCCAAGGAAGGGAACTAGTCGTACCTGTCTTACTCATCATGACTCCCTTATGTATATTTAATCTACGTCCTCATTGTCACCTCCCCCAATCCGCTTGAAGTGGTGATATATAAAGCTCTCTCACGCGTGCATCAAAAACTCAATTAAACCTCGTTTTGAACTATTTCTAGCCGATAATGTCATCATCAGTGTACCATTCTGCATACAGTACAAACAATAACATCTGTGTACTGTGCAGGGTGCATAGGAGATTTGTCACTGTCCTCACCGCTGACTGAGGCATCAATCACCATTTAAACTGCTCTGACATCATAATGGGTCATTCATAATATAGAAATTGTATCACACCTATGCTGCGTCATACACACGGCACATGGCCGTGGTTAGTTATCATATTTCTTTAGTTGCCACATCTGGCCCAAATTGAATCATACTGGAATACTTTTTGGCAACACGTCTCACTGTATTTACTTTTCCTAATATAATATAGAACACGTGGACCGGTTCTTTGGTATTTGGCTGCGACGTTTCCGAATGGATACGACTTAAGGACCTTCAAGCGACCCTACCAAACTCGAGGGCCGACGTATGACGAAATCATGTTGTGGTGTCTATGGGCTGAAGTGATCACTTACCTAGGTGACCTCCAAGCCCGTTTGCCCTCCCTGACATAAAAGATAAAAATTTCAAGAATAATGAATTCACATTACCCTTACTTATCACTTACCTAGGTGACCCTTAGGTAATTTTGCTCGACTTGGCGGGGGCACTACCGTGCCCCCAGATTTACGTAGTAACGTTATGTCAAGGAAAACGTCTAGTTAATTGGGGTTTTCCTAACTGCAGATCAAACTAGCACGATTGGGTCAGTTTAATTAATACCTAATTTGCTAACATGTATTGTAATTACAATATTTCTGCATTCAACTCCATCTGGAAGTATTCCTGTTATCAGATAACCTTAGTAGCACTTGGACAGTTGGGTGTCGAGAACGGTCCAGATCTGCCCATCTGTTATGGCTGCAGCCTCAAGGTCGCCTGCTTTTGAACCTTGCCAGTAACAAAGAGTTCTATAAGATTATTGCCTTATATTCTTCTGACTGAAAACCTCCAGTAGTTAGTTTGAAACCGATTCCGCAACTCGACGTCTGAGCGCCTATTTTGCATGGGATGGGCCGAATTTGTTTTAAACAGCCACCCCAGCTTGTCCAAAAATCTCAGCAGGCTATTTACCCTGCCGAAAATATCCTGGAGAGTGCCGGGCTGACCGAAATATGTAGTGTGCCGCTGCATGTTTCCTCCGCTTCTACAGTTGCTGTGATGCCTAGAGTAAAACCTGTAGTATTCTGGGTTGCCAACAGCTCCTATCGTATTATTGTATCACTGTATACGGAGCACAGAAAACCGAACGCAGACGTCCTTTTAAATACGAATTCCATGGTTTTACTAATGTGTCTGCTAATGTCCACCTTAGTTAATACTCTTTTTATCTTCTTTCGCAGAACCGTGCCGTCGCACCTCACACAGATGCCCGTATCGAGGTTATGATATTGGTGGTAATCGCGTGAGCCATGGAGATGTCGCACCAGGGTGGGGCGGAGGCCGAGAGCCTTCTGCGGGCGGACCAGAGGAGTGCGGTCGTCATGCCGCAAGGGAACAGGACTCTCGGTGAGTACGCCTCTTTATATATTACTAGCAGTGCACGCGACTTCGTCCGCGTGGAATAGTTTTTACATTGAAATTTTGATAATCGTGAAGGGATTATATTCGGAGCGCGTGGCAGCTGCGTCTGCGTCCGAGTTCCGTCGTCGACTCCGCTTCCCGGCGTCCCAGTGCTCCCGGCGGCTGAGAGGGGGCGGTGCGGGGCAGCGCGGGGCATCGCGGTCGCGGTTCGTTTCCCCCCGCCCCCCGCGTTGACTAACACTCCGCGCTCACCTTGCGCGCGAACATACATTTTCCATTATATCTTCGCTACTAATAGTTTCAGCGTGATGTTATCCTAAAGCCTTTCTCGATAAATGGTCTATTCAACACAAAAATAATTTTTCAATTCGGACCAGTACTTCCTGAGATTAGCGCGTTCAAACAAACAAACATACAAACAAACAAACAAACTCTTCAGCTTTATAATATTACATAGTACTAGCTTTTGCCCGCGACTTCGTCCGCGTGTTTAAATTTATACATACAAAAGTTTTTTCCCGCTAACTCCCGTTCCCGTGGGAATTTCTCAAAATACAGCCATAACTAAACTTTATATTTACTAAGGTACCTGCATGCCAAATTTCAAGCGTCTAACTTAAGCGGTTTAGATTTTTCATACAAAAGGATTTTCCCGCTAATTCCCGTTCCCGTGGGAATTTCGGGAATTCCTTTCTTAGTGCACCCCTACGGTACCTAAGCTACGTCCCTTCCAAATTTCAAGTGCCTACGTTTAGCCGTTTGGGCTGTGCGTTGATATGTCAGTCAGTCAGTCAGTCAGTTTCTCCTTTTATATATATAGATAGATATAGACTAGCTGTGCTCGCGACTTCGTCCGCGTGGAATAGTTATTTTTTTTTTTACATTTTCACTTATTTCTTTGCTCCTAATAGTTGCAGCGTGATGTTATATAGCCTAAAGCCTTCCTCGATAAATGGTCTATTCAACACAAAAAGAATTTTTCAATTCGGACCAGTAGTTCCTGAGATTAGCGCGTTCAAACAAACAAACAAACTCTTCAGCTTTATAATATTAGTTAAGATGCCTTCTGTCATCTTGAAGGTCGATAGTTTTAAGATTGGTCCTATTTGAAGCAGTGCCGTTGTCTCTATAAGAAAAAGAATCCTGAAGATGAGGCAGACTTTGGTTTTATAGCCATCGACTAGTTGGACAACTGACTGGCGGTGTAACTGTTATGGACCAAGTGATAAATGGAGCATTATATATAATGCCCGGGCATTATGATAAATGGCCAATATGAGAAGGCAATTTGATAAAAATTATTAAAATAATCAAATTGACCGGGCATTATGAATTTTGTTTATCACCTTTTGGGCAGAGTGATAAAAACATATTTAATAACTATATCGCAGTCTCCATTTGGAGTGTTACCCCTCCTGGTCCTCTGTAAGGCTCGCGTGGGGGCACAGGCCCAACACTCTTTGAGGTAATTTAATATGTGTATGTGATACTCAGGCCATACATAATTTCTGATTGCTCCAAGATTACGCACTTAGTTAATACACGGCAAATGCAGCACTATTGCATAATAATGGGAACTAAGTTAAAGGACTATTATTTAATTGACAGGCCCTGTGTACAGGATAACTGGGCCATTGGTGTGATATAACGGACGTTAGCCATTTAATTTTTATAAGGTATGGAAGTACGTAAAGGGTGAAAACGGAACCCTATAAGTTTTCAAATTATGTATATCTGTTCGCTATAATAACATGATGATATTGCAACCAATATTAAAAACATAATAAAATACATATTCAAGGGGCTTCCATACACGCGATTGTTGGCCAATACGACATTAAATTCTAATTTGTATTTGTTAAAACGTGATAGATCAAAATAATATAGCTACTACACTACAGTTATGTACAGTTGCACCACGTTAATAAGTCCCTTCGGCAAACATCGTATGTAAAACTAAACAAAAACATATTTTAGCGGATGCAGCGATCTCCGAATAAGTGATTAGTTACGCGCGCGTCACTCCTCCTTGCTTTATTATCAAATTGCCCATTTGTCAAGTAGCAGTGCAATAATGACCGGGCAATATGATAAATAATGAAGTTTAGATAGTAATTATCATTTTGCCCAATAGAGCTTGACATTATTCATAATGCCCGAGCATTATAAATAATGCCCGCATTAATCACTTGGTCCATAACATAACCATCACGATTGTGAAGGCGCATCTAAGTACCAGGCCGATGACGGGCAGCAGCGTCACCGTAGCGAGAAGCTACGCCCTGTGATCGGAAACCCGCCTGCCCAGCGTGGCGATTATGGGTAAAGACCCCAGATATTAGACGAAAGTGGCGAACACCTGGAGAAGCCTATGTCCAGCAGTGGACTGTGATAGGCTGATGATGATTATAGCAAGCCGAAGTCGCCGTGGCAATAAGCAAATATCCTCCTGAACCAGTTTCTTGTAAGTTTCCAACTCCATGCCAGCCATTTTTCATGCTCGGTTAAAATATTAGGTATTATGTTATGACATGTGTTAAAAAAAGCCTTTGAGCTAGGTTTGTTTTTCAGCAAAACAGTTTATTTTCCATCTACTGTAAGCCAATCTTGAAATACGTATAATAAATACTCTACATTTTTCGTCTCAACTAAATTAGTTCAAAACTTCTTTTAATGCTACTTAATCTTATTTGATCGTTACATTTACATTACTTTGGCTGATACATGCGAAGCAGATCACGTTATAGATGATAATTGGGGATTTTGTAAGGTTAAATTGGTTATTTACACACGTTCGTTAGCATAGCTGTAAATGTGTCCTACAAATAAAAGTGTAGGTTGAAAATGCATGGTTATTTCTATGATTCGCATTTTTTTCGGAGCTCGTGGGGGGTTAGGGTTGGGCCGGCATGGCGGTGGCAACTGACAAGTAACTGACCAGTTACTTGCCCGTTGTCACAGCGACTTGGGCTTCTCTTTCGCTTTCCATCAGGCGTAGGGAAGCCATTATGTCGAGCCACTATAAAAAAAAAAAAAAAAAAAAAATTGAAACTATGTGTTACTTACTATTCTCAGGATACATGCGGTTAGTTTGTGTTCTGCAGTTCTATATAATAAAGACTGACCCGATGGCTCATTTGGTACTGAGCTCTGCCATCTAAGCCAAGGGCCGTCGGTTCGATCCCCGCACAGTACCTACAAACATTTGTGTACATGAACATTTCTGTTTGTATTGGTCTAGGTGTTTACTATGTAATTATTTGTAATGTACATTATGTATTGTTAAAATTTCACTCTCACTCGACATTGGTAAAAATATACCTCGCAGACGTCTCTTGCCATTAGCAGCAAGAAAATTGGTTTGTTTTGGCATTACTATTATCGTTGGTAGTGACATTGAACAAATAGTTATATGTACTTGAAACTATATTCCCGTATATTTTTATCAGATAAGAATTCAAAAGTGTTTATGGCACAAGCGATCCAAATCAAATAGGAAATGCAATCTAGTTAGTTCATTAAAATCTCCAATTTCTTGCTTCAGAGTTGCTTAAAATCAGAATATTTTTTTATGATGTACTGAATGGGATATAGATAATTCTTTTTAGGATAGCAAGTCACTTTAACTTCTAACTTAAAGGTAAAAACTTCACAGTATTGTTTATGGTCTACAAATAAACCTATTTGTGTATTACATTATACGTAATCTGTACTCGTGTTTTGCTCGAGTGTCAAAATCCCGCGATGATCGACAGTAAACCTTAACCTATGAATGATCTGAGAAGTTTATTTTACAATTTCAATATGAAATAACAAATGTGATAGGTACAATAAAAATGAATGGCGGAACGTACAGCAGAAAATAAATCTATCAGTAAGTAAATTATGTACATTATTTTCATTAATCTTTATCTTGATACTTTGCTAGGACGGAATTTAGAGGTACCTACATGTTCACATACTTAGAGGAAATTTCGGAGCTAAACGTGTATCATCATCATCAGCCTATATCAGTCCACAGCTCGGCTGCGCAATTTTAAAACACAGTAAGGGACATTTTTTGAAAAACTCGGGTTTTTGCTGAGTGCTGTTTATAATGTGATTACGCACGAATTTGCATATTCAGATTCTTAATTTTAGGTTTAGAAACGAAAATACCTACCTAGCATGTCCACTGATCTGGTTTTCAGTGACCAAAACCGTCTGAAAAAACCATTTCAAAACCTAGCAAGGCACAACGACAACTTCAAAACCTAGTAAGGGACTGTCCCTTACTAGGTTTTGAAATTGTCATTGGGCCTTACTATGTTTTGAAATTGTCAATTCAAACTGAATTAGGCGCCTACGTTTTAGTAACTCATAGATAGCGAGCGTGTGCGCTGCATTGTGTGGTTCAACTTAAATTACTGCTGATTATAATGTCTCGAAGACAATTTTATAGATAGAGATTAATTTTTAGTGCCCTAAAGAACAATAATATGCTTCGATAAGTACAAAAAAGCTTTGATCTAACATTGTGTTGATGAAATCAAATTTTTCCTTACCAGAAAACATGAAACGTTTGACTTACCTAATACCTTTGTTAGATAACTAGCTGTGCCGGCGGCGTCGCACGCGTGGATATTGAGTTTCAAATTTTAAATTAGACCTCTAGCAATACATTGATGAAAACCGCATTTAGTTCCATGCATTAGTTTTCGCGTGATGCACGATCAAACATGCAGATAAAAATTTCTCCCGTTTCCCACACACTTCTCGTCACTGCTCGGCTCCTATTGATTGTAGCGTAATGAAAAGTATACTATAACCTGCCCAGGAGTATGAAGAATATTCGTACCAAGTTTCGTTAAAATCCGTCCAGTAGTTTTTTTTTCTATCTTAACTAATATTATAAAGCTGAAGAGTTTGTTTGAACGCGCTAATCTCAGGAACTACTGGTCCGAATTGAAAAATTCTTTGTTTGTTGAATAGACCATTTATCGAGGAAGGCTTTAGGCTATATAACATCACACTGCAACTATTAGGAGCGAAGAAATAATGGAAAATGCAAAAAAAACGGGGAAAAAATAACTATTCCACGCGGACGAAGTCGCGAGCACAGCTTGTAACGAACATACAGACAGACAAAAATTTTACTGATTGCATTTTTGGCTTCAGTATCGATCACTGATCACCCCCTGATAGTTTTTTTTTTTAAATATTTCATGTACAGAATTGACTTCTCTACAGATTTATTATAAGTATAGATTTAAATGTTTCATGTTTGTTGAGATTTCCTATATACGAGTATCTCGATTAAATTATGTTTATCCGTTAATTAACTTGTATTTTAAATCTTTTTGCTGACTTACTAGGTTTATAACTTGTCATATTGAAAATTTGTAGCTCATCAAAACCAGAACAAAACCTAGCAAGTGCCTTTACTAGGTTTTAAAATGGTTTTTAGGGTTCCGTAGCCAAAATGGCAAAAACGGGACCCTTATAGATTCGTCATGTCTGTCTGTCTGTCTGTCTGTCTGTCTGTCTGTCTGTCTGTCTGTCTGTCTGTCTGTCTGTCTGTCTGTCTGTCCGTCCGTATGTCACAGCCAGTTTATTCCGAAACTATAAGAGCTACATTATTGAAATTTAGTACGTAGATGTATTCTGTTAACCGCATTAAGATTTTAAAATAAAATCAGAAAAAAATCCAAAATTTTTGGGGTTCCCCATACATAGAACTGAAACTGAAAAAAATTTTTTTCATCGAACCTATTCGTGTGGGGTATCTATGGATAGGTATTTGAAAATGATGTTGAGGTTACTAACATAATTTTTTTCTAAACTGAATAGTTTGCGCGAGAGACTCTTCCAAAGTGGTAAAATAAGTGTCCCCCCCCCCCGTAACTTCTAAAATATGGGCATGATAAAACTGAAAAAAATATATCATGTGTATCACTATAAAAACTACTAACGAAATTTGGTTTGAATGAAATCTAGCCAGTAGTTTTTTTTTTAAACGTCATAAATCAAATTACCTAATTTTTTCATTTAATTAACTCCAATATAATAAAACGTAAAGAAAAACATTTATTTAGCTGTATAGTGGTACGGAACCCTACGTGCGAGAGTCCGACTCGCACTTGGCCGGTTTTTGGTCATCATTTACTCGTAAAAAACAAATTAATCATTAGTAAGTGCTTTCTAACATGTACTATTAAGTAGTAATGCTGGATATTATATTTATTTGAAAGCCAAGGATATGCCACACATTTCAAGCTAACTATCGTCAACGTACGTTGCATAGTTTAGTTACGGCACGCTCTCAAAGTAGCGGAGACGTTTTTTCGCTCTCCTGAACATTTTGTGTCATGTCCCTTACTAGGTTTTGAAATTGTGCAGCCGAGCTGGACATATGCCTCTCCCAAAGTTCGCCACTGTAACGTGTATATTGGAGGCATATTAATTGACGATACACATAAATAATATGTAGCTTCATTCATATATACAGCGACAGATTATAATACCGAGAGTGAGATCGGTAGAACTTATAAAAATTCTACATTTTTGTTTAGGTATATCATGGTGAGTGAACAGTTATTTTCTTTATCTCATTTTCCGTCTTCCGCCAAAGAACCACACGTGCTATAATAGTCACCGTTTCAATGTGGAACACAGATATTCGCCAATCCCTACCACTGTGAAGACAGTAAAAAGAACTCATAACCAGCACTTGTCCGTCTACCTCTGATATGAGATCCTAAAAACGGGGTGTGATGTAAATAAGCATCTTACGCTTCGGCCGAACACTGACAAGAAAATGTGTTATCATAGTATGCTGCTTTACTATGTAAGAAGTATAGTTTGTTAACCAACATTTGACAAGCGTCCCCCCAACTCTCAAAAGGAAAATTGTGTTTTATCATTCGAGGTATTTGTGGGATTTCCGGGCCGGTGGGAGATGAAATTCCCATCCTACCCACGCCGCGTCACTTGTAATTCTTAGTTGCTTAATATTCCAGAGATTCTTCGAAACAACAACCAAGTATTGTTGGAAAGAATTTTGTTACCTGTAGATGGAAGAAAGGATAGGATCGATGGATGGTCTTTGTTGCATAAAACATTTCTAGAGTTATCAATAAGTTATCAAATATAGTACTCCTGGCCATCACCTACCAATTCTCTAAAAGAGCACAATCAAACCGGTCTTGTTTCTCTATTGAGTTACTGAGGTCATGGATAGTACGTATCTGTTGTCGAAATTTTTAAATTCAGGATCTCACGTTTAAACAAGATTTATAATTCTGGTTCTTCCACAGAAGCAACTTTCTAAACCCGGCGATAAAATAATTTCATTTATTAAAAAAATAAATAACCCAAGACATGCCACGCTGGGCCACACAGCGCCACCTAGCCCCAAACTAAGCCGAAGCTTGTTCTATGGGTACTATAGTTCATTCGCGTTAAGAAAATAGTGACTGACAGGTCACTGACAGGCCACTAGCTAATTAAAACGCTAGAAATTATAATTTCTACCTGTCAGTCACTATTTTCTTAACGCGAATGAACTATAGACAACTGATAAACTTACTTATATACATTTTTTTTTGTAAATAAATACATATTATACATAGAAAACACCCTGACGTTATCGTTATAGGAATATTTTATCTTTTTCTGTTTTCCCGTTTTAATTTAGCTTACTAGGTATATGGGTTTGGATTGCCGATCAGTCAGAGTTAGAAAATAAGTAATTGAGATAAATTAGGCGGTCTTTGGAATTGAAGTAGGTACATAAAACACCACTGGCTTAAAAAAACTACATTTGTAAAGTGACAATAGAAATTACTTTTTATTTGCACAAGAATACAAACGAATTTCTAAAAGGCTAACACAGTTATGCAAATTTTTGTAGTGACTCCAAGATTAACATATTTTTTTAAGGACTGTGATTTTGACAGTAATATATGTACACTTAAAGGTATTTTTTGACGTGAAAATTTATTAGTTCGTTCTCCTAACTAAAGTTACTACTACACTAGAACCTACTAAAGTTTTAAAAAACGCAAAAACTATGGACCAACCTAGTCCACTAACAATAAAACGAACATACAAATATAAACCCACATGCTTTAGTATAGATAATGAAGTAGAAAGTGCGTGGGAGCACATGCTTTTGGAACTTTTAGAGCAACACCGTAGCATTTATTTGTTAACTTACCAAACCTAAAATTCACCGGTTCTCGTATCTTGTTTATTTACGGCAGTTTAAAATTAATAAGGTCTTATCAATGAAGAAACCTAGTTTTCGTGTGAATTGTCTTATAATTTGATATGGAAACTGTCATATATGTGACATCCATATTGTTGCGTAGCAACAAGAGAAGTTGTTAATATGTCTGCCATGTAAATAAATAGTGATAAATCTTGCTATTCTATACTTTCAATTACATACACAACAATTGGCGACGAGTATGCCTTATTCTACGGAAAAACTAGCACGGGTACGTGCATGCTTACGCGGCACGCTTACAAAATCGTGGAATTACATAAATACGCAAGATAATTTTTCCAACGAAGAAATTGAGTCGCGTTTACAGATGCTCGACAAAACATTGCGAAAATTTCAGGAATTACAGGAACAGATAGAACAAGAAACCGAAGAGGAAAATATGGAACTACAAATAGATTACAGGTACGAATTTGAAGAATGTTACACCAATTTGAAAACGAAATTGATGACCTTACGGACATGTCACAATTCTACAATTTACGAACCCAATACAACCTTACCCGACACAAGAACTCGTGCCACCACTTCTGAAATTACACCGAAACTAAATTTTGTTCCCTTTCAAGCAAACGAATCCTTCAAAAATTTTACAAACAGATTGACAGTTTACCTTCTACTGAATAAAATATTTGATACGAAGATGAGAGTATACACCCTTTTGACTACTTTACCACCTGAACTTCATGAAAGGATTTACGACCTTTGCGCACCAGAAGATCCACTAAGTAAGAATTTCGAAGAACTTATACAAATTTTGGATGAATATATTGATCCGAAACCCAGCATTTGGACCTTACAACACCAATTTATATCACGTTTACAACGAAAAGATGAAACGGTAGCGATATTCGCATCAGAACTTAGAAGACTTGCTTCTAAATGTGAATTTCATTGCACAAATTGTGAGAAGACAACTTCGGAAAGCTTTCTATGTCTGCAATTTATTCGAGGACTGAAAGACCGTGATATACGTACAAAAATATTACAAGATCGAGCAGCGCCATCTTTCTTACAATTAGTCTCTACAGCAACGGCACAAGAATTGGGAAAATTAGAAAATTTAAAAATTTCATCAGACCTACAACGATTTCCCGAACCTATCCAGAAAGTTGCCACGCCTACATCAAACAGTAACATATTTAGTAAATCTAAATGCACGGAAGCCTACAGAAAGACAAGACCGCCTACAAATATTAAAGACTTGCACGGAAAATGCTACAGGTGCGGTAATGCGAATCACCGTGCAAACGAATGCAGAGCCATTAACAGTACATGTCGGAAGTGTCAAAAGAAAGGTCACTTAGCTATAGTCTGCCTACGCAAGAGTACCACACACCAAATACAAGATTCGAGAAGTTACGGTGATATTCACCGTATTAAAATTCACAGAACCTCTACACCAGATCACCCAGCTACCGGCGGACTGGCGGAACGAACAGTGCAGACGAAGAAAGAGGCACTACGTGCTATGAAGGGGGAGAGAGGGAGCCTTGTTGAGAGAATTGAGTACGCAGGGTATGGCTCCATTACGAAGTCACGGTGCCACGTGGACATGGCATCGGGGCCAGATGCTGGCGGCCCCCCTCGTGCCGAAGCCAGGAATCGCTGGGGAGGCGTGTCATATATGTGACATCCATATTGTTGCGTAGCAACAAGAGAAGTTGTTAATATGTCTGCCATGTAAATAAATAGTGATAAATCTTGCTATTCTATTCGCCGTGTGCGCGATGACAGCGCCCCTAGTGGCCTCAACTCTTCGGGATATGACATCTATCAAATCATATCAACTAGATGTTTTGATAACGATTTTCGACTAGTTTTTCAGCGAATTTAAAAGATTATTGTAAAAAGTGAGTGTGTATATTATACCTAGTGATTTTCTTCCTTGCCAAAAATATGATCATTATAATACGTACGGGATTTGCTTCAATTAAACATGAAATACATTGCCAACCTCAAACTGTGCTAAAAGGGAAGAAATTGGATGTGAGAGAAGTGGAAGAGCTTAGAACGAACGGGGAAAGCTTCTTAATAAGAGCTCTGATCATAAGACAAACGTCTGTGACACAAACTCCCTACAAAACATCATTAAATGTGAGTACCTACATAATCAAGTTATAGAAATAGAATATTTGAGTTAGCCATGGAAGTATCAAGTACTACGTACAAAAGGAATGCGCTCTATCTATGCATCTTGCAGCTAAAATAAAGAAAATGAAACCTTATGTTAAGGTCGTAAGAGTCTTGTTGCGCGCAAAATAAGAACGTAGCCAATGAGAGGGAAAATAGTGAACAAAACGTCCCTTTCTAGCAGCGACTAGATTGCTAGATAGAGTACGAAACACTGGACCTGGGCCCCTACCACCAAAAACGAAAACGATCGCTCGCTGAACGGATGGCGTACCTACCCTTGAGCCATGAATCCCTCTCATTTGTCGTCCCCCCCCCCCCCCCCCGTGTTCGAATATACAAACTAAAATTCGTCAAAGTTGATTTTCGTTAATTTAATTCATATATTCAAACACGGAAAGGAATAATGGGAGGGATTGATTTTGCAAAAATACACGATCCGTTCAACGAACGATCGCTCTCGAACCGGTGGTAGGGGCCCTGACAACTTCACATGACATCGCCGACTTTGACGTCGGTGGCGGGGATTTTTAATTTGTTATATTTTTCTTAATGTGTAATTAAAATGGGGAGAATTTGTGTCGGGGGGCTTGTGAAAGCGAGTATTATCCGGATTGTAGTTTGTCTTTTCACAAGTAATACTTTTAAACATAATTTGTTAGTGAAGAATTGGGGTGACCATGCATGACTATCCAATCATAAAGTCCGTTGTTTTTTTGTATAGGAAAACTAAAGCATGTTTCCCGATTCGTCTTCGAAGTTCTAAAATACACGTAAAAGCTATTTATAACATTATCAAATCAATCATTAAAAAACGTAGGTACACAAAAATAAAACTACCATGTATGTTGTCCAAGAATTTTATAGCAAACAACATAGGTACATTGTTAGATCCACCACATCCTTCTCAATCTATATTTGAAGATCCACGTGATATTCAATTGGTAAAGGCATTAGCCAATTCATATTTAAATTTTCGCCATATTGAAGTCGGTTTCTTTGCAAAAAAAAAGTGGTGTTATTTAAAAAAACGATTACGAATAAAAAATATTTTGGCTTTCAATGTTGGCTGTTTTTTTTGTACGTATGTATTGTCATTGTCCTTAAATCATATTTTAATATAGTCACCCTATTCAGAGAGAGACAAAAGGGACATGCACTGCGCTTTCGTTCGGCTTCGATTTTCCGACAACAGCTCGTTCCTTATATATTACTTCCATGGAGTTAGCTTATTATTTTATCATAATTAGTTTTATTAGTTTTATAAATATATTTATTTATAAAACTTGAACGAACTGTTGTTCCCATTGTTTTTACAATTTACGACACAGCATGTACTGTGACCCATATCGCAAATTTTTACGTTTTTACATAAAAATACAAAGGAATCTATGAAAATAAAGCAATTTGACACATGACATCCCAGAAGTAATTCACATTTCTGCCACATCGAGCGTTTCGATCGATTTGCCGTTCCCCACCACCCACTTCGCACAAAGCGAATACTTTCAATTACATACACAACAGAAACAATAAATTATTACTTAGTATTAATTATTGTATGTATGTATTAAAAACAAGCAGACTCATAGCACTAACAGTATTAAAATAGAATGGACCAAAGGAGTTATTATCACATTGTGTCGTATTCATGCAAACTTTGCCCTCCTTTTTCGTACCCTTAAAGTAGATGAATAGTATGATGAGTAGATGAAGAGCGTCGAGATGTTTGACGAAAGCGGCGAACAACTGAAGAGGCCTATGTCCAGCAGTGGGCTGCGATAGGCTGATGATGAATGTAGAAGATGGGTAGAATTTCGGGAAATCTTTTCTTATCAGATTCCTACGTCATACAAACACGCCCTCTAAGTTACAAGTCTTTATGATAAGCTGTGCGTTGATCCGTCAGCCTTTTAGTGGGAACAAAGCATTTATATGTATAGATAGATTGAACGAAATTTAACTAATATACATAGATGAATCAGCTGGAACGATTAGATTGTATCTGTTAGATAATAACCCCGAATCTAACCAAAGTTTTACTCTCTACCGAACAGATAAAGTTTAAACTAAGTTGGCATCAAATCTAGATCGTGTAGTGGAATAGAGAACGGTCGATCGCAGATTTATCTTAAGATAAGTATGTTACTTTGGGTTTGCATCACAAGTTTGTTAATTTATAGTTGTGTGTCATTAGCACTTATATCTGATTATCTGATCCTTTAATATAACACTGAATTGAGGATTGTGAATTATAATGGAGATAATTATGTAGTTGATACAAATCTATTCCTTTAATTCACTCACTTACAAAGCCCTTTTCTAATTGAATTATCAAACAAATATTGGTTCTAGTTTAAAGCGTTAACATCAGTTGAAGTGGTCAAAATCTCATTGACCGGTTTTAAGAAGTTAAAAAGATGCTGGGAGAATATTAAAACCCTGAGGAAAAAAGAGCTTTCCCAAGAATCCCTCAGCATGAAACGTACTGGTTGAGGACCCCCAGAAGGCTTCACGGTGGATAATGTTGTATACATACAATTTGTCCATTCATAAATGTAATTGTAATTGACTCCAATTGGTACTAGAGAAAGAGTATGCCCAAAGTTTTATTTTTTACATTTTACACTTTAAATTTACTAAAATAAAAACAAATAGGAGATAATGTTTCTAATTAATATATAAAATATATACTTATGTTTTATTTTGTAGATCCTCCTCCTCGTAGACAAAAGAAGTCAATTTTACCTGTGACAGTTTGAGAGAATAAGTGGTCGTCTTTTGGAGAAGGGGTGTGAACGTGATGCGACCTAAAGCATGGCGAAGCGAATTCTTTTGTCATTGAATTACTTTAGCAAATAACATTAAAATGTATGTAGTTGACATCATTTAAAATAATTAAATATTAATATATCAAGACTCATTATGTATTTGTAGAGTTTTAACGTGATATTATAAAAAGCTTGTCTCTACGATGGTCCTACCTAGTTTGTATTACGCTATTAATATTAAACTATTCAGTATATTCCTGTCAAAACTTATAGAACTACGTCCCGTACTATCTTCGGTGTCGAACTAGGTAAATAGGCCGCCGTAAATACACACAGCTATGTTCTTTAATCGTTAATTATAACTGGGCTTAGATTTTATTGCCTATACAGTCGCATGCGAAACTGTTCTCTTGAAAATACGTATTCGTTGTGAATGTGATGCAATGTTTGATAGCGAGCTCATTTGGTGTATTATCTTATGTGCTTAGTTTCGTTGAGATAAGGGTGACTGACAGATGATCTAGCCAGTATATTGTAGTAGTTATCCAATAAGTTGGTTCCTGCCTAACTTGTGTAATTGTACTCATGTCGCAAGCGTGGTTATCTAGTACGTGCTAGCCAATTTTGGGACTTGTTTTTTCATAGTTTTTGTTTAGCTTTATCATTTTACTCACAAACGTCGGAAACGAGTCCGATACGATACATAATGGAATCTCTGTAGGAAAGGCGACGCGGAGGTAACAAAATTTACCAATCAAGTCTGAAAATATGGTACTCGGTACCAGACCGATTGAATCATGTATAATAAGTAAAGATAAAAATAATGCTAAAACCTTTTTATTTTGATTTCATTAAAATAAATCGTAAAAAGACGTTCCGGTATGTTGATCCCATTTAAACTTGAAAGATTTCATTAGAAACTATTTTATTACTATGTATTAAATACGTACTGATATCATAATATAGTAACGAGCGCAAACAATAAATAAATCGGCGAGTTTGAGTTTTATTATCAGTATTGGAAGCCAGATGCGGGTACCGCCCAACAGACTTAATTATGAATTTAGAGCTAAAATAATGAACAAAGAGATTGTTGCGTATTTGATGCACAAATGGTACAAAACGCGCATTAAATTGTTTTAGCAAAGTACGTACGTACATATATTCTTTGTTTCTGAATATAATGTACTTTATAAATTATTCCACTCTTCCGCATTAATACAAGTAACTTAAGGGTATTGGGAAACGGGCAGCGTTTACCTGGGTTTATAATCAAGACCTACAGTGTTACCAACCCGGCTGGCTCGATGGCTCATTTGGTAGTGACCTCTGCCTTCTGAGCCAAGGGCCGTGGGTTCGAATCCCGCACAAACATTTGTGTTCATGAACATTTCTGTCTGTATTGGTCTGGGTGTATAATAATATGTATTTATTTCCGAAAAAAAAAGTATCTAAGTAAGTTTCTCAGTTATCTAGTACCCATAGTACAAGATTTGGCTTAGTTGGGGGCTAGATGGCGATGTGTGGCCCAGCGGGACATTTCTTGGGTTTTTTATTTATGTAACCAGCCTGCCAAGCGTGGTGACTAAGGGAGGTTTATATACCTAGGCCAGCTGTGGACAATTGTAGGCTAATGATGATGAACTAAAGGGTAATTTTGTTGACGCATTGAACGCGATAAGTTGATAGAAGTAGCAAATGATAAAACAGCATTCAATGTTGCTCATATTGTTTTATGTTTAAAGATATTCAAATTGACCTGTTGGGTTCACGAGCGCCTTGATAAAACACTGATAACATTGGTCTTTATTTGAATCGTAAATAAACTACTGTAATGTATTTGTTTGTGATAAATTTTCGTCAAAAGTGTACGAATTGGTAACATTTCTGTTTGTATTGGTCTGGGTGTTTTCTATGTATAATAATGTATTTATTTACAAAAAAACTGTATTTATGTAAGTTTATCAGTTGTCTAGTACCCATAGTACAAGCTTCGGCTTAGTTTGGGGCTAAGTGGCGCTGTGTGGCCCAGGGTGGCATGTCTTGGGCTATTTATTTATTTTAGACTTATTATAATGTTTTTCGGTAAGAAATTCTTATATGAACCCTTCACAAACGCTGACTAGTCCGGCACTTATACAGATCTGCTAGGAATTTTCTGCCGGTCAATAGGGTTTCCGGGACTTGCCAAGGTCGTATAGGTATGCCTTGGCCTCTTGGCCTCTCCCCATAGACGCATGACGGAGGGACTGGTGTTTTAGTGGGTATTCCCTGCCACATTGGCGGGGTGAGTCCCACATACCCCGTCGCTCCCCCCCGGGTGACGGGGATTCATAAACGCATTTCTTCGGTATGAAAAAAGGGTTACTGAAGCTCGTGACGGGCAGAAACTGGTCAGTTACCTGTATAACTGAACAGTTAATGTCCGTTGTCACCGCGACTTGGGCTTCTCTTTCGTTTTCCATCAATAAGGCGTAATATCAATAAGGCCATCAAAAAGGCGGAAGCATTTATGTCGTGCTACTATATAAAAAAATTGAAGCAATTACTTCAGAAACTTTTAGAAGATTAAATGCAAAATAACTACGTAACTAAATACATTGCGGGGTTTTAAGCGACAACATAGACATAATGCAAGAAAATGCCTCAATGTCTACACCACTATGTGAAAGTCCAGAAGTCTCTCAGAATATCCTTATCGTGTTATGTAAATTCCTGTCTCCTGCCGTCGAGGATAAGTATACCAAGCACATACATCCTTTGCTAAGAATAGGCGTACGCTCAAAGATGAAATTCCGGCTTTAGCACTACACAATGTGACGGCACGTAATAGGATTATGTTCTAAACAGCACGTACGGATATAAGCCTGAAATATTACACATGCCATCTTGTTTTATTACAATTTAAAAAAATGTAATTGCTATTGTCTGATGATTTCTAGAGATTTGTGTGGGTAACTCTACTGGGTGAATAGAGTTTAACTGACGAGCGAAGCTTTTGTCAAACCCTAATTAATGAGTTGCAGATATGCAATGCCCCTGAAATTATTAGAAGTGACGCTGTTAGTTCAAAATTCTGAAGTTTAACATTATAAAATGTACTCACTTACGCTGTGTGTACCTATCTTAAGATGCATCATTAATGTTAATCATAATATTGCTCTGTAAGTACTAACATTGTTAAGAGATAAATCTGATTCAGACCAACAAGTACATAGGTGATCCGTGATTTTATGTTCGTCCATCACATTACCTGCTCTTTAAAAAATAGTAATGCTACATTTATAAGTTTACTGAATTTTTTTTATACTCTTGACACGTTTGATTGTGTTATCAGTTTACATCTTAAAACTTAGTTAAGCTCATGGTTGATACTTATGTTGATTGCAATCTGCGTAAAATGTTACAAAGTTAACGTATGGAAATATAGAATCATCTTCTGTTTGAAGACTTTTCCTACATACACGTGCTGTTACAAATTAGACATAATTTGCTCCTTTGATCAGGGCTTGTTCTGAGAAAGTTAAGTGAACGCACCTCCAATTTGAAGCCAATTGAATATTTAATACCCTTAAAGAAATTTGATCGCTGTATGTATGTAAAATGGTCCTAATGTTACACTGTCTATAAGTATCCACATATCGAATTATATTGAGAAACTAGACATAAACGTAGCTGTATTTAAAGCTTGTCTAAGAGGTGTTATCTGTGTTTTGTCCTGTAACTAAATGTCAGACGCATTCCTATCTGCTGTTGTAACTAAATAACATTCTGTAGGACAGTATCTAAACAATACTTCTTTATAAATTAAAAGTCAAATATCATTTTTCATTGTATACGGCGTAGTAGCAGTGAATTCCACGTGTAGTCAGTTAGTGACAAGCCTTGGTATCGGATTGCAGTCTCGTTAAACCAAGCCAATGTCAGTGGTATTCGGGAGCCCTTCACGGTATATCGTGTACCTACTAAATCACCTGTCGATATGTCAAGCTACGGAACGTTCGCGAAATGCAAAAACAGTGAGTATTGGCCGTTGTTATGAACGTGGATACGATCCCCGCACACAAAACATTTGTGTGCATGAACATGTCTGTTTGCAGTGGCGTAAGCTACCTAGGGGCTAAGCGGGGCAGTGCCCCCGGGGCCCTTAATCTCAGGGGATCTTTACCAAAACTCGCGATCGCTCTGAAATGTCTTCCATTTTCAAAATAAAATGAAGAGAGGTAGGGCATAGCGAATCTTCGCTCGTATCGAGCTGCCCGTCCGGGGAAGGACCTCCACCCTATAGAATACCGCAGCCAAATGACCTCCGGGTCGTGTTTCTGATGGTGAGTAGGGTCTCCGGAGCTCGTGGGGGGTTAGGGTTGGGCCGGCATGGCAGTGGCAACTGACAGGCTAACCAGTTACTTGCCAGTTGTCACAGCGACTTTGGCTTCTCTTTGGCTTTCCATCAAGCGTAGGGAAGCCATTATGTCGAGCTACTATAAAAAAAAATATACGGGCTGCAAACTAACTTTAATTTTGCACCTTTCATATTTTTACTAGATAAACTCTATTCAGTTTAGTTAGATAGTAGTGGGGCGTCATTTTTCGATTTTCCCCAGGTACTGGACACTGGACAGATATTGTTCTGGATGTTTAATATGTAAAGTATGTATTTATTAACAAAAAAATGTATCTAAGTATGTTTATCAGTTGTCTAGTACCCATAGTACAAGCTTCGGCGTAGTTTGAGACTAGATGACGCTGTGTGGCCCAGCGCGGCGTCTTGGGTTATTTATTTATGTATTTACAATAGAAACCGTTTGTTGTCCTTGGTGTCCTAATTGGTATTTATTTAATTGAGTGTCGATTAGAACTGTAGATAATAGTCTTGTAGACATGTGCTTCGTCCCACATCGTTTATCATTAGACTTTGTTTCATTCCTTTGAGTGGGCGTAGAAGTTAGATTTTGTAGCTGCACCATTATCAACTGCCATAGATTTAATACATAACATAATACATAATAACCCAAGACATGCCACGCTGGGCCACACATCGCCATCTAGCCCCAAACAAAGCCGAAGCTTGTACACAAATGTTTGTACTGTGCGGAAATCGAACCCACGACCCTCGGCTCAGAAGGCAGAGGTCACTACCAAATGAGCCACCGAGCCAGTCATTTCGATTCATTAGTCATTCTTTACATCCTTTAAACGTCGCCTATGTCAAAATTTCGTGACTTTTTGACCATCTCCGTATTCCATGTCACGGTTTGTCATTTTTAACCGACTTCAAAAAAAGGAGGAGGTTCTCTATTCTACTGATTTTTTTCGAGAGACTTCTTTCATGCGTGTCACACTTCATGCATCCCTTCTCTCTATTCCCTTTACGTGTGTCCTCTTCTTACATTCAGAGAGGAGCCACAGTCATAAGAATTCAAACAATAATACCCTTACATAAAATTGCCCAAGACCATTCACTGATAAGTCTAATGATCATTTGTTATCTTATCTATGTTTTACACTTAATTGGAGCACTTCTCATATCTTGCTTATTGTGTCTCTTGTTTTTTATTTTTAATATTTAACGCATTCTACAGAAGTAGAGTATTGGTAATAATAACCAACGCTGTATTTAAATGTCCTTAGCTATTAAAAAATTTTGATAATTAAGGATTCTTGGAATCCTCCATCGTTTTAAACGTCATGCACATAATACCCACGAGCTCCCGAAACCCTACTCACTATCAGAAACACGACCCGAAGGTCATTTGGCTGCGGTATTCTATAGGGTCCTTCGCTGGACGGGTAGAGGTCCTTCTCAGGACGGGCGGCTTAATTCGAGCGAAGATTCGCTATGCCCTACCTCTCAATCATTCTTTCATTATCTCGTGTCATTTCGATTCATATCTTTTATACGTTGAAGATTATGTAGGTACACTCTGTATCAATACATCTGTAATGTTGTTGTAGCATATGAAATCATATTTCCCGACTCCCAACCATAACAAATCTGTGTTGACTATTCAATTTGTCTTCATTGTTCTTATGGCGGCGCGATTTCATATTTTCCAAGGCCTCATTTCGGTAGGGTTTCCCGTAAACATGAATTATATTGTTTAAAAGGTTTCCTTTAATGAAAACGGGGATTTCATTTACATTCTACGTCTATTTTGAATTTAGGGTCGCGAGTTCTGACTGTTTTCTTGATTATCGCATTGTTTTGTTAACTGTTGAACTTGGGCGTAGAATGGGCGAAGAGTTGGTCATGAAAAGACGCGTGTAATAATTCGTATGTAATAGTAGCATATCATAATTGATATGCTACTTTTATTGTAATTGTATAGTAGCATATCATAGTGCGCGTTGCATTGCCTGATGTTAAGCAAAAGTCGAAGTTGCTGCGGCAACAGACAACAAACCTAATAAAAACCCTAATAAACAAATCAATCAATTGTTATTGGCATCATGACGGCACGTAAGACGGCTTGTTAACGCCCTCTTTGAAGAATCCCTTATCAAAGGAAACACATAATAATGTGGGTAGTGAGTTCCACGATATTTATCTTTATTTTTTATTTATTTATTTATTTAATTATTGCACATGTAACATACATAGAAGGATCTTACAGCTAAGGCCTTAAAAGTAAATCACATGACCCGGATAGGGTGTTGCAGTATTGAACATTGTAGATCTTTACCTTTAGGGAAAATACCTAGTGAATGCGATGAGTGTTCAAAAGAAAGATAACACCAGATCGCCTTTTAAACAAATCGCCGGTTCGATCTCCATTTTTGGATTGCTTAAAGACGTGAAATCTTTAACCTTACCGTTAGGCGAATAAAAGGTGGGCCCTACACTGTATTAATTAAAAAAAAAGTGTTATTTACTGCTTGCTACTCTCATGTCACTGTAATCTCATGATATTCGCAGTATAACGCAACCTTAATAAGGCATAAATACTTTCAAAAACATATTACTTCAGGTACAAGTACTTTTCAGCCCTATCACAATTAGATAAAGTTCAAATTATATGGGCAAACCATTGCCTGATGAAGGGCTACAGCTCCATAGAATCGCTGTTGGAAGTCAAACACAGTAATAAAATTTGCGGAGTTTTGTCAATAATTTCTTCGCATTTGTTTCAGTCCTGTTTGACGTGTAGACGTGCGTGCCTCTGTTTTATTTTAATGTGTTTAAAAGAGTTCTGGTTAAATTGCTTTTGAGTGAATCGCACGGCCATGCGGCCACGAAACATTAACTTTTCAAATGCATCTAGACTATGGCAGTACGAGGGCATAATATTAAGGAAAATTTAAAGAAATTCGCTAAGGTATTGTTATCCAATCGATAAATTTTAGTAGCGGTTATATTATTAATCCATTGTTTTCACAAGTCTCTTAAATCTCCTTACTGATTAAGGAGCGATATTTTGAGATCCTCATTCTCCAAAACAGAATATTTGTAAAATTTTGCTGGATAAACTATAATAAAAATAACGTAAAATATAAAGAATGATTGAAGGCTATTTTTACGCGGAAACGTGCCAATTAGTAAAGCTATGGAAATAATAAAACTTAACAGCGAAAAGATATCGATAATGGCCTATTGTGGTGGTTTGATAACAGCAGTATTGTGTGTCGGGCCTCCGTGGATGCTGTGTGGTCGGATCCGTTAAGTTAATGACATCCCGTTAGATTAACAAATAGCTTACAACATCAACATAGTTTGGGATTCTGTAAAGGCAAACGTTTGACCCCATTTTTTATATTGCGTTTTACTTTTTCTGAACTATCGAGTTTATGTAACAACTTTTATTTCGGGGACAATGTGTTTATTGGTTTTCTCGATAACAGGACTTGTTTCCTTAGACTTAAGAATTAAAATTGAGTGGCAAATTTATGGCGTGGTAGATAATTTAATAATTTCAGAACTTTGAAAGAAAAGTAAAGACTACTTTGACAGTGCAACAAGCTAAATACACCGCGATAGTTTTCAAATCTCCATTAATAACTAGTATGTATTTGTTTTGAAATTTTGTAGTCTCAGATTTCTGGACAATGACTTTTGAAGTCAATAGAATGTATGATAATGATTATGAGCTTATTAATTTTAATATTGGATGTATTGTACATATCATATCATCTTACTACAAATAATTCTCTTCTGTTAATTTAATTACTTATCTGACGCACTTTCGTGGTCCCGTCTGAATTTAGTCTGTTCTATCCCTCGTAAATATGCGCAACTTGTTCCATCTATGCATTGTTTAGGGTGTAATTCAATTATACCTAATTATAGACACGCAGCATAAGGAAAGTTCATACACATGAACACAAGACATTATTAAATATTACGAATTTGACGAAGACCTTCCAGACAAGAGACCAGGAGATCTATTAGTATTGGTTCATGGTGACACATCCAGGTTTCAGCTCTGCATATTATTGTTTGGGACTTTTATTTAACTTGCCCTGATAGACATCTCGGAAGCTAAAGATCTAAATTTCCGATAGAGCTGAAATTGTGCAGGCAATACAATGTGATGTTATAAACAGTAGTCTGGCACCATTATTTTTATTTTTTCCTTGTTTATTATACTTTGCTACAATATTCCGAACAAACACGCTTACAAATTGTAAACCCACATTTTTTGCCACGCCAACGTAGATTCCGTTGGTCCACGTCGGCCTTTGGGAATCAATGGTACAAAAGCTTCTTTACTTTAAAAACATTTAACGTTTGATGTAACTTTGTCCTCAGGCTGGGGCGAGGCGGAGGGCGAGAAAGCGCCGTTCCTCCGCAACGAGCCGGTGAAGCTGACGCCCGCGTGGGAGGGCTCCAACCTGCCCAATGACACGCTCAATTTGAAAGGTAATCTATCTATAGATATATGTACTATGAAACCATATGGATACGGATTGCAGCTAATATGTGATCTTAACAGTCTCGCACATACGAATACGAGTACATAGAGAGATATTCTGTATTGCACAAAACGTCGTAGCACCATTTGGGCGGTACTTTCCAACTAAGTGTACCATTTTTTTTTATTCTTTATTAGTCCTTTTTTGTTTTGGGTCTTCCTAAAAGTCTCATATTTACCTATTTGTTTGTAGCACACTACCTTCTTACTGTTTCTGCTTAGCCCAATGGTTGACTGGTAGAGAATGCCTATGCGGAATTAAGTCCGCCTTTTGTACAAATTTTATGTGCAATAAAGATTAAATAAATAAATAAATAAGTGTATAAGAACTCCCATAATTTTTAACCCTCCTTCGTACGTCCCATAAACGCCTCCCACCGTTTACATATTGCATCACATAAAGTGCATAGACGGTCTTCAAGTAGTTGCATTGTGCACAGCTGTGCTCGGAACAACGGCTAGAAATTCTACCTTAGATTCTATTGACCTTGTCACCAAGATGTGCCGTGACAGTGTTATCGATTTAACATTACTAAGGTACGGCCCTTACTCAAAGATTTGATTTGGGTTAGGTATTTTATATAATGTATTGTTAGGTATAAATGTTAGAATGCTATCTTGACTGTACAAAAAAACTCCAAAGAAGTTATTGCTATTTATTTATTTTATTTATTTATTTATTTATGGTTTACCAGCAGTTGTACATTAATACATTTATATTCAACATACACATTAAAAACATAGCCAAATGCACATCTATTTAAAGGCAAACACAACATGCAAAAATAAAAAAGTAGCCAAAGAGAAATGCTGCAAGACTAAAAGCGCACAACAATTCGGAACATGAAAGCAAAGCTTTTTATTTTATAATAGTGTAATAAGCAAAAATAATTGAGGAGAATAATAGTAATATTAATAGACTACAATCTAAGTCAGCACTTCGTTACCGAGGAGACCTAAGATTATTTTCTTAAACCTAGGCACACTATCAGTGAAAACATCCGTCAATTCACAATAGGTGTTCATGAGTCTGCAGAGCCTGGGGATAGTAGAATTGCAACCCAATGCAGTTTTCCGGAACGGGGCAGAAAGGATTGATTTTATTGAGCGAGATCTTGAGCGTGGCACACGTATGCTTATTTTTTTTTTTTTTTTGTTTGTTTATTAATTTCCTGAGTGATGAAAGTGGGGAAGTTATTTCCAACTCAATACTAATATAGTATTGAAATTGACTAATCTTGATCCTATGATCGACGAGATATAGTGTCAAAGGATAGGTGATTCCTAGGGCCACTTTTTTTACTAGACCAAGAAATATCAGTCATGACAGTAATAGTAAATCTTTAAGGCTATTGCAATCTATCAACAATCTTATACCACTACTGAACATAGATCTCCTTTGATTTTCGCTACATTTCTCTGACCCGAGTGTTGGGAATTCTGAAATTTTAAATGGGGATGTTGCTAAATGTTAATAAAAGTTAAATAGTTAGCCACTGTTGGGTTTGTTGCGGCACTTCTTCTCAGCAGGTTAAACGTCGTAGTGCTGGTAGGAAGAAATTCCATAAAAATATTATTGTGCCGTGTTAAGTGAATTTACAGAAATAAACTATGTATTTAATTTTTATAAAATTAAGAAGTTAAAAAGGTCCTACAGGAACTGAACTATAAGAAACCTATAAAGCTGGCTGTTATATTACAAGAGATACCAGTGTCATGTTCTTCGTAAATCATTTCTGTAAACCGTTGAGCCTCAGAGTGCCAATGATACGCTCAAGTTGAGGCGCAATGTACCGTGCTTCGTGGACACGGTAACATAAGCCCTATCCCCAAACGCCTACACATCTATACTTATAATAAATCCGTAGAGAGGTCAATTCTGAACATGAAATATATTTTCAAAATAACTATCAGGGGGTGATTAGTGATCGATACTGAAGCCAAAAATGCAATCATTAAAATGTTTGTCTGTCTGTATGTTCGTTATTGAAACAAAAGCCATTCAATGGATTTTAACGAAACTTGGTACGATTATTTTTCATACTCCTAGGCAGGTTATTATACTTTTTTACTCGTACTTATTGTTAACCTCGAAGAAGTAACATTAGTTTTTTCTATTATTCAGTACAAGCTATTATTTAACTTGTCCTGATATTAGTTAGTACGGGTCAAATCTTAGCAGCTTTTGCCCACTTCTCTACTTCCGATTGAGAAAGACCTAACTGAATATTTTAGGAAAATGAGTTTATTTATGTGAAAAAATATTCATACGGTAAGATGACCATTTTTTTCACAATAACTCATTTTCTTTATTTTCGCCAGGTCGTTATTTTATGAAGACTGCGACGGTTCATCCAACATCACGTTATCACCTTAACGACTATCGCAAAGCACAAGACACTTCGTAACATCCTTTGCTTTATCGCGCTGGAAAATGGATTGGCCACGAATAAATCACCTGACACGCCATTGTTAGTTAGTTAATTAGCAATATAGGCTCGTGATAATTAACGGGTCGTGGAAACTGGCTCGACACGTTTGCGATAACACCCGATTGTTACAAACTGAAGTGGTGTTATGTTGATACTCGTAGCATAATACTCGTATTAGAGCTTAAAGCGATTTTAATAACAGATTTATTACACTGCTATACAGTCATTTTGCGGCAGGAAGTTTTGAAGTCGATTTTGTATAAGACGAGTATGCTGATTACGGGAAAAATACCAGAATTGTCAAATTGGCTCCAGTTTTTGAGATAAACGCTTCTAACATTTTTCAAAAAAAATGCCTCAATAACTTGACCAATTAATATTCAATAATTATTTTGATTGTCTATCTTTACAAAAAATACACAAAAATAATAGTTTGGGATGCTCTTAACTAAAATAATAAATGAAAAACATGGAAAACTTTTTCTTTGGGATTTTCTCTTATATTTACTTTGTCAGGACAATCTCTTTTCAAGGTCCAGCAATAGTCAGCCATATGGCTGTCCCATCGATCTTGATATGTTTATTCCATTATCCTGATATCCTGATGGAACTTTTCATCTTGTTCCTCACTGTAATCACCCAAGTTATGCGGGAATCGGTCCAAATAGCTGAGTAAGAAATGCAATTTTATGTTCATGTTAACTCCTACTCTGTTAAAATTTTGTTTGTAGCATTTTTGCAACCAGTTCTTGATATTCCGGCGCTTTGTGATTCCCCAAAAAGTTTCTTACTACCAAAACAAAGCTTAGCCATGCTTCAGACTCAATCTGTGTCATGTGGGTTACAAACTCAGTGTCTTTTATCAGTGTACGTATTTGCGTACGTGTGTACGTTTTTTGTACCGGTTCATACCTTTTAAATTTACTACACAAACAAAAGTAACAGTCATTTAAATGATTACTTGGTTTATTCCCCATCGTCGGCACTCCAAATCGTAACCCTTTACGTCCTCCTTGGCTCTAGTAACGCAGAGATTCTACGCACGATGTTTGGCACCCAATATTTGATATTTTGCACTAGTGGTATCCCGAAATATTATCTGTAGACTTTTTTTACAAACTCTGTGATCTCTTTTCATTGCATTTGTAAACTAAACTTCCACAAATAAAGCAAAAACTGTTAGGATCGTTGATACAAGGTTTACGTGGAAAACTCATGTTATAGCAAGGGAAAATGCACTTTTACACAAAAAATTCTATAAGAACTGATAACTTAAGGGTCTGATAGCTATAAAGTGAACCTGTTGTAACTAAATTCATGAAAAGATATCAAACTCAAATGAAAACAAATCAATGAACCACAATTTTGGTAGAGTAGTTTGATTTTTTTCAATTATTTCTTACGTTCCGTTTATCTCAATAACCAGAGTGAATCAAAAATAATTAAGTATGCAGCAACTATGTCTAATATGAGTATTAACAAAAATCATTAACAAAATCCCTGCAGCAGATTTTTTATTTTTTTTGTATAGCAGTGTTATCAGTTGAATGTGAGTGTGTTGGGGTGTTGATTTACTTCTAGTACACGTTTTGTTTCACGTTATAGGATATATTTTTTTTCTTTTTTATAGTGGCTCGACATAATGGCTTCCCTACGCCTGATGGAAAGCGAGAGAGAAGCCCAAGTCGCTGTGACAACGGGCACGTAACTGTTTAGTTACCTGTCAGTTGCCACCGCCATGTCGGCCCAACCCCAACCCCCCACGAGCTCCGGAAACCCTACTCACCGACAGGAACATGACGCGGAGGTCATTTGGCTGCGGTATTCTATAGGGTGGAGGTCCTTCCCCGGACGGGCAGCTCAATTCGAGCGAAGATTCGCCATGCCCTACCTCTCTTATAACCAGTAAACGCATGACAGGTGATATACTCTTACCTACCCTGACAGGGTAACCCTGTCGATGGTGTCATACTAGACCTGTTTAATAAAAAATCCTTAGTCAATTCCAGTTATTGCAAACTTCCTTAGTAAACAGTAAACATGTTTCCTCCTTCTTACCAAATAGATTTTTTAAAATTAATTGTACAGCGTTTTGTCCCTTTACTCGCATTGTATTATTGTCATTTGGTAGTGACCTCTGCCTTCGGAGCCAAGGGTCGTGGGTTCGATTCCCGCACAGTGCAAACATTTGTATTCATGAACATGTCTGTTTGTATTGGTCTGGGTGTTTTCTATGTATAATATGTATCTATTTAAAAAAAAAAGTATTTAAGTAAGTTTATCAGTTGTCTAGAACCCATAGTACAAGCTTCGGCTTAGTTTGGGGCTAGGTGGCGCTGTGTGGCCCAGCGTGACATGTCTTGGGTTATTTATTTTATTTATTTATTTATTGTCGCATTCTATGATAAGGGCCACTAACTTAGGCACTTCACTGAAAAATAAATACATTACAATATTAAACTTCGAAGATAAAGATAAAGATATTTATTTCACAACAAACAGAGTACATGAGATGTCAGGTTAAAATTTCGTTCGTCCATTTAGCCATACAGTGGCATGTGAAATCAAATGTTAATTACCTACATGTTGTTATAAATGCATGCATACTAAGCTAAGTTATATATCTATTACAGATACTTACTATTACGAAGTTATTATATTGAAGTTTAATGAAAAGAAATGATGTTTGCCCAAAATGGCTATCAACTTGAGAGGCCTATGTCTACCACAGACTGCGATAGGCTGATGATAAAGAAAAGAAAAACTAATCACGTTTTCGGCCAAGTAATCAGATCTGACGTCAGCAAGCCCCTTCAAATTATAAATGGACTCGTCGAAACGAATCACATTGAGTGCAAATTAGAGAGTTCACCATACATTTTACATGTTTACCAACTTTCATACACAAACACAAGTTTGTTAGCCATCATAAGTGAAGCTAATAATCGTGCAAATATCCCGCATCGTGCAATCCCTCATCTCATCCTGTGGGAGTCGTATAAATACACTAGCTGTGCTCGCGACTTCGTCCGCGTGGAATAGTTATTTTTTCCCCGTGTTTTTACATTTTCCATTATTTCTTCGCTCCTAATAGTTGCAGCGTGATGTTATATAGCCTAAAGCCTTCCTCGATAAATAGTCTATTCAACACAAAAAGATTTTTTCCAATTCGGACCAAGTAGTTCCTGAGATTAGCGCGTTCAAACAAACAAACTCTTCAGCTTTATAGTATTAGTTAAGATGTGTAGTATAGGTTTTGACATTAAAAGAACATTGTTTAAAGCTTAAGAGAGCTAAAACAGATTCTTTCTTAGTAATATCGAGTGTTTCGGTCTTGTACATGATTGAAATCGATTTCTTTCATGTTCTTCTTCAATAAGATCCCTGCTTATTAAATTATGCGAGGTGTCCTTTAAATGTAGGTCAAATCAAGACCCCTCAATTCAGTTCTACGGCAAGATGTATTGTATGCGATTATGACCTTACTTCCGTTTACACACGATTCAAAATTACTTAATCTTGTGTTTAGTCATTGTGCTAACACATAAACACACCCCCTGTCAATTTTCCCCAAACGATTTTCAACTAAGTGTCTGATGAATAGGTACCATTATCCATCTAGAGTATCTTTAATTGATTCTGAAATTTATCGAAAGCACAGAGCTTATATTAAGTTGTATAAATTAATAAAATGGATCTTTTACTTAATCGATTAAATCTTATACAAAATCTTCAAGAAACTGCCGCACTGAGCTTAACGAACCATTACAGTTTTAAACTAGTGAATACCCAATTACAAACCCGAAACTAATTCTAAACTTAGAGCATGAATAAAGACATGAATATGTTTCTAGAAACTGTAATGAGTTTTAATCTGAAATTGGCCTTATTCGGGCCCAAAAGTTTTGACATATCCAACGAACGCCGGCAGCGTAGACAAGACCGAACCGAAAATAATCTGTACAAGTTGGCAAGTTAGATAACACGATCGATCAGAAAACTTATTTCACGGTGTCATTAGCAAAAGGTCAGTGAACCTGGCAGAGATATATTTTTAAAATCCGTGTAACACGCAATCCGTAGCGTGATTAACAATGTAGGTAATGCAAGTATGGTTTTGTTGCAGAACTAATATGTATGCATATACTATACATAAAATAGTGCATAGTTTATTTAGTAATAGGCTTGTTGCCGTAAAGAATGTAATTAGTCCGTCTTTTAGATTATCTAAAAACTAGCTGTGCCCTCGACTTCATCCGCTTGGAATAGTTTCATTCCTTATTTTATCCTCTTGGAGGTAAAATTGATCAAAATCCTTTCATAGCGGATAGATGCCTATGTCATAACATCTGCCTGTATGCCAAATTTTATCCTGATCCGTCCCAGTGGTTTGGGCTGTGCGTTGATAAATCACTATGTCAGGCAGTCACCTTTGAATTATATGTATTTAAAAATAAGAGACATGTATTTTTTAATTTTTAAATTAGACCAGAAGTTACAAAGATATATCCCGCTAAAGTTACGTGTGACGTCACTCCTCATGGCATTTTTTCGCAAGGGGTGACGTAAAGACTCGCACTTCAAATTTTGATGCCTTGTATCTTCGTTATTCTTTGTTTAATCGACTAAATAATTTGTAAGAATTTTGACCCTGGAAATAACCCTATTGTAAAGTAGAGAAAGAGAGAGTCCGAGAGACTTTATCGAGGTCATCCGGTGGGAGAGATGAACCACCATTCAAAAATCAACTTAATTTATTCTCTAACGCTACTTCAAGACGGTAAACCGCGGTTATAGACCGTATAAATACCTACGTTAATATTATAACTATGTAATCTGTGACGATGGATATACAGGACGTTTCATACTCCTTTCATTCATGAACGCTCCCGACACAGCCTAAATTTGCTAGCAAACAGTGGCTATGGTAGTATGCTGTGTCTTAACCTTGGTACTTCCCACTCCAACGCAGTGAGATCGGTTTTGTAACTGTTGTCACTTCATTAAACGGTGGGTATAACGAAAGCTTTACTAAAACACACGCAGGTTTACTCAATAAATTTGTGTGCACCTAAGTATTGCAACATCTAATTATAGACTCTGTTGATCTTGTATAGTATTTGATCATACTGATATTACAAACAGGAAAGCTTTGTATGATAGGTTGTGTGGATTTTGATCTTTTTCTCATGCAAACGACGACGCAGCGTGACTTCTGTTGAAATTAGGCTCTAGACTTGACGCAAGTAAGATGTGGATTTTTTACCAGACATGCGGAGGGTTATCCACATTGCCTATTATCAGAAACATTCTCGCGCGCTTTTTCACTCAAATTTTATGTTGTTCTTGTACAACTAATGTCAAATTTGAATGAATGTTCGATGTTTCTGAATTAATTGTATTAAAAGGTGTGAGAAAGTTTCTGAATACGAACGGAAATAGTAATTGTGAATAGGTCTGCAGAATAATTAATTATTTTCTGACCAATTTGAATATATCATAAAAAAGGATATTTCCAAAGTAAATTGTTTTCCCTCCACAGAGTTTTAGTACCATTGACGTTTACAGAATCTACATTATGTATTTTCTTGATACTCGCTTAATATTTATTAGAAAGAAAGAAAGAAAGAAAAAAGTTTTATTGGCAAAACCATTTACATATAACACACAACATATAACACACAACATACAAAAAAAAATAAACAATCAAACGATACACAATAAAAACAGCAAAACAGAAAAACTTAAAGGTAGAAGAACATTTACAAATAATATGTGTAAAGCCAATCAGGTTCCAACCTCAGCTCTGTGCAGTTATGGTGACATCAACACCATAACTGCGCTGGTGTTCTGGTGGAACCTAAGGTGAGCGAGATTATGTCGCGGATTTATAAGTACATAATATAATAAGATACATATACATAATAAATAATGCAACACATATACATAATAAATAATGCAATACCTAACACAATAATTTTACATGCTTTTAAAAAAAAAAATATATATATATATATGTATATATTAATTAAAATTACCTAATGTAATGCTAATATTCGTTACATTACATACTAGTTTACTCACAAACTCGTGTAGGTAGGTACTTTAATATCTCCCGCGTACCTACTTACTTGTCTCTGCGTTTGAAGTTGGCCGCCCTGACCATAATTAGGTCAATAACAGGCAACAAATAAAAGGTAATATAGGCAACAAAAAAAAAAACAAAAAAAAAAAAAAGGAGGATGTCAGGAGCGAGTTATTATTATCCGACCGAGTCATTTTCATAATTGGAACGAAAATTGTCTATGATAAAGAAACGAAAGACCGGAATCTTTGGTTAAACGAGGGGTCAGGACCAGTTTGATACAAATTAGCCACATAATTCATAATATCAATGGTCTTTAAGGAGGGGAGACCCTTTCTGTGTATCGTAAGCTCTATAAGATAGCTACTAGGGGTATTTTCCAGACAATTTGTTTTCAAAATGCCCTAGCCATCTGCACAACTATTCAACCAACCTCACAAACTTTAGTAAGATCTCACTCGGAAACGTGAGATCTGAGCGTAAACATTGTCAACGGTTCATTTAAATTTGACAATTAAACCTTTTCCGAGAGTCTTTAAACTGGCGCAAACGAACCATAATGTTTCCGAGAGAGATCTTTCCGAACGTATTTGTGAATAGCCTGACCAACTCAGTGTTTAGACGTTCTGGTTAGTTTTTTAGATTGACCCTATCTGTGTTCCATTATGTTCTCGTAAATTCTTGGATTAGGGATAGATAAAAAAGTCCAATATCTATCTAAACCTTAGTCATATACGAGGAAATATAATACAAGTGAACAATACAAAAGTGTACTCCGTAATTATTTAACAATGCGCCCCATAATCGTTTTTTAATTACCCTTTACTTCACATTCTTGTGCTTGGCTCAAAAGCTTTGTGAAGTTGTGAAGGCTCGAAACACTTGTGCTCGCATTTTCGGTGTAAGTTCTTATGTGCATGTTAACTTATATTAGAGTTTACGTGGGCGAATGATCGATTGCCTGTGTTTGGCTATTAAGAGCGTAATACCTAACGTGAATAAGCGGTGGGAAAACATAAGAGAAGTGAATAATTTAGGTTGTTCATTCTGTTTACAAATGGTGTGCAAGTTTTGATAGTTTGAGTTTGATGAAACTTTTACTTACTCAACTTAAATTGTGTTAAAAATTTCAGCTGTGCCATACATTTACTTCATAAAACAGATATTTCCAGACACAATAATTATAATAATATTAAGTGGTATTTAAAGTGGAATATTCGGTCTTCCGGCGATATATGATAGTATAAATTTTATTATTATCGGTTTAGTTGACATCATGCATACATAGCACTGACATCCATCCGTGGTGTCGAGAATAAAAACTAAAATATGTCCTCTGAAACGATGACTCATCATAATAAACATGAGTCCTTATTTTCTAAATCCATAATGTGATTTTTTATTATAAGAAAAGGGGGCAGACGTACCCATCTGAATGTCACCTGTTTAAACGCGATCACATAAGCCCATAGACACTGAAACTCCCTGGTACTTAATGTACCAACGTTGCCGGCACTTGAGAAATTTGAAGGCTGGCTCTTGGCTGGGGTCTTGAAGGTCCCCAAGTCGTATCCATACGCAAAAGTCGCTGGAAGTTAATTTCAAAGAACCGTTGTACGTAGCCAAAAAATTGCACGCAAACGTACCAACTATCAAGATGTTAAGGAATCTAATATCTTCCCTTATTTCCAGGTATTGCGATGGACCTGGCGCCGCCGAAAGACAAATGGAACATAATATACCTGATCCTGCTGGTGCACGGGCTGGGGACGCTGATCGCGTGGAACATGTTCATCACGGCGAAGGCCTACTTCGTGGAATACAAGCTGGTGAACGCGCCGTCGTACGGGGACCACTACCACGCGTACGTCGCGTGGGCGGCGCAGGTGCCCAACTGCATCTTCAACTGGGTGAACATCTTCGCTCCTATCAAGTAAGTTGACCTCATAGCCTAAGGCCTTATCCAGACGGATCACACGCATTTCGTCAGACACGCAAGTGGTCATATATGCAAGTGGTCATATACGCAAGTGGTCATATACGCAAGTGGTCATATACGCATACGCAAGTGGTCATATACGCAAGTGGTCATATACGCAAGTGGTCATATACGCAAGTGGTCATATACGCAAGTGGTCATATACGCAAGTGGTCATATACGCAAGTGGTCATATACGCAAGTGGTCATATACGCAAGTGGTCATATACGCAAGTGGTTATATACGCAAATGGTCTTATTCTCAAATGATTATATACGCAAGTGGTCAGATACGCAAGTGGTCATATACGCAAGTGGTTTCTGGAGTAAACTAAATAATATAACTAAATAAATACATGCCACGTTGGGCCACACATTTTCGTAATCTTAATTCCGCGAATACTTTAGTTGTATCAGACTGTAATGTTATTAGATATCAGCAATAAAAACTGTAGGTATATCATTAAAGATGTCGTTACGTATACTTTGTGTTGAAACGACCGCTGTTTAGTATCGTGTAACTTAAATATTCGGCCGTTAATAAGGTAATATCCCCCCGGGGAACATTTGATACAAGCATTCTTTTACGTTATTACGGAGACGAAGAACCAGCATCGCTGGAAACCAAAGGAAAATGACGAGACGCAGAAATATGATCAAGATAGAACGTTGCCCCTCTTCAGAAAGTTACTGTTTACGGGTGTCTGGAAGAGATCGCTTGCTAGCGATAAGACTGCTTAAATTGTACCACAACATATCTGTAATACCTTTTTTAGGGTTCCGTGGCCAAATGGCAAAAACGGGACCCTTACAGATTCGTCATGTCTGTCTGTCTGTCCGTCCGTATGTCACAGCCAGTTTATTCCGAAACTATAAGAGCTACATTATTGAAATTTGGTGCGTAGATGTATTCTGTTAACCGCATTATGGTTTTAAAATAAAATCAGAAAAAAATCCATAACTTGGGTTTTCTTCTAACCTATACATGTGGGGTATCTATGGATACCTATGCATAGATACCTCAACATCATTTTCAAATAACTATTTGAATTCCTAACATTATTTTTTTCTAAACTGAATAGTTTGCGCGACAGACTCTTCCAAAGTGGTAAAATGTGTCAATCACAACGCTGGGCAGGCGGGTTGGCGATCGCAGGGCGTAGATACTCGCGCTGGTGACGCTGCTGCCCGTCATCGGTCTGTGGTATTGAGCTACGCGCACACTTATCGCTCAATTTCAGATTGTGGGTCATTTTGATAGATACGAAGTATAGTATTGCGCTTTAGATTTTTTTTCATAAAAGACCCTTTCCAACGATCCCACTTCCAACGCAGCGATATGGCTTACGATGCCATAATCGTATTTTCACAGTGGGTACATGAAAGCTTGCTAAAACACACGCTAATTCGCCTATGATTTTGTGTGCACCTAAGTTTTGCTACAATCAAATTGTAATTGCATGATATTAAGTAGTATTTAGGATTAGATAGACAAAGGTGACCAGCGGGTCATTCTCTGCATATGACGTGTCCACAGCTCAACATAATATGCCGGAGGTCATTTGGCTGCGGTATTCTATAGAGTGGAGGTCCTTCCCTGGACGGGCGGCTCAATTCGAGCGAAGATTCGTAATGCACAACCTTCCTTATAATATTTGTTTTACCAATCTACGTGTCCCAACATACTGATTTTACGTTGGCATTTGCGTCAGCATTACAACTTGTATGTGTTGACATTAATTTAGCCAAGCCATACGTAATTATAATAAACACTGCGGTCACATATTTACGAGGGTAAAACACGAAAGTTGCGCTGAATATGCAATCTATGAAACCGGCTAGGGTTGCCATCTGTCCGGGGTTCCCCGGATTTGTCCCAGTTCAGAATGGGTGAATAGGCTACTGTAAACTCATTTGAGATGCCTTTGAATATGTTCTTTATTGTATGGGGTACTGTTTGTTAAAAAGTTTACTTGAAAACTAGGCATAGATATACATTTAAGTACAATTAGGCGGTCTTATCGTTATAGACGATCTCTTCTACACAACATTTAATTAATAACTTTAATTAAATTAGTAAGTTATTCAATGAAATAAACCATCTTTGAGCGTGCATTGGATATCGATGACCTTAAATAAAGGCGTCAGTCAGAGTATAGGACGAGGGTATACTCTGACTGAGGCGCCTGTTGACACTTCCATTTCAACAGTGCCGGTTTTAAAACTAATAATAATAATAATAAATTATCTTTATTTCCAAATAACAGATTACATTGTGTAGTTTCTATCGGTCTCTGCACTAAGCCAAGCTTGTAACGCAGTGGCCAAATTCAATTTTACAAATTTGCTGTTATACATGAGTTAAGGGTGGGCGGTTCAAGCCAGTAAAGATAATAAGCTTTGTAACAAAAGGTAATTTAGAGTAATAATATAAGGTGTATGTGAGTGAGTGTGCATGTATATGTGTGGGTGTATGTGTAATGAGTGTGTGTGTGTTGAGTGTATTGTGTGTCAGGAGTCGTTAGGAGGAAAATGTTGATAGAAGGTTTTCCGTCTGAGAGTAGTTCTGTGTTTTTAACCACGATTCTATTTTACTAGCGCCCTACGCGGGTTTTCTAGACGGAGGGAGGGCCCTCCACCTCCGCTTTAAAGAAGAAAATTCAAGTAACTAGGTCTTCATAACAAGTGAGGAAACATGACACTAGGGCGCCCTTTTCCGATATTTCGTACCACCCGTATGTATCGGGTGCTACTGCGTTGAGCCAGATCAAAATTATGACTTTCGTGTGTATATTCATAAATCCAGGAGATGTATGACAATACTTGTGGAAAGATTGGGAGATGTTCTTTTTGCTTATGATTGACTAGCTGTGCTCGCGACTTCGTCCGCGTGGAATAGTTATTTTTTCCCCGTTTTTTTTTTACATTTTCCATTATTTCTTCGCTCCTAATAGTTGGAACGTGACTCCGCTTCCCGGCGCCAAGTGCTCCAGGCGGCTGAGAGGGGGCGGTGCGGGGCAGCGCGGGGCATCGCGGTTGCAGATCGTTTCCCCCCGCCCCCCGCGCTGACTAACACTCCGCGCTCACCTTGTGCGCGAACATACATTTTCCATTATATCTTCGCTCCTAATAGTTGCAGCGTGATGTTATATAGCCTAAAGCCTTCCTCGATAAATGGTCTATTTAACACAAAAAGAATTTTTCAATTCGGACCAGTAGTTCCTGAGATTAGCGCGTTCAAACAAACAAACAAACAAACAAACAAACTCTTCAGCTTTATAATATTAGTTAAGATGATTTCTAACTAAATTTTTTCCCACCCAGTGCTTGGAGAGCAAAAAAAAACTAGGGAGGTACAAAATAATCGGGAGTTTTGGACGGAATCCGGGACATCGGAAGATATTGACCAAAATCCAGATCAGACAGACCAGACCAGGGTTGCCAGATCTCCCGGGAAATCGGGAGATCTGGCAACCCTGGTCTCAAGTCTCAACCTATCACTTAGTTAGTACTGGATACCTACCTATACATTGGTCTGTTTACCAACAGAGGAAACCTGACGACCCGCATCGTGTGGTCGCTGATGATCGAGGTGGCCATCTTCGTGCTGACCATCATCCTGGCGATGATGGACAGCTCCGAGTGGCCGGTCGCCTTCTTCTGGATCACGATGGTGTCTGTGCTGCTGATGAACGGTGAGTGAAAAAAAGTAACTCAACATGCCACGCTGGGCTAGGGCTACCCATTGCCATCTAGCCCCAAACTAAGCCGAAGCTTGTACTATGGGTACTAGACAACTGATTACTTATTTTTACTACTTTTGATACTTTTTTTTGTAAATAAATACATATTGTAAAGTCCACGACTTGGGGTGTACGCGGTTGGGGTGGCGGAGCACTGGGCACAGCGTGTTTGATTTCGATTTGCCATCGAAACGCAATGAAGAATACATAATAATTATCGCGTAAGCGCGTAATGCGCGTAAGATCGATAGCAAAAATAGATGACCATCAAACTGAAAATGCATTACGTAAACATTATAAAACTAATACTATAAAGGAAGAAATAAATGATACATGCAAACAGTACAAACATTTGTGTTCATAAACATATCTGTTTGTTTTGGTATGGGTGTTTCCTATGTATAATATGTTTTTATTTGCAAAAAAAAATCTTAAGTAAGTTTATCAGTTGTCTAGTACCCATAGTACAAGCTTCGGCTTAGTTTGGGGCTAGGTGGCGCTGTGTGGCCCAGTGTGGCATGTCTTGGGTTATTTGTAAGTACATAACGCATAATTCCATCAATTAATTTATTGCGGTCACACAACGTTGACTTCAATCCCATTTAAATCTCAGCATTAAAATTTCGCTGTCATAAAACAAACTGATTTACATTGCCGGTGGCCAGTGCGGGCAGATACGCAAACACGACTCTTATCTCAGATGCCGGCGATGGGATAATAACTGTTCACTCGTGCAAATAACCGTCTATGGGGGCATTCCGTTTATTTTCGCCTTTGACGACTGCCAGTCGCATCGACAGTACTAAATATAGAACGTTTGTTTAGCACTGGTACGCACTAGCGAGACATCCTGTTATTATTATTTCAAATATTTACACTATAGAATTATGCATCATTAAATAATAAATAAATATCAGACAACATCACATACATTGCTCCTCATCATTAAAATCTTCTAGCCTACACACCTCCATAGGTGTGTAGACATTTTATCCTTATAAAATGTCTTTTCTATTAAACAAGTTATTAAGGTTATTTTTGATTATGCAGCGGCCACACATTGGAGGTATTTGCACCAACGTAACGTTTTGCGCCCAATGCACCAGTGTGTGTATCGGTACTTTGACACAATGAAAACATGGAGCGCCTTATAGTTCATTCGCGTTAAGAAAATAGTGACTCATCACCGACTGCCGGCCACTAGCCAATTTAAACCCTAGAAATTATAATTTCTATTTTTCTTGCCGGCCACTAGCCAATTTAAACGCTAGAAATTATAATTTCTAGCGTTTTAATTGGCTAGTGGCCGGCAGTCGGTGATGAGTCACTATTTTCTTAACGCGAATGAACTATAGTATTGGGCATTGGACAGTGATTGGACGCAAAGTTGTATCCAATGTGTGACCGCGGCATTACACAGAGAGTTCTGATGTCACGGATGACGTCATGCTACAATCATATAAAAAAATCGTATAACACGTGGACTTGTTTTCACTGTTCACAGTATTTGTCTATTTTACGACGAGTTTATTAATATTTACTAATGTAAATAAATATAAATATCGTTTGCATATACAACAATTTCGTACGAGAGCGTACGAAATTGTTTATTTTCAGTTATGTTGGTTGGCCTGAAATGCAATGTTTTTTAGTTTATCGGATTTCAAAGACGCGTTTGCATTCCCACTTTCCAACGCAGTGGTATTATTCAATGTTGGTCTTACCACAATATTTACGCAGTGGGTACATTGTTGCTTTCTAAAACACACGCATGTTTCACGATAAATTTGTGTGCACCTAAGTTTTGCAACATTAAATTATTACACAACATTAAAATATTGGTATACGATTCAAGGCGTAGCTAAATACCACGGGCTGATGACGGGCAGCAAAGTCACTGGAGCGTGGAGCTACGCCCTGCGACCGCCAACCCGCCTGCCCAGCGTGGCGATTATGGGTAAAACCTCCAGATGTGCGCCCTAAGTGGTGAACGACTGGAGAGACCTTATCAAGTACTGGACTGTGATTTTTTTTTTACCACTGGGTGGCAAACAAGCCTACGGCCCGCCTGATGTTAAGCGGTTACCGCAGCCTATGGACACCTGCGACACCAGGGGTATCACACGCGCGTTGCCTACCCTTTAAAAACCTCTTCACAATCTTTTTGAAGGACCCCATACTGTAGTCCCGGGGGAGAGCCTCGGCGGGGAGCTCATTCCAAAGCCTGAGTGTACGCGGCAAGAAGTGATAGGCTGATAATGATGATGGATGTTGATGATGATGTATCAAATGTTTGTTTGCAGCATTCAACGCGATCTTCCAGAACTCCGTGTACGGCGTGGCGGCGCGGCTGCCGGCGCGGTACACGGGCGCGGTGGTGCTGGGCTCCAACGTGTGCGGCACCATCGTGGTGTTCATGGACTGGGCCTCCAGCCTGTTCGACAGCCACCGCACCTCCGCCATCTACTACTTCATCACCGGCATCTTCGTGCTGCTGATCTGCTTTGACACTTACTTCGCGCTTCCGCTTAATGTGAGTATACGATGTGGTACTATTGTTGTGTTATCCGATACTTATCCGAGATGCACGTAACTCTGAAAGACCTTTATTGCGAAGCTATAGTTTCTCAGAAACTCAGGATCGAGCAAAGTGGCGACTATGTCCAGCAGTAGATCCGCAAGACACTGTACGACTTGCCCTCCGACCGCCTGATCTCGAGATCCCCAATCTGGACAGATAGAAGCCTGCACACGGACTATGACCTTCAACAAGAATGGGGACAATCTTTGGACGTATTCCAACATCACCCGTTGAAGGATCTAGTACCGGTCCTTATTATCAAACCCCCCGGCTTTGACAGCTGCCGCATCGTATGGTCCAGGGTTAACCGGTTCAGAACTGGACACGGAAAATGTAACCACCATTTCCACAAGTGAGGTCTCAAAAACGCGCCGGATTGCGATTGTGGGGCTCCTAACCAGACCTCCACGCATATCGTAGAGGATTGTCCCCTCCGGCGTTTTCCTGGCGGAATGTGTAAGCTCCATAAACTCACTTCGGCTGCGATAGATCGGCTTCGCCAAATGGATATTGAGTTGTGAGGACTTGAGCATAGAAAAGCCATACGACATGATGCTTCATTATCTATCGTATGTCTCTCTCTCTATCTCTTTTGTTCTCTCTATCTTGCTGTCTCCGGGGATGTGGATTTCAAGCCATGTGATTGGGGACTGAAATAAACGTAAGACAGGCCGTGTACGCCGTAATCGTTTACTACGAAGCTAATCTGGACTCATCAACAATTGTGGTTCTGAAATTACGATAACTCTGAGACTATTAATGCGAATGCAATTTATTCACCAATGAATCTTTAAAGAACTATTACAACTATGGCAAGTAAAAAACGTCTCAGCCTATTGTTCATTGCAAACAACGTAGTCAAGTATTAAATCCACAACCATGTTTACGTTGTTTCGTTATCTGTGAACCAATATTTAATTTTTTTTATCCCACTTCCAACGCAGTGGTTTCGCTCATAATAGTGTCGCCACATTATAATCAGTGGGTAAATAAAAGCTTACTAAAACACACGCTGATTTTTATAAATCAGTGTGCACCTAAGATTTGCTACAGGCGGCTTTAAGGCGGAGTGACCGGTTTTTGCTGGGTGAGCGCGTTCCATCGTAGAATACGATATCCCTTACCATCAAGCGAATCGCAGTCAAGGACAAACTCATTTTGAATAAAAAAAAAAACGCTTAAAGAACTAATAATCATTGCAGAGGTTCTACCGCTACCACGACTCTCTGCAGCAGCGCACGCTTCGCGTCAACCCGGCGCTGGCGGCCACCAATCAGCCTCCGGAGAGGCCGCGCGTGCCCTACGGGACCATCTTCAGGCAGAGCTGGGTGCAGCTCTACAACATATTCATAGTGTTCTTCGTAACGCTCGCAGTGTTCCCGTCTGTGCATTCGGGTGAGTTAACCCTACGCGACCGTCTTCAGGCAGAGCAGCTGGGTGCAGCTCTACAACATATTCATAGTGTTCTTCGTAACGCTCGCAGTGTTCCCGTCTGTGCATTCGGGTGAGTTAACCCTACGCGACCGTCTTCAGGCAGAGCAGCTGGGTGCAGCTCTACAACATATTCATAGTGTTCTTCGTAACGCTCGCAGTGTTCCCGTCAGTGCATTCGGGTGAGTTAACCCTACGCGACCGTCTTCAGGCAGAGCAGCTGGGTGCAGCTCTACAACATATTCATAGTGTTCTTCGTAACGCTCGCAGTGTTCCCGTCTGTGCATTCGGGTGAGTTAACCCTACGCGACCGTCTTCAGGCAGAGCAGCTGGGTGCAGCTCTACAACATATTCATAGTGTTCTTCGTAACGCTCGCAGTGTTCCCGTCAGTGCATTCGGGTGAGTTAACCCTACGCGACCGTCTTCAGGCAGAGCAGCTGGGTGCAGCTCTACAACATATTCATAGTGTTCTTCGTAACGCTCGCCGTGTTCCCGTCTGTGCATTCGGGTGAGTTAACCCTACGCGACCGTCTTCAGGCAGAGCTGGGTGCAGCTCTACAACATATTCATAGTTGTCTTCGTAACGCTCGCCGTGTTCCCGTCTGTGCATTCGGGTGAGTTAACCCTATGCGACCGTCTTCAGGCAGAGCTGGGTGCAGCTCTACAACATATTCATAGTGTTCTTCGTAACGCTCGCCGTGTTCCCGTCTGTGCATTCGGGTGAGTTAACCCTACGCGACCGTCTTCAGGCAGAGCTGGGTGCAGCTCTACAACATATTCATAGTGTTCTTCGTAACGCTCGCTGTGTTCCCGTCTGTGCATTCGGGTGAGTTAACCCTACGCGACCGTCTTCAGGCAGAGCTGGGTGCAGCTTTACAACATATTCATAGTGTTCTTCGTAACGCTCGCCGTGTTCCCGTCTGTGCATTCGGGTGAGTTAACCCTACGCGACCGTCTTCAGGCAGAGCTGGGTGCAGCTCTACAACATATTCATAGTGTTCTTCGTAACCCTTTTTTTTTAAACAGGGGAATGCATTAGGCACCTTCATCATGCATGTGATTAGCCTGTTGCTATGTGAATGTCAGTGCCATGTCAAAGCGAACCAATCACGTAACAGTTCTACCTGGCTTTTATGTGGTGCCACCTGGTGGTTTCCTTTTAAAAAAACCCTCATTGTACGAAACGCTTCGCAAATTCGACTCGCACTTGGCCGGTTTTTTATCCCATTACCAACGCAGTGGTTTCGCTTATTCAGTAGTGTCACCACATTCCAAACAATGGGTAAAATAGTGCTTACTAAAACACACGCTTGTTTTTCTATAAATTAGTGTGCACCTAAGATTTGCGACATTTTCTCTTTTCGAATATAGCGCTATGACTAAGGCGATTATGTTCATCATAAGTCAATGCGGGTCACAAGAGAGGTAGGGCATAGCGAATCTTCGCTCGA
Organism: Conogethes punctiferalis; assembly: GCA_031163375.1. NCBI lineage: Eukaryota > Metazoa > Arthropoda > Insecta > Lepidoptera > Crambidae > Conogethes > Conogethes punctiferalis. The sequence continues at coordinate 8,034,731 of CM062098.1, read as the reverse complement.
ATTGAGCTGCCCGTCTGGGGAAGGACCTCCACCCTATAGAATACCGCAGCGAAATGACCTCCGGGTCGTGTTTCTGCTGAGTGAGTTGGGTTTCCGGAGCTCGTGGGGGGTTAGGTTTGGCCGGCATAGCAGTGGCAACTGACAGGTAACTGACCAGTTACTTGCCAGTTGTCACAGCGACTTGGGCTTCTCTTTCGCTTTCCATCAAGCTTAGGGAAGCCATTATGTCGAGCTACTATAAAAATAAAACCCACCCGGTCTATAACTGCTTCAGCTGTTGATGATGGTGATGAAACAAAAGCAACCAAACCAAAAGGCGGCGTTGGTCGAGGGCACTCGTGCCAGGCGGGTCTAAAAGCGTTAAACCCCAGACCCCTAGACCAGATTTTACTCAACATCCGGGGAAAAACGACCAAAATCGACTTTGAATATAAAACTTTTGATACGGCTGGAACCGGGGGGTGTGGAATCAAACGAGTAATGGGAAACCACAAAAACACTTTAATGGTCCAGCCGCAGGCGGACTGTATAACTCAACAACTAGATAAACAATAATCAATAAAAACCATAGTAACACTTATTACTCTTAAAAATACTTCCAAATATAAAACTATGTACAAAACGTATTAAAAAGGTAAAACTATGTAAAAAGGTCGTTCTGTCCGCAACAACTTTATTTCAATAGCTTAAATATTGTTTCCAGATATCAAACCAATACAGGAGGGCTTCCTCGGCAATCAGTTTGTGCGCATCAGTTGCTTCCTAACCTTCAACGTGACAGCCATGATCGGGAACATAACAGCCAATATTTGGAAGTTCGTAAGTACTCGCATAAATAAACTTGTGAAGGATACCGGCAGTGCCGTAACTAGGGCGGTCCCCAGGCGCAGGCCGCCGGCCCTGGAAGGCCGCACAAATAACCAGACCACATTTTTCAAGGGCGCAAATTTGAAAGCTCGCACCGGGCGCATAAAAGGCTTGTTTCAATATCAATTAAGAAAGGTAGGGCATAGCGAATCTTCACTCGAATTGTGCCGCCCGTCCGGGGAAGGACCTCCACCCTATAGAATACCGCAGTCAAATGACCTCAGGGTCGTGTTTCTGCCGGTGAGTAGGGTTTCCGGAGCTCGTGGGGGTTAGGGTTGGGCCGGCATGGCGGCGGCAACTGACCAGTTACTTGCCCGTTGTTACAGCGACTTGGGCTTCTCTTTCGCTTTCCATCAGGCGTAGGGAAGCAATTGTGTCGAGCCACTAGATTGCGGGTTTTATTCGAAACGAGCTCTAGAAAATACATCGCGAATTGGATGTGAACTCAGACGTAGTAAAGTTAGACATGTGTGTGCATGTCTGAATGATCTACCGTTGAGAAATCATACACAACATTGCAGGATTAATTCACGTTTTCCGCGCACACTAGGGCCTTCTATATTTGGTAGTCTTGAATTAAAATTGTAAGTTAGTTAAATATTAGACAACCAAGGTGTTATACGATATCACAACACGGGCTTGAATGAAACTGAATGGAATGGCTTGAATGGAATTGGAATGAACTCCCCGCAGAGGCGCTCCCCCGAGATTGCATGAAGTCTTTAAAAAAGTTTTTAAAGGGTCGGCAACGCGCATGTGATACCCCTGGTGCTGCAGGCGTCCATAGGCTGCGGTAACCGCTCAACATTCTGAATGATACGAATATTTTAACATTTCCCACTTCCAACGCAGTGACTGTACTCAATAGTTTTGTCACATTTTTCACAGTGGGTATATTAATGCTTTCTAAAACACACGCTGGTTTGTCAATAAGCTAGTGTGCACCTAAGATTTGCAACAATAATACTAATTCATCGATATTTGTATGGTATAGGAATAATATATTTATGAATACTGTAATATAAAAATTGACAATATAAGATGGCTAGGGTATAGCGAATCTTCGCTCGAATTGAGCTGCCTGTCCGGGGAAGGATCTCCATCCTATAGAACACCACAGCCAAATGGCCTCCGGGTGGGTCGTGTTTCTGCGGGTTGATAGGGTTACTTCCCCATTGTCACAGTGACCTGGGCTTCTCTTTCGCTTACCATCAGGCGTAGGGAAGCCATTATGTCCAGCTACTATAATAGGTTTTATTATGCACCACACGTAACCGATGCAATTCCATCCTCATCATCTCGATGGTTGGCGATCCTCGACTGTACGCTTTATGAGGAACTTCCTGCATCGTGCCTCGGTTCTGTGGAACCAATTTCCTGCGACAGTCTTTCCGAACAGCTACGACTTGGGGACCTTCAAGAAACGAGCGTATTCATATTCAAAAGACCGGCAGCGACCCTAAACTCGATTTTGTAAGTGTCCATGGGCGGTGTCGAATGCTTACCATCAGGCGTCACACTTGCTCGTCTGCCGCCTTTCGCATAAAAAAAAAACTTATAAAACTCCCATTTCCATTGCAGCCGTCACCCCGATACCTAGCGGTACTAACGACTCTCCGGTTCCTGTTCATCCCGTTCTTCCTGATGTGCAACTACAAGGCGGATACGCGCAGTCTGGACGTGTGGGTGACCAACGACTGGGTGTACTGGACCGGCGCTGTGCTGCTCGGCTGGAGCTCCGGCCACTGCAGCTCCCTAGGGATGATGTATGTTGGCGGGTGAGTACCAAAGATTCTGGCTCTGGCTTCTTGAGGCGGACCAAAGCTATTGCAGCCCGGCCTCTGGATGGAGAGAACACTCGCGCCTTCCCATTACGTACCTCCGGCCGAATGTTTGCCATCTGGGCAAGAGGAGCCCTGGCCAGTGTGGAGAGCTCTCAACCGACTTCGCTCTGGAGTTGGCCGGTGTAGGTCCAATTTAGTTAAGCGGGGGATCAGTGGGCGCTTGCATGCTGGCTGCGACTGTGGTGCTCCATTACAGACCATGGCACATTTGCTAACCTGCCAGCTGTGCCCCACTAACTGCTCAGTGAGTGACCTTTGTAAGGCAACCGACAGTGGTATCCGGGTTGCGAGGTTTAGGGCTGGTTCTATTTGAGAAACGAGTACATAATAAATCGCCACGCTGGGCAGGCGGGTTGGCGATCGCAGAATGTAGTTCCTCGTTCCGGTGACGCTGCTGCCCGTCATCGGCCTGTAATATTTAGTTCCGCTTTCAAACGTGATGGTTATACCGCCACCAGGCGGTTGCCAGAGCCTCGTTCGTTATACAGCCGGATGCACCACGGCAAGGTGAGGGTGGCTTGGAGCTAAAAGATGATAGGCTGCTCCCTTGCATCCCTCATAGTCTTCTCATAGTCGCCCACGTTTCGAAGGAGTTTGTTGGTTGATTATATTATTAAAGTTTAATCTTGATCGTTCGTTTCCAGCACGGTAGCGCCCGAGAACGCGCCCACCGCCGGCATGATAGGCGCGGCCACGCTGGCCACCGGCATCGTCGTGGGCGTGGCCTTCACGCGGCTGTGCCCCATCATCGTGGAGATGGACTACTCCAGCCTCGGCTTGTAGCGCGCCGCCACGCTGCTCGCCGCCGCCTGGGCCTTCGTCGCGCCCGCCGCCTGACGCGACACACGCCGCGCGCGTGCCGAGCGCCACTAGCGTGTCCGACGCGATACGTGTGTTGGACGCGACGGGCGTGTCGGACGCGATAGGCGTGTCGGACGCGACAGGCGTGTCGGACGCGATAGGCGTGTCGGACGCGACAGGCGTGTCGGACGCGATAGGCGTGTCGGACGCGACAGGCGTGTCGGACGCGATAGGCGTGTCGGACGCGACAGGTGTGTCTTCGCGAGTGAACCCTTGTGGACGGCCTTGACGATACCTGTCATTGACAGTTGTGTATCTACTCGAAACGTGATATCTGCGAGTGAACTCTTGTGAACAGTGACATGTTAATTGGCGAAGTGTATCCTTTCTCTAGTGAGACGAGGATTGTGGATAAGCTGTAAGTAAATGGTGACGTCATAAAACTGCAAACAGCTAAAATGTGTATAGAGGGGAAGTTGACTGTAGCTTCTTGTATATTTTATAGAAATAACTGATGACGACACTGAGTGTTGGAATGATGACACTATATGGGAAATTGTTTGATTAGGGAGTAGAGTATGACGTAAAGTAAACTCATACTTTCTATGCTTATAGAATCAGGCAACAATGTGGCAAACTCAGTGAGAGAGAGCTGAAATAAAACTAGAAAATGGTATCTATTAATGAAGTATTGATACCAGTCTCATACTCGGAATGTGTAAAAGTGACTATCGAACCAAATACTTGACAGGAATAATTAGTAAAATGTATCAAACCCCTGATGAACTTTACCAATCAAATAATCTAAGCATCATAGGCATGAGATACAAATGACTTGATGATTTTTTACGATGATATTAATGACTGATATAAAGATGGTTCAGTGATTACTCTAAAATTTCTGCCAATATCTACCACATCCAATCACAATTTCAATATGTCGGCCCCCAAACAAGCATGGTCCAAAAACCAGGACCCTATATAAATTGTAATAAGGTTGAAAATCTTACATAGAATATAGCACTTTTGTCTACTGGGACAAGAGTGTGTATAGTTTGGTGTTCATTCTACAATGATTGCCCAAGTTTGAACCCAGACATGTACAAGATTTAGTAAATTAAACAACATATTGTAATAATGAGTTTAAAAAGTAATAACGACCCCTACTTGACTCTATAAATAAAGGAATACAGCATACATTGAATATCCATTCAATCATGAACTTTGTTGATTCAGATTTTATAATAAGAAAACATCATCAATTTCATAAAGTAGTTAGTTAATTTAATTACATGTCGAGTAATTACTTTATTAAAAGAAAACTGTAAAAAGCAAGCCTACAAAATTATCAAGGGCTGGCAACGCACCTGTGACTACCCTGGTGTCTATGGGCTGAAGTGGTCACTGTCAGGTGACTTTTAGGCCTCTTCCCCCCTCTTTTATAAGAAAGTAATTTTCTTAAAGCAACAAGAGAGAAAATATGAGTACATCTCCTTCCTCTTATGTTGTTCCTTTATTTATTTTCTTATTTTACGCTATTGTTTGTCTTCAGGTATCTTGGCTTGTGTTCATGTTGAAGTGCTAATTAAACCAATAAGTGCTATGTAAGTGCTTTTAGCTTGCGAATTAATTTATTTTTATAACCCTTATAGTATGAGGATAGGTACTAATGTTGTGTTTGCTTGGGCTTTTTATGAAAAGGTTATTGAATTTCATGGGTGAATGTAAACAGGGTCTAATGAGGGTATTGTAATGATGTTCTAGTTGTCTTTTTGCATTTATTACAAACATTTCAAAATTTGCATTTATAGAATAAATAAAACATAGATGTTGTTACCAAAGAGCTTTTATAATAAATAATGCAATGTAATGTTATTTAATGAAAATCAATAAGTTCTACCAAATGTTTCTTCACTTCAATAAACATAGTAAGCTTTCCACTTCCAAAATCCCTGTTTATATTAACCCTGGTATATTGAAGATTATAATAAATGATATAACATTCATTATGTATATACAAATATATTATATTCATTGTAATAGACAAAAGTTATAAGGTATTGAGTCTCGAATATAAATATATAAATTTGTATTATTTAGCTTTTATTATGTTGCTCAATAATATATAGTATATTATATATTTTGCCTACAAATACCATGATTGTTTATTCCTATAATGTTCTATATCATATCCCCATTATGTAATAAACAACGTGTGACGCCCTGTAAAGTTATACATACTGTTAAAGTTTGTAAGTGTATAGAATATATTTATATATTGGCTAGTACAAAATGGTTGAGATTTATTATATGAGTGGAATATTAAGTTTTTAAACCAACATATTGCAGTGATATACAGATGAAATTGTAAGCTAAATGAAAACTGATAATAATTAATGCTTGGGAAGATGTAAAAAATAACAATAATACCTGTACATCAAACCATTTTGATTTATGACATTACTATGATAATATTGATAGTACCAGTCCTAATTATTTATATTTAACATAGATAGATTGGTTAATTAACGCACACTTTAGTGAATGTTATTATCATTATGTTTATTTAATATTATTCATACTGTGATGATGATTTGCTTGATGATTTTCTTTACATACCTATTGTATTTTTGGTATTTAATTAATCTACATTATTATCAAATGGTTCCACATTAGTTTAGTTGAACCATGATTTGTCAGTGCATTTGATATTGTGATCAACAAAATACTTCTTGGATTCTTATGATCCACTAATTTTGATAGCGACTGTTCAAAGCATATAATAAAACAACTCTTGAACATTCTACATTAAACGCAAAATATCCTTTGATCAGTCAGTACATTTTTTATAATGGTGTTTGAAAGCATATTATGTTCATGTACATCATAAAATTTTCAATGTTATATATCTGATTGTTTGTAGAGTTCACAATTAAATAGTTCCCAAAATAACTTTCTTAACAAACTAAATGTAGGATTGACAGACTGAAAGTACTAACATTGTTTTAAGTTAGTTTGTTTAGATTATTTTAAGTAATTATAGTCAATATTAACGGGTGTTGAGTGTCCCTTTCATGTTTGCCGTGATAAACGGTTAATGGTTGACACATGAAATGTATCTAAATAAAGTTAAGTGAGTGCACGCATTATGGGGCAAGGGATTTTTGGGTGACTAATTTTATAATGTAGCTTATGCTTATAAAACAAGGTTGATTTTTATAGGTTTTAGCAAGCTGAGCATACTACTGCATGCCAAAACAAGGAGCTTCACTGTAAAAATCGAACAAACAAAAAAATGAACGTTCGAGAAGTGATCACTTGCGAATCCATCAACATCCATCTTTATGAATTTGGTTCATATTATAAGAATACGGAAGGGATAAATGGAAGGTACAAAGAAATGCGATCTTTTTCTATTGTTGTAAAAGTACCTTATTATTCGTCACCTAATACGAGTAGTCGCGTCCCGGGAATGGGTGGTATATTTTAATTATAATTATATAATACAGAACCAAAGTTAAGCCTTGAATAGGCTTACTTTTAATATGTTGTATATTTTGTATTTACATATGCATGAAACAAAGGCGAAATCAGATTTTCTAGTGCGAATGCGATTGTATGGGATTTGAGGACATACAAAAATCGGTTGCGTAATTTAATAATAGAACTCGTAATATTTAGATACATTTTGTGTATTAAGAATAAAGTGGAGGGCGTTTTTATACAAAGATATTATGGCCCAACATTATGGGGTGTAACGAGATTGTGTGTATTAATATAGTGGAAACTAGATTCATTCTCTGTTCACATCTGTGATCGCATCTATATGCACATGTGAACAGTGAATGCTTCGGCCTTCCACCATACTAACACACGCCATGTCGAAGCGAGGTCCCGATAATCTGTACTATACATGCTCCACCATAATGTTTTCGACAAAACGTACGATGAAGCGCTCGAGTGTTCAATCCTAAACCAAACAGTGTTGCTAACAACAGTCCGAACAAAACGATCAGTTAATGTTGTCCTGCTAAGGTTGTTAGCCTATTTATTTGATAGTAAACATTTTTTTTATTAATTTTACGTTTTTTATTTTGTTTCGTCCTTATTACACGTGCCTCCACACATGATAAAAAGTACCCAGTTCCAAATATTACACATTTCATTATTCTTCGCATTTCTACGTACAGATCAGTTAACTAAGCTGGCATGTTCACAGTACTCACACTTACAGGGGACATTTATAGTTGTACTATACAGTATGTAAAGTTGTACATTTATAGTTGTATTATACAGTATGTAAAGTACAACTATTAATGTCCCCTTTACACTCAAAATCTAAACCGCGTTCGAGAGAGACGGGCAGACTTTTCATGTTTCGCATGCAGTAGGTACTGACTGACTGAAAACTTAGGTTTCCCGCCCGTTGTCAGAGCGGCTTGGGATTCCTTTTCTGCTTTCTATCAGGCGAAAGGCAGCCACTATGCTGAGCCAATATAAAAAAAAGTACGACGTCACGCCGCAAACTTATTCACAGACACTAGTATCAAAGCGTCAATCAATTGAACGTCCCAGCTTTAGTTAACTGACCTGTATCTCGTGATGCGGAAATCTCAATGTAGATAGGTACATGAAGAAAACATTGAATTTATTACAAAATCTTCTGTTATATTGGTCATCTAAAGACATCGAACGGTATTAGTAACATACAACTCGGCATGAATAAACTGTACAGATATGCTGGTGCCTTATCCATCTTCCATTTGTTAGTGAAATACATTGCATACTAGATTTTTGACTAGATTATTGATAGGATCTTCGCTTAGAGTTCCATCAGTAATCTAAGATTGTATAGTTTAGCAGGGAGAGTTTGTTTTAGCATGACTGCCATTTTGTACATAGGTTTAAGGTTGAAACACGTGGTAACTCTTACGAGCATTAACACGCTTTTAAACTGGATTAGTCTTGCTGATAATTACTACTGCGTTTCGAGCGAACAAAAAGTAATAAACCCGTATTTGCCGAGCATGCTAGGTTTTGCTAAGCGCAATATACAAGGTGAATTTTTAATCACTATCCAAATTTTTTCTGGGCATTAGGTATCGTTAATAGAGCCCATTTCTGCAATAAAAAATATAGGTCATATTTTCACAACAAATTCATTGTACCGAACCAATTATAAATATCGCATGGTTACCATTTCTAGCGTAAAAATTTACTACGCAAAGCGATAAACATCAATGAAAGATATCCCGCGCCCGCGCGGGGTAGAGATGGGGTGCGGGGCGGAGCGGCGGGAGGGTAGCGAGCGAGCGACCCAAAACAAAATGGCAAAGGTCAAGAGCAGTCGCCCGCGCATCCCCGCGCAGCGAGTGCGCGCCATTTCCGTGTTCGTTCGCACGTGTCGCAGTAGAAAGAAACCCCTCCGTCGCGATGTATTCCAAACATTTCCAATCGTGAGTTTTATGAAATGGTGCGGTGTCATTTGTTAAGTGGAGAGAGTTTGAACGGAGCTCAAAGACTGTATGAAGCGGATAGCCTTCCTCGCCTTCGCAACCAGGGTGTGTCAAGTTCCGAACCATGCAACGATTTTAGCTGCCAACCAAAAGCTGTTAGATTACGGCCAATTTACTACACCTTCACATGCAGAAGGGCCAGTGGAAATCGAAAAAGAGATCTTCGACTTTTTCCAAAGAAACCCTCGTGCAAGTACTCGAGACGCGGCGAGGCTTTTTGAGGTTAGCCAATACGCCATATGGAAACTGCTTAACACCGCTGGCTGGCACCCGTATCATTTCCAAAAGTGTGACTTTTTTGTGGGGGGAAATCAAAAGACGTGTGTATGTGGATGGGATCCAGAGCCTGGACGCCCTTAAACAACAGATTATTAGAGCATTTGATAAAGTGAAAAGTGAGACTTTAGTCCTTAACAAATTAAAAGGCAATGTGGAAAAACGTGCGAGACTGTTTGGAGAGAAATGGTATGCATTTTGAACAGTTACCTATTAAATTACCAATAATTATTGATCAGTTTTAGTGTAAGTTGATTTTAATTTTAATTAATTTGTACATAGTAGATTCAATTTTTTAAAATACGTGTTATTGCAACAATGTACTACCTACTTATTGCCGTCTTAGTTTAATTTCAAGAGCATAAAGTCAACTTTGAAAAATATTGTATTCACCTATTGGGTCACCCAATAAAATACCCATTGATAAATGCGTTTAAATTGGACAGTTTTCGCTGAGAACGTGTTCGGCGGTTCGTCAATTGTCGATAGGCGATTGCGTCAAAGTTATAAGGTGAAAATTAGGTAGGTAGGCATTTTTGAAATCTGACGGTCCTAAGCCCGTAAAAATATGAAGGGAAAATTTGCAACTTATGTAGGTACGAGTACCTATGTGTTTTGCTGTTCTGCAAATGGCGGCTTTTTATGAATGAATGAAAGGAGCGGGGACGGACGTGCCCGGCGGTGGGCGGCGCCCGCGGCGCGCGGTGTCTATTTATTTCGTCTTTTTTTAGACAACTTGGAATGCTATTTTCTCAATATTTTAGTACTGACCGGTATTAAAAGAAAAAATACGTATTTAGTGATTTTCGCCATAGATTATAATATAAAAATTTGGATAGTGATTAAAAAGTCTTCTTGTATAAGCGCCTAAGTCCAAATGACCGCCCAGAAAGATATACATAACATATCCGCTAATCGGAAAGCATCTGAAGCCGCTGACTAGCCTAAAGTGGCTTTATACAAAAATTCTCACCTAACAACATTTATATGCGTATTGAAACAGTTTTTAATTAACCTTTAAAATACAGTTAAGGTAAATTCTAAAGCCCACTCCCTTTTACACCATTCACACAGCTTAATGCTACTACATATTAAAATTTATTAATATAGATAACGACGTAGAATAGGGTACATTTTGAAAAACGCACACCAACTTGAATAATAATAAATTTAAAATTTACTTGTCGGTCTGTACCTTTTAACATACCTAAATCTTTGTAAAAAAGGAACCCAAATATTTCATAAAATATAATTCAGAGAACCTACTTATACCGATGACAATAAGGAAAAAAAATGCCATATTATATAAACAATGTAGGAATATAGTGAAGCTATAAGAGAAATATATCTAATGATTCCTTATATATCAAAAGTTTTAGGAGCATTTCTGGTGTAACCAGTAATTAAAATATTTTAAGAATGAACTATTCCATAAGTTTAACGTATTCTACTTCAAAATACAAATCTAAAACAACTTGTTTAATCAAAATATAGTATAAATACTATAATATCATAATATGTGCCTACTCCTCAAACACTTATACTAGCAAGGTTCAATATGTAAATACTTAACATTAATAGGTACCTATTACATATAAATAAGTAATGTTTGTATAATACACCTATTAGTAATTAATAATAGGTAAGATTGCAGTTGATTCATAGAAAGTATATAAGTTATTGTTGTTGACATCATACGTAGGAATAACATAAGTTTAATGTTACCTATTTTGTGTTGATGTACCTAATACAAAATATTAAAAGGAAGAAATAAAAACTTTATACTTAGACCTTTGAAAGCATGTAGGTCTCTACATAAAGTTGGCCTCAAAAATACTTATTCCATATCCATTGTGATTTGGATTTAATGAGCACCATATTTCAAGTTTTATATTGTTTAGAGTTTAAGCATATAAATTAGCTTTTTATAATACATATTATACATACGTTTATACATAATACAAAGTAATTAATAAGATCGTCACTGCCATTATTATGCAATATACATACTATTATACCTATTTATATATTGAACCGTGCTGTCTAGACTTAGTAGATTCATCTGTAGATCTACTGTAGGTACTGTACGTTTTCTTCTAACATCTATCAATATACCTACTAAAGGGCGTTGTTCAAAACAGTTACTTTCATTTATTTGATTATATATCAGCGCGGAAAAAAATTGAGTAGAATAATATGACTATAAGAGAAATTCAACAAATTCAGCTTTTAGCGTGTTTTTAGACAGTTACGACTTATTTAGAATCCAATTACTACAAAGTAACAAAATATTTACGCGAAAATCTGTAAAACGTGTAAGAAGTTCAATATCTCAAAAATTGATTTAATACTTGTTTGTTGCCGCAGTGTCTTGGGCTCCTTAGCTTTCCACCAGGCGACCTGTATATTGATACCAGTATATTACACCCAGATAAAAATAAAATTATACACCCAAGCGTAGACGTAGGATCATTTATAAATGAGGTGTAACTGTTTTAAACAGCACCTTGTAAGGATGCTTTTCTAACTTCGTATGCATTTCCCGCACTTTCTTATCCAGTAAATCTTTTCATCTTCATCTTCCATGCATATTACACTTACCTACTATTCATTAATTAATAAAGCACTCCTTAGTCGAAGGCTGTGAAATAATAGCTTTAACCTTTCCATTTAGATACCTCTTCATTCTCCTTATCGATATTGATATAAATATATCTACATAATATTTATTATTAGGTAAATTATCGAAAAATTACAAGGGATCTATATTATTTTCTAGATTTCTCCTAGTACTTTTTTACTTATTGTTTATTTTAACACTTATTATATAAAAACCTGTACCTACTTGCTCCCCTGTTTAACTGCTGTCATTGAAAACCATCGTAGCGGTGTCAAGGCGTCACAACGTATGCTGAGACAACCTTTTTGGATGCATTCGACTTTATTTTTTACTTATGTACATTAGTTAGACATAAGTTGCGTACAAAATTCTGGACATGCTCCGAATAAACTTATTTTATTTAGTTTTATTTATTTTCTAATTTATCTATAGATAGAGAATAACTATTAAAGATTTCTTAATATATTTTTTTTAAAACGTTTAATACTGGACAATTTCGTTTTGAAAAAGTGCCCTGCACTGATTTGTTTGATTATAACACAGATTATAATGAGTAGTGATGCGTTGATGTCTTTTCCATAAATATTTTGTTCGACAACTTTGAACACATTTCTTCATAGATTCATAGACGTAATAATTTGGCTATTTATTCTAATTTTTCTATTGTTTTTGTTCAGCAGCTTTGCGTTCTTTAAACAATTACGAAAAAACAACAAAAGGTCGTTTTGAACTAAACGAAAATCATTTCTGATACGGTGGGAACGATTCTCAACGTGAATCTACCTACCAATATTCTATCATCAAAGTTTGTATTACCCAAGCTATTTAAATAAAATATCCTCTTATACCTATATATTCCTTTTTAAATTTACCCTCAAAATAAAAAAAAATATTTTAGCCTTAGTAAAATCCTCCCAAGTACAAAAATTTATAAAAATTTATTATGAATTTTAACGTTCTAGTAGATATTATTATAACCAATGATACAATCAGTATCAAAAAGTGTAATATTTTAATTTATTTTAATACATTATTTAATTTTATCTTTGTGAAGCTGATTGTAACATGGTTTGACTATTTCTACCTTTAATCATTAAACTTAAGCCGATTTTGACTAATTTCCTCCTACGCTAATAGCTTCATAAGAAAAATTTAGGGGTCACTTTATCATTAATTATTCCTTCAGTAATGAATGAGAGAGCGTTCCTTAAATTATTCTTAGAGGTTTCTCAGCTTAGGAGGCTTTAGGAGGAAATGGTAATTAACCTTTTAAATGCCCATCTGTTTACCGTATATTCATCTTTATACTACGCCTTATACTCTGAAACTTAGTATTTTGAACGTAATTAAACAAAATGATAACAAGAACCATACTATGTCCAACAAATGGTTATGCCAGGACTGAGTGTGAAATGCTTGTTAGATTTTATATCTGATACAAAACATGTAATGGAAAATATTATCTTTGTTGAACTATTAATGCGTTTCTACATTTTTATATGAATGTGTTTATGAATGGCGCATGAACGCATTGGCGCTTTTTAGTTGCTAAAGCCGGCTGTTTGGCGTTCGATAGCGGTGCCGTAATACGCGTTTTGGCCACTAAAGATTGCCAGTGAGGTCGGGCTTTTAAAGTGCATCAATGCATGGAAATCTAAAGAGCAGAAATATTTGGTTCAAAATATTATCCAACAATTTATAGAAATCACAATATTTAAAATATTTAGATTGATTTGTTCCTTAATCTGTACTTATTTTTGCTTATTTAAGTTGTATTTAGATGTATTTGTGTTTTAGTCTTTTGCCTGTTATAAGTTGTTGTCTGATTTAACCACCTATATTTATTTTCAGAAGTTACTTTCGATTTTGTATTATTTCCATTTATACTACATATTCTTAACCTACACTAACAATTTTTGAAACTAATGTGTTTTATACTCTATTTCCAACCTCTTCAAATAGTATTGATATATTATGTAAATGTATTTTTTTGTCATAATACCTAGCTGTAATAAAAAAAATAAGTACGAATTTCACTAAAACAAATCATGCATTCGTGACAATAATAACCCTTATGACACCCAACTGAATCCGTATTTTTTCACTTTTTCACATTTATGTAAGTTACCTATACCTATTTCGATCGACACTTGTAACACTTATCTGTAATCCGGAATGTAATCGAATTATGAAATAAAATATTAAACGGAATTTTTTAATATTTATTTGTATCATACAACTAAGCCCCCTATATCGGCAGTGGCAGCAACTTGCAGGACAACGGGCCCAGAAGCATACACCCGAATCCCTGCTTTTCCTGGCCTGCTACAGATGATAAACGGTCTGGGGATAGCAAGTATGGCGGGTGTACCATAAGGAATTAAATTATACCGGTCATCAAAAAAATGTACCTTTAATGTACTATTTTGTACATCCAGGGAGCGATGGTATGCTGCCCGGGTGGACCTCGTACCTACAACGGTGTGGCTGCACCACGAAGCCGTGGGCTGCACCCACCACACTGCTCTTCCCAACAGAGTGCATCGCGCACTTGCGTTCACCACACGAAGGAATGCAACCTTTAGAGACCCCACAAACCACAGACTTTCTATCGGCCGATAATTTGGTCGGTCTTATAATCAGTAAGATTTATGAAAGTCCGTATACTACAGTGATTTGGTATCGACTGATCTGGCGTCTCTTAGTCAAGTTAGTGCTAGCTGGCAGTGGAGGATTCCCGATATAATCTTCGGATGTTCAAAGTTTTACTGAGTTAAATTAATGTAACAAGTTTGTGTCCTAATCGTCATCATATCGTATGGCTTCACTTCTTCCCGAGTTTTCATAAATTAATGTCCAATTGGCACAGCTAATCAGATGGAGCTCTCGCACTCCGCTAGGAAATCGATGAAGGGGACATTCCTCCACGATATGTATGATATATATGACTATCTTCTGTGTCTATCAATTCCTAATGTGCTTACAATGCTAGAAATATTTAATCCGCACTGTTATCATCGTATTTTATATATTAATTACCACTTTTGATTCATGAAACTCTCCACACGCAATCTGGGGCGAGATTTCAGTGAATACATATTACTTTTATATCGATATTGATTAATCTGCGGACGTTTTTTTGAATTCTTTAGAGACATGTTCTTTGCTGTTCATTTTGGTACCAATCATAAAACTATTTCACACTTTCTTTTGTTTTTTGATGTAATAGCTGAAAAGGAATTTATCGTTTAATGAAGATACATTGGATTTGTCGACTTACTCTTTAAGTTAAATAACTTTTTAAAATGTTTTTTTTTGTAGTACGACTACGAATAAAACGATTGATATGAAAAATAAAGTACTATGTAATAAAATAGTGCATCAGCAGTGGTTGATTACAGTCAACTCGATAGTTTCTTGACAAAAAGTCTAATACGATCTGCTATTGATTTTTGCTTTATTCATGTGGAAATCGCGAGAAGTGGGTACACAACTGGACTAAGCAGTTGAGTCGATGTATAAGTTGTTTAAATGCGACCTCAATCATAAATTTCAATTCTGACATCACACTTTCTTCCGATGTTTCGTTCGTGACGTCACAGCCCTAGACCTAAGCACTTAACATTCAGTCCACCGCGTGACATAGCCCAGTCATCGATATCTATGGTCAGGAGAAATTATTCGAGTGACCACCACGCATTCTTATTGTTTAATGAATATGCACCGCGGGACAGGCGTGGAAATAGTTAAGGTAAGTTTTCACTTAGTTTAATGGTGTGAGTAATGGTTCCAGTGGCAAGTATAGGTAATGAGTTTCACCAACCAATAGCCTCTTAAGTTAGGTACTAGTCTCCTAAGCAGCATTTAAGGGACGCTTTGACGTCACTAAATCGATGAGGGATGACTGTCAAACTGTCCCTCATGTGTATACCTTGACGCTTAGTGAAAATTAGCATTAATATTCACAAAATACCACTTTTATTTGAAAAAGATTCTGTATAGATTTAAATACGTAAGCTTGAAGGTACTCTTTTGTAAGCCTAACATGGACTAAGTTGCGACTGAAAGTCGGGGTGCTTTGGTGAAACTTAAGTTATTGTATTTGTTTAGGTAGGTACATGTGACTTGAGCTCCGTCTAGCTATCCCAAAGTCTATTGGGAACCACTAAGACAAATGAAAGGGATTTTTTTTATATTTCGAACGGCAGACCTAAGTTTTGTGTAACCTGTGAAAACTACCTACTTTAAGCTGTTATGCTTATGAATAAAGAAGTTAGGTAAATATTGGTTAGTATACGAATCTTCTGAGCAGGTTAATGTAATGGAAAGTATATTTAGAGCATTGAACACAAATAAAAACAATTCTTGTGACTTTGTTACATTCAATCGTCGTAAATGAGGGAAGTAACAAAATAAAACGTAGATACCTAAATAATGATTCTTTATAAATAGTAATCTTATTTATAAACATTATCCAATTGAAAAAAGTGGCTTTGACTCGTCTTCCGAGAAATAATTTACTTTTAATACCGAGTAGGTAATAATTGTTTGTTATTGTACAATTAATTTTGATTCATTTTGTTCCGGTTATTAATGGTTTAATATCATGTAAGTATAACGACTTTTAGTAAAATAGTAGGATATAAATGTTTTTACATAATAAACAATACCAATATTAATCATAAATTAAATAAATTTAACTGCCCGGAAATCAGACATGTTAGAAAAAGTATTGTTTGTCGTTCTCTGGTGCGTTACTGCAATGGAGGTACCTAGTTAAAGTGTTAATAACCATACCTATACATATTGTTAATTGAACTATCAAACTTAATGTTCCTGATGAATAAGCCAAACGCAGACATCTACTTGATTTACAAAAGATGCTCCGGTTTCTTTGTTCCGGAGAAGGCCTTGATAGCGCTTTCGAAGCCTTATACGAAGTCGCTTAAATAAATCTGTTAGTGTAAGAAGATTCTGCGACAGAAAATGTCCATTTCATGATACCAGTCTGCTTGCAACCACCGCTGGTGCAACCCAATCGCAAACGAGTCGTAAATAACAATGATATTGTTAATAAATACTCGATATAGCGTGTTCGTTCTCGATTCTAACGTGCACCAGTTTTTGCGGACAAAAGGATCAATAAAACCCAACATACATTATCGTAAGTAAACATTTTACTCAAATGAAACTCATCGAAAACGTAAAACAACTTTTTATTGTGTTCAATAAATAAATTAAATATCGTTTATAAATACCTAACTAGACACAAACTCTAGCCGTATCGTTGTGCTATTTACAAAGACCTTTGGTGAGGTAGCTTCAGTTTGGAGACGAGGATGAAGGGGGGACGGAGCTTGATACAGAGGCCACGCTGGAATAGGAAGGGGATTGGGCGGAGGTCGCCCCCTCGGGGTAGTACGAGCTGTATGCCAACTGGGTGGGGTCCCACACGCGGGAGTAAGGGCTGGACGCGGCGGGCTCCCACTGCGGGCTGCCGTAGGAGTCCTGAGGCGGTGCGGGAGATGACGGGGGTCCGTACTGCGGCGCCGGGGGGCCGTATTGGGCCGCTGGAGTCGGAGCGTCAGTAGGGGGCATCATCATCGGCATATCTGAAATTTGAATATTCATTTTAGTTCGTGATTTTAAGCAGCTATTGATAATCAGATTATAACAGTGCTTTATTTAGGTACAGATGACTTTTAAGTACATGAGAAACCTGAAACTGTAACCAAAAATCATCTGATTTTCTATATCTGACAGATACGTTCCATCTAGGACGCTCTGCTTTGACAACCAATATCTGTTTTAGGAATGGTTGCAGAGGATTTGGGTTCTGAAGAACATTTGAAGTTTTTCTGGAATTTTCAAACGCTTTATCGTGTCCTATCATTACATCATAAAGATATAGGTACCTCCTTTCTTTTGCAGTAAGTTGTAAATGAGGAATCCGATGACCAGCGAGACGGCCAGCTTGCTGAGAATGAGAGCCTTTATCGCCTTGATGCCGACGATGGAGAGCAGCAGTGGTGTCAGAGCCTTCATCTTCAGCTTCAAGAGCAGGAGAATGGGGAGCAGGAGCTTCTTCTTCAAGATGCCACGAGCTGGAAGTTGAAAACGAGGTATGTATGAATGTGTACAGGCAGTGATAAAGACAGGATAAGGTTCAAGTTGACGTCAAAGTTTGGTCTGCTAATGAATGTGTTGTAGTTAATGATGGTACAGTTAGATATGTTTATGTGTTTAGGTCGGTGTCGGCAACGTGCCGGTGTGATACTGCTGGTGTTGCAGGCGTCCATAGGCTACGGTAACCGCTTAACATCAGGCGGGCCGTAGGCTTGCTTGACACTTAAATGGTATAAAAAAAAAGTGACTGGACTATTGTAGCTAAAGAGGTTTGAAGAGAGCATTACCTTCGCCATTTTCACTGGCGCTCTCCGGGAAGTCGACGTCCAATCCGCGGTCAGCGCTGTACGAAACTTCAGCGCTTTGGAACAGAAACTCCGGCAGTTGGAACCTGAACTCCTGCGTGTTCAGGATCCGTCCCACGCGGTCCAGGATCACTTTATCCACGTTGTCCTCTTCGAAGGCCCTCGCCGACTCCGACTGAACACCCAGCCTCGTGTCCAGGAACGAGAGAACTTTCACTTTTAGACACGACAGGGGCGCGTCGCCGCCCAAACAGTCACTGATCACACTGTCCAACAAATCCTCACTGGTGTTCAGCCGCGCTGTCTCCACCTCGTTCTCCCTTATGGTGTAGGAGTGCGCGAGGGTGGCACAAGTCAAAAGGAGGGCCCACTTCATTGTAACTAATTTTCACTTTGACATTAGATTTAATTAGTTTTTGTTACGTTCGGCCCGGCCGGTTAATAGAACAACAATGATTTAATTTTTCGATGGGCTTGGTTTTTATACGTGATCCTTTGGGCGGGCAGGCACGCCGCGCCGGCGCGTGCGACGAATGCCGATCGCTTTCATACTTGGCAAAGTATTTATTTTCATTTAAGAAAGTCTTAACGGTGAGAGTGAGTTATATTTTTTTATGATTATTATTATTAATTATTTGGGATCGATGACTTAATATTGGCTGTTAATTGTAATTGACTGAGTAATAATTATAATTGTCAATAATGGATTTGAGCTACTGTGATATAAAACATAATGATCTATTTTTTGTTCTTCCGTCAAGAATGTTTTGTTTATCTATTACTAGATTCGATAAAGCGGTTCTAATGAATTATGACATTGATTATGCCATTATGACAACCTTGTCATTAGTCATCATCATCATCATCAGCCCATTGCAGTTGACTGCTGGACATATACCTATCCAGTTGTTCGCTACTTCGGTCAAACTGGCTTTACTCATAATCGCCACGCTGAGCTGGGTTGTTTATTAAAATATTTCTTTTTAATTACTGAAACATTTGCAATTCGATATGATTGCCCGATGGTTGGTATAGACTCTGCCTACTGAGCCAACGGTCGTGGGTTCGATCCCCGCACAACATTTGTGTGCAGGAACATGTCTGTTTGTATTGATCTGGGTGTTTACTATGTATTATATGTATTTATTTACAAAAAGAAATATCTAACCCATAGTACGAGTACCTACAAAGCTTTGGCTTAGTTTTGCGCTAGATAGCGATGTATGGTCCAGCGTGCCATTTCTTGGGTTATTTATTTATTAATTAAGTATTTTATTATTTATATATTATGCGGAAAAAGTTGCCTAAAATATTACATAATATTATTACATGCTTTAGTTCCTTCCGCGCGCTATTTCGTTCCAGAAAGTTGGTACATATTGACTTTTACGAGCACCGGAAGTGATCATAATACACATTTAATATAATTGGCGGCTAGCATGCTAGTAAAGAACATAAACCGATCATTTTTTAATGTTGTAAATTCTGTCTTACTTTCGCTGGTCGCTGCAAGTAACCTAGTTACAATGATACTTTTTTTATTCCAATAATAGTTTTCAGGAGCAAAATTGTAAACTAACTTAGTATCGGCATATTTTCTAACTATTTTTGTAATTTTTATATTACACAAACCTTATCAAACTATAACGAATACTGGAAAGATAGAAAGTTATGGACGTAGGTATATTTAATTATAATATAAATTTTATTTCTTTAATACTCTCCTGATTGAATTTAAACTTTAGGCCATAATTTATTGGCCAATAGATAAGCATAACAACTCTACGTTGATTTCTTAAAAGCTATAAAAAATTCTTTGTGATAAGTGTGCAAATAAAGTTCACTTTATTGCAACAAATATTACAGGAGTACCTACTTATTATAGGGGGTACACGAGCAAACGGTTCACCTGATGGTAAGTGATACTCAACCGCCGAGTCTGGGGTCCTACTACAGAAACGAAAACGATCGTTCGTTGAACGTATCGCGTATTTTTGCCCCATTTGTCCCTCCCGTGTGCTATATATATCAATTAAATTGTTGAAAATCGACGTTGACGAATTTTAGTTCGTATACTTGAACACGGGAGGGACAAATGAGAGGGATTTATGGGGCAAAAATACGCGATCCGTTCAACGAACGATCGTTTTCGTTTTCTGTAGTAGGGCCCCTGAAACGGTTCCAAACATTTGTCCATAAACGTTTGACCAACAGAATCTTTGGCCCATTAACTGCCAAAAGAACGGTACGTCAGTAAACGTTTTTTGGAATATAGTGCAGTCAATGAAGCATTATAGGTCCGAATTTTTTTACTGTGAACCGAATTGCATACAATTTTGGGATTAGGTTCATCTTACCATTAACTTCAAAAGTGAAAATGATTTGAACTCCGCCACCACCATGGGGGTGGTTGCCACCCCTTCTCGGGGGTCAATGGTTGTTTTTTCAAAATAACCTCGGATATCGATTGAAGATCAAATTTTTAGCAAAAAAGTTTCTATAAAGTTTCTCGAAAAATCTAATACTTTTCAAGTTATTGGCAATTGAAAATCGTGACTTTTTTGAAAACTATGTGTCCTAAAGCAGCCAAACTAATACAATCTATAAAACTCTTCATAATAAAGTTAATTCTAGGCGGAATATGATTAATTTTAGTTTTGGTGGAAATGGCACTTATTTAAACCCATTGATTGAAAAGAAAAAACATTCGATGCTCCGCTTATTTGCAATATAGCTCACTTATTTTACGTGCAAAAGACTTTTGATAAAGCTCATTTTAAAGCTTATTTCAAGCACTACAAAACCCTTTTCGATTAGAAAGCATAAAATGCATTTGCTCGCTGCTAGATGGCATTGACTACATCGATGAAATTTCAGATAAAATAAAAAACGGCTTTGATCTTTAATATCTAGCTTAATATTGCACTTAGAATACTTTGTAAAAAACCAAATTGTTCATTTTTTTACCTGCTACAGTTTCGTTCCTTATAAAATTTTCGATAAAACGTATATTTTCCAAAAATATTTTACGTGTATTTAAATATTTTTAGATATTTGAAAAAAACTGATGAAAATCGTGAAAATTTTGCGAATTTTCAATTGCTAATAACTTGAAAAGTATTAGATTTTTCGAGAAACTTTATAGAAACTTTTTTGCTTAAAATTAGATCTTCAATCGATATCCGAGGTTATTTTGAAAAAACAACCATTGACCCCCGAGAAGGGGTGGCAACCACCCCCATGGTGGTGGCGGAGTTCAAATCATTTTCACTTTTGAAGTTAATGGTAAGATGAGCCTAAATCCAAAATTTCATGCAAATCGGATCACAGTAAAAAAATTCGGAGGTTAGCCCGTATTTTTCGCTTCATTGACTGCACTAATACGAAATAAGGTCAAACGATATTCTACTGCAAAAAATGGCTCAAAGAATTACAAGTAGGTATGTATTAGAACTATGTGTGTTTAGTTCCATTTCCTTATTTTCTCCATTCCAGATCCTGCACCTCGGATAATTAAACGCTTGTTCGAATACGTATGCTTACTAGTGTTACGACAGAGAGCGTTGTACTGAATGACAAGTTAAGGTCTGATGCACACCGGCAGGTGCAGTGGCGGCGCTAGACCAAATGTAGGCGTCGGCGACATCAGCTTTGCGAGGCCTTTTTCATTAGCCAGTCAGAAATATGTAATTATAATTGGTCATATTTATTTTTGGACATTGCCCTTTAATATTTTTTATTTTGGACATTACGCATATGAACCAATGCGACTGATGTAAGTATTACTTACCTTACAGATATGAAATAAGTCACAAAACTTAGTGTCGAACACTATAACCATAAATGTATACTATCTTCTTAAGTAATACTTTCTTTGAAATAAACAAATAACTAATTTTTCACTTACATAATAATAAAAACCGTATAATATTTTGTTGTCTGTGAAAGAAAACCGAGGATTGAAATTTGAATTTTGTGAACGATGAATGAAACACAAAGAACTCGCGGATTACTCCAAGCCTCCTCGGACGCGGATTCGTTTAAAAACAGAAATAATCAACTACTCGGGAATTCCCCGACTCTCACGCGCGGCAGTCTAACTTTCATAGTGTTGCCCACACTCCACTTACCAATGGTGTTGCCAGACCTCTCAGAGCGGCTCTGGCCAAATACTACTTGCGCGTACGAAAATATATAATACGTATAAACCATACGAATAACTACACCTTTAAAATTTAGCATTTTTAAACTTTTTGCGAGGCCACCACAGGAGCGAGGCCGTCGGCGGTCGCCGACATCGCCGACGCCTAGCGCCGCCACTGGGTAGGTGAATGCGATAAGACGTTCCAGATCGGTTACGATTCTGGAACTTTTAAATAGCTTTTACTTGGGTACAAATAAAACATACTGACGACTTTCAAATGTTTGTATTGTGCGGAAATAGAACTTGCGACCACTGTTTAGGTCGTCGAAATGTAAAGAATGTAGTTTCGCTTCTCAGCATGAAAGTATTAAACTAGTACGTAGTACATAATACTTCCATGCTTCTCAGTAGCTTTTGCATCAGTGGTAGCAAACCTCAAAAGTGTCGGAATGCGCTTTAGTAAAAATCAATTGGCATTTACCGAATGCGTTGGTCGCGTTTGACAAACCACCGCGTGTTACCGATCTCTGACTGCAATAAATCAACCGCATTGTTATGTATGCGCCGTGCTTGCACCTGGACGCATCTTGTATTAAGTACATGAGTAGGTAAACAATAGGGTAGACGACTAGTTGTGCCCGCGACTTTGACAGCGTGGAATAGAGTTTTTTGGAGGTAGAATTCATGAAAATCCTTTCTTAACGAATGCCTACATCATAACATCTACCTGCATGCCAAATTTTAGCCACGTCCAGTGGTTGGGGCTGTGCGTTGATAGATCACTATGTCAGTCGCCTTTTTGGGTTATACATATTTAGATTTTCAGTGTTATTAGTATCCTATCATAATAACTATTAATATCGCACTTTTTTTGAGAAATCACAACAAAAGTATTTTTCAAAATTAGAGCGAGATAGGCCTCAAAGTTCATCGTGAAACTAAAGTTCATCAAATGTATGAAATTAACCAGAAAACAATATAGCACTCTTTAAGATGGATTATTTAGAATATATTTCGATACGAAACTAATCATAAACGTAGTATATTTATTTATTTATTTAAACTGTATTGCACAAAATGGTACAAAAGGCGAACTTAATGCTACGATCATTCTCGACCAGTTAACCTTGTATATAATATAGCAGTCGTTCACTTCTTACACGATAAATAAAATAAAATAAATAAAATAAAATAGTTTATTTCTGCAAATAGATTCACTAGTAATACTTTTGCACGTCAAATTTTTTTCCTACCAGCACTTCGACGTGTAGCCTGCCGAGAAGAAGTGCCGCAACAAACTCGACAGTTAGATACATACGTATGGAGCGTGTTTGGGCGACTTCTTATATTACTAATAGAACATCAGGATACGGACAGCAGCGCTTACTTTGATATAAATACGAATAAAACCAACTGTGGTCACCAAACCTCACTAAAACCCTCGCCGCACCGAGGCCACGCCGCGGCGGGCCAATTCGTAGCGACTACGAGATCTTGTACATGTCTACGAAATATTTGCATTGATAATAATGTTTTTCTTAGGAGGAGCTCGGTGGCGCCGCGGTCTCGTTCGCTTAACAATGATCGCAACGTTGTGCAACCATTGGCGCGGTCAATCCGATGATGGGTGACCAAAATTTGACACCGATTTCCTCCGTGCTTCGGAAGGCACGTTAAGCTGTTGGTCCCGGGTGCTATCTTTACCAACTCAGATAAGTAGCAGTCGTTACATCATATCAGAGATGATGATAACTCTGACGCCTAAACTGGGAATGGGTATAGCTTACCCTAAGTGTTGCGGAGGTCTGATGGCAGTCGCTCTGTGTAAAAGCTTAGCCCTCGCCAAATCTCTCAGTTTAGGAAGCCGACCCTGAGTCAATCGGGAAAAAGGCTAGGATGATGATGGTGAATAATGTTTTTCTTACACGTGTAACGTAACTAACACAATATAGATATACTGGCTCGGTGGCTCAATTGGTAGTGACCCCTGCCTTCTGAACCAAGGGTCGTGGGTTCGATTCCCACCCGGGACAAACATTCGTGTGATGAACACTTGTGTTTATTCCGTGTCTGGGTGTTTATATTTGTATTTAAGTATTTATTTGTGGTACCTTCGTTATTTTGATACCCATATTGATACCCACAAGTGCTTAGCTACTTACTTTGGCATCAGAGCAATGCATGTGATGTTGTCTGATATTTATTTATTTAATACTAGCTGTGCTCGCGACTTCGTCCGCGTGGAATAGTAATTTTTTCCCCGTTTTTTTTACATTTTCCATTATTTCTTCGCTCCTAATAGTTGCAGCGTGATGTTATATAGCCTAAAGCCTTCCTCGATAAGCTTTATAATCTTCAGCTTTATAATATTAGTTAAGATTGAGTTTAAACTAAAAAATATAATTGTTTAGTTATTGTAAAATTATATTATTATTAAGCCTAGTCTAAAATGTGAATACATCCGAAAAGGTAGGATTTGGCGATGTGTAAGCTAAGCAATGTCAACAGCTATTATGTACCCAAATTTATATTCACAATAAATTCTATTCTATTCTATTAGTAACTGTTTCTTTTCTCTTTTACCATAGTACAGGTACCCAATGCTGAGTATAGATCTTTTCCATGCGCTGCTCTACATTTTGCGGTCGCGTGAATTCCTCATCTGGTCTTTTCCAGCTATATGGTTTTGATTATTATCTTACGGATAACTTACTTAAATACTTTTTTTTTGGAATTTAATATATGTTCATACACACATTATTTGAGTACTGAGCGGGAATCGAACCGCGATCACTGTGACAGAGGCAGCGTTCCTACTACCACTGCGTCAAAACTGGGCTTCATAATAAGACTTCAAACTTGTTTACGCAGTCATCTCTCTAACACGTGTAAAGTTACATTCTACCATTCTATTATGTATTCTCAAAGCGTCGGCCATTCTCATAATATTAAACTGTGTTTATTTTACACTAAACAATCAAAGTTGCGATCGGCACGGTTCTCTCAACGCGCCGTAAACGCCACGACGGAAGTGAAACAGCCATTTCACAATCCGGACGTGGCGGCCGTTTGCAAATGGCGGCGCGGTGCGCATACAAGATGGCCGACCCTTATTGCATAATGGAGTTGGGTAAGTGACACGCGAGCTTTTTGTTAAATCAGAGCAAATTTCACTTTCGGACACGATGTATACTTAATAGTGTTGCAAATTAATCAAATACCTACACTGACCCGATAATAAGTTATTGCTTAATCCTCACTTGCCCGTGGTGCATCCTGTGGGTGCATCCTGCCGAATAACAAACGAGGTTCTGGCAGCCGACTGGTGGCGGTATAATCATCACAATTGAAGGCATAGCTAAACACGATGAGGCCGATGATGGGCAGCAGCGTCACCGGAGCAAGAAGCTACGCCCTTCGATCGCCAACCCGCCTGCCCAATGTGATTATGGATAAAGCCTCCAGATGTTTGCCAAGTGTGATTAATCATTTAGGCAAAGATATTTTGTATCGCTCAAAGTACAAAACACCACAGAAGAAGGTATTACAGACATCTTGTGTTACAATTTAGGCGGTCTTATCGCTAGTCAAGAGAGGTAGGGCATAGCGAATCTTCGCTCGTATTGAGTTGTCCGCTATAGAATACCGCGGCCAAATGACCTCCCGGTCGTGTTTCTGCTGGTGAGTAGGGTCTCCGGAGCTCGTGGGGGGTTAGGGTTGGGCCGGCATGGCAGTGGCAACTGACAGGTAACTAACCAGTTACTTGCCAGTTGTCACAGCGACTTGGGCTTCTCTTTGGCTTTTCATCAGGCGTAGGGAAGCCATTATGTCGAGCTACTATAAAAAAAAAGAAAAAAAATAACAAGCGATCTCTTCCAGACAACCTTTAGGTAGACTGCTGACTTCATAGTCATCTGTATTATGGAAATCGGAATCGACGAATATACCATAAATATATTTTAAAATACAATAGTAATACCCTCACTCTGAACGAACCCACATTATTTACCACATGAATGTTTGTCTTGATTGCATAGTTTTATGTAACAAATGACAAAAACATAGCTAAACCACTACGTACTTAGTCTATTTATATTCTTTCCAAATAAACGTACAAATGCTTTGTTAGATAACGCAGGCGTGAGCATAATACAAGAACAGTTAAACTAAATAAATACACTTGTTACACTTTTCGTCACAACTAGAAGTTTGCAATTTGAAACCTTGTTTAAGTGAAGATAGCTCTCTTTGTAGATTAGCTTGTAGTTAAATGTTGAGTATCTAAACATCATGCAGTAAAACTTCGACATGTTCATTATTTGAAACTAAAAGGGATAGTTTTATTACGGAACTGTTTTATCATGTCATAATTAGTACTTACATACATTTTGATTTTGCTTTGGGTGTTAATTAATAAAATTATATAGCATATTGTACCTACGCGCTTCACTTTTTGCCTCTTCATTGGCGAGAATCTGGTGTTATAGTTAAGATTAAGTATGAGCGAATCGACGGGTTTTCGCTGGGTGATGAGCGCATTTCAGCGTATAATGCGATATCGCTTACAATCAGGTGAATTGTACTTGACTACGAATCCCACAGAACACAAAAGAAAAATCCTCAGAAATCTGAGTCAGTGATTGAAGTAATTTTGAGTCTTTATTTTAAGAACCATTGCCTTCGTCGCTCTACTTAAATAAAACGATGATCATATGATAAATAAGTCATAAACATCTACAGTTACAAAATTAAAGAATCAACGACGGCACTTTCATATTGATCGCTAATTAGCTAGCCGCCTGACTTTGTCGAATTCGTACCTCGGTAACGCTTTCGATCTATAAATAAGTGTCATATAACAGACGAGAATGGGTTCTGATCCGTGCTAATGGGCAGCCAATGGGTCAGCGGGGTAAGGATCCTTCGTTACATTCCTGCGCACGCGTTCCACTAGCATCCTGAGAGCCTTCGTGAATTACAATGAGGCGTGCCACAGGGCGCTATTATAGGTCCCGATTTAGTTATCTATATATATAAAAGGAGAAACTGACTGACTGACTGACTGACTGACTGACTGACTGACATATCAACGCACAGCCCAAACGGCTAAACGTAGGCACTTGAAATTTGGAAGGGACGTAGCTTAGGTACCGTAGGGGTGCACTAAGAAAGGAATTCCCGAAATTCCCACGGGAACGGGAATTAGCGGGAAAATCCTTTTGTATGAAAAATCTAAACCGCTTAAGTTAGACGCTTGAAATTTGGCATGCAGGTACCTTAGTAAATATAAAGTTTAGTTATGGCTGTATTTTGAGAAATTCCCACGGGAACGGGAGTTAGCGGGAAAAAACTTTTGTATGTATAAATTTAAACACGCGGACGAAGTCGCGGGCAAAAGCTAGTGGTTTATGTTAATGGACTCAGCGCAATGGTTAGAGTGTTAATCCGGAGGTACTGGTTCGATACCCACTCGGGTCAATTTGGGAAGTCAACTTTTTTTAAATTTTCTCGGCTAAGGGTGTTTTCGGAAATGCTACCAGTCAGCACCTGGTGTTTGTCTTTAATATTATATTGAGACAAAGTATTTGGTGTGAATTATTAATAAAAAATAGTTTGATTTGGATTAGGTACACATAGGTATTCGTAAAGTATAGTATGTACGTACAGGCCGCCACTCTTAAAATAACCTACCCACATAAATATAGTAAGATATTGGACTCTTAAATATATACTTTGAACACATATGGGGAGATTATCATACAGTTATGATCAGTATCTGCCCTCGAATCATGGGGTCCTAAGTCACCATGCATATACCTCCTCTCTAGGGCAGTGATGTAAACTCCATAACTTCCAGATTAAGATGTAAATCCACGTCTGAGTGAGAGTGATGTTGTAATTAAAATAATTTCTCTTAGTTTCGACATTTTCAGATGTTTTTTTTTTATTTAAGGGGATTTGGATTTCAAAGTTTCCCTAGCTATGATTTTCTTCTGAATCCTAAATTTCAAAATGGTATGTGGCGGGATTTGATCTGGTGCACGCTTACTCCTGCGTGGTCTTAAACACTATTCCACCGACGCTCTAAATCAGTTATTAATTTTACGAATATTCTAAGTCTAGAGTGAATACGTATATACTCGTATGTAGTAGATATGACTGGGTCATTGGGTAAATGCCTTGTCTTCTGCGCGCGCTTCTGTGAAAGCGTACCTCAAATCTATAAACTAGATTTTGATTAAAAATGCCTCACATAGCTCTTTTTCTAGCTCATCGCATAGAGCTACTTTTTTAAATATTATTACTAGGGTTGACAAAATAGCTGCCGAGTGCCGATACGCCTGACTGATGGGAAGCGGTCACCTGCATCATCAGGGGCAGCACATGCGCTTTGTTGACATTATATCAATACAGGTAGGTACTACCTGAATTTCATTTGCATGCCGAAAGGCAATATTCTATGGGTTATTTATAGATATAGATATTTGCTGAATAAATGATTTACGATTAATAAATGAGTTAGGTACTTTCAAGTTCAGGAAAGTTTTCGTTTCCTATGGGATTCAGGCTCAAGTGACCGGAGTCACTGACAGATGTAGGTGAGGTGACGCATTTAAGAGAGTGAGCATTCGGTACCTATCTGACACTTAGACTTGCGATCACGTAGCATTTTCACCTGATGAAAGTCCAATGGTGTGGTTTGAATGCAAAATGAAAGAGGATTCATGGAAGCGACAATTTATTATTCAATGGTGTTATTAATTTGTTCTAGGACATATTTGTCATTAGGAATGCCGTGTGAATAGACATTTCGAAAGTTGGTACATTTTTTTCGAAGAATCGATTTGCACTATCCTATTTAGGCTCTCCTGAACTTTTATTGTTACATAATTAAATTTAGTTGGTACAAACTTAGGAATCAATAATCAGAACACAGTTTACAGAGAAGAAAAAAGATAATTAATCTTAAAAGTAATTAATATATCCTACTAATATATGTAAAGGCATTGTGGTTCATTGTGATAGAATAATGTCCTGAATTAATTGTTTTTTTTTTGTATTTGCCATAGAACATTTTATTGAGTACTTATTTATTTGGATACAATTAGAAATTCATTGTGTCTGATATAATTTTTCATTGATTTGGTTATTGAATAAAGACTTAAGAATTCATTTTGGCCATTGATAGGTATTTAATAGAAAATTTATAGTTACTAAGTAAAGGAAATAAAAATACATTTTTATTCAATGATTTTATTATAAACATAAATAAATTACAGTCACACATCACAGTCACACACTCAAGCGCATTTTATTTTAATAAATAAGTTGCAATTACATAGTATTTACACTGTTGCGGTTTCTGAACGAAACCTATTTGGTCTGTGGTCCGATCTAATGGCGCGTTTTCGAGGGAAGAATTTGTTTTAAATTTGGAACGGCAGCCATTTTGATCGGTTCGGGTTTTCGGTCGGGTGGTTTGTTTAGTAGGTGTTGTATGCGTTGTAGGCGAGTTCCTGGGCTTGCTCCTGAGGCTCGGCGTCTCTCCTGCGGCGGGTGGCGGCGTAGGCGGCGTCCCACGGGCCGTGAGCAGCAATCTGCGGGTGGGAGTTGTCGGCCGCAATCTGGGTAAACTACAATGTTAGGCTATGGGTAGTCGGGTTGAGAGGTTAGCCCACAATTTGAAAGTAAAGTTAAGTGCTCGGTTTCCTGTGCTATAGATTTGTATAGAGTGCTCTGTGTATGCTTTGAGGAATGTGCTGAATTAAGTGATAAGGTGACACATCCTACCATCTAACACATGAAATGTGAATATGAATTCTGAAGGCCGATATTTTTCAGTAAGTGCAGTTTGGTTTATTTTGGGATTTATGTGTTGGTGCAATAGTCCTTGATAAAAAAATTCGATTCCAAGTATAATTCAGTGCTACAAGACACTTAAGAACTGGCAGCATAGAATCAGACCTTAGCCTGTTCCATTTGGAATGAATTATAAAAAAACAGTGCTACAAATTATAATAACAAAATCAACTAACCTTCTTGCAGAGTTGGAAGATGGCCAGAGCGACGGACACGACGAAGGAGAAGAAAGACAGCTGCAGGGCGTTCCAAGCCTTCAGACCGAGGACACCGAGCGCCAGGGGGATGAGGGTCATAGCCTTGAGGAGCACGAACACCAGGATAGGCACGATGATCTTCTTCAGCTTAGCCTTGCGAGCCTCTCCAACGGACCTGGCACCATCCTTGTTGAACTTAATGTTCAGGCTGAGCTCATCGCTGTCCAGGTTCCTAGGGCTAACCGTGACCTTGGCGTCGGCAATAGGCATTTGGAACGTGACGTCATGAGACTGAATGTAGTTCTCAATGGTGTCGAAGAAGTCTCCCGATGAACGGCCGGTAACGTCGTTGCCGGCGCCATTCTTTGTCACTTCAACCGCTTCTGAGATCTGTGGAACGAAATTGGGGAATTATTGCAAGCCACTAATTGGCTGGTACCTTAAAGCGCATAGATTACGAACCTGGAACGTGTCCTTCTTGAAAATGGTGTCTAAGAGAGACATGACTTTGTATTTGATGCAAGCGGTGGGATCAGATCCTTCGGCGCAGCCAGATCTCATCTCCTCTACCATGCCGTCCATGGGAGTTCCCTTCCAGAACGCCTGTTTCGCAGGCTGGGCCACCGCACTTCCGAAAAGGGCCAAAGCCACCAAACACACCACTTTGCTGGACACCATCTTGTTCCCTGTACTCCCGGTGTTCACTACTCGAAGGCTAGTTAGTTTGTGATAGTTTCGTCAAGGAACCACTGCTTTTTATACAGCTATTTCAAATTCAGTACGTATGGCGAAGTTCCGGCACGTATTGTCTTCCATAGTACCAGCTATCGGTGGACTTATGCCATTTTGGCGCCAGCAGGATCTGAGTGTAAGGGAAAGCTATTTGATTCGGATCCTCTTTCGCTGGCTCAACGAAGAAGGTCGTATGTTCCTTTGAGTTGGTTCCACAGCTGACGTTTTGGCGTGTGGAGGATTCTGAGCGCCTTTTCTGTTGTTTGTGACACCGTACCCTGATTCGAAGAGGCGTGATCCAGTTGCTCTGTTCCCTTCTAGCGTACGGAGGTGTGGTGGAGTGCGAAAGGGACGGGGCTAGTCTGAAGTAGTGAGGTGTTTGTTATGTAGGTGCAGGCGCGACGCACGCGCCACTCGCATACATAATGCTTGTTAAATTGCTATCATTGAACTTGTCACACTCGAGATAATTCATTGATAAGCACAAATTAGCATGTGTTTGGTTATTTACTGGGTTGCTCTGAGATTATATATTTTTGTAAAGTGCATTTAGATCGTTTTTTAATACATGTTCTTTCGTCTGTGTGGTTTTCGTATTTAAAATCTCTATCCGCTCTATCTCATCCCGTGTGTGTCAGGATATCAGGAAACGGGAATCCCCTCAAATGACAATTTTCATTAGGGGAGGCTTATGTCCACCAGCAAGTATCTAACAGTGACGAAAGTCTAAAAAACCTCATCGCGCTCGGAAACACCAAAGGCAGAAGATCGCGCGGTCGTTTACCAACCAGATGGACCGATTAAGTAAAAGACTTTTCAAGAGAGGTAGGGCATAGCGAATCTTCGCTCGAATTGAGCTACCCGTCCGGGGAAGGACCTCCATCCTATAGAATACCGCAGCCAAATGAACTCCGGGTCGTGTTTCTGCTGGTGAGTAGGGTCTCCGGAGCTCTTGGGGGTATAGGGTTGGGCTGGCATGGCAGTGGCAACTGACAGGTAACTAACCAGTTACTTGCCAGTTATCACAGCGACTTGGGCTTCTCTTTGGCTTTCCATCAGGCGTAGGGAAGCCATTATGTCGAGCTACTAAAAAAAGACTCGTCGTCCTCCAAGTTCCACACGGTGTAAGAGATGCGCTGGATAGAGGCCGGTGGAAGCAGAACATCCGCTCCAGATGCGACCCTGATGCTGACCACGATCCTCAGATATGAGGGGCCGACCACAGAAAGAGAGAGATGTCCAGCGGAAGACGTCTTAAGGCAGACAATAAAGATGATGACAGTCCAGAAAATTCCAAGGAGACTAAACAAGTAAGCATGAGATAATATTATAGTGCATAGGGTTGTGCACAAACATAGATGCACTCTTTGTCCTCCACCCTCTCAAATCCGATGGGAGAATAGTTTCACACGACCGGAAAGATATAGATTTAGGTAATTAAAATATTCGTTGTTGCAGAAAAATAGAACACAGCATTAACACCAAAATATACTTAATACTAATATTATAAAGAGGAAAGATTTAGTTGTTTGTTTGATACCAATAGGCTCCGAATCTACGGACCGATTTGAATAAATCTTTCACTGTCGGAAAGCTACACTATCCCCGGTGAACATAGGGTAGGTAAGTATATTATATTTATAAAAACGTTAGGGATCCGCGCTAAAAGTTTAATAATGTAACCCAAGGTGTGAAAAAATTACCAAAAGCTATCTTTCAAACTGACGTGTATTGAAAACGTTACCATAGCAACCTAAACTATCCGAAGCGAAGCGAAGGCGGTTTGGCTAGTACTTAATACATATACTTACATCTTGTGGTACAATTTGCCGGTCTTATCGCTAGTAAACGGTCTCTTACAAAATAGGGAGGTACTAAGAGGCCGTATCAGCTAGTTTTTCATACTTCTAAACAATTTCATACAATTAAATCTGGCACAAATAAGTCGCATTAGTTAACGGACAGTATCTTATTATTATTGATCCTGCGTTGGGGTCCCGCGGCGCATACTGATGCGATGACCTTTTGCGGGCATGGTTCCGCCACGGTGAAAGTGATAGTTTTACAAGTGAATTCCATAGAATATGTTTAAATTCATGGTATAAATGAAACGTACGCCGCGATGTCCAGCAGTGGACTTTGTAGGCTGATGATGATCATGACGTCGTGATGGAAATTAGGGATTTATCATTGACTCGAAAATAAATAAATAACTAAGACATGCCACGCTGGGCCACACAGCGCCATCTAGCCCCAAACTAAGCCGAAGCTTGTACTATGGGTACTAGACAACTGATAAACTTACTTAGATACTTTTTTTTTTGTAAATAAATACATATTATACATAGAAAACACCCAGACCAATACAAACAGATATGTTCATGCACACAAATGTTTGTGGGGATCGAACCCACGACCCTTGGCTCAGAAGACAGAGGTCACTACCAATTGAGGCACCAAGTCAGTCTAAAAGAAAAGAAGAAGAATGGAAATTAATTAAATACTTATTGACCGGGATCGACCCAGCACTCTAGGCACATTTGGTAGTGACCTTTGCTTCGTGAACCAAGGGTCGTGTGTTTGATTCCCGTTCGGTTCGACATTTGTGTACATGACCATGTCTGTTTGTATTAGTCTGAGTGTTATCTATCTATGTACGTGTCTAGTTATTGTTAGTTGTGATTGTATATTGTATGTTATCATTGTTATGTTGTGATGTTCCAATATAATAAAGATTTCTTATTCTTATAATAATGTTTAAATTTCCAAAAAAATTCGGGTGCTGCCCGTCATCCGCCCGTGTTAGTTATCTAGGCCTTCAACTATGACGGTCTACCGCCACCAGTCGGTTGCTAGTTGTGGTCTATTCTTATATTTATTTTACTGTATTTAAATAAAAACACCGCCTAAATAAAGACGATTCATCAAATAGCAAAAAAAACTTATTATAAAAATGTATGCACATACAGTAATATTTTATTTCGTTACGGCACATAACGGCTGTTAAAAATTCCTCTAGAGCCGACGTCAACAAAACTCAATGCAAACTGCAACCGTACTCGTCCGCTGTCGTCAATAATTAATTCATTGCCACGCCTAGGAAGCGTTCGCGCACCAAAAGTATGGAGCGAAACCCACACTGGGCCGCGAGGCCACCATACGGCCGGTTAGTACCGCCACCGACTCCACACAGAGTGCCAGCTCTAATTACAAGTGTCTGTGACAAAAATTCAGTCCACTAACCCACCTATAATTTCTATGCCCAAATAAGTCGCGACCGTACAAGGATGTCGCGCCTATCCGTCACAAACTTCAGTCGCAGAACCGGCAGCCCGTTCAAGAGCAAGGAATCCTCTCCAGAAACCACGAAGATCGTTCATGAAGAGGTCCTCCAGAAATCGCACTTCGACAAACAGAAAGAGAAACAACACGAGCTGATTCAGAAGGTTACCAAGAAATCTGATGAGTACAAGTCCAACAAGCCAAGTTCAGGTGTGTTTACAGAGGTCGTGACTCACGGGGCGTTTACTTCGAAATCTCCGAGTAAAGAAAAATCGCCGTCACCCTCCGTTGAAAGTGTTAAAAATTCTAATAGTTCCAACTCCAAATCGCTTCTTGGTTTTCCTTCGTCTGCGAATGACTTAGCCCTTGATGCCAAGACTGACCTTGAATCTGATCTAAACATTTCAAAAGAGGTCAAGGAGAAGGTGATAGAAAAGCTTTTCAAATTAGTGTCAATGGTACAGCACACATATGAGTCGAAGGTGAGGATAATGACAGAATTTGAGAAATTCAAGGATACACATTTGAAGAATGAGATCAGAAGAGAAAAAGAACATTCGGAACAGATGTATAAAGTGAATATGAATTTTCAAAACGAAGTGGTTCAAGCTATTCAGCGTTTGAAAAGTGAACTGGACATAACTAGGAATGTGACGGATAATTTGGAACAAAGCGAAATTAATGTTTCCAAGAATAGTTCGGTGGATTTCAATACCGATGACACGCAAGATTTGTCGGACAAAGATGCTACTACTAGTGATGACGCAGATATTGAGAATAATAAAGAAAAATTATTGCATGAGAGTCCAACGCAAGTGGAAAAAGAAGTTAATGATTAATTTGTATTTTTATTTACTGTTTATCTAATATTAAATTACATAGAAAAAATACAATTCATACGAAATAAAATTAGAAGGTTTTGTTCTGACGTTGTATTATTAATGCTATGCCTGATGTATTTTCTAGAATTGATTTTGCTAATTAAAAACATATTGTCTAATAAAACTATTACGATACCTATTGGAAAAGCCAATAAAATCTCATCCGAAGTGCTTTTCTGGTCAAGGTTGGCCATTTATTCTGATACTAGCTGTGCTCGCGACTTCGTCTGCGTGGAATAGTTATTTTTTCCCCGTTTTTTTTTTTACATTTTCCATTATTTCTTCGCTCCTAATAGTTGCAGCGTGATGTTATATAGCCTAAAGCCTTCCTCGATAAATGGTCTATTCAACACAAAAAGAATTTTTCAATTCGGACCAGTAGTTCCTGAGATTAGCGCGTTCAAACAAACAAACAAACTCTTCAGCTTTATAATATTAGTTAAGATTGGTCCAAGCAAAACAAATGTAGGCGTTTGTGGGTGTCATTTGAATGATTTGAAGTGTTAGGAATGCGAAATACCTCATTAGACTTTACGTTATGATTTAAGTAAATATTTGTCATGCAAAACAGATTCACAAAGTACTGCATATGATTTATATAGTGCGTTGGTATAAATTTGAGATCATACAAACAAAAATTTGACTTATGATATTTATTGGAGGTTCATAATATGTATGTATAGGTTTTATCGAAATTGATGAATTATTTTTAAGAGAAGGTTTTGCCCAAATTCTCCCAAATAAAACCTAGTTCTATTAGAAATATATGAAGAAGAACATTTACATTTACATTTTTGGTATCATTAGACCATAAGTAGGTACATCAAGTTTCTCGTTATGTTAAGCTATAATATTAAGCATGTACGCAGGAGACAAACAGGGTACAAGTTTATGAGGAGTAACAATGAGGAAAATGTTACTTAATGGAACGGCTTGTTAGCAAAATGGTTTTCATTAGGGCAACACTCGACAATAAATGATATAAAGTTTTAAAGCAGAGGCAGTAACGTTTAAGGCGTTTAACATCAGGCGGACCGATTGCTCGTCAGCCTTTCTTAGATAATATTAAAAAAACAAAAAGTGACAAAATAAAGTGTTTAGACTCAAGCATTGCGGTACTCGTGAATCAGTGAAGATGACCTACGAGGATATTAATAGTACAAACGATAATGGCAGTCATTCTCCATTTATCATACCTAATTGTTGTGGATTTGACTGTTTAAATAAATTGGTAAGGTGCAAATAATTTGAGGCGTAGCTAAATACCACAGACCGATGACGGGCAGCAGCGTCATCGGAGCGAGAAGCTACGCCCTGCGATCGCCAACCCGCCTGCCCAGCGTGGCGATTATGGGTATATCTTCCAGATGTTTGCCCTAAGTGGCGAACAACTGGAGAGGCCTATGTCCAGCAGTGGACTGTAAAATTACTAGTAAGAAAATATTGTACCTGGTCTATGTACGTGTTACCTACTATTATTAAAGGTACGGTATTTTCAGAAATATAATATTTTATTATATTTTTATGTTCCTACAGTAATAGTATATCTCGACAAATTATTACTCCTATGTAGGTATGAATTTAATGAAAAATTTACAAAATATTTATGTAAACAATAATCTATTCAAACAGATTTTCCTTATCCGATGGAACCACAAAATACCAAACATTATGCACTGCTAAATAATATAAAAAAAAAACAAAGCCCAGTTACATATCGTGGGTCATCGCAGTTCAAAAACCGGCTTATGCATATTATCAGTAGGTACTTACATAGTTCGCAGTCTGACACATCTCGCTAGTCGTGTACAGAGTTAACACAATTTAAAAGGATAGTAAAATAAAAGTTAACATGCATAAGAATATCATGTGTGTGATAATCAAGTGACGACTTTGGCTAATGTAGTCGATTTAATTGTGTAGTGAATTTAGTAGTGAAAAAGAACACATCTTTTTAGGTAGGTATTACGGATTGGATAAAAGGAAAGATGATTCCTAGTGATCAGTATTCATGTAAGTAAATTGACATTATAATATTCTTAATATAGAGGTAACTTGTTGTGTTTGGTTATGTTTGTGTTTGGACTTGAGAGAACAATGTACTCGTATTAGAAATAGTCATACCTAAAAATAGTTTATAAATTGTACAAGTGATAAAACCGCATGAGTTATTTTCTTCTTTTACATTTTTTTATACGATAATTTATTTGGCAGAAAATGTGATATTGCTCTTGTATGTTAAACATGTGACCTTGAAGGGTATCTTAAGATATCTTATAAACATTTCGGGGGTTTAATATCAAGAATGCCACCTGTATCTGAGAAACTTGTCTAAGTGCCTACACAATACTTATTTTATAATGTGTCTCGAAAGTATTTACAATAAGTCATTGGTTTCTATGTATAATATGTATTTATTTACAAAAAAATGTACTTAAGTAAGTTTATCAGTTGTCTAGTACCCATAGTACAAACTTCGGTTTAGTTTGGGGCTAGGTGGCGCTGTGATCTGAAAATGATCCTGCAAGCCAGCTGGTAGTGGCAACTAGCAAATGATTGTTTATTTTTGTCCGTTGCCCCAGCGACTTGGGCCTTCCTTTCGATTTCCATCAGGCGACGGGAGGAAACTAGACCTAATAGTATGATTTTATCTTAGGTATATTATTTGGATTAAATTGACATGTTTGATATTTCAGGTGTGATGAGATCCATTATCCCTTGGATCTTCATAATTACACTAGCACCAGATAGAATGGTCTCCTCACAACCAACATGTGAGGCACATAACACAGAAGTGGTGTGCAGAGCTGGCAACACCGACTACCATCTACAAAGAGGACTGGTATCCGACAACAATCGAGTGACCAGCATCACGTTAAAAGCCTGTAGGATAGTCGATGTTGATTTGGAGTCTTTTGAAGAACTGCCGATTTTAGAAAAGCTTGATCTATCCCAAAACAAAATTCAGAAACTCAAGCTGGGTGTTCTTGATGAATTCAGAAACCTTAAGTCGCTAAATCTGTCCTATAACCAGCTCACAGGATTCCCACTAGGTCTTTTCGACCAAAAAACTAACTTAGAAAAATTAGATCTAAAAGGAAACCGCATCAATGATTTGGAACTGGGGATATTAGATCCTATGACGAAATTGAATTATTTGGACGTATCAAACAACGCTCTGCTGGGAAGAAATATGAACGTCTACGTATTTGATCAAACTAAACATATAAGAGAAATATACTTCTCTGGTAACGACATGTCGGGAACTAAAGACAATCTTCTACATACTTTTGAAAGTTTGAGCGTTCTTAATTTAGATAAATGCTTCCTGATAGAAGTGCCTCAATTTGCAGTAGCTGAGAATTTGAAGACTTTAACTCATTTAAGTTTATCTGCTAATGGGATAACGAAACTGGAAGATGTGACGATTTTTAAGCATTTGGTCAATTTGAAGATATTAGATTTAGCTGACAACTCTATAGAGACAGTAGTTGAAAACATATTTATGCCTCTAAAGAAGTTAAGTGCTGTAGTTCTGAGAGGAAATAAATTATCACATATACCGGAGACATTATTCCAGAACTTTCCAAAGCTGACTAATGTAGACTTATCACATAACTTGATAGAATTTGTTCCAGTGAACGCTTTTAGAGGTTCGCCTATGAAGAATTTAAATTTGGCAGACAATAGATTTACTTATTTAACTTCTAATTTTTGCCTAGAGTTGAAGAATTCAGGCGGTATGCTGAGTAAATTTTATTTTAACCAAAATCCTTGGCAATGTGCTTGCCTCTTAGATATAATCTCTGAAGTTAAGGCTTATAATATAGAGTACAATATTGTGAAATTCAACGGGAAAGAGCCAGTATGTGTGGCAGGAAATCAATTTAATTGCGAACGGCAACCAGACGCTAATACTAATTACATCAATATGTATTACGATTTGATACCTGGGAACAGTAAAAAAAGATAATAATTGATTGTAAATCAAGCTAAGGTGACGATTTATCTTCCACGCCATCTAGCGTCGATTAGGGAAACGTCTTGGTATGTAAGTCTAAACTGATCGATGAGCATCAATTATTCTAGTTCCAAGAGACTACAACAGATGGCTCTGTTACTGATGATTATTGTTTCTTGTTTGTTTATCTCTGCTTCTAAATAATAAATTCGCTTTATTCACAAATCATTATGAAATATCATTTATGTCTAAGATTTATCATCAAGTGGTTTATGCTACGTTAAGTAGTATTAACTTAAATGTCTACTTTGTCGTTCATTAATAATAATTACAATTTGAATGAATTATATTAGTTTAATTAGTTCCAAATTAATATACCTACAGTTATCATACTTTATTTTAGATTTTTATTAAGTTTGCATTTATAGGTAGAATAGATTTTTTCATCATGTCACTTGTTGTTATGTCGGATTTTAATATGAAGCAAACTTGTATGCCCTACCTAGATATAAAAATAAATTAACTTTATTGTTGGAACTTACTTACTTACCTAAAAAGTTAGTTTACTGTTTTCGAGCGAAACGAATTAATTTAGCAACTTTGACAGCTGCAATTTCATACCACAATTTATTCCTA
Organism: Conogethes punctiferalis; assembly: GCA_031163375.1. Lineage (NCBI taxonomy): Eukaryota > Metazoa > Arthropoda > Insecta > Lepidoptera > Crambidae > Conogethes > Conogethes punctiferalis. The sequence continues at coordinate 7,994,683 of CM062098.1, read as the reverse complement.
ATTAACCATTTTGAGTCTTCATAAGCGAATACGAGACGGCTCGGCCGCAGGAAAAAAGGGCACAAGTCAGAAAAAACAAAAACACGTGCAAGAAATTTATAAAACCAACATCTGCGAAATCGCGTTTTTTACGAGAATTTCTTTAGATCGGTGAAATAGTTGGGGGTCCGTTTTTTAGGATCACAATATCGGATATGCGGACCGCGTATGTGACGTAGACGGGGATATACAGAGTGTTAGAAATAAGTAAAACTGACTCGGTAGCTTTTTTTAGTAGTGACCCCTGGGTCACGCGAAAAATAAACTACCATGGAGGAATTGAACCCACGATCCTTGGTTCACTAGGCCTGACTATACTATACAACCTGTCCGATCTGACCCGGTACTAACATTCGTGTAAACAGTTGTGTATTGGTGTTAGTATTCTAAGTTACCAAGTACTGTAGCCCTACCTAGTAGTTCTGTCATTACTAAAAGAGCAAACCTCTCCTATGAGGTCACATTTGGAGGTTTTGATGCTATCTGATGTAAAAAAGCTCTCTATTCATCTGTGTTTGAACAAGTCTAATGGGTACCTAAATATAGTGTAGCTACATTATGGAAAGAATGGTTTCCATAAATAAAAAGACTTTAAATCTCAATGCTTTACAAAAAGGTTACATACTGTACTTGGTGAAATATTAATATTTCAAGATTTTGGTAGATGATAGGAATTATCTAGTGTATTTTTTTTAAATATTTTCTAACTACAGGTCAAAACCACCCTGCGCATGTTACACACTACAAAATATGTTAAGTATCACTAAGTCCACAAACACCCAACAGTTTCATATCACAATTTGTGTTTACATTCGACGTCTGTTATCAAAGATCAGCGACAAACATGGAGCCACCTGTATACACCAACATTTGATAGCTCAGGTAAAGCGAATCTTTTTTTTCCAATGAAATGATTCCTCAAAAGCCTTAATTATCGGCCACGAGATCGCAGTTTTTTATCAATTCTGTTCCACACCATTTGGCTAGGGTTTTTGGATCCTAAAATAATGCTCGTATTAGAAAATTGGACGGTCAATAAACGATCTTTGTATTGCACGCCAGATGAAAAATATGATGCTAGATCATAAATTATAAATGAGCATATGCGTTATAGTGAATTTATTGTAAATTGTCTGTGAAAGGAAAAGATGTTAGTAAAAATAATAAACGATTGATGAGATAATTCAGCATAAGTAGGTTATCGTAGGGATGTAAAGGCGACCTTATCACCTTTTCGCTCCAAGCCATCCTCACCTGCCCGTGGTGCATCCTGCCGAACAACAAACGAGGCTCTGGGAAACGACTGGTGGCGGTAAAACCATCACGATAGAAGGCGTAGCAAAATACCAAATACCGACGACGGGCAGCAGCGTCACCGGAGCAAGAAGCTACGCCCTGCGATCGCCAACCCGCCTGCCCAGCGTGGCGATTATAGGTAAGTATATCCTCCGGAAGTTTGCCCTAGGTGGCGAACAACTGGAGAGGCCTATGTCCAGCAGTGGACTGCAATAGGCTGATGATGATGATGAGGTTATCGTGAACATAACAAGAAAAATACCATTGCTTGGTTAGAACATTAATATATAGCCTGTTAATAAATGCTGTTTATACCGGAAAAGTTGTATAAACCTAGTGTATTTTATTACCTAAGATTATGTACATTTAATTCTTCATAGTTTTGTGCTTTTGTCATAATGATTAGAAAAACGAAGACATTTTACGTCAAAATTGTACCCGGTAAAAGTTTTACTTTACATTTTTCTTGCGCTGATAGCTTTAAATTACGAATTGTTATACAATATGTAGATAATAATATAGAGAGGTGTCTGCAAATAGATTAACGCAAAAACGCGCGTTCTAGCCATTAAAAAAGGTCAGTGTGTGTAGGTAATTGATTAATGCAGTGTGTATTTTATTAATCCCACAAGCCACCAGGAGGCGAATCACGAGAGCGGCAACCACAGTAGCAGACGACTTCCCTGACCATCATGTCAAGACTGGAGGAATGAGGAGAACAAGCCAACATGGACTGTGGCAACAGATTAGCAACTGTTTTCGTTATTCGTCCGTTGCCGCAGCGGGTTGGGTCTCTAGTTTGCTTTCTATCAGGACGAGAGGCGACTATGCTGTACCACTATGTACTTATATAAAAAAGGTCAGTTTACTAATGGGGCCATTCATTTCTTACTTAGGTACGTAAGACAATTTAGGGAGAGATGCCATGTCTTTTTTTATGTAAGAGTCAGCAGACGAGCAAGTGTTATGCCTGATGGTAAGCAGTCGACACCGCCAATGGACACTTGGGGCTGCAACTCAAATTAGGGGTATAGGGATCACTGTCGGTCTTTTACGTATGAATAGGTACGCTCGTTTCTTGAAGGTTCCCAAGTCGTAACTGTTTGGAAAGAATGTGTTATTTTTCCTTTATATTTTTACTTAATAAATACTACTTTCTTGTAATTGAGGGGTTAAAACTTGCGAACTTAGTCTTACGTAATAAATGAACAGCTCATAATGAAAACTCTTTACATGTTTGTGCACATTATTCGAACGAGAACCACGTTAAACATATGCACAGGATTAATTTAAAAAAACACCCATCCTTCAATTAGAAAGCAAAAGTAGGCAGCTGGGTGTAGCACGAGCCATACGTCCCATTCTTAATTGTGCCAGAAAAAATGTAAAAAACGCCCGTAAAAAGCGACAAAATGGCGCGGAAGGCAAAAATACAGGAAGAGGCGGCATCTTGTGGCCGCTTCCGCGGTCTGCGCGGTCATAACGTGGAATAGACTTCTCTGCTCTGTAACTGTACGTATAGAATTTTTTGATTTTCGTATATCCCTTTTATTTTAGTCTCAACAGCGCCGTGTCCAGTCTAGTTCTGGGTAATTCTATATGGCTGTTTTCTATGTATATAATATGAATTTATTTACAAAAAATTTTTTTTTCAGTTGTCTAGAACTCATAGTACAAACTTCGGCTTAGTTTGGGGCTAGGTGGCGCTGTGTGGCCCAGCGTGGCATGTCTTGGGTTATTTATTTATTTATTTAATTGTGTTTTTTTCACTAATAAAAATAGGGGTCAAATTTAATTAGAACAATACTTAAATTACGCCATGTTTAATCATTTTTTACTTAACGTAGGTATAACATATTAAAAAAAACCTGTTCACTATTTGCTAATAGTTTTCGTGTGTTTTTAGCGAATTTTGATAACACTGCTATTAAAGTTAAATCCTCTTTTGATGTGAAAGATGTAATTACCATAAATGTTGAATTGCAACCAACACAAAAAAAACAATAAACGCTAATAGGTAGGTTTAATAAATCATACCTGAAATTTTAATATTAATAATTTACATAATTCTTAAATAATGAATGTTGTTTTGGACTTTTTCAGTACCATACCAATTAAATTCTAAATGTTAAGTAACTACTCCAAGCATGTCTTATCCACAACATTCCAACGTCCAATTTGATGCGGACTTTTTTCTCTAATGATCAACAATTGAGCCCACAATGTCCTTACGCAATGTGAAGTAAAAAAAAAACTTTATTTTGTCGAAAAAAACCGAAAACAGCTCGTGGCTCGTGCGAGACTCTCGTTTTTACGGAAACACTGACATTTGGTGCTCTTTTCATCTTTTGTATGGGCGCAGCGAAATTAATTTTGCTCTCTAGTAGCGTGGAACATGTGCTTGATTGCGCAGGAACATTTGGCAAAAGCAGGTTTGTCGATTTGTGCCTATCATTGCAGCTCTATTAATGTTCTATTTCTATTGAATTTTCTTAGTGTTTAGCTATACTAATATTATAAAGAGGAAAGATTTGATTGTTTGTTTGTTTGATACAAATAGACTCCGAATCTACTGGTCCGATTTGAATAATTCTTTCACTGTCGGGAAGCTACACTATCCTCGGCGAACATAATGCTATATTATATTTATAAAAACGTTAGGGATCCGTGCTAAAAGTTTAATAATGTAACCCAATGTGTGAAAAAGTTACCAAAAAGCTATCTTTCAAACTGAAGTGTATTGAAAACGTTACCATAGCAACCTAAACTACCCGAAGCGAAGCGGGGGCGGTTTGGCCAGTTAAGGATAAGGGAGCGACCTAGCATCTTTCCGCTCCAAGCCAACCTCACCTGTCCGTGGTTCATCCTGCCGAATAACAAACGAGGCGAAGGCAACCGACGGGTGGCGGTATAACCAGCACGATTGAAGGTGTAGCTAAGTACCACAGGCGGGTGACGGGCAGCAGTGTCACCAGAGCGAGGAGCTACGCCCTGCGATCGCCAACCCGCCTGCCCAGTGTGGTAATTATGGGTATATCCTCCAGACGTTTTCCCTAAGTGGTTAACAAATGGAGAGGCCTATGTCCAGCAGTGTACTGCAATAGGATGATGATGACTTGTTAGTTGCCACCGCCATGTTGACCTGTAAAGTAACTCCGTTATGCATGGACCGGAAGCTCGTCCGAAGTTACTTCTGCTCCCCTGCAAAAAAATGCGCCTGAAAAATTACTTCAATAAATAGAAATCATCATAAGCCTATTGCAGTCCACTGCTGGACATATACTTTTCCGGTTGTTCGCGACTTTGGCCAAAAATCTAAAGGCCATAATCGCCACGCTGGGCAGGCGGGTTGGCGCTTGCAGGGCAAATTGCTCCTCGTTTCTATGACGTCTGTACGAAATCGGACTTCTTTTTACTTTTAGATATTTTTCGGATTTATTTTTAAATATTACCTACTAGTTTATTAAGACAAGTACTTTTAAATATTTTTTTGGTAAAACCGTGTATCCCAATCGCAGAGCAAACTTAAGTGTTCTATAGTTTTTTATTGATAGGACCACAGCTAGCGGAAGTTTGGCACATGCCGCTACTAAAAAAAGCTGCCAGAACAACTAACAGATAAAAAACGGCGCGGTTTTATTTCGACTTTTTCGTTTGCGCGGGCTTTTAGCATAATATTTTTTATCTGTCCACAATGTCCAGATGGCGTATGCAGATGACATTTTTTTTCGCGCGCAATACGATTTTTAGTTTGCTATTTGCTTGTCTTTTTAGATGTTTTTTTGAGGGCAGATGGTGTGCATAATATATTTATTGGATAATTATAGCTGAATGGGATGACTGATTCTTATGCTGTGCATCTGTAGGTATTATTATAGGGAGTTTTGTAGAAAATATTGCATTTTAGTTTATACTATATTATGAACTACACCACCTGACCCTTTCAATCTTGCTATGTCTTACCCAAAAGTTGTTCGGAAGAGCACCTAAATTGTACAAAATGATCATCATCAGCTTCTCTAGTTGTTTGCCACTTTGGGTTGACGATCGCAGGGTAGCTCCTCGCCGATAACGCCTGCTACCCGTCATTGCTCTATGGTATTTAGCTACGCCTTCAATAGGCTATTATGGCTAAAAATTGTAATTAGTCCATCTTTTATCTTATTCAAAAATAAAAGACACATATTTTTTATTTGTAAATTGGACTAAAAACTACAAAGTTATAGCCCATTGAAATTATGCGTGACGTCACTCGGGGAGGCATTTTTACGGGAGCGAAAGACTCCCACGTCTAACTGTTGATGCCTTGTATCTTTGCTATTGTTTATTTGAATGAAAAAAGGAAAAATACGTATCTTTTAATTTTAAATAAGCTAAAAGACGGACTAATTACAATTTTTAGCCATAATAGCCTAAGTATTGTGATGGTTATGTTTTTAAACCAGACAAATAAAAATCTATTTTTATGATTTTTCTATGTCTTTCATAAATAATTTCTGTCTCTTTATGATTGTCTGGCAAAAAAATGACAAGTTGATCGCATATCAATCGATGGAGCATAAAAGGTGAGGCTTCGGTATTCAGGGCGACCAGTCTGGGCATTCCAATTAGGACCCTCATTAGGAACGCCTGTTGCCCCCCAGTTGCCTAGCGTTTGTTCTTGGCATACATTTTGAGATGAAGATAGATTTTTTTTATGTAATAATACTAATAGCTGGTTAGGTAACATTACATTTTATGTGTTCATTTTAGACTTGATCTAACGAAATTGGCGGAAACTAGAAAAAATCCATAAAAAAAATGTGTACACGTGCTATAAAATTAATAGTTTAAAAATCAAGGTATTCAGATTCCTTTTTTTACGTTTCCGTTGTAAATAACCTATTTTAAAGTTAAAAATTTAAACAAAAGCTTAGGATTTCGTATTTAGCAAGATATTTTTAAAATTGTTGGTCGGTAACCTTAACACCTATGTTTTTATAGTAAGTACATTATTTGCTCGAAAGCACTCCGCAGTATTTTCGTTAGATTGAGTGTAAAATTAACACATTTTAGGTTATTATATATGCCCACTTATAAGTGGGCATATTTTTTACATCCATCACATCAATAGCTTAAATGACGTTTCATTCACTTGCTAAAACATAGGTATATCAATCTTTTTGTTTATTCTGTTCCTTCCAATTTTCTTTGATAGCTTTTTTATCTACTTAGGTAGATACATATGTTGCTTCTATCCGAATCTCAAGGCAATTAAGCAACTGCTAACTCGTATTATTGGTTACTGAAACCTTATTTGCCCGTTGTCAGCCGGCGGGCAGTGGCCAGTGGCCAGCGGTCAGGTGGTCAGGTAACTGTCACCTGTGCAGTCTTGTTTTGACAGGTGCCATTGTCGCAGGATTAACCTAGGAAGGTACAGTCGCCGTCAACGTTAGTACGCGCTTAATATTAACAGCATAATCTATTATAGGTATAGGGCGCAGGACAAGTTAAATAAAAAGCATGTTAGTTTTTATTTGAGACAGTTTGTATTGATGTAAACCAAGTCATTGACAAATATATGACAGATAGATTAAAAGAATTTACGATTTATGAAAAAGGTAGAACTGGATTTTTGTAATATGCCAACATAATCTGAATTAAAATATGGAAGATAAAGTTAAAGTAGTTATATGACTCGGTGGCTCAATTGTTTGGTCGTGGGTTCGATCCCCATCTGGGACAAACATTCGTGTGATGAACATTTGTGTTTGTTTCGTATCTGGGTGTTTATATTTGTAATTAAGTATTTACTTATTTGTGGTATTTTCGTTGTTCTGATACCCATAACACAAGTGTTTAAGCTACTTACTTTGGGATCTGAGCAATTTATGTGATGTTGTCTAATATTTTATATTGCCAGGAAAGACGGACATAACCTGGAACAGCTGATGGTTACTGGCAAAGTCGACGGAAAACGCTCAAGAGGCCGCAGCCCGATAAGATGGTCTGCCCAGATCCGTTCTGCGCTGCACGCCGGGTTTCATGACGCTCTCTACATGGCAAAGGACCGCAACAAATGGCGCAACATTGTCAGGGACAAGGTGATTCAGCGGGAGGAACACGACCCTCAGTAATGAGGAGCACGACGCGATAAGAAGTCTAATATTTATTTACCTATTATTAATCTTTTGCTAGATAGATTGAAGAATTCATTGACATTGACACATGAATAGCTATCTAACCATGAAGCGTTTTATTGTAATTATTGTGTTTAGAACTCTCCGCGGATTTATGAATTGCTACGATAATTATGGATTATGTGAATAGCTACAAAAATGTCTTAAAATCAAATCGGCTTAAAAGAAAAAAAAGACCAAATACAGTAAATAATAATGAACGTTTATACAAAGATACGATGTCGAAGAAGATAACAAATGTTTTTGTCAATGACTGTACACGAGGCTAAGCTGTGTGGATATAGCGTTTTTGTTTGAACACTCCGAGCCGTGTCTAATCGTGAAGAACTAAGCATTCACTTGATAGCTTGTCAAATCAATTGAGATAGTGTTTTCTGCAAACATACCTACTAAACTTTTTTACTGAATATACTTCAGAGTATGTTGTGCTAGATATAAACGACAGATGACTAAAGGTATATCTTAGAATGTACAGAGCCGACACAATTCGTGAAAGTTATTTTCCTAAATTGATCCGACCTTAAATCATAGCCGGAACCGGTTCGTACATGATTTTAGGTTTTTTGCTACCATTGCACTACTGAGATCGTCAACAGAATTCATTATTTATCAATGTTATTTCATCTAAAAGAACAATAGGATGTACATACATTATCCTAGATTGATCAATGAATTTACAAACCATCTGATAATATTTAGCATCATGAATAAAAAAAACTATATCAAATTAATTTCAATCATGATTAATGGATTTTTAAGATCCCATAAGCTTTTTTACTATTTAACAGTGTAAACACAAAACGCTCTTTTTTAAACGCCATATTTCCTCAGGAAGCTAAAAAAGCCTTATTATCGCTTCGACTTAATTGCGTAAAATAATAACCCTTTAGAGGTACAATGGCGAATTTGAAGTCTGCCCATAACGGTTTAACGCTATTGTTTACAGATGCGTCGCAATTTTTTACCGTCAAAAAATAAACTCCATCAAACCCTTTCTATTTGTGGACATCTGCCGAAATCGATTTTGCATTTTTTCGGACAAAAAACTCGGCGCGGGTGCAAAAAGGACCCGATAACTCTTTTTTTTTCATTCGCAAACGGTAACCCTTTCATCAAACATTGCTAAGTAATCAGATTTCGGCATGTGCTATCTTTTTTTCCATTTTTTTTTTCAAAGAAACTCGATAGTTCTTGAGTGTGGAGTGTGCCTTCTTTTGTGGCTGTCTAAATGTGTATGCGTTTGCTTGTCGTCTTCCGTGTTTGAAAAAAAAAATGGCACGCGCCTCTCCCCTTTTGTTAAGACACGGGAATGCATCTGATAGATGCTGTTAACACATTGCATTTAAGAGTTCACTTTTACCCTTTTGAATGAGCAATATGTACAATAATTACTTACCATTTCCTTGCACCTTTCATGTTCCAATTCATCCAATACTATGAAATCGAAATTGTTCATTGGTAGGTAACTACTAACAAAATCGAATGTGATTTTCTATTTTATTGTTTTAATATAACATTAAACATAGTTATTTTTACTTACATAATTTGTACTTACTTACTACGCTACCTAATCCTTTCCTCAGCTATTCTCTACCCAAAGATTGTCTGGAAGAGGTCGGTCATAGCGATAAGACCGCCTAGATTGTGCAACCATTATAATATCCTAGTTCTAAGCAAATGTTTATGGTGTTCAATAAAGAGTATCTATCCAATTATATTAAAGACTCATTGGTGTAATATACACTCAGAAGCACAATTATCCGCCCACTTATGTTTTTCGTTGTAACATTAAAATTTTATTTTAGAATTAATTATTAACTTTAGCAATATTAAAGATTACATCATTACAGATGAAAAACACTAAAATATGTTGGTGTTGTTTACATTGACTATAAAAATCTTCAAGCGCTTAGTTATTATAACCAAAGGTATGCCACAATAAAGAATTGGGCGGTTAATTGTGCCTCTTGAGTGTATGTTAAGTTGATGCTAAGTATATAAGTTAATGCTAAGTTCATGAAGGAGCCCACTACCGGCAGAGGACACTGAATTCCATACTACAGGCAATTGCCTAATAAGTTTCCTGTCAATAAGGCATTTATTATCTATCAATTCATTGTTCCTTTTGCCAACATTGATACAAAAATGGTTGTACCTTAAGGAATCGTAAATTAACGTGTTTAAGCTTAATTTCATAATATCCATTTAATCTTAGATCATACACAAATGTATGCAGGTTAAGGTTACAATACAATGCAATACAGAAATACATTACTTAAAAATAAATAAAAAATGTACGAAACGAGCTCTTACTTCTGACTTTCACACACGCTTAAATAAAAATGTTGGGTGCCTTGAAATATCGGTGGCATATAAAAAATCAACGGAATGTCGTTTTTTGAACGACTCTCGTTTTCACCGGCATTAAAATATAATATCGTATCGGATTATACAATTCGGGATCCACATCCAATGGAATCCCTCCAAGTCCTCACATCAATAAGCAAAAAGCTCTAACAAAAACGGGTCCTCTCGATTTTATTTGATGGAATCCGGCACAAAAGTATACGGGGCCTGTGCTCTGGCAGTGCCGTCAAAGGAATAGCAGCAAAAATGTGCATAATTGCCGAACGCGCAAGAAAAAACCCTTCAAAAACACGACCTCTAAATGTTTCGAAAAAGTGCACGGACACAGGGTGTTCCTGAGACGGGCTGTGTTTGCAGGCGGCATCATGACGTGTGCGTAGGCGGCACAATTAACAAATAAGTATGATAGGCATAGAGTATCTTGAAGACAGGCTGTCTAGAACTATTTAGTTTTAGAAGAAGTATATATGCGCGTTGCCAGCGAAGCCTCGGAACTTGACTCGATTTCTTAGGTCCCATTCAGATGACAAGCGTTCAATGCGCGTTTTGATAGCACGCGTTTGCAACCGTTTGTCCAATTCGCAAAATGTCCAACGTTCGCAAAATGTCCAGTTCGCGGAATGTCCAATTCGCAGAATTTCCAGTTCGCACAATGTCCAATACTCAACATAACTTTGTCAACATCAATCTTAATCAAGTGTGGGGTTTTAAAATCATTATTTAATCTTTGTCTCTATTAAAAAACAATTACGTCTATTTAAATAAAGCTTTGTTATTATAACATTAATATATTATAACAGTGGTTAAAAATTCAAAATTACAATCACTAGATCTGTCTGGATTTGCTTTTGATATACTACATACCAGCTAGGCATACATTTTTAACAGGCCGTTCACATACAGCGCGCGTCAACGCGCACTAGTTACCATCAATGACTCGCTGTCAAAACGCGTGTTAAACGCGCGGTGAACGCTTATCATCTGAACATTTTTTGATGACCGAACCTGTGCTGTGATGAGAGTGAGCAACTGTTCTGGCTTGAATACCTACCGTCGGATCTTCGAGAGAATATCAAGCTTTTTAGCTGGCTGACAGGTGGAGCAAATTGTGACACCAGGGAGTTCTAGGTGACTGGCGATGGACAGGCAATTTAAAATCTGTGGAGACAGTTTGATGACGAAAATATCAGTGTTCTAGTCTTATCCAAAGGTTATCAAATAGGGGCCTGAAAATGCGGCGAAATGGTTCCGGTAAAGGATGGTACGGCAGTGTTTGTTTGTTTCGCACTCGACTTGACTGATTTGTATTTTCACATCGTCACATCATCAGCCTATCGCAGTCCACTGCCAGCAGTGACATAGGCCTTTCTAGTCGTTCGTCACTTTGGGCAAAAACATCTGGAGTTCTCACCCATAATCGCCACCCTGGGCAGGCGGGTTGGCGATCGCAGGGCGTAGATCCTCGCTCCGGTAACGCTGCGTCCCGTCATCGGGCTGTGGAATTTAGCTATGACTGAAGAAGTCGTGATGGTTATATCACCACCAGATAGTTGCCAGAGCCTCGTCTGTAATTCAGCAGGATGCTGGTGGCAGTTGAAGGTGCTTGGAGCGAAAAGATGATGGGTCGCTCCCTTACATTTTACGTTATTTTATAATTAACTAGCAAACCCGGCGAACTCCGTTTCGCCACCAGATGGCTGTAAAAAATTTTTTCCTTGATTTTCTTTGCTATAAACCTCACGGAGCCCGAGACCTTTCTAACGAATGCAAAACCGTGGAAATCGGTTCGTGCGTTCTGGAGTTATAGCGTCAGGGAGGAAAACCCGACTTATTTTTATATAGTAGATTGCACCTAGCAAGTAAGGAAGCAAAATGACATTAATTAAGTCATGGAAATGTATTTAATTCGTGACGCTTATTACCATTCAGTCGACCTTTAGCTACTCTATATCGAACATAGATGCAAATCAGTCTATTGTCCTCGGCTAACTCAGAGAAATTAGTGAGTACTTATATGCGCCGTGCTAACTATTTTAGCATTTAGAGGTATTTATAAATAGGTGTAGTTTAACGAACTTCGAAGTGTTACGTAAGAATTGGTAATTATTGGATAACTTCAATTTAAAATACGGCGATCCTATATCTGTATCTTGTAAACGGATGAACCAATTTTAATCCAGTAGGTATAGCTAAAAACACGATTTAATTAATGGTAAATTTGCATTACGTGCTTTAATGTTACAAAAAGAAAAGAAGTTAAAATTAATTTGCAATCTCTAATTATTGTTTCTGCCATGTAGACAGAAACTATTCGGGTAACATTAACTGGAGGGCGCCACTGTGAAACAAAATGTCAAAATCAATGTCACCTTTGGTGAGATTTTGTATGATGGCCAACGTTAGTTTCAAATTCGGAAACGTGCCAAAAATTATCCTTGTAGACGGTAGATCTGATTTATGCGAAATACTTTTCGTCCTCTGATTTAAACATATGCTCAATTCATATCCTATCTCTTAACGATATACCAATCATAACCCTTTCTATAGAGCGAAGGTTTAGTACGCTGAAATGGTGGTGGACTAGTCATGTCTGTCATAGGACTGACAATGAGTGAAACAGTCCAGGAGTGCCAAACGTGGTACCTATAGGACACCTGGAACCCGTTGAGCTGATGACCTTAGAAGAACTGCTGGCAGTGGCAGGATCAGGGAAACACGGGATAGAGAAATGTGGTGCGAATCAAAGGAGGCCTACGTTCAGCAGTGAGCGGACCAGGGCTATAAAATTAATAATCTTAAACCTATAACCTAATCGGCACCTACGAAATAAAATAATAAGAAACTAGTGAAATTTCTAAGACAATTCAATGGGAAACCCCACCAGCCACGGTTAGTGTAAATAAAAGGCTTAATTAAGGAAAAACATAGGGTAAAACAGTGCATACAAATTATAAACATTAGTCATATTTTTCGGCAAGTGGTAAAAATTTGTAATAACATACATCGGCCGTTTGAATTGTTATTAGGTTATTATCGAATTAAGAAGCTTCGTATTCTTTTTGAAGTTAATAACTATAATATTTTGAGCTTTTGGCTTTCGTGGAAAGCTGAGGAATTGGTTTTACTTATTCGTTTGTGAGCCTGTGTATCTAATACACTTTCTAAGTATATAGCTATTTGTTTGTTGACAAAAACAGAAACATACAAGCATTAGAGTAGTACGTAGGTACATACCAGGAGTGCCGGCCGCTTGTCATCTGCCGCTGGCCAGGGCATGCAGGGATGCGGCGGTACGCTTTGGCGTTGCCCGTATCCCTGCAACTTGCTGCCCACTGGCGACACAGGGGGGTTTAGTGGGTATACCCTCCCATTTCGGGAGGTGTGAGTCCCAAACACCATGTCACTTCCCCCCGGAGGTGGCATGATGGTGCATAAACAAAGTACGTAGGTACATAGTTATAATATCATCATCATCAGACTATTGCAGTCCAATGCTGGACATAGACCTCTCCAGTTGTGGTGAACAACAACTAGGACAAACTTCTGGAGGCTTGACGCATAATCGCCATGCTGGGCAGGCGGTTTGGCGATCGCAAGGCGTACCTCCTGGCTCAGCTACGTCTTCAATTGTGATACCAATTATAAACATTTTTTGTTTATTTTTTTATGAAAAGATATAACACGAATTCCTCATACCTATTTAAAAAATATCACTAATATTAAAAATGTCAGTTCGGCGAGACAATGCCGAGCGAAGCCGCGATCAAAAGCGATCGTTTCAAATTCCAAATCTCCTGTATATAGATGCATTTCTATAAGGGATTGATTTATTCAAATTGAAATGCTTTTGATTGTGCCCGTGGCCTGCCGTCGAATTATTTGTTTTTGAATGGCAATTATATTTTATTTTATTAACCGCAGTCTCTCGCATGATCCAAATATCTAATTTTTCCGCGAAATCCGTCTGAGGATGACTACTTAAAACGATCGTTTAGACTTTTGCTCACTCGTTTTGGAGCCCGACTTAGTCCCGAATCAGACTAATTCGATCCTGCGATTTTGCTTTCGGGATTTTATAATACTAAGTAAATACTTTATTTCGAAAGAAAGAAATAATTCATTTATTTGGCGCAAATCACACACATGGAATTGGCATTAATTAATTTACTTACGATATTTATTACACACATTAGATATTCGATTACTCGTTAAATTAATTCAAATAAGTTAGACGTTGTGAAAAGCTTGCACCATAAATGACCTAAAGAAGAAACAAAAGCAGTCTTTAACTTTTCCCTTATTTCTGTACTTTTTATAGGTAATTTATGAAATTTCATTCTTCGTCATTCATTGTATTTTTTCAGCCGATTTAAAAAAAAACTTTCATATGTGTCACACAAAAAAGGTGAGGTTAACAAAATAATTAGGTATCTTAAACCAAATCACGAACAAAGATAAATTTAGGTTCAACGTTTTTTCAACAAGTTTATTTAATTCGAAATGACAATTTTCTTTGGCTACCCTTTAAGTTTTCAATACGTAGTTGAGAGAGTAGTAGACTGACAATATTAAGTATGTAAGATTATCTACCTATTTAGATTTTGATTTTGAAAACTTACCAATATTTCTTTCGTGGTCAGCGATCTTTATTCCAGAGTGACACGTTACAACGATGCTTACTAAAACAGAAGAACGTGCACCGTTAAAAATTCGCGTAACTCAACATAGGTACGATAAGCCTTTATCCGTCTTCTGTACACAGACAGACAGCAGAAATGTTTCCGAATAAACGGTTCCCCTTTTAGTTATAGGGCGGCGGGTAATTACGTGATTACTGATTATAATCTCGGATAAACGCGAGTGATACCCAGGTACGCAACACTATCACGCGACTCGCTAATGGACGGGCCCAATCACGCGATTTCGGGACTGGGTGTAGGTGAACAGGTAAGATGAAGGGAATAAGATAATTTCTATCACCTAACATACTCGTAGATATAAACACATACTATGTTTATACTATATTGCCCGTGAGGTTTGGTGGTGGATTTAACCACCAAATCTCACGGGCAATATAGTAACCAGTATAAAACCATCTCATCCCGTAGATGTCGCAAAGGACGATGAATGGAGTGTCAGGAAATGAGCAGCAGGTCCCAGCCAGACTTATCTTCACATAACCTGGGTACAAATAAGTTCACCGACCAGGCATCCCCAAATAGAGATGTAGTGCATAGCGAATCTTCGCTCGAATTGAGCCGCACGTTCGGGGAAGGACCTCAGCCCTATAGAATACAGCCAAATGATGTCCGGGTCATGTTTCTGCCGATGAGTAGGGTTTCCGGAG
This sequence comes from Conogethes punctiferalis, assembly GCA_031163375.1. Taxonomy (NCBI): domain Eukaryota; kingdom Metazoa; phylum Arthropoda; class Insecta; order Lepidoptera; family Crambidae; genus Conogethes; species Conogethes punctiferalis. The sequence goes on along the minus strand of CM062098.1, from coordinate 7,979,455 downwards.
CGGTGGCAACTGACAGGTAACTGACCAATTACTTCGTCACAGCGACTTGGACTTCTCTTGACATAAGCCTCCTCCAACGACAATTGTTATTAAGGGGGATTTGTCTTAGTGACCGCAGTAGGTTTTATTTGTACCCAGTTAAACGCTGCTGCCTGCTTCATGATATACCTTTTGTCGTCTTATATAATACTAACAGGGTGAGATGGTGTGATCCTACCTATGCTAAATCCGAAAACATATATTTCTGCTGTATTTAGCCCTGGCGCCCATTATCGGCATCGGCAAGGAAAAGGATCCTTCGGCATCCTACATACAAGCGCACACTATCGGCAATTATGCTTTGGCATGCTGCAACGTTTTTAAAGTCGTAAGGCCCAGACTTCCAGACACAATAGATGAAACAATAGGAATTGGATCACATGAGAACATTGGGCCTTACGAGGTTAAGGATGACGAGGCGTCCTTAAGGATGCCGCACCGTCCTGTAGCTTGCCGAAGCGTCTCAATAGGTATCGTGTTTCTCATCATAACAGTCTCAGAATTGTTACAAGCTAGTAGTCTGAATTGTATTTAATATGGTGGACTGGGATATAAAACAATCTTTTCTTTCACCATGACATCCGATGTGACAACAAACAACCGGTACACACAGCGGTTACCTCGATTTTGTTCTGTGAGTCAAATGATGCAAATGGCGGCAAGATATCCCCCGAGTGTTGTAATAGTATGCCTGAAGGATGCCCAAGCATCCCGAAGCATTCTCAAGGCAGCCAATACAGCAGCCTCAACCATACCGAAGCGGTATTTTTGTTATTACGACCACATATCACGGAAATTTCTACTTTATTGCCATTATGTTATTGCTATTTGCCACCTAACATCCTCAGTCGTTCCGATGCCGATAATGGGCGCCGGGCCTTTTTTTTTTTTTTTTTTAAGCCGGGGAAAATGCTTTTAGGCATACCCGCCGCTCGGGGGAGGGGCGGGTTATGTGGGACTCGCCCTGCCTCAAGATGGTAGGGAGACAGGGAATACCCACTAAAAACCCCGGCCCTTTCGTCATGCGCCTATGGGGACGGTGTCAAGGGTCCTGAGGATGACTCATACAACCTTGACACCGCCAGCGCTGTCCGCCCTATGCGGCAGACCCAAACGAGCTCACCCTTGGGCGCCGGGCCTAAGACAACAACGCTTAGATGACAATGATATTATAGTACACTCGAACATTGCAAATGCAACTGCCTTTAATTCGTCCTTCACAAAATTTTCTCCCGCAAAAACCGATCAAATCGTTCGCTATACGATCATCTGGAATTTCGACCAGTGTTCGTAGATCTTCCATTTCAACATATCACAGCGTTCAACACCTTATTGCTTGTAAGTTATGTTCGAAAATCTTGTTGGCTTTTAATTTGAAGGTCTAAATAACCTGGTAGTTTCTTACTACGGCATCCAGCGTAAATTCTATCTGTACCCTTATATGGAGTTAAAAGGGAAAGCCCTCGGTGAATTCGAATTAGTATTTTTTTACTACCGTTTTAGTTGTCAAGCTTAATTTGTGATTGAGTTTCGGTGCGTATTGTGATTCGTTTGTGGTTAAATAAGATCACATTGGAGGGTCCGGTGCAATCTGCATATAAAACTTTGCTCTGTGCTGTTAGATATAATATGTACTGACTGACATAATCAGTCATATTTTGAAAGGAATTATATCAATTTTGTATATCTATCTACATTGATGAAGATAATATACCTAATTTTTTTGGCTTCAATGTAGGGTATTCTTTTGTACCTACTTTAAAGAGCATAAAAACGAGCATGGGGCACATCCTCCAGGACCCTGATCAATTTAAATTTAAATTTCCTTTAATAACTAGACCTATTAAAACTTATCAGACTGTTAACTCTTATCTGTCCATTTAAGAGAGGCAGGGCATAGCGAATCTTCGCTTGAATTGAGCCGCCCGTTCGGGGAAGGACCTCCACCCTATAGAATACCACTGCCAAATGACCTCTGGGTCGTATTTCTGCCGGTGAGTAGGGTTTCCGGAGCTCTGACAGGAAACTGACCAGTTACTTGCCAGTTGTCACAGCGGCTTGGGCTTCTCTTTCGCTTTCCATCAGGCGTAGGGAAGCCATTATGTCGAGCCACTATAAAAAAAAAAACTCAGACCTTAAGCGACTGTATTTTGTCATCCATGTTTGATTTTCATTTCACGAGCCTTCATCAGCCTATCGCAGTCCACTGCTGGACTTAGGCCTCTCCATTTGTTCGCCACTTTGGACGATCGAGCGTCCAGGTTTACCTGGAGGCTTTACCCATAATCGCCAGGCTGGACAGGGATGGCGATCCAAACGCGTAGCTCCTCGCTCCGGTGACGCCCGTCATCGGTCATTTAGCTACGCCTTACGCTCGTTTGTAATTCAGCAGGATACGCGAGTAGGTGAGGATGGCTTTGAGCGAAAAGATGATAGGTCGCCCCCTTATCTAAATAAGTAAATACGCAAAAATATTTTTATTCCTTATTCTCTATTGAACATTTTATCAACATACAAAGCCACACTACTCCTTGAATCCTAAAAAACCTTTCAATTGTCTATTTAAAGTACTCCAATCAGTGCGGTATTCGCGATTCGGGTAAAGCGTCCTTATAAAAAGACCAAATCCCTTTCAGCGCAACGCTGCTGTAGTCCTATTGTTTCAATCATTGTCCATCTGGAAATTTCTACCGCATCGGGATTGACGGACAGCGCCAAAAATGTATCGGTACAGTCATGGACTAACGGGGATGGATTGAAAACGAATTCTGTTCAAAATAAACAGATAAGTACTCTTTATTGCACGGCAAAACGAAGAACCAGGCAATTATTGTACAATTTTCATCGCTATGAGTGGGAATCTTATGATAGTTAGTTTAGTGATAATAGTATCTTTCAAAAAAGATGAGTATGTAGTTCAAATGTTGAAACGCCGCTTGCCGCTGCCACCTCTTGCATAAAAAAGTACGTAATTTAATGAACTTCCTGGCCAAAAGGTTTTTCTTTTTATATGTGTTTTTATAACGGTGTTCTGTGTCAATGCTGTGTCAACACAAAACTGGGTACTAAACGTTTCCTAACCTTTTGTACCAATCCTCGCAAACTCAGTCCGTGGCTGAAGCACAAATCGTGCAGAGCCAAATAGCCCAAAAAAAAACACTGATGAACTTACTTAGAATTTTTTTAATATTATGTTTATTAGCGCCAACAACGGTTTGTGCGTGACAGTACCGGCCACGGAATGGCCGACAAGGCCTTATTTAGCGCGTTAGACGGCGGGCAAAGGAGTCGATAGGCTAACGGCTCCGGCTGCGATGGAATCCGCCAAGGGCTCCGATTGTTGCCTGACAGTTGCTTGGATTTTTTTTTGCGATTTTTGACACTTTTTGATTTGGGTGTTTATTAGGTCATATGTCTGCGTAACAGGTCATTTCTTGTACCTTAGTATAATATATAGACCGGTCGCATCAGTTATACACTAGCGATGGCGGTGGCAAGGTGGAGGCAAGTTTTTTTTATAGTGGCTCGACATAATGGCTTCCCTACGCCTACTGGAAAGCGAAAGAGAAGCCAACGGGCAAGAAACTGGTCAGTTACCTGTCAGTCGCCATGCCGGCCCAACCCTAACCCCCCATGAGCTCCGGAAACCTTACTCACTGGCAGAAACACGACCCAGAGATCATTTGACTGCGGTATTCTATAGGGTGGAGGTCCTTCCTCGGACGGGCGGATCAATTCGAGCGAAGATTCGCTATGCCCTACCTCTCTTAAACTCTACCTCGGTTGCCAGGGCCTCGTTTTTTATTCGTCATGGTGTACCATGGGCAGGTGCGGATAGCTTTGTGCGAAAAGTTGATCCCTTACCCATAGGGAAGTCATGTTGTGAGACTATAAATAAGAGGAAAATAGATATGTAGGTGACCCAGAGCCTGAGAGCATGTTGCTATGTGCCACTTCCAAGGCGGATGCATGCGAAGCGTCAGATGCATGCAATTACGCGCGTGTCCGACGCGGCGCGTACGTTATGCGCGGGCGCACATACGGGCCGGCGCGACATACAACTGTTTGTTAGATATTCCTATTATCTTAACTAATATTATAAAGTTGAAGAGTTTGTTTGTTTGTTTGAACGCGCTAATCTCAGGAATGGTCCGAATTGAAAAATTCTTTTTGTGTTGAATAGACCATTTATCGAGGAAGGCTTTAGGCTATATAACATCACGCTGCAACTATAAGGAGCGAAGAAATAATGGAAAATGTAAAAAAAACGGGGAAAAAATAACTATTCCACGCGGACGAAGTCGCGAGCACAGCTAGTCATCTATATAAGGAATATTCATCGACAATATGTTCTGCACAGTTCGATTCTTTATTGGAGTATTAGTGAAAATGAAAATCAAAAGTAACTTTGTTCGAATAGACTTATGCAAGCATTTATAGGATGTAAGGGACACTTATGGGATGTAAGAGAGCGGCCTATATTTTCGCTCCAAGCGAACCTCACCTGCCCGTTGTGCATCCTGCCGAATAACAAACGAGGCGCTGGCAACTGACTGGTGGCGGTATAAGCATCACAATTGAAGGCGTAGCTAAATACCACAGGCCGATGAGGGGCAGAAGCGTTACCGGAGCGAGAAACTACGCCCTCTGATCGCAAACCCGCCTGACCAGCGTGGCGATTATGGGTACATCTTCCAGATGTTTGCCCTAAGTGGCGAACAACTGGAGAGGCCTATGTCCAGCAGTGGACTGCAATAGGCTGATGATGATGAAGTTAGACTAGTACAAAAAGCTATAGCAAAATTGCTTACCTTAGTCATCGCACATGACAATTATTCGTCAAAATGATTGCGTCCTACCTTTTTTTATGCGAGAGGCAGTAGACGAGCTAGTGTGATGCCTGATGGTAAGCAGTCGACACCGCCCATGGACACCCGCAGCTCTAACCGAGCGTAGGGTTACCTGATGTTAAACAGAAAATTATTAAGATTCAAAAAGTATACATCTTCCATCCAGCTAATAAAGTAAGCTATTTACCTGCTACCTAAAACACATGCCATACCTACATCGTGTTTAATACATAAAGCACCTAGATTTTAAACACGCACATTTATTTATTAGCTGCATACATTTAGCGCCACCGTTCCAACCTAATACATCATCATATGACACAAAATGCACTATTAATTGGCACAGGTGATTCTTTAGCAAAGTCATTTAAGTTGTAAACAAGCGATTTTGAGTCTTATTTTGTATGAGAGAAGGGTCGGGTCGAGCGTAATGCGTGTACGCAGAAATAGTTACAATTTAGACTTGGCATATGTTGTGCAGTAGTTACAATTATGGTTTAGCACATGCTCGGGAGCACGTGCCACGGGGAATAGAGGCGGCTGTGGAGTTTACACTTGTTAAAGGAAGTGAAACAAAGATAATTGGTATCTAAGTAAGTTGTAAAAGAGAGGTAGGTTGTAAGTAGAAAGTGAAATGTAGAGCCATAACACGACATGTCAATAAAATAAGATAATAGATATAAGTAGACAATAAGTTAAGAAAATAGGGCACCATAAGGTGGCAAAGAAAATGTATTCATATAATAGAATAAATGGTAGAGCGAATATAGCATTGTTATATAGAGATAGTTTAAGTTAAGAGCAACAAGATTGCGATAAAAATGGAAGAGAGGATAAGCTAGAAATAAATAATAATATTATATAGAAATAGATAATAAGGAGCAAGAAATTGCTATAAAAATGTAAAATAGGTTAGATATCAAGAATTAGTATTATATAATAAGTATAAATAAGCGTAGGGCACTAGCCGTGCAATAAAAATGTTTAGATTCTAGTTAGAGAATAGTGTAGAGCGACTCTACAATGTAGAGACGCGACCGGCCAAAAGAGCCATTAGTTAGTTAATCTACCCCCTGTAGTAGTTATTAAGCAATAAAGATACGTAAAGTCTCGGACCCCCCATGTCCGAGGAAGCAGGAAAAAAAAGAGAGGTAGAATATAGCGAATCTTCGCTCAAAATGACCTCTGGGTCGCGTTTCTGCCGGTGAGTAACCCCCTCCGGAAACCCTTTCCGGAGCTCGTGGGGGGTTAGGGTTGGACTGGCTTGGCAGTGGCAACTGACAGGTAACTGACCAGTTACTTGCCCGTTGTCACAGACATTATGTCGAAATACTATAAAAAAAATATAAATTTCGGCTTAGTTTGGGACTAGTAACATATTAATATGGAGTGGAGAGTCCTGATCGAATTTCAGCTGCTAATCTCTTATTTTCGTATCAATTCAAGTTTTCATCCATAACGTCTTGATAGTTGGAAGTATTCCATATGTACCTATTGCGCTTAATTTTTTGCTTTGCACAGCCGTTCTTTGGAATCAGGAGAGACTTTTCCGAATAAAGACTTGTGAACCTTCAAAAAGCGAGCTTACATATGAACTGTGTGTCTAGGGACTAAAGTTATCGTTTACAATGTGATCTTCAGGCCCGTTTGCTACCTCTGTCAAAAAAATAGATTGGTTTAGAATTCTAAAGAAGATTATTGGGTTTTATGTACAGAAAAAAGCTCTCCATACATCCCCCTGTTCTATAAGTCACTTGTGCCTTCAAAATCAGTCTATTACCTACCTGTTGATTTGACACACCTGTATTGCCGCGTTTTTGTGCCGCCATGCCAGCCGCTCGCAACTATTTGTACATGAATAATCGGAGCTAATCATGCGCTATTAGAACATTCTAATTACTCACATCCTATTCGATTACGCCGTTTTGTTATTCTTATGGCGAATTGCAAAGGAAATTCCGCGTGTGGTGGAAAATGCGGCATTTGTCAGGCTTCGTTTTTGATAATAAAATGTTAGTTACCGGGTTTTTGTTAGGAATTTAGTTTTAAAAAGAGAAAAGCAGTTATCTACTTTGAAGGATATGCTAGGGGAGTTACGGCATGGTCCATTTAAAAACGAGTATAACTCTCTTCTCTGTACCTACTATAAGATGTCTGTAATACTTTTTTCAATATACAATCTATATATCTACGAGTATAATATTGACGTTTGCACTGACCTTTACAAGGGTTTGCCCAATAACAGTTATAATAAACCAAATTGACCAATATTATTTAAATAGTTTTTTTCGTGCGGAGACCGAAGAGAATACAAATCATCACCCAATTTCTTTCCGTAGTAGGAGTCTTAAGAGTCGAAATCCAGCTTCTCAGCCGTTGGTATGCTCTACTCTTCTGCCTGGCGACCACGGTACAATCGCTATAACACCCTTGAAGTGACTTATTTTGCATTTACGGATCCATCCGTTCGAGCAGACCAATTTTCTTTACGGACTTCAGAACATTCTTTGTAGCGCAAATTTGTTATTTCGGACGATATCTGAAACTGCAAATAAATATTAAGATAACGTTATTAAACCTACCTATCTTTTATTAATGGTATGTAAATTCTATATTAAAACACGCAAGCTTATTCCGAACTCAATGTACTAGTAATTTTTAGCATATTACAGTTTCTCGACACCTGCTAGCTTATTGGATGTTGTGTACTATGCATATTTTAATTACTCGCACTAAAGTTTGAATGCTGTTAATAATTACGTGTTCACTCACATTACTTTTTATGCTTCGTTTTTTTAGCTAGATATATAATTTGGAAGCAAAGAAGTGCTAAGGAAATATGGTCTTTAGCGTTAAATACGACTACGTCCACCCAAAATAATATTACCATAGTTTGAACATTGACATGTACTTTTTTATTTTGTCGTATGTCAAATTATTTTAACATAATAATAATTGGTACAACAAAACGTAGCTATAAATTGTCTAGCTCTTCCACGCTTTTTATAGAGCAAAGTTGAAGTAAATAAATCAAATTGACAAATTTCTAAGCCGTAGTTTTTAAAGGGCTGTGAACGGCCTCAATTTTAGAAATATAAAAAGTTGGTAAGGCTTTACATAAACCTAAATTTTATTGACTCTTCATCGATGGCAAACATAACAAATGAGTAATAATCGTACATTTAATAGTTAGAATGATAACATTGATTACTTCTTCACACGAAGTGACGTCAACGCTCCGTTTGGTATTGAACAAACTGAATATCTGTGCCCCGAAGTACCAGGCTCCCATGAGTTGCAAAGAAATATCGTAACATTCTATAGACATACAAATAACATTCGTATCACGTCAAGTTTAGGGTCGCTTTTGAATTGTGTTTATGATCGTAATTTATTAAGTGCTGATCGTCATGCTACAAAGAAAGTTCTACGTTATGCCGTTTACGTAAGAGCGAGTTTAGATTACCGGCTGTGTTGTCAGTTTAAAGTGGCCATTTAGTGCTAAGGTAGTGCTAAGAAAGCAAGAGGCTATTCGTATTTAGTTCCGGAGGATGACAATAGATGGCATGAATTCTGGCTCTTCTACATTTAAGAACATTTTATTAATTTAGTTTATAACAAATAATTGTAGTATCATCATCATTCGCCTGCCCTGTTCCCATTATCTGGGGTCGGCGTCGCTAATTGTAGTATCATTGATTAAAAAAAAACAATTAATTTTTAAAAAATACAAAATGATCCATCAAATTGGAAACGATCAGTGCTTTAGTTACCTGTGATGTTATAATAAGTAAGTAAGTAGGCATTTGTCAATAATATAATATGTCTCCCACCTACATATTTGTTATGAAATAATAATAAATACAAATATAGATCGGATGTATTAAGCTATCCTGGGACCATTTCGTTCAAAAGGAAGCTATTGTGAAATCTAAGGCAAAGGATTACCTACCTATTCGATTTTCCTACAATTATTTAAAAATGTTGCGCTAATAAGTAAATGAATTGAAAACTGCATCTTACATAAAAACTTAAATTAATTACCTACATACAATTTAGGTACTTTTCATTTAATGTAGAGCGCAACCGATTTAAATTTGAATTACGAATCCTTCCGGAATCCAAATTTCAAATAATACATTTTAGCGCCACTGATCAAACTTTTTCGCCGTTCATTTGTTAAGGTTTTCAACGATTTCATTTTAATTTTAGCGCGGTCGCGCGCCAATATTCGTATTAATTAATAAATTGTCAGTCCGCAGCTTGATGACAACCGATGGCTGGTCCAGATCGTATCTGTCTAGCCAATATTCCGATACACCTTGGCTCGAGACAGACAGGTTTTGCGCTATTTATCGATATTATTATACTAATCGATTGGGATCTTTTGAATGGCGTTGTTAAAGTTTGATAGCTTCGTACTTAAAGGGTGCCTGGTTTGTCGCATCGCTTTTGAGATAATCTAATATACAACCATTGGCTTCAAATAATGTGGATTATACTAAATATGTGATAAGTTATTAAATAAGTCTTATATGTGATTGATAACTCTTTAAATATGTATGTGATAATTACTTTAATTAGTCTATGTATTATCCATGGCGTAAAGCAGTGGCAACGGACAAATGATTTATTTGGCTACTTGTCTGTTGTCGCAGCGACTTAGGTTCCTCTTAGTAAGGTTTCGCAAGACGTCCATTCATGAAAATGTAATCCATAATAACCATATAACTATGTATTTGTATGGTAATTTACACACTAGATACCGTAAATGGAATGAAAATTCTACTTAAAAAAAGAAATAACCTTAATATCGGCGTCAAGTCTAATTTTACAAAAAAAGAATACTTTTAGAATACAAAATATAGTTACTATTCAGGCATAACAATTGGCCAGAAAATCCTAATTATTATACACAGCTCAATAAAGTAATTTGCCAGAAATTACCTCTAACTCATTAAAAATGCGTACAGCTTTTAAAAAAAATACAAGATCGTGTTAGATATAATATTTATGGCAGCTTTCGTGTCACGTGCGTTTTTGAGGAGCTTTTTAAAAATGAAATATCATCTGCATCCTATCGTTAATCATAGCGTTCTGCCGATAACATCGCGAAAAATTAACAAAACGGTGTCCGTTGTCGATGATTTATTGAAAGATAGTTTGGTAGTAAGCGATACTTTGTCTATGGGCAAAAAGTCACGATTAAATGAGCAAGCCCGGTGTGTGCTACCGTAGCATGGTTCGTTTGGGACTAGTTTTGGGATCGAGAGTTGTATAATAATCATCATCATCATCATTAGTCTGCAGATGTCCAGTGCTGGACATAGGCCTCTCCTAATGACAATTGTCATTTGCCTTAGTTGCCATGCTTGGCAGTTGGGTTAGTGACTGCAGCAGGTTCTTGAGAGAGGTAGAACATAGCGAATCTTGCTCGAATTGAGCCACCCGTCCGGGGAAGGACCTCCACCCTATAGAATACCGCAGCCAAATGACCTCCGGGTCGTGTTTCTGCCGGTGAGTAGGGTTTCCGAAGCTCGTGGGGGTTAGGGTTGGGCCGGCATGGCGGTATGGAGGATCAGGCAAGAGCCTGATCCTCTATGCCGTCACTGCGACAGTGGCTCGGAGGACACGGCAGAGCATACGCTTCGGCATTGCCCTGCCTGGGCGAATGAGCGCTCCGTCCTCGTCACTGTCGCACAAGACCTCGATCTGCCGCCACTCCTGCGGCAGATGACGGCGTCGAAGGAGATCTGGCGAGCGATGCTCGCATTCTGCGAGACAGTGATCTTTCAAAAGGAGGCGGCGGAAAGAGAGCCCGAGGCTGCGGTAGATGCGCTCGCTCTACGTCGCCCCCGGCCCGGGCGTCGCCGAAGAGCATACAACGTATCATATGCCCCCTGAGCCTCTGAAAATGGGCCGGCATGGCGGTGGCAACTGACCAGTTGCTTGCCCGTTGTTGCTGATATTCCCTTAGTCGTCTTTTACGACACCCACATGATGAGATGGGGTGGTCCTATTCTAAATCCGGAAAACACACATGACAATGATGATGATGGTGAAATAAATAAACATAACGTAAGGTGTCAACTATAACAACTGAACAGTTAAACGCAGTCCTGCTACATTGTGTGCAAAAACAGTAATTAATAATGCCGAGACCATTATAGATCCCACAGGAGAACAAGCGAATAAGCAATATTGTTTGCACAAAGGTACATTGTTTAGCTATAGGGAAACGACATGATTAGAATAGATGCAATTGAATTTCTCACGGGCGTAGACCATAAACACACGTGATGGTGCCGGCAAAAAGGTTACCGCTAGCGATGCCATGACAGTTACGAAAGTTGTGGGGGTCCGCGGGAGGGTCTTTAGTCGTTGGTCCCATAAGGAACCGCGGGTGACGGTTCGAATCGCCACAAACCCCATTTTTAATCATCATCAGCCTATCGCAGTTCAATGCTGGACATAGGCCTCTCCAGGTGTTCGAAACTTAGGACAAACATCTGGAGGATATACCCATAATCACCATACCGCCACCAGTCGGTTGCCAGCGCCTCGTTTGAATAGCCTAAATTTTTTAAGGTGTCGATTGATGTAAAGGGATGTAAGGGAGCGACCTATTATCTTTTCGCTCCAAGCCACACCTCACCTGCCCGTGGCGCATCCTGCCGAATAACAAACGAGGGCGAGAAGCTACACCCTGCGATCGCCAACTCGCCTGCCCAGCGTGGCGACTATGGGTATACCCCCAGATGTTTATCCTAAGTGGTGAACAACTGGAGAGGCCTATGTGCAGCAGTGGACTGCAATAGGCTGACGATAAAGGGTCTTTAGTCGTTTCGTCCCGCAAGAGCCCCGCAGTTCGAATCCCCACAAACCCAAATTTTGAATAGCGTACATTGTTTTTAAAGTGTCGATTCGACCGTTTTATAATTTGCTTAAGGGGCTTTAGTTGTTTCGTCACACAATTTACCCTCGGTTTGAATCGACACAAACACCATTTTGAATATGCGTTCATGTGGTATGATGTAGTATGGTTCGAGTAGCCTAATTTTTTTTAGAAGATGATAGGCCGTTCCCTTACATCCTACATTGGTTGTAAATAAATGTTAACATAGATATGCAACGGGACACATAAATATCGTTCCCGCACCCACGCTTGCCCGTTTTTTTTCTATCGCCAAATGCGTTCAGAAACCAAATGGGCCGGCCACATTTCACACCCGGAAACGCATTTAAACTTTTTTTGTGGCAACTTCTTGAGAGCTCACTTTTTAAATTAGAGGTTTTATAGCTAACACGGTGAAATTAATATGCAACAAGCTTTGTTAGCAATCAAGAGTTAGCAAAACGTTTTATTGAAAAAGGAAGATGTTATTTGATTGTTTGCGTTTGTGATAGGAATAATAAATTAACTGTTTTATGCATTTTCGTTGTAAACTTTTATGTAGGAGGTTATAACATCTCTCTAGCTTGATTAAGATAGTGAGTGACATAATAGCAATAAAAATATTAATATTATGGAAATGGTTTCCGTTGCAGAAGAATTTTCCATGCCAAATGTAGATACTCTTTTTCAGGTAGAATAAATAATAGCTAATTTTAATAACCTCTTAATAATTATAATAAATGCGAAAGACTGTTTGGAAGAATGGATGGATGTTGTTTTGCGATTCTCTCACGCAAAAACTTGATTATAAAGGAACTTGACAGTACCATGGTTCATACCTTAAACATTCTTAAGCTATATTTACTATACAAGCTAATCCATGTTTCGTCCGACTATTTAAAATTAAAGAAAATGATGAGCTACCAAATAGTAGGTCCTATTCTAAATCCGGAATCCATAGGGCCACCACATCTCCCGCGACTGTTGTATACGACTAAGAGAATACCAGAAAATTGGCAGCAGCGTTTACAAAACGCACTCCGACCACTAACCCTCCTGCCAAACGTGATGATGAAAGCAAATTCCCCCAAATAACAATTGTAATCGGGGGAGGCCTATATACAGCAGTGGACGTAGCAGGTGATGATGATGATGAACCAACTTTTTTTTAGATACCTATTCTTTTCTAAGACTAGGTGTTGAATTAAAACTATGTAACTGCAAGGATTTACAAAAAATTCGTGTACCTACGTTCAAATCAAATCAAATGCCAAAGAGCTACTCAAAAAGGAATCGTCCCAACATTGATGGTATCAGGACGTTTCGGTCGAGCGCGCCGTAAGTACGTAGTGTCCGAGGCTATCCTGTACAGAGGGTACATACAAGTTGGGCAATTTAAACATGGAAGTACTTATGAACTGCCCTGACTACTCCGCAGGTTTAGGGGAGCAATGACCTATATCCTAGCCGCTGCACTCGCCCGGAAAAATGTAGTAACAGCACTTGCACCAAACATGTATACTAAACTCTATTTTTTGTGCGTTAGAATCCAGTTCTAATCATAGAAATTCAGATTCGGTTTCCGAACGCAAACGTCACACGTCATATTTGGCGGCAATTCCAATGTGATTCCTATTGGGACGCTTGTTGGTTCGAAATTCGAATTTGACGTTTATGTGTCATGTTATTTTTTATCGGTGGCCAGCAAGGAGTTTATATGTTTTTTAAGAATTTACACCGGGTCGGTGGTGCGCTCAGCTATTTTTAACCAATCCAAAAGTTTATTACTTACGCTTACGCAATTAATAGGAGTTTTTATTGGGCCGGTAAAGGACTAAAAGCGCTTGATTGAACTAGAGACTCGTGGTTGTTATTTTGGGAATGCGATCGGTGATGGCTGACGCTCGGGCGCGTTGGCTCGCCTCCGGCTTTATGTTTGTTGTGACCTCCTAGGCGCAAGGATTGTTGAACCTGGTTTAGTGGGAAATTAGAACTCGACAGAGCATACAATACTTATACATACGTAATTTTGTCTGGTTGGGTGGCGTCGTTATTTCTACAGAACGTTGCTTGATACGTTCGTAGAAATTGTTACGGCGTCGATTCATTTGTTTGGCATTTAAGTACCTAGGTAAAAGTTATAAAACTATGTATGACCTATTCGATAACTTCTGTGGTGCGAAACAATTTAAGATGCTACCTTTGATGTTGGTCTCGGTGATCGAAGCGCCATCCGAAGGTTCCAGGTTCGATTCTTTTCTAAACTGTCTCAAGTACCTGCATGGTACTTTTCGTCTCTACTATTTCAGTACAGATGACTAAACTATAGATTTCTTCTCTTTGAGTGAGAGTGAATCGGTATTTTCTGGGTAAGCGCGCTCCATTGGCTTCTTTATCACTTAATATTAAGCGAATTGTGACCAAGCACGAACATAATGAATAAGAAAGAGGTGGTTGGAGTTTCTTTCTTCTATCGGTTACATTTTGGAGAATTATTTGAAATAATTCCGCCTGTTCCGTTTTATCCTCGGACGAGCAAGGACACGGCAAGAACGGTAAACCAAAACTCGAAAAAAGCGTTTTGCGTCTACATTCATAATGCGAACGGCTAAGCTATGAAACTCTTTGCCAAAGTCCTTCTTCCCTGATAGATATAGGGTGACGGCACCAGTAATGGACACGACACCAATTATGGACATTTTTTTCGTTGAACGCATTTATTAAGCAACTGCACCAAAATTTTTCAACTGGTAACACTAAAGCATAACCAATAGACATTTTAGCTGTCATTTTGACACACGTCACCAAAATCGGCCATTTTGTTCTAAGATGGCTGCGAAGTGAGATCTTGTCGTACGCGCGGTGGCCATTCAAATCCGTTTTTATTGTTGAAATCGTTAAGGAGGTGAGTACATATCTGTGCATGGTGTTACATTGTGTTGTGTTGTAATGAGATTTGATGTTATTTTTGCTGAATAATACTATATTGCAAGTAAATTGAGCTAAGTTAAATATGCCCAATCACAGCAATACCTTTTTTCGTGGGGTTTGTCAATTACTGGATTTTATATTTTACGAAATGCAGTAATGGACAAGTGTCCATACTTAAGTTTGTTATTTCTTTTTCAGTTTATTCTATTAAATTATTTGATTTGTTGCACTAAACATTTGGGTTGAGTCGATTTTGTGATTGCTCTTTATTTTCCAATAATGGACGATGTCCATAATTGGGTATATTTAGCTGTCCATAATTGGGTACTTTGTTTTGTTCTAGATGGCACCAAAGAAAAACTACACCCCCGAACAAATGGGGAGGGCATTAGATGCTGTAAGGATGGGAGAAAAAATAAGCACAGCTGCCGTCCGGTTTGGGGTCCCTCGAATAACTTTGTACAACAAAGTCACAGGCAAAAGTCCTGCAGTTTGTGCTATGGGGCCCCAAACTATACTCACCGCAGAGGAAGAGGCCATTCTGGTAAAATGGTTGGTGGCAATGGGTGAAAAACACTTTCCCATTAATAGGCAGTTATTGACAGAGAGCGTGCAAAAAATTATGTTGGATCAAGGGAAGGCCAATCCTTTTACAAATAACAAACCTGGAAAAAAGTGGTTTTCATCATTTTTAAAACGACATCCAGATATAACAGAAAAAACAGCACAAAATCTTTCGAAATCTAGGGATGACGTTACCGAAGAAGGCATCCGTAGATGGTTCGATGAAATAACGACATACATAGAAGGTATAGGTTTAAAAGATGTTTTGGATGAACCCAGCCGGATATTTAATACCGACGAAAGCGCATTTTTTTTGTCACCCAAAGCAGGTCGAGTTCTTTGTAAACAAGGAGAAAAACATCTTTACCAGTTCTGCGGTGATGAAAAAGACAACCTAACTGTCTTACTCACTGCCAATGCCACCGGTCAATTAGCACCACCAATGATAGTGTTCAAATATGAAAGATTGCCAGCGCACATAACAGCCACTGTTCCTGAGAATTGGGGCATAGGAAAATCGGAATCAGGGTGGATGTGTGGAAGCACATTCTACGAGTATATGGCAAATATTTTCAATCCATGGCTGGAGGAGCAAAATATACCAAAACCCGTTCTGTTTTTTTTAGATGGCCACAGATCACATTTAACATTACATCTATCAGAGTTTTGCTCCGCAAACGGCATAGAGCTCATTGCTCTGTACCCCAACTCAACCCATATCCTTCAACCAATGGATTTAGCAGTCTTCCGCCCTTTGAAAGTTGCCTGGAAGAAAGAAGTCTCAAAATGGCAGCTGAATAATTTAGGTAAAGTCCTGAAAAAAGATTCATTTGCTCCAGTGCTAAAAGACGCTATTGCCTCACTATCAGAAGAAAGTATTCGGAATGGGTTCAGAGCTGGAGGTTTACATCCTTTCGGACCGGACTACATTGATATGAGTAAAATAAAAAAAAATATTATTATTATTAAATTAGTTGGAAATTGTACTTGGAAATTTAAGACTGATCATATTGAAAGTTCAAAGAGCGTTAATAAAAGTTGATTTGTGACATCATTTGTTTCATTTTTGTATTCTATGCATAAGTGTCCATTAATGGATGTTCATAATTGGGTCTATGTCCATGACTGGGTGTCCATTACTGAATTTTTGATGTCCATCATTGGCGATTTCGTAAATTTCAATATATATTTTTTTTATTAATTCTATATTAAACATACAGAATTTTTGGTTTTGTTTAAACGTTCTTCATGTATTTGAGTGCAAAAGAAAAAATCACCATTTTTGTATCGTAAAAAAACATCCAATTTTTAAACGAAATTCAAATTTAGAGCGCTTAACATGTCAATAATTGGTGCCGTCACCCTAGTCTTCAGATTTTTATGGCGCGAGTGAATTTTATCGGTTTTTATCAGTGAGCGCGCTTCAACGAAGGCTCCAACATCGCTTAACATCAGACAAGCTGGTCAAGAGACATCTATCTTTAAAAAAACATTCCTATAAATATTTTAAACATCTCTTTCAAAAGTAGACAACTTTTAAGAACCATTAAAGGGCTATTCGTGTACGATCGTGCATGTGCCAAATCCTTATAATTTCGTAGCAGCTGCGCAGAGGCAGTTTCGCGGTATTCCACACATTGTACTAGCCGATATGCTCAAATAAGGCATATTATTAAATGCAAATGAGATGCTACTTTAATAATAAGCCTGTATTAATAAGATGCCATGATCTTTGTTACGTCGTAATAATATAGGTTATTATGCGTTTTATATTTTAATTATTTCATTAACAGTGGACTTGGGGAAATAAAATAAATAGTCTGTATGTTAATTAAAAAAGTTGTTACGTAATTAACAATGGATAAAGTTTTTAATTACTTTTTCAATTTCTTTATGAAGTTCGATAGAGTTCTTTTAATCTTTAATGCGAAAAGAATAGTGTTATATATATATAAGTTTAATGTGTGTGTCTGTCTCTAGTCTATATCTTATTTTTACCGGATGACGTGTTTTAGTAGAGAATTTCGTATTTTTAAGCTACAGAGTTGGCAACGATTCAAAATAGGAATACCTATTGGGTTATAAAATTATTAATTTAATATTAATGCACGGTTTTGACTACTAACTGGCAAGTTTCTTTTTTATTTAATTGCCACGCTTGGCAGGCGGGTTGGCGATCGCAGGGCGTAGCTCCTCGCTCCAGTGACGCTGCTGCCCATCATGGGCCTATGGTATTTAAACACCCCTTTCATCGTGATGGTTATGCCGCCAGCAGTTGGGTGCCAAAGAGAATCGTTTTTTATTCGGCAGGATGCACCACGGGCAGGTGAGGGTGACTTATCCCCCTTAACAAAAAGGTATTCATAAATAAGAATACTCCCAGTTATCTGCAAGTTAATATTATATGGACTACTTATTACATGCCATTGACGCATTCGGGCATATAATAGTGAAATAACACTAACATTTATGTTAATTTATTATAAAAGATACGACATTGCTAATAATATTATGCTGTCCATTTTACATGCGTAGGTACAATTCAAATCTGAAAGTCAAGCAAAGGATATACATAAGTATAAATGATGGTTATAGATATACAATATACATTTATGGCTGTGTTTTCCTTCATCATCATCAGTCTATTGCAGTCCACTGCTAGACATAGGCCTCTCCAGTTGCTCGCCACTTAAGGCAAACTTTGAGCGAAGCCCCATTAGTGCGTTGCGCCGCGTCGTCGTAACGGAACAGCGCATTGTATGCCACACCTGCGTTGCGACGACGCGCGATGTCGCAGCGCAAGAGCGTCGCAGCAACACTGGCTGCGTCTCAGTTCTGCCGTCACTGTTTGTCGTCACGGCGGCGTTTCGACAACGCAGCGCATCACCCTCCCTCTCGCTTCGTCTCTCGTCCGTCGATCCGTTGAAACGTCGCTCGCGACAACGCAACGGTCTAATGGGTCATGTCATAAAAAATATATGGAAAACGACGCGGCGACGACGCTGCTACGACGCAACGCAGCGCAACGCAGTAATGGGGCCTCGCCCTTTCTGGAGGACATACTCACAATCGCCACGCTGGGCAGGCGGGTTGGCGATCGCAGGGCGTAGCTTCTGGCTCCGGTGACGCTGCGGCACATCATCGGCCTGTGGTACTTAGCTACGCCTTCTATCGTGATGGTTAAACCGCCATCAGTCGGTATGCCTATACACACTCTCTCTATAAATCCCGTGGGTGACGTAAGAATAGAATATGGGATTTTTTTTAGATTTCTGCTTCTAAGCTGATCGTAGGATTTACCCGCCAGACTTGCAACATCATCATCATTACCAGGCTATTACAGTCCACTGCTGGACGTAGTCCTCTCCAGTTGCTCGCCACTCAGGGCAAACACCTAGAGGATATGCCCATAATCACCACACTGGGCAGGCGGGTTGGCGATCGCAGGACGTAGCTTCTAGCTCCGATGACGCTGCTGCCCGTCATCGGCCTGTGGTATTCAGCTACGCCTTCAACTATGATGGTTATACCGCCATCAGTCGGTTGCCAGCGCCTCGTTTGCTGTTCAGCAGGATGCACCACGGGCAGGTGAGGTTGGCTTGGAGCGAAAAGATGATAGGCCGCTCCCTTACATCCCTACTTGCAACAACCGTGGTGAAAAAATATTTCATGTATACAATTGACCTCTCTATAGATGTAGTAGGTATAGATAGTAGCCTGCACTAGTACTTAATGAAATATTATGCCCTTAGGATAGCTCCATAGACTTCAAAATACCTAGATTTGACAACAACTCAAGTGTCCGCACCCGAGTGTTCGACTTTTCTTTTCCTGGACTCTTAGTTGTCAAATCGTTTCGATTCTGCTGAAATTACAGCACTGTATTTATATATAGTTTAATTTGAAGTCAATGTATGAAAACAGTATTGTCAGCACTTCGTTGAATATTTATATCCTTAGTTGGTGTCGTTAAATTTTATAAACCAATTAAGTGTCTACCTATTGGAAAGAAAAAAATGTTTTGTAGATGCGACCAAAAGTTGTTGGTCAATGACTTTTTAATATGACCGCCGACGGTAGTCACAGATGTCATCAGTGAGGACTGACATTTAGTATGCCCGTGCTTCAAATCCCGGGTAGGGTCTAAACTGTTATAGAATAGAATATCGTCATCATCATCATCAGCCTATTGTAGTTCACAGCCGGACATAGGCCTCTCCAGTTATTCACCACTTAGGGCAAACATCTGGAGGAGGGTTGGATCGCAGGGCGTAGCTTCTCGCTAGGGTGACGCTGCTGCCCGTCGTCGGTTTGTGATATTGAGCTACGCCTTGAATTGTGATGGTTATACCGCCACCAGTCAGTTGCCAGCGTTTCGTTTGTTATTCAGCAGGATGCACCACGGGCAGGTGAGGTTGGCTTGGAGCGAAAAGATGATAGGCCGCTCCCTTACATCCCGAACTGCACACATTTTACATTATTCATTGATTCTGAATTCTATAGTAAAAAAACGCAAACATACATAATCCAAACAAAAGATAAGCTACATTCAGACTGTTAATTAATAACAAAAAAATAACTGAGCATCTACTCGATATCACCCAGATAACGTAGCGAATCCATCACATTTCCATTGTCGACGGATAGGATTAAAAAAAAACGCAGTCCGCTCCTATAATGACCCCATTGAAGCTAAGTGGGTCATTCCACCCTTGCCCTAAGGTCAGTACCCTGTAGTAACAGGACCAATGGTTTTTTCTCGTTGGCTGGAGGGTCATTTTTTATCCGGCTCCCTAGCGCCTGATTTTTGTTAAATGGGTACCGTTAAACATCGGTCCACGTGGGGACGATCCTTCGGGACGCGTCTCGGGATTTCTGGGAAGCGTGACGTAATATTGTTCGTTTGTTTTTTATTATCTTCTAACTATTATTTGACGTTTATTTAATACTGTTCATTAGGAGTATTGGTTTTGCATCGCATAGATATTAGTAGGGATGTTTCGGGTTTTAACTGTTTATACTAGAAATAAATACATAATATACCTATTTGGTAGTTTCTTTAGGGGCTCCATGTAAATAAATAGCCCAAGACATATATGCGACACAGCGCCATAGTCTCAAATGAAGCCGAAGCTTGTACTATGGTTACTAGACAACTAATAAACTTACCTAGATACATTTTTTTTGGAAATATATTTTGTTATACTCCAAGATTTATATATGTCTACTGCTGGACAAAGGCTTCTCCCAATAACAATTGGTATTTGGGTTTTGCCTTAATCAGCACACTTGGCAGGCCGGTTGGTGACCGCAGTAGGTTTTATTTGTACCCAGGATAAACAAGCTGCCCGTTTTCTAATATCCACGGGATGTTCCCATTCAGAAACCAAACGTACACCATCACTCCACAAGCACAATCTATTAAAAACTCCATGGATGCGCGGGCGCATCTAACTGGAGACAAATCCGTGCGTGGCGCGCGGTGTGCGGCCCTTCCGCATTCCTGCCGGCCGCCGACCCACTGCTCCACTGGCCGCGTATCCCTGATCCTGCCGTGCGCTGCATCGATATCGATGAAGGATTGTCGATACTGTCTCTTAGTAAACTGCAAAGCATGTTTTTGAAAAAGTATGCCTCTACATTATATTTTTATGAAAGGAAAAGTATCTTTTTATCAAACTATAATAAAAAATTTAGTATACGACAAAGGACGTTGAAGGATAATACCATTTGAAACATCGCTCCCTAATCGCATGTCCAATATACATACACAATAATAAAACAGGGAAAAGTATGCCTCTACATTATATTTTTATGAAAGAAAAAGTCTCTTTTTATGAAACAAAATAAAATAAAATATAAATAAATATTTGGAATTTTGTATGACTAATTAATTAGAATATTGTTGAATTCGTAATACGAGTTAGCACGTCGTTAACGAACGACTGAATGTGTTGGACTTTAGATGCGTAAGATCGTACATGAACATATTCTGGCAAATAGAATAGAAATAATCAATCAATCAATCAGCCCATTTCCATCCACTGCTGGAACTTTTTTTTTGTTGCACCGGGTCAGGTCCCTCCCATGTTCGAAAATATGGATTAAATTAATGAAAATTGACTTTGATGAATTTTAATTCGTATGTATATTCGAACACGAGAGGGACAAATGGGAGGGATTTATGATGCAAATGTACGCGATCCGTACGATTTTGGTGGTACGGGCCCTGAGACCAAAACGGTACCACGGTACCTGAACCCACGTTTTTCCCAGAGAACGCTAACCATTTTGATCTATGGCAAATAAATGATTTATTTAATTACATATTTAAGAAATGTCTGTTTTTGTCTGTTCACATTAAACTTCAGTACTGCTGATAGGATTTAAATTTATTTGGGGGATTTGCTTAGTCTTCACGCTTGGCAACCGGGTTGGTGACCGCAGTAGGTTTTATTTGTACCCAAGTAAACGCTGTTGGCTGTTTCCTGGCGCTCCCTTAGGGCGAGGCCCCATTAGTGCGTTGCGCTGCGTTGCGTCGTCGCAGCGTCGTCGCCGCGTCGTTTTCTATATATTTTTATGACATGACCCATTAGACCGTTGCGTTGTCGCGAGCGACGTTTCAACGGATCGACGGACGAGAGACGAAGCGAGAGGGAGGGTGATGCGCTGCGTTGTCGAAGCGCCGCTGCGACGACGGACAGTGACGGCTGGACTGAGACGCAGCCAGTGTTGCTGCGACGCTCTTGCGCTGCGACATCGCGCGTCGTCGCAACGCAGGTGTGGCATACAATGCGCTGTTCCGTTATGACGACGCGACGCAACGCACTAATGGGGCCTCGCTCTTAATTGTTTTCTATGACACCCGCAGGATGAGATGGGTGACTCCTCTAGTTACCAAACTTTGATAAATATCGATAAAATATGACATCTCGTTGCACATCACTAAAGCGAAGCTATAATAGAGGTTGCTTGCTTCCTAGCTGGCAAGATTACAACCTACCACAGTACCAGTATCGACATCATGTAACAAATACTCATCGGATGGTTTATGACACTAGTTGACTAACCACTGTCTTCCCAGAATCGTCTTTCTTATTAGAACTTAGAATTCTGACTCATGTTACATTACATAAAGCCTGACTTTAAGTACCTAACTTACCTATAAGTGTACTTAAGTGTCTTACAGATGAGCTTTTAGTATAAGTTCCTGTATTAATAAGATTGTATAAAAAACTGATAATTAAGTATTTTAATACAATGCAAACGCTAACCCACCAAACTGAAATACGAATATGAATATAATTCTTGGCAATTATATTATATCATATAGTAGCCAAGGGTAATTATGCCAATTAAATAAATAATTATTAGCTAAGTTTAGGTTTACTAGGCATTTTGTTGTTTTACTCAGTCTGAATGCTTCTTTTCTATCCTTAGTTACCTTTTTTAAAAGGGAATGCGTTACGCACCGCTCCTTCAGGGTAATTTCGGGGGAAGTCAGCGCGTTTTTTTATAAAGACACAGTCTTTCGGCAGTAAAATGGCTAGATAAAATACTTGTAACATAATTAAGTTAGCATATTTTCACAAATAAATTACATCTAATTTCTTCACAACTCTATAAGCTGTTAAATCGATAGCTAATTTATAAGAAAAAGAGAAACAACCATAAAACAAATAGATTCATCGATAATATTACGTAACATCACTACGCTTAACGGGTCCCAGCCCTACATAACTTACATAGGTACCGCTAAACCATACATCAAAGCTAGTGCTTGGTAATAGCTTATTAAAGGGCGTGCTTATCTGAATGGTCGCGATTATACCGTGTAAGGAATTCGGCCTAACGGCCCTTTGTACCTCCTCTCTCTTATGAGCTCCTGGTACCTTGTTTGTTTAGATATTGATATTTGTATTCCTTTTTTTGTCTCCTTTGTCTAATGGTCGTGACGAATGATGAAGATATACAAAAAATCGATTCCGGATTGAACTGGACAACTAAAGAAATTAAAAAAAAAAAAAGTTATTATTTCAGACAACTTAGATGCATAGCTTCTTATTTCTTATTAATTATATTAATATTCTTATGTTTACAATCTTGCAAGATAGATTACAATATAACGGCTTTTACAATTTTTAACTGTGACGCCAATTAAACTACTTTAAACTTTGAGTAATTTATTATACTGGTATAACTGTATTACAACTAGACTTATCACATTTTAAATAATTATTCGTCGAACATAGATTTCCCTCGATGTCTGTCTTCGGTCCAAGCTGGTAAAAGAATGAATCGCTTGCTTCGTCCATCCGCCCAGCACAGCTTCTCCCTCCATTTTTTTCCCGCCTATTTTGCCGACAGAGAGGCGCGCTGTCCATGTTGCCATGTAATTTTTGTGTTGCCACTTAATTCTTACAAAATATACTAAATAATGAAGGCAATAATTAGACAAATATTAAAAATCATGACATTCGGCCATCCGACAGCGTGCCGTCTCCCGACGCACCACTATATAATAATTATTTAAGGAAAAAGCCAATCGAAACAATCATTTAACAATATATGATTACACTTAAGAGACAAATAACATATGATTCAACCAATCGTGCTAAAGCGCCGTCTCAATAAAATGAGAACCTGACATTAGAACTAAATGAATAACACAAAAACAGTTTGACTTACAACAACAAATTACTGCTAAATTACAACCTTGCATGTCCTCGTACAATATGTATGCCATATAAAATCATGACATTCGGTGGTAGTATTCCAATTGATTGACACAGTTTTCAAAGTATACACATATGAGACTAACATGTGACAGGAACAATTGAACAAATGTCTTAAAATAAATAGTTGACAGCTAGGTGTATACCTATATATAATATATAAAACTTAAATTAAAAAGAAAACAATAAAAACTAATATTACATACTTAACTATTTACTGTGCCTATGCACACGATAGACATAAATGTGAAAGAAAAAGAGAAGCCTAACTAGCCGCTACTAGACGATACACTAGATTCAAATACTTTACTAATAACATCTTCACTAAAGTGTTATAAAAGGAGAAATGAGGAATACACATTGGTTCCAAAAAAGAGACCTTGTGATGATAATTGCAAAACTGTTTGTAGTTTACAGGTCTGACAGTGCGAGTCAGATCGTTCTCAGGTTAGTAACTAGCTTTGTCCTGTGCAGAAAATCTCGGCAGCTTCTTTGCTTTTCCCTCTCGGTCGCAAAAACGTTTTAAAACAGTGATTCTGAAACACATTAGTAAGTAAATACAACCTCCAAAAAAATACTATTTTAATGATACCTATTGGTAGCCAATTGGAAAATGTGAACAAATTTGAATTCATTAATTATTTTGAAAGTTCAAATTCACTATTATCTTGTGACGACATTTGATATAAATAAAGTAGTATTGTTTACAGTTCTTATTCAAAGCCTTGATGCAAAATAAATTTGACAGTGTATGATCAAAGTGGTGACCATTGGGAGAGGCCATTGGGCAGCACTGAAAACTGGCCAATCCACTGTGTCAAATCCAACTGAAAACTGGTTACGACATTCAGACTTATCAACCCCTCCAATAGCCAGTGGCAATTAAGTAATGAACGTACGTACAAATAAATAACAATATTTTGTTATTGTGTCTTATCTCTCGGTGGTAAAGAGATATTTCTGACACCAAATATATTTATACGCCTTTACAGGCAGACCCAACTATAACTATTTGTTTATTTTATTGTAACCTGTTCTGACAAACACAATTTGATTTGGTTTGATGAATCTCTAATGGTCATTAGGTCGCCCACTATGACAAAGATCAAATTGTCATTCATCTTATTAGAAAAAATCGTAAAATATAATGATCACAGGGATATAGCGTAACCTTCTTTAGGACGAGGTTATCCATAAACAGTAGACATCCCATATAGACTGTATAACTACATTCAACCTTCCAGAAATAAAGTTTGTAAGGACCGATGATCTCCCATGATGGTCTTAAAATAAATTATTCACACCATTTCCCTACATTAGCTATAATTAATAACCAATTTAATGAGTAGATACGTAAATTCAGGTCGTTTTCCAAGCCCAATGAAATTCAGTGACATTGTCCCAATGTTGAAACATAATCATTAAAGTGTTTTACTGAAATTTATTGTCCCTCCCAATTTCAAACCTATGATACGTCCACCCTTAACCAAATCTCCCTTCGCCTCCTAGAAAACCTCAAACCCCAAAGAAGTTATTTGTTAGCCAGCAGATAGTTTGATCTCGCTAGACTCTGTTCAAACAATTGAAAGTACTCTCTGTCCCTTGCTTATATTTATATGAGGTGCGAGTCCCTGTTAAAACTCACCCAGAGCTATTAATTTAAGACTGTACGACATTCCAGGTCCAAATAAATTAATCATGCCTTCAATGAAAACAGCTGTGCATTCAAGGAACAGTCGGTCATTGGCTGTCAAATTATATAATAAGTTACCCATGAACGCAAATGATATGACAATTAGTAAGCTTAGAATATGGCTTATTCAACATTGTTTTTATTTTAAAAGAATATTTTGACCACACGTGTGACTTGCTTTGTTTACTTTGATTTTTAATGATATTTTGAAATTATGGTATGTATGTGCCTTATAATGTTATTCTGGTTGTATAATTAGGTGTTCTAATAATTTAGTTATTTTGACGTATAATGAATCTCATTTGTATGTATTCAATTCAATAATTAATTTAATTTGATATGTAACAATCTACTTAATTTGACAACTTGACATAATATTTGTACGCTCTGAATGTGTTTACTTCTTTAATATACATAATCATCTGTTATATTATGTACCGCACTCTAGCAATAAACAAATTCCTACCCCAGAGGCAAGTCCACTAATATTGCGGGAATAGTTCATGAAATATTTTGACGCATGTGAAAGTAAACAATATGCCAGAGATGTACTCTGATTTGTCACGAGCGTGCATGGCGCAGACCACCCTTGATACCACACTTGGACATCGAGCTGCTCTAAGTGGACTAGAGTACCTAGTGCCCTACATTTCTATAGTTAGAACGTTCCCCTTTTTTTATTAATATAAAATAAATAATAATCACGTACGTGTAC
This sequence comes from Conogethes punctiferalis, assembly GCA_031163375.1. Lineage (NCBI taxonomy): Eukaryota > Metazoa > Arthropoda > Insecta > Lepidoptera > Crambidae > Conogethes > Conogethes punctiferalis. The sequence goes on along the minus strand of CM062098.1, from coordinate 7,953,033 downwards.
TTAAGTTATGTAAAAAAAATGTCTATCCAATAAAAATCGTTCCCCGCATACAATTCAATTGAGATAACCAAATACATATTACAAAATCCCTAGAAAAAACTATCAGCTGCCGCTGTACTAACCTCAGGGCCTGTATCGCAGGAACAATTACAATTTATAATTGTAAATCTATAACAAATTAACTGGAAGGTCCGGTTTTATATCCATATTAGGGGGGGCAAACCTCTTAGTTTTCCACCCCAGTTAGGTAGGTTTGTGCCCATCGTGCCTGATGTGTATATATGTGATAGTGTATGTACTTATAATAAATAATAATAAATAACCCAAGACATGCCACGCTGGGCCACTCATCGCCATCTAGCCCCAAACTAAGCCTAACATGCTTCACTTAGGGAACCATTCAATTTAAATGGGCACCATTTAAAAAAATATTTCGGTGATCAACATCCCATTACATACCAAACTGTACCATGATATATCCTTACATAAGAAATGCCATCCGTCATAAATTTAACACTGAAAATGGATGTACCTACGCAGGTTCTAAATTTTAATAAATTCAATAGTACCTATTACGTATTAGTGTTTGTACATATTAGTTTAGCTTAGGTTTTATTTATTTACTTTTTTATTTATAACATGTAACCCATCTGTAAATACCACGGGAAATAAATGGTTTTGTCATATAGTACCAATTCATTTCGATGTCACTCACTAACTTTGACAAGTTGATACAGGCACAGCCCAGTTTTAAATTATCTATCCATGTATCTCTGTAGTGAATAAATGTCTTATATGGAAAAATAAAAAGAGTAATATCAAAACAAAAACAAATCGACCGCCCCGGGTTCTGATAGTGTCAATCTATAGAATTACTTACATTCACATAGATTTAAGTACAGTCTAATATAAAATAAATAAAATTATACTACGAGCCACCAAGACTTCCCTGATGACAACGGACAACATCACACGGATACTACGAGCTGCTCGCCTGCATCGACATCCACCAATGGTCCCTTGCTGCTTGTGCCTTGAGCAACTCGTCTGCGGCCCTTTGGACTCCACCAAGCGGAGCAGTCATCATGTCGTCAATTGCCATTACTTCTGCAAAGGAAAATTACACCGCCGACGTAATCCATTCCAGAACACATTGTGTACCTACTTTGTGAAATATCATCTATATCCCTATTGGCGAACTGACAAGAACTTTAGAAATCCCATCTATCGTTTGCATTTATTTGAAATAGAGGATTAAAAAAAATACAAGCCTCGGCTCAGTCCGGATATTATTACATTAATTTTAAGACTTAGTTAAATTATAATTGGTAAAATTCATTAGTACCGATTCATTAAACATACATAGCTCCTTAGAGGGGTCTTGTCTTACTTAGGGACAAACATAATAAATAAATAAAAATCCATGGAACATTACAAATTAGGACAGTTAGCATCGGTGTATGATAATATCCGCAATAGTGCGAAACTGTGTCGCGGGGTTAACGTTAACGCCCACCTCCTGATTTAGACGGATTATATCCCAAACAAAGAATACAATGATGAGTATGTGTATGAATGTGTGTGTATGTGTATGAATAAGTGCAAGAAAATAATTTATTACATAAATAATCTCCAATTACTTGTGGAACGCACATGGCTCCGTAGAGACACACATGGCCCCCAATTACTTGTGGAACGCACATGGCTCCGTAGAGACACACATAGCCCCCAATTACTTGTGGAACGCACATAGCTCCATAGAGACACACATAGCCCCCAATTACTTGTGGAACGCACATGGCTCCGTAGAGACATACTTAGGCTCCAATTACTTGTTTAATAATATATTAATTCATTTATTTGAAATCAACAGCGTATCCATTAGATTTCATTAATGAGTATATGTTATACCAAATTATTAAGGCCTATTGGCCATGGCTCTGTCATTTCAGATTTCCTTAAAAATTCAAATTTAATCAATATAACATTCGATTGTGCGTTGTGCGTGCGTGTATGTGTACGTGTGCGTGTGTCTTTATATCTCTTCACAGGGTACATGTTACAGGCTATTATAAAACTTGTGACATAATGTGTGATGAGACGGATGCCTGGCCTAGGCAAGTGAATGCACGTGCTTCAGGTCATTAGGCTCAAACATTAAGAGGCTCACGGCCGGCTCAAGTATTAAGAGCTAAAAGCTAAATACTTATTTATTTATTTATTCTTTATTGCAAGATAGAAATAGTGCACAAAAGGCGGACTTAATGCCGCATAGGCATTCTCTACCAGTCAACCATTGGGCTAAGCAGAAATAAATGTAGGTAGTGTGCTGCAGAGTTCAATAAAATTAAACAGCAAAAATTACTTAAATAAATACATACACATAAAGCAAAATAATACAATATAGCTCATATTAATATAATATACACATACATATAAAATAATATACATATATATAAATAATGGTAAGGACGACGACAGAGTAGTGAGACGACTTCGTTAATGCTTCATTTACTTTCTTATTAATATTTCTTTAATACTTCATTGTGTACATGCTAAAAATTACATAATTATATACATACATATATATTTTTTAAAGTACGTGTGTGTGTGTGTGTGTGTGTGTGTGTGTGTGTTTGTGTGTGTACGAGAGAATCTGGTGCGGTAGCAGTATCAGTAAAAATCAAACCTTTAACACCCCTCTCTTCACCTATATAAATTAAATTACTTGTGGGAGTAGTGGTAGTGGCATACATAGCCTTCTCTTGTACATGTAACTCCACGACATTTATAGCCTTAAATTTTGTGAAGCGTATGCAATCTAAGCGAAGTAATCTTTGAACATACATACATATTTTAAACTAAAATAGGCCATTTACTCAATACTAAGGCCAGAAATATAACCAAACCAAATATATCAACTTTCATTGGTATACCTATATCGTTGTATTTACTAAAAGACATTGGGAAGGAATTAGTACGTACGTATAATACAAGCTCTGCCTAGCTTGTGTTATAATAACTGTGTACCGCATAAGTAAGCAAATGGACACAAAAAGTTAATGCACCGCTTACAATCAGTCTGTCACATAGCATTTTGACCTCATTCTAAGCTACACTTAACGCTCAGATTCCTATGACGCGATAGGCATTGTTAATTAGTCTGACGAGCGATATCTGGCATAGCAAGCGAAAAATACTGTTTCGTTTCCAGTTGTGATATACAAAATGTAACTCATGTAATCAAATAAATTACTTTCTCACTTTCTCTTCTCTTCACAAAATTTATCTTCTCAATAACGGCGCAATTTCAACCAACGTTTAGCTTTTTCTAATACCGACCGCAGTCTAACGTTTTATCGCAGACCAACATTGTTAAAGAGTAGCCTTAACCAAATGGGTCGTGCGATAAACCTTATTAGGCTTACAAGAGTAACATTAACAAAGAGTTGCCTTGTTCGAACATTACTCAAGTTGCAGTCCGCTCCAGAAAATACTTATGCAATAAATATAAAAATTCTAGCACCGACGTTTGCCAGCGAATCCGTCGCGGACTATTATCAAGGAGTTGCCTTGACCAAATAGAATCCGCGACAAATTATTTCAGGCAGACCAACAAGAATAGCACTATCAAAGAGTAGCCTTGATCAAATATTATTCAAGCTGTTGTCAGTGCTGGCGAAATCCAATCGCCATATTATTTCAAACACTCGCATATTATTTCAATACTACCCGCCAAGTAACATTGTTAGAGAGTAGCCCCAACCAAATGTCCGTGACGGCATTACTTATTATGGAAAAGAAGAGAAGAGAAAAATAAAAGCTGAATTTAAAGAAAAATTACAGTGACGGCCTTTAATATCTTGTCTATATTAATATCTCGTGTATATTAATATTAATTATAATAATTTGAAGAGTATTTCTACTCCGTACCTTGTAGGCTGCAGGTGTCTTTCCGCTTCCGAATTGTGACGCCAATTAAACTACTTTAAACTTTGAGTAATTTATTATACTGGTATAACTGTATTACAACTAGACTTATCACATTTTAAATAATTATTCGTCGAACATAGATTTCCCTCGATGTCTGTCTTCGGTCCAAGCTGGTAAAAGAATGAATCGCTTGCTTCGTCCATCCGCCCAGCACAGCTTCTCCCTCCATTTTTTTCCCGCCTATTTTGCCGACAGAGAGGCGCGCTGTCCATGTTGCCATGTAATTTTTGTGTTGCCACTTAATTCTTACAAAATATACTAAATAATGAAGGCAATAATTAGACAAATATTAAAAATCATGACATAACCGACTTCGAAAAAAGGAGGAGGTTCTCAATTCGTCTGTATGTATAATATTTTTTTTTTTTTTTTTTTTATGTTTGTTCACCGATATTTCCGTCAATTATGGATGGATTTCAAAAATTTTTCGACAGTTCGACAGAGGACACTTCCGAGGTGGTCCCATTATCACCAAGTCAGGATCTGATGATGGGATCCTGGAGAAATTGAGGACAACAACCGAAAATTGTATGCTCATATGGTGTTTTTGTTACGTAATCAAATTTTACTCAGGTATATGCTTCCGGGCGTCAACATCTGGTGCTGATGATGAAGCCACAGAACTCCTTAACGGTTAGGAGTTAGGGGACAGTACTGACATTGGTCGATATTAAACTAGGTAGTAGTATGTACTTATGCAGGGCTAATAGGGCAGGTGATTTGGTAAGTGATATGCTTGATTCTAGATCGCAAAGTCTTCACTTGACTTAAAGCAAAATTTTTCATTCCTAAGTAAAACTCTTAAGGACATTAATTAGCCTTTATTCAAGGTCACAGCACATTAACGCAACTAAAAATAGAGAAATAAAATTATTTTTTTAAAAAAATTAAACCGACTTCAAAAAAAACACAAACGACCAAAACTAAAAAGCGATAAATAACGTAAGTAATTCTATCCTTAATACATAATTATTTAAATATTACAATTATCACTTATTTTTGAAGTCGGTGACAGCCAAACAAATAAATGTATATTGTCGTGTGGATTTGCCGGCCGCGCGCGTCATACAACAACAGTCTACGTTAGTTACCGAGAGGCTGGCACCGACTTCAAAAATAAGTGATAATTGTAATATTTAAATAATTATGTATTAAGGATAGAATTACTTACGTTATTTATCGCTTTTTAGTTTTGGTCGTTTGTGTTTTTTTTGAAGTCGGTTTAATTTTTTTTATACGATGACATGTTGTACACCGAATCGTGTTTCACCAAAGTTTGTTTCTGAGGTCACCCTTAGCACCAGGTTCCACAGCGACTGTTTTTAAATCTAGTTCATCATCGTCATCATCATCAACAGCCTATTGCAGTCCACTGCTGGACATAGGCCTCTCTTGTTCGCCACTTAGAGCAAACTTCTGGAGGATATACCCATAATCGCCACGCTGGGCAGGCGGGTTGGCGATCGAAAATCTAGTTGTTGAGCCTTAATCATTTTTTTGGGGGGGATTCGAGGGAAAGAGAGGATGCCTAACGATTGTTCGACATAATTGCAGACTGCAGAGAGATTAGTCGCAGGCAATGGTTGAACGTGCTTTAATCTCTACCTATAATTACTTTTTTACCTTTAATTTTAAGGGGAACACTTTCGTCATACGTTATTTTCCTTTGTAGCGCACACGCGCTTTGTTGTATACGCGAGAAGGCTTAAAAATTGAGTAACTTATTCCGTTTTCCCAACATTGCCCTTCATTGCTTTACTTCTATTGATAGTAGCGTGATGAAAAGTATACTATTATAACCTACTCAGGAGTATGAAGAATAAATTGTACCAAGTTTCGTTAAAATTCATTGAGTAGTTTTTATTTCTATAACGAACATTACAGACAGACCGACAAAAAATATACTGATTGCAGGCATCAGTATCGATCACTAATCATTCCCTGATAGATATTTTGAAAATATATTTAATGTACACAGAATTGACCTCTCTACAAATTTATTAGGCTCGGACAGGCTCGGTGGCTCATTTGGTAGTGACCTCTGCCCTCTGAGCCAAGGGTCGTGGGTTCGATTCCCGCACAGAACAAACATTTGTGTTCATGAACATGTCTGTTGGTATTGGTCTGGGTGTTTTCTATGTATATGTTTTCTATGTATTTATTTACAAAAAAAAAGTATCTAACTAAGTAAGTTTATCAGTTGTCTAGTACCCATAGTACAAGCTTCGGCTTAGTTTGGGGCTAGGTGGCGCTGTGTGGCCCAGCGTGCATGTCTTGGGTTATTTATTTATTTATTACACCTAAGTATAAATTTAACCGAACAAACTTCTATTACCTTTTTTAGACAATAATGCATTATGCACCTTCGCGCCGAACTTCGTGTGTGGGACTCACACCTCCCGAAATAGGAGGGCCCCTAAACTCCCCATTAAGGGCAGCAACTTTACTCGGGTAGCACCGAAGCATACGGCCGCATCCCTGCCTGCCCTGGCCAGCCGCATAACAAGCGGCCGACACTCCTGGGCCCTTACCACCAAAATCGAAAACGATCGTTCGTTGAACGGATTCGCGTACTTTTGCATCATAAATACCTCCCATTTGTCCCTCCCGTTTTCGTTTTTGGTAGTAGGGACCCTGGTCCGGGGAGGGCAAATGTCCCTACCCCCGGCTTCCGGGGAGCGATGGAATGCTGGGTGAATCAATTAACCAGGCTTAACAGCGTTTACCTGGGTACAAATGTAACCCACTGCGGTCACAAACTCGCCGTGGTGACTAAGGCAGGTTCCTCAAAATGACAGTTGTCATTGGACGTTTGTAGGATGAACACGACGAAGAAACAGGGTTAAAAATGAAACCGCTATTGCAAAATAATATAAAACATCTTTATTATCCCATTAACTTTAGTCCATACTTACTTACAAATAATAAATTTAAATTATACATCCTAGGGTGGGATCCTTTCTTTTACGAGAAATAGGGGTTAAATTGCATTCTGCGAACAGTTTACACTCAGTCTTAATTACAGGCAACACTGAACTAATTTAGAATTTTTGTAGTTTTTACTAAACTAGGCATTAAAGTCGAATTTATACTAATTGAGAGCGAAAAGTATAGTTAGCAAAGTAATAATGTATAATCTGTATACATATTCTCGTATTTTGGCAGATTCATGAACTACATACGAGTATTAGGTTCGTGGGCACAATTCTGCCAAAAGAAAAGGTTATCTTCCAAATTGTATATTGTTCCAAAAATATTGTACATAATACCATTTTTTTTATACATATAAAACAAATTTTACAAAGAAAAACTGAACTTTTACAAAGAAAAGCAAAATGTTTGTATATTTTACAATAAAGATTTAAAGTTTACTTTTATATTTTTGAACGTAACTTTAAAAAATGTTTTGTTTTATATTTAATTATTGGAAAATATACTTTTCGCCCTAAAATATCTAGACTATCTAGCTGAAAAGCGAGAGAAGCTCTGGTACATATTTACATGGACAAAGCGGAAGGAAACATGGTAACTCGAATTATGTTGGAAGTTACGTATACACCAGGGTCAAAATAACTATAAATCTAAATATTATGCGTCTCTATTTAAACGGAAAATTTTTGACGGTTCCTCAAGAAATTTACAAAACAAACGAAGAACAACATTCAAAAAAACCTTTTTGCCTCTTTTTGCTTGTCTTTAGATTCTTAACCCTAAAATGCCAATTTACTGACACAAAGACTATTTAAACAAATTTAAATTAGGAATTACGTATAATATAGTTCATCAGTAAAATTGACATTGGACTTACATTTAAATAATTTATTTAAAAAAACAAATGCATGAAGGATATGTGCGTTAATACACAAGAGAAAAATAATTGTCAGTCATATAAAATCTTATACGCTAATGAGTATTTGTATTGAATCGACTATCCAATTATTTTGAGGGGTGAAAATGGTGATATGGTGTGAAATGAGTGGTGATAAGTGGTTTGATGAGGCGTTGCGACGTGTTGTGGAGGTGAAGCCCGACGCAGTTGTTGCGTACTTCTTTTACCTGGAAAGATAAAGAATCCTATGTTAATATAATTCTGTTTAATGCATTCACTTTACATGATACAACACATTTACGATACAAGGCAAGTCCAAGTTGCTATTTATGTGCATGTTTTAAGCTATACACAAAACATGTCTTCTTTTGTTCTTTATAAAAGTTTTGTGTCATGATGGTTTCTAAACGAATACATAAACATTAATATATTTTGTGTTTGAAAGGACACTTCATCAGTGTGTTTCTTAGCTGTAATTCAAGATTAATGATAAAATGAAAATAAGTAAAGTTACATTCTCTTGAAAAAGAGAGACTTCTCTTTATAAAAAATCAATGTGCTATTTTCAATTAGCCTCACAATGTATTTGTCATGTGCAAAACGAGACCGGCCGATACTATCAGATTATTTGTACAGCTCCGTTAATCTTTTTTATGGGCACTTTTATGAGTAGAACCAATTTTACAAACGCATAACCAATTTCCTTCGACCTGTGAACGACGTATTTTATCCGTCAATGACAAATTGGATGAGGTGTAGTGTTGCCGTATTTAACTTTATAAACGTTATGTGGATTAAGTGACTAGGTATGTCATGATTAAAAATCAATAATGATATTTTTGCTGAACTAATTTGATACAAAAATGTTCAAGTGGTCCATTATTATTAAACGAAATATTCAGATCCATTTCACTATCAATTTACCAGCTGCTCAGATGTTTGAATAAATTGCTTATTATGATGTGTTGTAATGGGGGTCTTTTTGGTTGCTGATAAATGTTTTTCTTTCTTTTTTTATGTAAATCTAAGGTACAGTATTATTCAGATAGTCAAGAGTTCGAGACATTAATTGCAATATATGAAAATCTTAGTAAAATTACAGTAAGTCGAATTCCAGATACTATATCTGCCCCTTACATAAATGCTCAAATTAAAATCTTCGTTTGTTAAGAATATGTAATCTTTAAGTGGGTAAATCTAGTGAATGAGCCGCGAAGTTGACAACACTGCCTCGCCGTTCGGCGAACATATTGCCTTAAATAATACCCGATGTAAGATAATACTTGGTCTAAACACGACTGGTTTTTCAATGGCCAATATCTTGTCTTTGCGCACATGCCGTCAGGTGGCCACTGTCAGTTTATGTACTTCTTTTTATTTATGCTCGCATCAACATGCTCTAGTTAAAACAGAAACAACTTTTGTGGCGAAAATTTTATAATGATTATAAAATTGCTTTTGGCCACGGTGTCTTGTCGAGCTCTTAATAGTTGCTTTTTTTTCATAAAAGCGTATAATTGCATGCGTAATAAAACAGAGTGCGTAACTTAGTAGATAATGCGTTAAAGGTGTATTGCGTTCGTCACTTTAGCCTTCGCTTATATAGACTTAGCCTTCTCCTTGTTTCATTACATTATATATCCCTATTTTTTATGCTGTACACACGTTAAGCTATTCAAATCTGTCAAAATATCTAAATGGATAATAGACTCCATTTGTCACGTAATGATAGTTGTATTTTATGAAGTATTTCTAAGAAATTTATTTTTGGGTTTATTTATTGATGTGATCTAAACTGTCTCAAGTAGATCTTGAGCTCGTAGATAAGACAATTCATTATAAATTGCGCAAATTCGCCGACGTTTTCTAGTGGAAGTAATGTTAGCGAACAAAAAGTCGGAACGCCCTTTGATAAAACTTTGACAATGAGTCTTCATAAAAGATGTACGCACAAAAAACGCGTGCGACCACCTAGATCACCGAGTCAAAAGCAGTAATTACTTAGTTACACAGTCGCGGCCGGTTTAAATGTTTTTTGCAATGGCAAACAAATTTTTTAACCATTCGATAATGTTTGCAAAAAGTCTCGTATTGTTTTCGTTTCATTTCTTTTGCGCAACCATCATTTTTACGGAATGCCGTAGTCATTGTTTGACTTTTGCCATTGAAATAAATTGTTTTGTTAATAAAGGCGGCTCGGTGGTGTTTTATGAGTGATGCTAATACTGTGACCAAACGCGTATGTCGTACTTATATTGAAGTTAATAACAAAAACTACAAAAATCTGCGATTAATCGGATTCGGTTCTCGAATAAAATATAAAGTTTAATAACGTAATTATAAGCATTTATTATCTTTAAATCAAGTAGGACATGTTGCAGTTATTGTTCAATAAAAATAACAATGTTTTTTTTATTAAATAACCATACTACACAAGACAGCGCTATTATATTTTTTAAAGATTAAAATTTTTAAAAGGAGCGTATAAATAATTGACAAATTAATATGAAGTACTTAGGTAGGTTGTAGTTTGATGTCATTTGCATTCGACGTATTTTTAAAAAATAGGTAATAAAAATATTGATATAATGACAAACAACATTTACTTGAAAAGTACAAAAACTAAAACCAACATAGCAATTGTAAACTGAATAGACTTGAGTCTGTAAAAGTGCGAAGTTAAAAGATTTGCGCATTTGATTTAATGACTTTACTAAAATGTAAACATGTCATTAGAATACGATATTAATTTTAGCAGATTTTAAATAAAAGTAAAGTAAACAAAGGATTATTAAAATTTGAATTGTTTTAAATTCGCCAATTGCAACATTTTTCATTGCATTGGATGGTTAATGTGCCATTTTCTTATGCTTGATGAGAACTTACTCATTATTATTTATTGTAAATTTTGATTTTGTACTTTCAAAGTAAATATTTACAATAACCAATAGGCACAATTCTACTGAAAAGCTAAACAGTTTTACAGTACAGGTGTAAAAACCTGCTTAAGCACCAATTAGGTGTATCTGTTGCGTCACATCCGCGCGGACAAAGGACGTGTCTTTTAACGCCAGACGCCAATTACAATATCCCGATAACGCTGCTAATTATAATAGAAGCGAACACTGTATCTCGAATGTCCTAAAGGAAAAAAAAACTAGACAATATTTGCCGGCATTCGGCCGAGCGCACCCGCTAACCTGGTCTCCTTGGCCGGAACACCTGTCATTCTTCAATTAAACCTGGCGACACATTGCCTTAAATAATCCCTCAAAACGAACGCTTGCTGCCCTCCTAGCTTTTTTGCATTGAATTTTTCAATGTCCGCGCATTCAAGTTTGACGCGGTCGACAACAGATGGCGCAACCTGTACGCTATTTTTGTAACAAGAATTTTTACACTCATTAATTCCAAATACCGAAATAGTGCAGTCAATGAAGCGAAAAATACGGGCTAACCTCCGAATTTTTTTACTGTGATCCGATTTGCATGAAATTTTGGAATTAGGCTCATCTTACCATTAACTTCAAAAGTGAAAATGATTTGAACTCCGCAACCACCATGGGGGTGGTTGCCACCCCTTCTCGGGGGTCAATGGTTGTTTTTTCAAAATAACCTCAGATATCGATTGAAGATCTAATTTTATGCAAAAAAGTTTCTATAAAGTTTCTCGAAAAATCTAATACTTTTCAAGTTATTGGCAATTGAAAATTCGCAAATTTTTCACGATTTTCATCAGTTTTTTTCAAATATCTCCAAAAATATACGTTTTATCGAAAATTTTATAAGGAACGAAACTGTAGCAGGTAAAAAAATGAACAATTTGGTTTTTTACAAAGCATTCTAAGTGCAATATTAAGCTAGATATTAAAGATCAAAGCCGTTTTTTATTTTATCTGAAATTTCATCGATGTAGTCAATGCCATCTAGCAGCGAGAAAATGCATTTTATGCTTTTTAATCGAAAAGGGTTTTGTAGTGCTTGAAATAAGCTTTAAAATGAGCTTTATCAAAAGTCTTTTGCACGTAAAATAAGTGAGCTATATTGCAAATAAGCGGCGCATCGAATGTTTTTTCTTTTCAATCAATGGGTTTAAATAAGTGCCATTTCCACCAAAACTAAAATTAATCATATTCCGCCTAGAATTAACTTTATTATGAAGAGTTTTATAGATTGTATTAGTTTGGCTGCTTTAGGACACATAGTTTTCAAAAAAGTCACGATTAAGGGAGGCTGTGATTGCGCTGCCACGCGCTCTTTAAACAATCATATCTCCGTCAATTTTTATTTGATAGAAAAAACAAAAAAACCAAATTGTTTGTCAGAAAAATACCTAAATTTTTTATCCCTACACTTTTATACGTATCTGTCGTCATTTTTGAGATATTATGAAAAAGGGGTGGGATTTTTAAAAATATGAAATTCTCGATTTTTTTTTAATCGTGACTTTTTTGAAAACTATGTGTCCTAAAGCAGCCAAACTAATACAATCTATAAAACTCTTCATAATAAAGTTAATTCTAGGCGGAATATGATTAATTTTAGTTTTGGTGGAAATGGCACTTATTTAAACCCAGTGATTGAAAAGAAAAAACATTCGATGCTCCGCTTATTTGCAATATAGCTCACTTATTTTACGTGCAAAAGACTTTTGATAAAGCTCATTTTAAAGCTTATTTCAAGCACTACAAAACCCTTTTCGATTAGAAAACATAAAATGCATTTGCTCGCTGCTAGATGGCATTGACTACATCGATGAAATTTCAGATAAAATAAAAAACGGCTTTGATCTTTAATATCTAGCTTAATATTGCACTTAGAATACTTTGTAAAAAACCAAATTGTTCATTTTTTTACCTGCTACAGTTTCGTTCCTTATAAAATTTTCGATAAAACGTATATTTTTGGAGATATTTGAAAAAAACTGATGAAAATCGTGAAAAATTTGCGAATTTTCAATTGCCAATAACTTGAAAAGTATTAGATTTTTCGAGAAACTTTATAGAAACTTTTTTGCTTAAAATTAGATCTTCAATCGATATCCGAGGTTATTTTGAAAAAACAACCATTGACCCCCGAGAAGGGGTGGCAACCACCCCCATGGTGGTGGCGGAGTTCAAATCATTTTCACTTTTGAAGTTAATGGTAAGATGAACCTAATCCCAAAATTGTATGCAATTCGGTTCACAGTAAAAAAATTCGGACCTATAATGCTTCATTGACTGCACTAAAACATTTAAATTTTTAAATAAAGAATCAACGAGATTTGCTCATCAGCATCAGCATCTTCGAAATAACCTGATTTCATCGTCATCTCAGTATTGCATGGATCGTCAACTAGAACACTTTGTACTAGGGCGGCATAAGTCACGTGGAGATTGAATGTCGTTAGCAGCCTTCTACGTGTTTCTGAAGACCCGGTGAAGCCGGCGTTCGTGTTACGAAAGGACCTGCGGTTGGGCCGATGTGTCTTGTGGTAGACTTAGACCGGAGCGATTTAATTTATGCAATACTGAAATATTAATAAACGTTCATTTCATAAATTAGCTTGCTATAATGCAAGAGCTTTTTGTGATTGAGTCTAGCGAACTCTACAACGATGATTTGCTTGAGTTAAGTATCTAATCCGCCATAAATATCGATGCAGTAAGTAATGGAAGTCTGAAGACGAAAAGATAGGTAGATACACGGAAGTTAATAAATAATGCCTTCCTTTATTGTAAGATCAAGAAAAGCGAGTTATCTTCAGCTTATTACGGGGAGTCGGTGTACCAGGCGCGCAGAGATCGCGAGAGGCCAACTTGTGACGTACCTAGTTTCAATGTTGTTATACGTGAGTCGAGTGTGGGCGTGTTCGCGTGTGTGCGTGAGCGCGTGTAGCCGCGTCACAGTCACAACTACTGACGACATTTTGACGCATTTCGTACTCAAATGTTTATTTTTTATCTCAATCAATTTATAATAATTGTTACAAAAACACACCGAATTATTGAATTGTTCAAATCAATATCACTGTTGAATTAGAATTTCAATTTTATCGCGAGCGAAATGTAAATTCGGAATTTGAAAGAGTTTTTATCGCAACGCGCTGGGCTGACGCGTCGAGGCAAGTGGCGTAAAGCGACTTTTTTCTAATTCGTAAGGTTGACGCTCTCTTGTTCACACGGGGGCACGCCTCGCACGCTCGTGATCGTTGCCTCTAAGAACTGCCTATGCGGAAACACAACTTTGCTATTAACACGCGTTCCTTTGCTATGAGATACTGCCACTTAGTACGTACATAGCTGCGTATGTAAGTGTTCGCTTAGGAAATTTTCTCCACACCGAAGCGTTTCAATACAGACGTTTCTAAACGCGAGCGTGCGGTGTGCATGTGGCTCGTTTGTATACATTTTCCACATGTGAAAGCTGCTGATGTTGTGTTTTCAGATTCGTTCGTGAGCGGTTTCTATGTTTCGTGTACTAGGCGAGCATGGTTCGGCGGGAGGTCGATAGTATCCGCGCACGTGTTTAGTAACGAGCGTATTTTTTGTTTGTGTGCGTTATGGTGTTATCTAATACGTTTTATCTGTTTGTTTATCGGTGAAAACGCGATATGAAAAATACGGGTATGACACCGGCGGAACTAGTTTGGTTATTTTTGTGTTTTCTAATGGGTTTCAAATGTTTGCGAATGTTATATGAGTCACGGAAGTTGTAGGTGCGGATAGATGTCGGTAAGGGTGGATGCACCCGAGTTGACTGTACGCTGCCGGCTTCTAGTCTCCTGGTATATTGGCGTTGTTGCAGCGATGTCAATGACTTGACGGATGACGAATCTAAAACCACGTGGCGAATGAGAATCTTTTGGAGACTCTAGTGGTTCAGGAAAAGATTAATTAAATCTTTAAGATGGAATATGAGCGATTCTAGAAGTACTTCTTATTTCACTGTTATGAAATGTTTTAGGATTACCGTTGTCAATAGTACGGTAACACTAGACATAATAGTAGAGAGATATAACTACCACATGCCAGGTTAAGAAGGTCAATGCACCTGCCAATTTTTGACTAAGATAAGAATATTGCATGTCATTTACTCATTTAAAAGGAAATTTATTTTCCAATTAATCGTGACGAATTTATTTGACATTATTAATGTTTTCAATATGTCTGGATACGGTCAGAGGTCTATCTTTAAAATAAATTACATGCCATAGACATAGTTTTATGAAATGTTCTCATGAAATACATTTTAAATTCTTTTTGTTTCAATCGATTATTGCATTATGCTATCTCATTTGGTTCGAGTTAAAACGCTTTTGAAATAAAAGTACCGCGACTTAAGTCAAGACTAAAAATACTTAATCGATTGTTAAACACCTGCCTAATTTACTTACAAGTAAGGCTTAATGTACACTGGTATAAATACTCTTTTGTCGATATTCAAATTGCAAGTTCTTTGCAATGGGCTCTACATAAAGCTTTAGGCGTTAACATTTTTATAAAGAATGTGTATCCAATTGAACGCAAAAGTTAACATTAAAATGAATTTCAAATACAAAAAGATAAATAATTTACATACGAGTATCATATATTTATACACACATCAATTTAATACTTGGCATAACATTTTTTTGTGCCATAAATTTAAGAGCCGGGTGAAAAATCTAAATAAATCCATCGATATTTATGATGGATCAGTTTTTTTTACAAAATGTCTGAGAGGTTACAAAATGCTTACTGCCAAATGTGAGCTATAAAAAAACATGAATGAGAATCTTAATTTGATGTAGTTTTTTTCATTTCCTTCAGAACAAAATATACAAGCGATGTAGTTTAAAGATTACATAAACACTTTTATTTAGTTGCTTTAATCAGTTGTTAATTTTCTTTATAGATAATAGTTACTATGTTACTGTAGCCAAGAACCATATTTCCGCTTTTAAAAAATGTAATAACGAGTTATGTCCAATTAAATTCATGGCAAAGTATTATAAATCCTAATATATTTGTGTCAGTGCACTCGTAATGCCGTGTAAAAAGGAAAAAATCAACAAAGAGCGATAAAATAGCGCACAGAACTTCGTCCACTCATAAATTGATAGAAAGGGGGAAGTCGGCTTTAAACACACACGGAGCGGTGTGTGTGTGCTTGTGCACGTGACAGTGACATGCGTGTGTGTGTTTGAGGAAAAACGAAGTGCAACATTTTACGTAACGCACGCTAATTCGATAAAAAAAAGAAAACCCGACGACATTGGCACGTTTCAGTGTGCGGTTTCGTAACGATTTGAATTCGTTCGTCAAGTGTTCGATTTATAATTGCCGTTCTTTAAATCTATATTTAGCTTGTTTTGAATTAATTTAAACAAAATAAATATTAATGTTTACTATTTTTAGCAACACTTTTCGGTCGTTTTTTTAAATGAAGACCCTATTAACTTATTTTAAAATTCAAGAGTATTTTAAGTGAATTCAGAGGTTGTAAATCATTATGAACAATAAATATCGAAACCTTTTATTGTCGGCGTTCCCTAAATAAACGTTAAATGAAGCTTTATACTTCGCTAAAACTACCAGAGTATTCTATCACGAAGCAGGCAAGTTAGATTCCAAACGCAAGGCGGATGTTATCGCGGCGTTATGCAAGTGTCTGATGCAACTAAACTTGGATACCGCAAGGCTGCACCGTGCGTCTGACCCACTAACAGCAACCTTTTTGTGGCCTAGCCTCTTTTGAAACTGGCCGCCTGAGACCCGAACTCTTTTGTAACTGCCATTTGAACTTTTGACGTTTGGAACTAAGATTTATTTTAAATTTTGAACTGTAACCTTTTAAAATTTTGAAGCTTATAATTTTTGAGAGACGATTCTTTTGACTAAAGCACACGCCATTGTACGGTGGCATGTGGTTTAGTGAAAAGAATTCATCCTAAAAAAAGATTCTATCTTCATGAAATTCACTTCATGAAGCTTAGTAACTTTTTAAAAACAATTAATCTGCATCCCAATTATTTTATTATATATTCGATACTTTACAAAAGATCTTTCCACAAGATTTTTTAACCTATGTACTGAGTAACTCGCTACGCAAATATTTAAAAACAACTAATTGTCATTCAATAAATAATGGATTAAACTGAACATACACTTTCAGCTACATTTTTAGTTAACGTATTTTAGCTTTTAATTGACATTATATGTAAACAACTCTTTAAAATAAGTACCTCGTTAAGGAATGCGACCCACTGAGTTTATTTAAATGTTTTAATTAGGTATTTGCGGATAACATAATAATAATAGTTGCAAGTGAAATGGGTTATAAATTTTGCGTAGTAAAGTCCTTTTAATTAATTTTTATTACGATGTCAGTTTAGTGTTAATTTTATTATGTCTTCCATGTTTCTTCAGTATCAACAATATCGAATTCACATCTATTAAGTTTTCAGCCATTATCGGTTTCTTTTATTTTTAGTGCAGTCAATGAAGCATTATAGGTCCGAATTTTTTTACTGTGAACCGAATTGCATACAATTTTGGGATTAGGTTCATCTTACCATTAACTTCAAAAGTGAAAATGATTTGAACTCCGCCACCACCATGGGGGTGGTTGCCACCCCTTCTCGGGGGTCAATGGTTGTTTTTTCAAAATAACCTCGGATATCGATTGAAGATCTAATTTTAAGCAAAAAAGTTTCTATAAAGTTTCTCGAAAAATCTAATACTTTTCAAGTTATTGGCAATTGAAAATTCGCAAATTTTTTACGATTTTCATCAGTTTTTTTCAAATATCTCCAAAAATATACGTTTTATCGAAAATTTTATAAGGAACGAAACTGTAGCAGGTAAAAAAATGAACAATTTGGTTTTTTACAAAGTATTCTAAGTGCAATATTAAGCTAGATATTAAAGATCAAAGCCGTTTTTTATTTTATCTGAAATTTCATCGATGTAGTCAATGCCATCTAGCAGCGAGCAAATGCATTTTATGCTTTCTAATCGAAAAGGGTTTTGTAGTGCTTGAAATAAGCTTTAAAATGAGCTTTATCAAAAGTCTTTTGCACGTAAAATAAGTGAGCTATATTGCAAATAAGCGGAGCATCGAATGTTTTTTCTTTTCAATCAATGGGTTTAAATAAGTGCCATTTCCACCAAAACTAAAATTAATCATATTCCGCCTAGAATTAACTTTATTAAGAAGAGTTTTATAGATTGTATTAGTTTGGCTGCTTTAGGACACATAGTTTTCAAAAAACCAAATTGTTCATTTTTTTACCTGCTACAGTTTCGTTCCTTATAAAATTTTCGATAAAACGTATATTTTTGGAGATATTTGAAAAAAACTGATGAAAATCGTGAAAAATTTGCGAATTTTCAATTGCCAATAACTTGAAAAGTATTAGATTTTTCGAGAAACTTTATAGAAACTTTTTTGCTTAAAATTAGATCTTCAATCGATATCCGAGGTTATTTTGAAAAAACAACCATTGACCCCCGAGAAGGGGTGGCAACCACCCCCATGGTGGTGGCGGAGTTCAAATCATTTTCACTTTTGAAGTTAATGGTAAGATGAGCCTAATTCCAAAATTTCATGCAAATCGGATCACAGTAAAAAAATTCGGAGGTTAGCCCGTATTTTTCGCTTCATTGACTGCACTATTTATAGAAATTGATGGTTAGCAGAAATCATTAGAAATAATAATGAAAAATGAACGTCATAAATTTTCCTGATTAATTTTTGTCTGGTCACAATTGTAATAATTTATTATAATCGACGATGTTAAAAACAATAAACACGCGACGCTGTTTCAATTTATTACAATGGACAGGTTGAATACGAGAGTAGTTGTTTACACGCGAATAAATTATATAATTTTCTATTGTAACTGTCAGGCGTATAACATTAAAAAAGTTTTCAATTAATTGAATCAGAAATAATTCCTTTTTATACGAACCTCACAGTTTCATTGTATCCATAAGACTAAAGTTAAAGTTGTTGTTAAGTTAAAGTTGTTTTTCGTTTTTTGGCATTAGATATTTTCTACAGACATATTGCAGAAACCAGCAACCACGTAATATGTACCCACTTGAATCCTGACATGCACATTTTTATTTTGTCATGTCAAACCCTGTCGAACTACGAAACGTTCCGTTTCATGTTCGCAATCTTTTCTTCTTTACATCATTTTATAGGACAGACTTAAAACAATGACTAGTTTATTTGGATCAATTTAACGCGCCTAATAAAAGACTCAAATTTTGTACTATCTAACGCCAACAGAAACTAAGTATAGTTCTTTCGGCAACTGTTACTTGTAGAAACCGTTCAACCAATTAACCATTTCGAACGAATTTACAACCTTCGATTATGTCTGGAATACCCGCATTTCAAGTGCGTCTTTTCGCTGTAAAAGCGGAAAAATACAAATAAAATTGTGGTTACCGCACTCGGGCGCTAATCGGATGACTATTAAATAAACGACATTCATGTATATCAGCGCGCTAGCCAAATAAAATATTTGTGTTCAAACAAAACACAAACCTGTTCTTGAGGTTTATTGACTCTTTTAAATATTTCCAGAGTCCGGAACTCTATTAAATTTTCGAGAAACACGACGTTTCTATGTTCATTGTGACTCTTTTGTGATATTAATGTGTAATGGCCATGTAAGGTTGTTGAATAGTTTCGTTATTAAGTTGTTGCTTTGAAGCGTTTTGAATTATTTTGATTTGCTTTTAATTCTTTGAATGTTTCGCCGAATTTTATACAGCCTGCACTTGAAATTTGCTTGAAACTATGCGAAGTATGTAAGACACCACAAAATATGTTCAAGTTAAGAATATTATGTTCATTAAGAATAACACAATTATACCTAGCTATGGTTTAGTGTACATTTTTTGTATTATGTATATTTAAAAAGATATCGTGAAAGAATATTAAGAAAAAAAAATCCAATATTATTTGAAAGCTATTATAATGATATTTCCGATATTATACTTTTTCTTTATGATACCTACATTGTCAGTAACGTACAAGTTACATTGGTAATTTTTTAAATAACGTACGATGGCTTCACAAGTAAACATTATCATCATCATCAGCCTATCACAGTCCACTGCTGGACATGCCTCTCCAGTTGTTCTCCACTTTGCGCAAACACCTGGAAGCTTAACCCATAAACATAAATGATTTCAAGTATTTCATGATTTAGAATCGGAAGATAAATAAAGACTTTCGTAGAATAAAGTGCTTTTGAGCAAATTTAAAATATCCGGCCAATTACAGCATACAAAGATATTACTTACATCGAATTGTTATAAATTGACAAGCCGCAAACCTGTTTGTAGACAACTGCAAGCGGCCACAAAAATTATCTGTTGCGAGGAACAACTGGTGATATTCAAATTCAGGAATAGGGTTGGTCATACAAGTCGCAGTATATTTTAAAAAAAACTCTCTGACCGAATTAGGCTACGGCGTTGAATCTCCAAC
This sequence comes from Conogethes punctiferalis, assembly GCA_031163375.1. Classification (NCBI taxonomy): domain Eukaryota; kingdom Metazoa; phylum Arthropoda; class Insecta; order Lepidoptera; family Crambidae; genus Conogethes; species Conogethes punctiferalis. The sequence goes on along the minus strand of CM062098.1, from coordinate 7,932,737 downwards.
GAGACACGCTGGAGATGGAACCCTTTGTCAGTGTGTTCCCCGATAGATAAAATATAATCTTCACTATAATCTACACTAATATTATAAAGAGGAAAGCTGTGTATTTTGTGTGTATGTGTATAAAAAACAAACTCAAAAAGTCCAGCACCGTTTTCAAAAATTCTTTCACCATTTGAAAACTACATTCTCACTGAGTAACACAAGCTATTTTTATTGCTAACTAGCTGCGCCCCGCAGTGTTATTCGCGGTTCCTCGTTGCATTTATTCAAATTTTTCCGCCGTAAGAACCATCCTTGGACTTCAACGAACATTTAAAAAAAAGAATTGGCCAAATTGGTCCAGGCGTTGTTGAGTTCCTTCTGCGAGACAGTCATCTCGCAGAAGGAGGCAGCAGAACGAGAGCGCGAGGACGATCCCTCGGCTCCAATCCAGCGTCGACGCAGAAGGGGGCGTGCTCGGCGGATCTTCGACCGCCAAACGCCTCCTGATGGGGCCCAGCGGGTGGTTGGTGCGGGGGCACCTCCACCCGCCTTGCACGGGTCCCCGTCCCCGTCGGATGGGAGTGGGCCGGCCCTCCGGGCCGCTCCCATCGCTCCCCTTTGAGGGGGGCCAGTTGGGCCCGCGTAGGCGGGCAGTGCTGGTGGTGTCGCGGCAGTCCTAGTCTTTCCGGGTCCCGTGACACCATCCCCATAGGCGCTTGACAGGAGGGGCCGGGGTTTTTAGTGGGTATTCCCTGCCTTCTTTCCACCTTGAGGCAGGGTGAGTCCCACATACCCCGTCACTCCCCCCGGGTGACGGGGATGCCTAAAAGCATTTTCCTCGGCATAAAAAAAAAAAAAGGCGTTGTTGAGTTATACGCTTACCAACACATTTTGCGATTCATTTTTATATTATAGAAAAAGATTATGGACCCTTACTAAACCATCGTTTATCTGAAACACTCGAAGAGAAATAAGGGTTTATTTTCCTAAATGACTACGATGATGGCCAGGCCGGCCTTGTCATCATCACCGGACTGTTGGGAGAGCTGAAGGCTCTCACACGTATGAGCGTACAAGGGCGGAGCGCAAGCAATTATGCCGCTAAAATATATAACACGAGCAAAGGGTTTCAGCTAGTATTTAGGTACTTTACATATCTCAAATGCCTTGTCCCTATTGTTGCGATTAATGTGTCGTGCGCAGTGGCAGTAATGCGATGTCATGTGCAAATTATTAATGTTCGTAATTTGGCACGTTTGTAAATAATGATTTTATTCTTGCATAAACAGTGGGACACCTGCCTAGCTCTGTAGTGGTGCACACTTAATTATTTAAACATAAAACCTGTAATTAGAGAGACCAGCTGTCGACCGACCTTGTATTGCACCTTTGTAATGCGACATGCTGTATTTTGCATCGCAAAAAATGCACATTTTCAACTTCAATTCATGAGCGGTTTTTGCTCTTAAAAAATAAGCGATGTAGCGCAAACGGCTTGATCTCGAGTTCTTTGTTGACGATTTTAAAGTAGACGATATTATTAGTACAATTTGCATGTGTTGGTGCCAAATGACTGTTTTCATTGATAAACACTTTGCGAGATAAGTGGAGCCTTTGTAGCAGCTTGCGTAGACCATTTATCTTTATTATTATAACACTGTAATGTAAAGAGACGCAAAGACGTTTCCTTCGCGACATTTTCTTGTCATAATTATAAAGGTACATTAATGAATTAATTGATTTGTTCATGCCGAATAACAAACGAGGCGCTGGCAACCGACTGGTGGCGGTATAACCATCACAATTGAAGGCGTAGCTAAATACCACAGACCGATGACGGGCAGCAGCGTCACCGGAGCGAGAAGCTACGCCCTGCGATCGCCAACCCGCCTGCCCATCGTGGCGATTATGGGTATATCCTCCAGATGTTTGCCCTAAGTGGCGAACAACTGGAGAGGCCTATGTCCACCAGTGGACTGCAATAGGCTGATGACGATGATGATGATGATTTGTTCTAGGTACAACTAGCTACGACGTTTTACTTTTAGAGACTGTTAAGCATATGAAAAGGTAAAAGGGTTAAATATTAGGGGTCTGCCAACAAGGCGGACTGCGCTGACGGCGACTAGGATTCTTGGGACCGCCCGTACACTCAAGGCACGTGACGAAGTGTCAGGGTTTTCAGTGGGTATTCATTGCCTCCTCACCATCTTCAGACAGACCACTCTCCAGTTTTGAAGGCGGCATGAGTCCCAAATAACCCGCCGTTTCCCTGAACGGTAGGGATGCATTTTCCCCGGCCCAATAAAAGGTAGGGTTGAAATTAACCTAAAAATGTGTAATACATACTTACTCGTAATTAGTATAATTCGTTCCTTGAATTACTTTGGTCAGTTTGTATATTCGCATACATTGGTCATTAAAATATCTAAAAACTTTGAAGAACTAAACAATCTTAAAGCTTACTTATGTATACCTGGATTGTAGTTTGAATCCACAACTCCCACCTTAGACCGATAATGCGAGCAAAGTACGAGTATTATGATATACTATCTATGGTTAATAGAACTACGTTTTATGTTTTATGCAAAAATAGATGACGTTTATATTTAAGGGCTCGGGTATTAATTGAAAGTCAGTTGCTCCATTTAGTAAATGGATTAAAAAAATACTAATCGATTTTTTAAATTAACTAAAACAGGTTTTGTTGCACCTGCCACGTGAGGGCTCGAATAGATTTTTATTTATTATGAAATTAATTAATTAATTCTTAGAAGTTGAGTGGAAAATTATCATTTATCAGTTATTTTGGTCAAAGAAAAGAAATATTGGTCGAATTCCGGTGTGGTATTTACGAAAAAGTATAAAATGGGAATATTATGTTGGTAAAAAGAGTTTTAGTTTGCAATGCATGAGTCGTTCAACGCCGGGTATCACGATTAACATGTCCCAAGCGCCATATATGCTATTTTTATGACTAGGGCTCCCTTAAAAAGACCATAAAATGGTCAAGTTTTATCACAATCAAATTACGCCACGTTAAGCAACGAAATTGCTCGTCTACCCATATTATGTTACCGAAATAGGAGGCACGGGTTGAGCTTAGGGTTGCTGACCTTATAATTAAGTTTTGTTGTTTATATTAGCTTTTTAATAAGTTAAAACTTTTAGTTAAATTTTATATTAAATTAATTTTAGACAAAGTACCTATGTACATTAATGCCAAATTTGATGAAATATAAAAAATATCTAAAAATCACGCATAAGTAAAAGTTATGCTTCATCATACTTATATATACTGTGCACTTTTAAAAATTTTAGTATGTTTTATGAATACGATTTTGTTATGTTTTTGCGACTTACCCATAATCGCCAGGCTGGTCATAGTTTTTTAATTTCTAGTATTTAAATTCAGAACTCCCTTTAACGCATAGGCCGCACTACGGCTAAACCGCCGCGGATTTTAACCGCCAGACTTTGTGAGTAAATGAAACTAAAGGAAGCGACTGCACCGCACTGATGGTTTTTTCGCGACTAATTTAAAAACCGCGCTTTGCTGAATGTCTATCGGACAATGCTGCGCACTTTGTAGCACATTTATTTTATTTATTTATTTATTACACAGAAAAAAAACTTATATTCGCGGTTTTAAACCGTAGTGTGTGCATCTCGAGCGTATTCGCGGTTTACTGTTTGCGGTAAAAAGCCGTAGTGCGGCCTAAGCCTTAACAAGAGAATCGTCAACCCTACCCGAATTACTAACAAAGGAAGAGTACGACGTGCGAAGCATAAGTTTATGAGCAAAAAAATAGCTAGCTAGGGAGCCGCGAGTTAGTGACCTATGATGACGCAACGCCGAAAACGGGCCACATTGCAGACGGGGTCAAGGCGGTTCATCGCGAATCCCACTTGGGGCCGAACTAACACTGGTCGTGATTCAGCGCTATTTGGTAAAGCCCTTTGATTTACTTAAACAACATAAGTTCATAGTTCGAAAAAAGTGACGATCGGGATAAAATCGATTGGGTCTCAATGAGCTTGTTTCAAAATGAAATACAAAGTTCATAGTTCAAAAAAAGAGACGATCGGGACAAAAACACAATTAGGTTTCAAGTGTTTTAAAATGGAATATCCAATAGAGTGCGTTATGTAGGCCTGCGGTCCAGCTATCATGTACTTGGTCAGTTACTATTTTGATGCAGGTTTTCCAGACACAATCGTATTTTTATAGTTTCGCATCCGAATACAGTCATTACAGTATATGAACATATTTTATAATCTTCTTCACATAACCGCTGTATAGAATATTAGATTGACAGGTATGTGTGGTGGAACAAAAAACACACAGTAGCTTAAAAAATGTTAATAGAGAATGCTTATGTCATGTCCATTTTTGATTTGTTAACTACTTACTGTAATTAAGTTTGATTGGGGTGTGCTGCGAAATATAATTGGTGTAAACGTATGTGTAACAGAGTGTTAAAAAGAAATAATTACAGGTTGATTTTGTAGGTATATAATGGTAGGAAGATATTGTACGATAAAAATTCTTACAAGCGACCAATCTTCAATCTTCTAGATTCGAATCGGCAAACGGTCCTGAAAGTCACCTGATGGTAAACAGCACCTCTTAGACACCGCAACACCGGAGCCATAGGTGCGTCGCCGGCCTATGAGAAAGTAGGCTCGCTTTTTGAAGGTCCCTAAGTTGTATCCATGCGGAAAAGTCATTACACGCGTTTATAAATGGGCCATCAAGTTACAACATTGATATCGTTTTAATATCTGCATGCGCGTACGCTTACAGTCGAAAATGTCCGAGCGCGCTCGTGTCCGAGTCTATTTTGAACCTGACCGCCGGTTGTTGAACTGCTGTACTGGCATAATTCGGCAAACAGACCGCTCACGCTTTATCGCGCGACCGAAAATGCCTAAGCGATGTCGGGGTGGCGACAACTCGTCCTAATTTAGATAGACGTAAGGTCCACTTTAAAAATTGATGACCTTTTGTTTTTTTATGCATTAGGTATTATAGGTAGGCTTTTTTTTAATTATGGGACCATGCGTTTTGAAGTAACTCGGAGATTCCACAAATGTCAATCATTTAGATATTCAAGGTAAGAGTGAATACGGATGATGACAAGGTATGAAAATGAAGAAAATAATTAGTCCGTCTCTTAGATAATAAAAAAATATAAGACCCGTATTTTTTGTTTTGTCGAAATAACAAGAAAATACTTAGATATAGCGCATTAAAGTGACGGAGTGGGGGCTAACTACGTCACGTTAGAGTATATTTTGTACTCTAACGTGACGTCATGTGACATTTAAAATCAATGTATCTTCGTAAGTTTTTGAACAAGCGGCAAAATAAAAAATACGTATCCAATATTTTTCATTAATCTATCTGATGGACATTAAATTATTTTTTAGTCATCATCCCAATTGTATATTGAGTAAGCAAGCTCCGTCGTAGGCTTAAATAATAATATAACTTTACATCAGGTGTAATTGTGTCCAAGCTACCCTTAGGCCTCAATCACACGGGAGCTTTTTTAACTTTAAATAAGTGTTCAAAAATAACAATGCATGTTCACGCTTAAAAAGCGCTGTCGTATAAACTTGAAAATGCATTTGTTGTATATGAACGCTTTTTAACTGGCGTTTAAAAAGCTTCCGTGCTAATGAGGCCTTATGATTAATAACAAAAAATGTAGGTTCTGGTATCCGAACCCTTTTATGCCTGTTATATGCGACAGGCTCGGTGGCTCATTTGGTAGTGACCTCTGCCCTCTGAGCCAAGGGTCGTGGGTTCGATTCCCGCACAGTACAGACATTTGTGTTCATGAACATATCTGTTTGTATTGGTCTGGGTGTTTTCTATGTATAATATGTATTTATTGACAAAAAAAAAATGTATCTAAGTAAGTTTATCAGTTGTCTAGTACCCATAGTACAAGCTTCGGCTTAGTTTGGGGCTAGGTGGCGCTGTGTGGCCCAGCGTGGCATGTCTTGGGTTATTTTTTTTTTTTTTTGGGGTTTTTGGCAATGCACGGTTTGTGCTTCTGCCACTGACGACGGTGGAAAGGTTGGGAAACGTATTGATATAAATAAAATTACGATAAACGGGATTTAGGAATATAAAATGGATCAGGAAAGGGTACAGAATCAATTAATATATACATGTACTATAAAAATCATATCTTAATATTGTTATAATTAATAAATAATGATAAAGTTACATAAATATCATACTCATTAATAAATAAAAGGCAAGAAATAGATGTAGGAAAAGGAACACGGAGGGAAATAAGTGACAACATAAAACAGGATCGATCATATTTCTGACAAGCAAAGAAGTCTTGGGTTATTATATTATATAATGTTTTATATACGGCTTATCGTGTCAGTGCGTAGACACAATTAATTCCACTTATGTCAACTGATAAAAGAGACGCGTTAAATATCGTTAAATAGATGTTTTGACATGACGGTGACATTGACATAAGGACCTTAATATTAAAGAAAAATGTCAAAAATCAACGGCAAAAGAGACATTAGTTCCAATTTTTACTAAAACATTCTTAACGGTCTATTCTTTAATGCATATCTATGCAAAATTTTAGTTAATGACGGTTTACTGTTTGAAATATGTAATTTGTGGCCCTGTTAAGCCTTTTCAAGATTTTATTTAAAGACTTTTTACTTTTATTAAAATACTAATGTAATTTTTTACGGCTCTGTGTTCCAAGCCTTTTTAATCTTGTTTCAGATCATGATGTTTAACTTTTCTAAATGTGCAAGTTATACTTTCAATTTTAATTTTTATGTTTAGTTTTTCAGGATTTACCAGAACAAAGAATGTATCATAATTATTATGATGTGATCGACGTTAGATTATCACGTGATGTGATAGGTGGTAGGTTCGCTGTCAAAGAACGCGGCTTCTTATGTAATCTGGTGAGTTAAGACCAGAAAAGTTTGAATAGGTCAAAAAATCTTACCTAGTTCGTCTTACCTAAGAATTATTTCGTGTATGTATTACATACCAATTGCATAACATATTATTAAAATTGATGCTAAGTATTGTTGTCAGTTAATGACCTTTTATTTAATCTCACAGCAATTTGCAATACTTAAAAACCCAAATCTTAAAAAGATCTTGATTTAAGCGCGAAACCTCGAAAAACTCCGATGTCGTTCAAGTAAAAAGGTTAAAACCACAAATGAATATGTAACTAGGTACAAAAAGGTTCACAACCTTGCTTTTTAAAAGTTAAGGTAACGCTCGCAAATTATATGGTACTATAATGATAATTAATTATACAAAAAGCGATCACATACGGAATACAACGCGCAAGTGTTTACGCGAAACGGAACACAAACATGCGAAGGTGTGTCTGTGTGTGCGTGCCGCGTGGCTGTGTGTGTGCTGCCTCTGTGTGTGTCCGTGGAAGCGCGCGATGAAATAAAATATGTCCGGTCAACGAACTCGCGGTCGGTGCCATAAAAATCGCGATACTGGCCGAAATTCCGCCGGAAAAACGCGTATCTTAGACTCAACGTAACATTCCAATACATGACCTGCTCACAAAAAAATAAAAAAATAATAAAATCAGCACACGGCCAACAACAAAATTCCACGCGGTCCGTAATTTCGGCGGCCAAATATGGCGCCGGAATAGGAAGGATTACTGTGCAACGAACTTTTAATATGCACAGTGCAAGCGCGTAGCGGACAGCTGTCCGTTTCGTTTCGCTCTTTGTCGACGGCCATGTCACAAAAATTCCCTAGACAACCTTATTTAAACGCGAAACAAAAAGCTACACTGACATCTGTCACTATTATTAACTTTTCGAATTGCAATTCCGAATTTAAATTGTCCGACAGATGCCTTTGCAGCAAAAAGGAAACAAAAGAAGATTAAAAAAATACTTACAGTCAAATGTTTTGTCTGAAGCGCGTTCTGAAGTGAGATTTTTTGCTGCGTATTGTCAGATTTCTTATAGATTTACATTTCCGGATAGCGCGCGGTGCGCGAGTCAGCTGATTTCCATCCGATGACCTTGTGGGCACGTCCCCCATCGTTTTATTCATAGTATTTACAGTCGCGTTGAGTTTGTTATTGATGAGTCAAGTCGACTTTCTCGCTCTAAGCCTCCTCTTCCTGCAGGAAGACGTTTCTTCTGGGCGGGTGCCGGTCGAGATTCTTCGTCTTCCGCAACACATGTTGTCTCATCGAAGATGGGAGTTAGTAGATTTCAGTGGGATCCAGCCCGAACATGATGAAGTCTCAGTACTGGCCAGTGGGATCGAGTACTATGACCGCCATTTTTTTTTCTAATAAGATTCTAATAAGTTCAGTACAGACCAGTGGGATCCAGACTGATGGGCATGTTTAGTACTGGCCGGTGGGGTCCAGGGTGGTGACGTCCATTTTGGTTGGTGGAGTGTGTCGGCTTAATAAAGTCCAGTGGGGTCCAGAGTGAGAATATCCATGTTCGGAGCACAGTTAACACAATAGTTCGTAAGTTCACGGTCGCGTGGAGTGGCGCAGTGTCTGTTAGCGCTTGCGAATGGACGGGCAATGAGCCGGGCGGCGCGGGCGCACGCTTATATGATAGGAACGCTGTCCGGTGGCGCCTTCTGGCGGCGAGCGGAGGCAACGACGACTTTTCCGATGGGACGCCCGGCTACGAGCGAGTTTTCCGACGGTGGAAAACAAAAGAATGCCGCCTTTATTACGGCATCTCTTCACACGACCTACGGAGTGAAGAACGTAATAATATATGATTACGTGTTCTCATAATGATAAAATTGTAATAGTATTAGCAAAGGTATGTCGAAAACTTTGAGACCAACCCGTCCCAAAGATTTATTAAGTTGTTAATAAGTTTATTGCTCATATATTTTACGTAAATAGGTAAAAAAGACGTTAAAATTAATCATATATGTACGAATGTTTTAATAATGACTGAGGCACCTGTCCTACACAAATTATTTCACAGTATCTCCATCGATCATAATTAGCAGAATCGCGAGGTATTATTAATACATATTATATGTGTAATATTTCATGGATTATTAAAGGCTCATAGCGTAGTGAACATCAATGAATAAAGTTTTTTGTTTTATTCAAATTAAGCTACCGAGTATTTTTAGCAGTGAATTTTCTAGGCGAATTGAAAGTTTAAAATGTGGTATTCATAAAATTACGGTCCATTTCAATATTAATTGGTTCAATTAAACTTTAAAATAGAAGTTTTTGTTGGTGGGTTATATAGTAGCACTGCCTTTTGTGTTCATAGGTTATAGATTCAGAACTTAACGAACCCCTCATTATGAGAGGTTTTTTTCATAGCAACACGGTATAGTGGCTTCCCGATGGAAAGCGAAAGGGCCCAATTGAGTTATTATAATTTTTGAGGGACTTCTTGCCTCGCGCATTGGTTTTGTGAAACCAACTTACTGCTGTTGTAAGATGGTTAGCAGAGTATGTACGCACAATAGAAAAACGCCAGCACTTCGTGGTTTCACAAATATATTCACAGTGACAGACAGAAAAATAACAAGAGCACAACACATCAAATAGAACTGTCTAAATTTCATATATTAAAGTAGCCAGTATTAATTGCACAGCGCATGCATCCTCCAATACGCCCTCTCAATTTAAGCTGGGCTACTTCCTATACGCCCTTACTCGTGTCAAGTGCACGCATACATAACCCTCAAAAATATTAACACTCGGCACATGAAACAAACATACATTTTTGCGGCTTACTGTACATTAAAACAATACCTGAATAAAAACATGCATAACAAAAAGAATTAATATTCTACCTAGGCAAATTATTCCATTACCTATCCAATATTCTAATAACAAAACATACATAAAACAAAAAACACTAAATATACTCTCTTGTTCATCGTCACGGCACACATCATCGCGCACCTCCAATACATCAGCAATGTTCATCGTGGATACATTTGGTAAGCAGTTCTCCTCACTCTCAGACGTATTCAAGTTAATTATAACTTCCGACGACTGTTTAACGTTATCTTTTTGGAGAAAAACATTTTCTAAAAATTTAACTTCTCTGGCAGTTGTCACTTCACCCGTCTTTGGATTCATGAGTCGATAACCTTTCTGGTTATCTGGATATCCGACAAAGATCATCGGTTCCGCCTTCTTATCCAATTTACGTCTCTTTTGCTTATGTATCAGTCGATAGGCCAAACAACCAAATATTCGAAGATGACTTACATCCACATCTCTTCCAGTCCAAAGCTTTTCGGGTACTGTCTCTTTCAAAGCTTTCGTGGGACTTCGGTTCTTCAAGTATACAACAGTATTGACAGCCTCCGCCCAATACTTCTTACTCAGATTCGCATCCGATAATAAAGTTCTCGCTTTCTCCATAATCGTACGATTAGCCCGTTCGGCCACCGAGTTTTGCTCCGGTGTGTATGGTACAGTAGTCTGGTGTTTTATACCAGCAGACTTCAAGAAAGCATCAAATTTTGCATTGCAGTACTCTCCACCTCCATCTGTTCGTAAAATTTTTATCGCTCTGTTTTTCTCGTTTTCAACTTCGGCCTTGTATTGACGAAATTTATCAAACGCTTGACTTTTATTTCTCAGAAAGTAAACATGGGTCTTGCGAGAGTAGTCGTCGATAAAAACTAGAACGTACCTCGAACCAGCAAATGATGTTTCTTCCATTGGACCACAAATGTCGCTATGTACAATTTCTAGAAAGTCTTTAGCTCTGGTTCCTTTGTTTTTGAAAGGACTTTTACCCATCTTTCCTTCGATGCATGGAATACATGGTTCGCTTAAGTCTGTGCATTGAAATTCCATGCCGCTCACCATACTTTTCATCATGATCATATATTTACGATTTAAATGCGATACGCGTTTATGCCAAATATTAGAACTTTTGTCATTTTCTTTTGACATTGTCAAATTGACGAAGTTATGTTTCTTCTCCGACAACTCGTATATGCCATCGACTTCATTACATTTTGCAAGAACTCCGTTCTTATTTTGAATTATGCAACCTTTTTCGTCGAAAATAACAGTACATTTCTTTTTGGTTAAATCGCTCACCGAAATTAAATTCATGGCTAATTTGGGAACATACGAAACATTTTCTAATATTAGTTTCTCACTTTCGCTGACTTGGGGCTCAGCGTTCCCTCGCCCTATTACTGACATCTTCTCGCCATTAGCCACCGATATCTTGATGTTACCCATTTCTGGTTTATAGGACACCAACTTATTTCTATCGTGGGTGAGATGGCTGGAGCATCCGCTGTCAAGATACCACTTATCTTTGTCTATCGCCTTCGTATTCAAGCAAACATTCGCGTTCTTCACTCGCTCCTTACACTCAGATGCCTTGTGTCCGTGTTTATGGCACTTAAAACATTTGTACACGAACTTACGATCGCCGTTTTTGGGTGCAGATCTAGGATCGTTTCTCGTTTTTCGTGTCATCATGGCTTGCTCGTAGTCAATGTTACTCTTACTTTGGCGATCTCCTTCTTGCAACAATTTCGTTTTTATTTCTTCTAACGTGATCTCTTTGCCACTGTTATCGACAGCCATTATGAGGGGGCTGTACTCAGGCGTCAATCCACCAAGCAAAATCGATATTAACCAATCTTCTGGTATTTTTGCATCAATATCATACAATTGCTGTGCAAGAAATGTCACTTTCGAAATGTAGCTCGCCATGGAATCAAAATTATTTAATTTACAATTAAATAGCTCCCGCTGTATATGGATTCGTCGTCCCCAGCCTTTGTCTTCATAGGCTTTTTGCAAATTGTACCAGGTTTCTTTGGCAGTTCCGGCATTGTACACATGCGTGAAGCAATCGGGCTCCAACAACAAACAAATTGTAGTCCTGGCCTTCCTGTCAGCTTCTGCATTCTCAATGTCCGTTGAAATCACGTTCCACCAATTCTTATTTTCTAAATAATTTCTTACTTGGAACTTCCAATTTGCATAATCAGACGATCCTCTGAGTTTTTTAATTCCACCTATGCCGTTGCTGTCGTCCGACATAATTTTCGTTAATTTGACTACTTACGATATATTTTTACCACCTTTTCTAAAAACTGGCTCTATTTACGCGGTAAAAGGGTACATGACCTGTTGTAAGATGGTTAGCAGAGTATGTACGCACAATAGAAAAACGCCAGCACTTCGTGGTTTCACAAATATATTCACAGTGACAGACAGAAAAATAACAAGAGCACAACACATCAAATAGAACTGTCTAAATTTCATATATTAAAGTAGCCAGTATTAATTGCACAGCGCATGCATCCTCCAATAACTGCGACCGTCTTTCCGAACAGCTACGACTACAACTTGGGAGCCTTCTAGAAACGGGCGTACTCCTATTTAAAAGGCCGACAGTGACCGAACTCGGTATGAGTTGATGGACACCCCATGGGTGGTGTTGACTGCTTACCATCAGGCATCACATTTGCTCGTCTGTCGCCTTTTTGCATAAAAAAAAACTTTTGTAGTCTCCATTTGCATATCATGGGAAGGGTTTCTTCCGGCCCTTTGGAAGGCTTGCCCACGCAAGCCTTCAGGCCCACAGGTTAAGGCCTCTTGAGATAATTTAATATGTGTATGTGAGATAGGATACACCGGCCGGGCATTACTTCTAAGTGCTCCAAGAAGATTCACTCAAAGTAATACCCGGCGAGTGCAGCACTATTGAGTTAAGATTGGATACTAAAACCTAGCTTTTGGACCTCTTACTATCAAGTGGAGTGAGGTCATCCAGAAAGATCTTCTTAATAAAAAATAACTGGGACTATTGAAAGGTGTTCTTGTGGTCAGGATATCCGTTATGGATTATATTCTTTGTATATCTTCTTAAACTAACCCATTAATAAATTTGTGTGTCTTCTTCTTCTTCGCCCTAGCGTTTTCCCGGCCTAGTGCCAGGGTCCGCTTTCCGACACAGTCTCCTCCACCTTGCCCGATCTTCGGCAACCTCCGGTTTGAGACTGTTCTCCTCGATGTCCGCTCTAACGGACGTCCAGCCAGCGCTTCTTGGGTCTGCCGCGTGTTCTCGGGCCTTGTACTGTGAGGTCGAGACATCTTTTCCCTACGTAGTCTGTGTGTAATATATTTTATTTATTTACACACATCTTTATGAGGAAAACATGATGAACTTAGACACAATACAAATGTATTTATTATATTGCTAATAACTTGGTTTACATAAGTGATGCATGGTTGTATAATCACCACGTAATCAAGACATATGACATCCTGATCCTGAAAGGTACTGCAAAGTATAAAAGTTTATTATTATTAGGTACATACATCGACGCCGCGTCAAGGACACAGATGATACAGCTAACCCAAGACATGCCACGCTAGGCCACACAGCGCCACCTAGCCCCAAACTAAGCTGAAGCTTGTACTATGGGTACTAGACAACTGATAAACTTACTTAGATACATTTTTTTTTGTAAATAAATACATATTATACATAGAAAACACCCAGACCAATACAAACAGACATGTTCATGAACACAAATGTTTGTACTGTGCGGGAACCGAACCCACGACCCTTGGCTCAGAGGGCAGAGGTCACTACCAAGTGAGCCACCGAGATGATCCTTTAGAAGCTTTCTCAGCAAGAACTGGGGCCCATTTCAGCACATTTGACGGATGTTAGTTCGTATTTAGGTACGAAAGATTCGTCTATCGAACGATCCGTTTTCGATTATTCTCAGGAATAAGTTCCCAGCCACAGTGTTTCCTGGTCGCTACGACTTGTCCTTCTTCAAACGTGGTCTAAAGAGAGTTTTTTCTTCGGGGTGGACAGCGGCTAAGCTGTGCCCTTGGCATTGCAGAGTCTAAGAGCGACGGTAACCGTTTAACATCAAATGGGCCGCTTGCTCGTCTGCCACCCACAGAAGTAAAAAAAAGTTTCTTCTTGATTCGAACCCAGGATATTAATTCTAGAGACTGGATTAGTACCTACATGATCATCATCAGCCTGCAAACGTCCACTGCTGGACACAGGCCTCCTCCCCCAATGACAATTGCTATTAGGGAGGCTTTGCCTTTTTGAGGGACTCGCACCTCCTTAAATGGGAGAGCATACCCACTAAACCCCCCTGTGTCGCCAGTGGGCAACAAGTTGCAGGGACATGGGTAGCGCCGAAGCATACGGTCACATCCTTTGCTTTAGTCAAGTGAAGGACTTCACAATAAGCCAATGAGATAATTTGTAGTGTGATATACTTATCTTGATACTTTAAACCTTGAACGTTTCAACTTTGGGTGCTTGTAAAATTATTTACGGTAAGTTTGGTATTTACCCAAACAATCCAATTTTCATTTACCGCCATTCTTTTTAATAAAACATTTAATCACGATAAATATGATCAGAATTTCTCTGATACCATTTCCTCAACTTGGACAATACTCATTTTCGCAAAATTGTCGCAAAATGATTTTTTATATCGTACAGTTGCAGCTGATTCTCTTTGTATAAAAAGTAGGATGCAATACATACAGGCAATAATGTTGCTGATAATAACTCGTACATTTTATTGTAACAATCCAGCTCTTTGTCGAATTAACCGTTTTCCACATTGCTCTGCGCCAGATTATCAACAAGACTCTGTGTAACTTTCATCTTATCAAAATTGCAATCTTGTTGCACTCATTGCAGTTATTTTAAATGTTTAAGCCATGCAGTATTATGTTGTAGGTAAATACAAGGAACAGTCATCCTACAAAGTGACGGAAAACATATTTTTTGAAACAAAACAAATATTTGAAGTGTTGTTGTTGTTTATTTATACAGATTTATGTTAAACCAGTCAAAATAAAAAATAACGAAAACGATAAAAATATGTGATACCGCGCACCAGTAAGCGCAGTGTGGGACGCCCCCAGGCTAAATGGAGTGGATGAACTCTAACCGAGCAGAATGGCGCATTTTGGGCGAGGCTAACGTCCAGCAGTGGACTTTCACGGGCTGCTAATGATGATGATGATGAAAATATATGAACGATAAAAAAAATCGATTAGCCATTATACAAAAGGCACGGCGCCTTTTGTAACTAACTTTCCACTTCACCCGCAACATACATACATTCTACATGTTATAGGACACTGATGGGATATTTCATCGCCCAATCAGTTGTATTGTTTTCCCGTCCGGGTGACATTTCGAAGTCGATCGACAAAATGACCATCTCGTTCACCTCAAGACTATTTTCAATGGACAATTAAAATGTTGTTTATTTCATCATTACATGACGTAAAGTTTTTAATGAAAATGTGGATTATTGCTCGGGTGTAAAATGTATACCTTTGCTTTATTTGGTTATTTCTAGATGGATTCAGTCCACTGCTGAACGCATGCGTCTCCTGTTGATCACTTTACCCATAATAGCTAAGCCCTCAAGTCAACTCATAGTACAAATACTATGAGTTGACTTGAGCCCTTCCCAAACTTCAGTATAGCGAATATTCACTCGAATTGAGCTACCCGTCCAGGGAAGGACCTCTACCCTATAGAATACTGCAGTCAAATGACTTCCGAGTCGTGTTTCTGCCGGTGAGTAGGGTTTCCCGAGCTCGTGTGGGGGTTCATAGGCGGTGGCAACTGGCAGGTAACTGACTGGTCACTTGTCCGTTGTTACAGCGACTTGGGCTTCTCTTTCGCTTTCCATCAGGTGTAGGGAAGTCGTTATGTCGAGATACTTATAAAAAAATGTGTCATAGGCGACTATTTACGTAATTTTGACTCCCATTTATATGTGGGGGTCAAAAAGACATCAACGCGTTACGTAATACCATACAAAATTACCGTTTGCCCTTCCTATTGTATTTGTACAAAACAAATTAATAAATAACAAGATATGCCATGCTGCATGGCCACTCATTGCCATCTAGCCCCAAACTAAGCCGAAGCTTGTACTATAGGTACTAGGCAACTGATAAACTAAGTAAGTTTTGATACTTTTTTTTGGAAATAAATACATATTATACATAGTAAACACCCAGATTAATACAAAAAGACATGTTCATGCACACAAATAAATAAATATCGGACAACATCACATACATTGCTCCGATCCCAAAGTAAGTAGCTTATGCACTTGTGTTATGGGTATCAGAACAACGAAGGTACCACAAATAAATACTTAAATACAAATATAAACACCTAGACACGGAACAAACACAAGTATTCATTACACGAATGTTTGTCCCGGGTGGGAATCGAACCCACGACCCTCGGCGGCGAAAGCAGATGTCACTACCAAACGAGCCTTCGGGCCAGTCGTGTCCGAATACTTACTAACAATATAAACTGTCTTTCATAGCGATGTAAACCTGAGCTTGTGGAATAAATCATACAGATTAAAAAAAAGTTAATAAAAATGATCCTGAGGGCTCAGTAGGTAATGTAACATGCACAATTAAGGCATCGCGTGTGGTGTATTACCGAAACTTGTAAATTTAATACAGGTGCAATGTAATGTACCTACGTAGCTTGTAGCCACGCCATAATATAAAAATAAAAAGTCAAGATTATGAAAAGTAAATTAACACTTAAAATGTTTAAATTATGTTGTGACCTTGCAATTGGGATGTAAGGGAACGATTTATCATCTCTTAACATAGATGTGCATGGTGCATCCTGCCAAATAACAAACGAGGCTCCGGCGACCAACTGGTGGCGGTATAACCATCACGATTGAAGGCGTAGCTAAATACCACTGGCCGATGACGGGCAGCAGCGTCGCCGGAGCGAGGAGTTACTTATGCCCTGCGATCGCCAACCGCAGCGTGGCGATTATAGGTTTTTTTTTATAGAAGCTCGACATAATGACTTCCCTTAGCCTGATGGAAAGCGAAAGAGAAGCCCTAGTCGCTGTGACAACTGGCAAGTAACTGGTTAGTTACTTGTCACTTGCCACTGCCATGCCGGCCCAACCCTAACGAGCTCCGGAAACCTTACTCACAAGCAGAAACACGACCCGGAGGTTATTTTGCTTCGGTATTCTATAGGGTGGAGGTCCTTCCCCGGACGGGCAGCTCAGTAAAGCTAGGTAAAGCTTTCAGGTGTTTGCCCAAAGTGGCGAACAACTAAAGAGGCCTAAACAGACTGATGATGGTAATAAAGCTTTAGTGTGTAGGTGGATTGGTGAAATCTGGAGGCTTTGACCATAATCGCCACACTCTGGGCAGGCGTTGGTGACCACAGGGCGTAGCTCCTCGCTCCGGTGACGCTGCTGCCCGTCATCGGCCTGTGGTATTTAGCTACGCCTTCAATCGTGATGGATAAACCGCCACGAGTTGGTTACCACAGCCTCGTTTGTTATTCAGCAGGATGCATCAGGAACAGGTGAGGATGAATTGGAGTGAAAACATCCTTATAATGTATCAATTTGGTGCAAATCAGCATTTAATCTTTTGTTTGCCGTGACATGACACTCGCAGATTTTACTGAAAAATAATAAATGCTTTTGATCAAAATATGTTGATACTCACGTCTCATTTATTGCATGTCTAACGTTATGGTAAAAATACGATGTCTATCACATCTATTAGTTGCTATTATACACGTACTAGCAATTAAAGTAATCGTAATTATTCAGTTTTTATCACCGTTTAATGTTTCATCTCAGATAAGTACGGTTGGTATTTCCTTTTCCTAGTGAAGTGAAAACCGCTTTCTTTTATCTGGTCACTTGATAACTTGATATGTTTGTGATATCTTCTGACTACGCATGCATAGAGTATAGAATTTCGTAGATATATAATATTATGGAAGGTGTGAAATCTATCGCACTCTTAGTAAAATAACAGGGTTAATCAAAATGTTGGAAAATTGATCAGACGTCTAAAAATCGGCCTTATTGTAGTCTACAGGACTGGTTTTCACATTTTTTTTACAAAATGTTGAGTTAGGTCCTTATTTTATTATATAATTATGTTATAATTAGGTGTCTCTCAAACTAATGTTGAGTCTTTGAATTAACAAAAACACTTTTCAGTATTCATCATCATTATCAACATACGTCCACGGCTGGACATAGGTCTCCTTCAATGACAACTGTTATTTGGGGGATGGATTTCACATATTATATGACAGTAGGCTTCCGCAAAGAATGGATTTTGATCAATTCTACCCCCATGGGGATAAAATAGAGTATGAAAGATAAAATAGGCTATTCCACGCGGACGAATTCACGGGCACAGACAGTACAAGAATAAAAAAGACAAAAAATAACATAATATATTTAAAAAACTATCGTATAAAACCTTTGACATAACATCAGCCCATTCTAAGTACCCAGTAACCGACAAAGCGTCGAAAGGTTGCAATTTTAACTGCACTTTGTATATTGTCCTAGCTGACACTATTTCTCTATAGGTTAGTTGCATCGTATTTTCGCTCACCGCCCCGTCGTACGCGCATCGGGTTCCAATGAGGAACTTCAGGCATTCGATGCGTGTCGCTAACGCTATATAATATAGCTAGCTATCTCTGCTATGATAATGTGACCTAGACATAAGAATAGGTAACTATTACGTGCAAGGGAAAGCATTTCGATTCTGTTTTGTTCTAGACATTCTTGCTACGAGTTATTTGTCGGTTGAATTGTATCGGATTGTGTGCAGTTTCCGTCTACGTGGAATAGTACAAATTGCATCATTATTAGGTACACTTTTAAAATCTTTACTTGGTTATTAAACTCCGTTTTTTTTACATTACAAATTGTATAATTTCGATCTCCCCATAGTACAAACATTTTTTACTGTACGTGCAATGCATATACAGTATTTAAAAGAAAAGTAGGTACTTGACCTCTTTTCTTAATCAATGAGGGTGTTATGAAATGTCTAATAGATGACGTCCAGCTATCATGTGATTGGTCAGTTGCTATGTAAATGTCAGTGTCATGTCAAAATAAATCAATGACTTGGACCTGCTGCGTGGTGGATTTATTTTTCCAGAAAACCCTCATTGTTTTATATAAGTTTTAGGTTAGTTTGGGACTAGATGGCGCTGGGTGGCCCAGCGCAACATTTTAAAGGTATATTTACATTCATACGACGAAAAGATTTCTTCATGGTGGTTTTTCGGCAGCAATACGATTTATCGTCAGCAATGTCTATGAATGTATGTAATTATATGGATGGATGTTGATTACGCGAACCTCTCAACCGATTTTGCTACTTTATAGTGATGTAGCTTATACAGATAAATAATAGCCTATTAGTATGATACTAATAAGCTATTATTTATCTGTTTCGTGCAAAGCCGCAGGCTGCAGTTAAAGCATTAAAATTTACATTTTTATGTTGTTTTCTCATCCAAACTTCCAAAAACAATCCGTTTCACCTAAATTCCGTATGTTCCTGGTAAAATTTCTGGTCAGGTCAATTCAGAAATACGCACATTGTCCAGAAAGATGTCGCATTTTATTTATTTATTTATAATAAAGCCGCTGTTCTCAGTTGCGCGCGTCGCCGGCAGGTGGCGCTCGCCGCCACGACGCTTTCTTGCGCTAACCTACTTCGCGCACAGAGCAACTGTGGAGTCGCATATCACATATTAATTTTGACGCAACAAAAATAAATGTAAAATTTTATAAATCGCGATTTTAATTTCATTTTATCTTGTGTATGGATGTATGAATGTATGTAAGTATATGGATGGATGTTAATTACGCGAACCTCTCAACCTATTTTGCTACTTTATAGTGATGTAGCTTATACATCATACTAATAGGCTATTATGTCTACTGTTATACTGTACCTAGTTCTATGTAAATTGTTTGGTGTGCAATAAAGAATATATCGATCTATCTATCTATCTATCTTGCCCTGAGGCCTAACAGGTCCGGCACGTTCCAATGGATTTCAATAGAATTTCCTGCCGCGAATGTTGCGTTTGTGGAATGAGCGCCCTGCTTCTCCCTGTATTCTCAGGGGCAACTCAAGTCTAGGTTTTTAAAGGGTCAGCAAAGCGTACGCGATGCCCTGGTGTTGCAGGCGTTCATTGGTTGCGGTGGCCAACGTGCGGGCCGGCTGGCATTTTGTCAACTCTAATAGCATAAAAGAAAATGTATGTGGCGTAAGTGTTACAAGTAAAGGAAATAAGCATTGTAAGGGTGCGTCCACATCTGACGAATACGCTGAGAATTACGGCTCGTGACCGCACGCGAGCGTCTGCGCGCGAGCGTGTAGGAGTGCACAATTAAAATGCACACCCGCAGTTCGGGGTCAGTTCCCGTAACCGGTCGCGAGCCGCGCATTTGCGGCACATTTGTCAGATGTGGACACAAACTTAGACATGCATGCCACACCGGACCACACAATGCCATCTAGTCCCAAACATATTGAACAGACTTTCTTACTTCAGTTTTGCGAAACAGTGCCTATTTTCAGCACCTTTCGGATTCTTCGCCCTATTAGACGGCCGAAGGTATAACTTGTTTACATACTTAATAAATGGATGGCGCATACAGGCGAGGCGAGGGGAAGTGACCACGCCAATCAATAAATAAATATAAGTATAGTGTACTCCACACCAGTCTTTGTTCAGAAATGCATCTAACAAAGCTCGTGTCGCATCACAAGTGGCATGCTCTCTCCTATCACCCATCGCTGTGCAGACATTCACTAACTTGAAGTAGCTTCATACTTCGCAGCATTGTTTTGAGTTATTCTAGAAGTTTATTAACATTACTCCTGATTGCCCTATATAGAGTATGTTAAGGTTAATTTTTTTTTTATCTAATTTATAATTAATTTTTTAAGGCCCCAGACTGTATGACGTGGTCGTAGTTAAAAGTATGAATGTGATAATAATATTGTAAACACCATTTTGAAAAGAGCAACTACACGAGTTTCTTGCCGGTATCTTCTCGGTAGAACGCTGCTTTCCGAACCGGTGGTAGCTTCGACGATTTGTAAGTGTTTTTCATAAAAACCTATACAAATAAAGATTATTTTGACTTTGACTTTGACATTGTTTTGAGTTTCTCTCAAAGTTTATTAACATTGTTTTGAGTTTTTCTCAAAGCTTATTAACGTTGTTTTGATTTTCTTTCAAAGTTTATTAACATTGTTTTGAGTTATTCTCAAAGTTTAGTAACATTATTTTGAGTTATTCTCAAATTTTATTAACATTGTTTTGAGTTATTCTCAAATTTTATTAACATTGTTTTGAGTTATTCTCATGTTCTTCGAACTACACATGGTTTGGTTAATACATGGCCTCTAATGTTCGCCACCTTGATCGATTTTATGGGCCTCTCGCATCCACCACTTGCCATAGGTAGAAGATCAAAGTAAAAAGCAGGCATGTACTGTCTACAAGACCGTCCATTTTCCACTAATTCTCTACAAGTCTGTTGTAACACAAAGGGGGTTATTGCTACCGGCATCCTATTAGCCACTCACAACTTTCGGACAATCCCACAAATGTAATTACGGCCTGTCAAAGGTCCCAAGCCTATTGTTGACCCTATTGAAGGCTGACTTAATCCCTTAGGTAGTCCTGTTGAAACTTTACTATGCGTGTGTTCCTATTTGTATAAGACAATGGGCTTGGATACATTTTCAGGTCAGAGGAAAGCTATGTTGTATTGTACTGGTGCGAATATTTTAAGAACAACAAATTTGTAACTGGTGTTGGTATGTAAAGTGAATTCTACAAAGGACTTAGTAGTTAGGGTTTCACGTTCAGAGTCCGAAAAATATGACTATTATCCCTCCCTTCCTTTTGTGGATTATAAAATTGTGAACCAGTCAATTCAATATAAAAGCCTTCAGAGACCAACTAACATACCATTTAGGCCCATGTATAACAGAGGTATTTACCACTTACATCAACTGAAAACTATATTTTTAGTAAGTTACTTGACAACTCCTGAAACAGTAGCTGGAGACGCAAAACCACAGTTATTAGCAGGTAAATACATACCAAAAGGACGTTAGTGCAGAAATTCTAAAAGCAAAGAAAGGCATAAATAATTATAATTGTAGTCACCAAAACAATCCAATTCCCAGCAAGTCTTAAGTCTTTGGAAGTCTGTTGTAACACAAAGAGTTTTATTGCTACCCGTATGCTTATCGGCTACTTACAATTTTCGGACAATTTTGCAAATGTAATTACGGCCTGTCAAAGGTCCCAAGCCTATTGTTGACCCTATTGAAGGCTGACTTAATCCCTTAGGTAGTCCTGTTGAAACTTTACTATGCGTGTGTTCCTATTTGTATAAGACAATGGGCTTGGATACATTTTCAGGTCAGGGGAAAGCTGTGTTGTATTGTACTGATGAGATTATTTTAAGAACAACAAATTGGTAACTGATGTCGGCTTGTTGAAAAGGTTTTTATTTGTTAACGGGATTAGGGGTAGCGCCGTCATGTGGGATTTTTGGGGATGATGACACAAATGTTGAATCATTTTGACGCTTTCAGACTTCAGTTTATTTATATATATTAAGTATAAATGAAATCTTGTTCGTAAGTCTCGCTAACAAAAACTCTAGAACGGCTCGACCAATTTGTCTAATTTTGGTCTTCAATTATTTGTGAAAGTTTATCATCATTATCATTAGCCATCAGCACCGTATCAGTCCACTCCTAGACAATATTGGCCACTTTGATCGATCCTGGGCATCTCGCCTTCAGCACTTGATAGCTGTCCTACGCAAATCCTCACTCCACCTGGCCTGAAGGCGTCCTACATTACGTTTGCCGAGACGCGGTCTCTACTCCAGAACTCGTTTACCCCAACGGTTATCGGTTCTGCGGCTAATGTCGCCAGCCCACTGCCACTTCAGCTTACTAATCCGTTGAGCTATGTCGGTGAGTTTGGTTCTCTGCTGGATCACCTCGTTTCGGATTCGATCCCGCAGAGAGACGCCGAGCATATCCCTTTCCATAGGCGCTGAGCGACCTTTAACTTGTGGACTAGCCGTACCGTTAGTGTCCACGTTTCGGCTCCGTATGTCATAACTAGTAGAGAAGACTTTCGTCTTTAGTCACTGCGTAAAACTATGTTTGTATATAAAAAAAAATCTTGTTTACAATCTAGCACAAATTGTGTCGAGGGAAATTTTTTCTCACACGCAAGTACACAAATAATAAAAAATCGAGACAAAGCAACAACCTCAAAAGTAGGCGCATTTCACTATGAACGAGTTCCGACGAAATGAAAGCAACTCGCGAACTCTCTACGACTGACCGAATTTAATGTTCTTCGAATTGGTTTTGGCTGTATCTTGAACCTTATTTGATGAGGAGATCAGGAAATTATTATAGTGACCTATACTCTGATAAGTGAGGGAGCGACCCATCTTCATCATCTTTTCGTTACAAACCACCCTCACCTGCCCGTGGTGCATCCTGCTGAATAACGGACGAGGCTCTGGAAACCGACTGATGGCGGTATAACCATTACAATTTGCTAAGTGGCGTGCAACTGGAGAGGCCTATGTCCAGCATTGGACTGCAATAGGCTGATGATGGGTTGAAGGGGTAGCTAAATACCACAAGCCGGTGACGGGCAGCAGCGTCACCGGAGCGAGGAGCTACGCCCTACGATCTACAACCCGCCTGCCCAGCGTGGCGATTATGGGTACTCCTCCAGATGGTTTCGCCATCATCAGGCGACAGAAATGCACTGTAAAAAAGCATTTTTAATACCACTTTTAGAAGCAATAATATTCTTGCATAACTCTGTCATTATAAGAAACGAAAAAAGTGCATCGGCTAGCGATCAGTCGGTCTTATTGAAAAACTTCTAATAATGTTACTAGATTTTGGTATCTTCCAATAAGAAGATTTCATAAGACAGACGAGAAAAGCGTGAAAATGTATATTTTGTACATACGAATAGATATGAAGGAACCTTGGGCCCTACTACAAAAAACGAAAACGATCGTTCGTTGAACGGATCGCGTATTTTTGCCCCATAAATCCCTCTCATTTGTCCCTCCCGTGTTCTAATATATCAATTAAATTGTTGAAAATCGACGTTGACGAATTTTAGTTCGTATATTCGAACACGGGAGGGACAAATGAGAGGGATTTATGGGGCAAAAATACGCGATCCGTTCAACGAACGATCGTTTTCGTTTTCTGTAGTAGGGCCCCTTTACTTAGTGACTTAAAGCGGGTTTCCCAAACGTCCGAGATCCGATCCCTGTGATTTCCAGATTTTTAATAGGACTATCCCATATCATCCCATGATTGTCGTTAATAGCGACTAAGAAGAAGAAATGTGTAACGGAAGACAAGGGTCTTAGGGACCCCAACATATTTCGCTTATAAGTATACATTTAAAGTAGCTTTTAGAGTTTTATTGTCTCGAAATTTAACATTCCAAAATGAATGTGTAGATAGATCGGACATATTCTTTATTGCACTCCAAACAGGTGATAAAAAACTAGACACAAAGATATTCATCACTTTAAAGGCCTTATCACACCAGAGAGTTGCGAGCCAATTGAAAGCGCAGCGAGTTCGCTGCGGGTTCGCAGCGTGCGCGCCGCGATCACGCTGCGACAACGCCGTGAATGAGCAGCGATCATCGTCGTAACCCATTCTGTCACTAGTAGGTATACAAAACATGAATCCCACTACGCGAGTTCGCTGCGTGATCACCGCGAACTCGTTGCGTGATCGCCGCGAACTCGCTGCGTGATCGCCGTGCATTCGCTCCGCTTTCAACTCTTTTGCAACTCGCTAGTGTGATACGGCCCTAAGTGATCTCTTCCAGACAACCTCTGTAACATGTTTCTGTGATTCAAAATCACAATCGGACATAAACGTCACCGCGTAAATACCCAACATGATCTATTTAGTCAATTATTAGATCCTTTTTGAAGGGCCTTGGTGCGTTCTCCAAATCGTAATTGCAAGATCCGTATGCAAATGCCGCCGTTGTATAATATTACTCTAAGTTTAGTGCGGTTTCTGAGAAATAATAATGCATTCTGTCGGCTGTTGCCCGGCGATCGGACATATAACCTTCTGGGGCGAAGCGTCCTGTTCACGACAGCCTGATAGGCCCCCCTTGATGACGTCATGCGATTACATTTAAGTATTATCTACGTATTACGTATGGAATCCTTCCTGCCTTCTTGTATCAGTTTTTTTTTATGCGAGAGGTGGCAGACGAGCATGTGTGATGTCTGATGGTAAGCAGTTGACACCGCCAATGGACACCCGCAACTCTAATCGAGTTTAGGGTATCTGCCGGCCTTTTTAATATGTATACAGTTTAATTATATTATATTATTTACATTTACATCATACATTTCACATTGCCAATTTCTGTGTCTCATGCGGATAGCCATGTATAATAGAAATTATAATTCTAGCGTTTTAATTGGCTAGGCGGCCGGCAGTCGGTGATGAGTCACTATTTTCTTAACGCGAATGAACTATAGGTACCTAATATTTAGAACAGATTAATCATAAATTAATTATCTCATTGTGATTTACCCTAGGCACTATTCCCTAATAAATTGTAATATTTCATCATAATAACTTGTTGGGTTAGGTAGTCTTTCTAAAGTGTTGTGCTATATTTAGTTACAATAGACAATTCATTCTCTTAGCAAGATATATGATGATTGTGGACTTATGAAATATTTACTACATGAATGCAAACGTCTTCTATTACAATAGTTTATCAAAATATGATATGTGCTGTCATATTGTCGAGAAATTACACGACGGGGGATTAATTTTGCTTTTAATTCTATGTTGCTATTGTTTGTCAACTAAGAGATATATATCATTTATCAGACGCTCGCGGTCCACTGCTGGACATAATCCCAATTGTTTCCCACTTTGATCGATCTTGGGCTTCTCACCCCCAGCAAATGCCAGCCATCCTGCGCAAATCGTACCCATCGAGAGGTCTCAATAAAACACCTGTTAACTGTGAACATACTCATTTGACAGTTATTTTAGTCTATAGTCTTATGTTTTGTATTTTTTTTTATGTGTAACAAATAAAGAATTTCTATTTTTTTTTTATAATAGCTCGACATAATGGCTTCCCTACGCCTAATGGAAAGCGAAAGAGAAGCCCAAATCGCTGTGACAACTGGCAAGTAACTGGCTGTCAGTTGCCACTGCCATGCCGGCCCAACCCTACCCTCCACGAGCTCCGGAGGTCCTACTCACCAGCAGAAACACGACCCGGAGGTCCTTCCCCGGACGGGCGGCTCAATTCGAGCGAAGATTCGCTATGCCCTACCTCTCTTAACCTCTATTCTATTCTATTTTTAGTTTGGAAAGACTGACAGATGTCCCTAAGTTTACTCGTAGTCGGATTATGAGCGATTCTTAGCAAACGTAGTACGAGTATAGGATCATTCCCATACTACGTTTGCTAAGAAGCTCACTCCTATAGGTATTACGTTTGCGAAAAGGATCACTCCTTTACTACGTTTGCTAAGAAGCGCTATATAACCAAACTAAACTTAGGTACATCTGTCAGTCTTTCCAAACTAAAAATAACTGTCAAATGAATTGAGTATGTTCACAGATAACAGGTGTTTTTATTGAGACCTCTCGAAGGGTACTGCCTTAATTATGAATTGACTTTATATAAGTAATGATTTATAATAGACTAACGTAAATAGTAATATAAATATACGTTATCTTCATCAAATTAGTCGACGTCTCGTTAAGCGGGTATCTAGAAAATTCTATACATAAAATATTGTAATACTAGCAAACCATCCTAGCTTCGCTTCGTATTTAAAATTATTGCGACGCAACTATTAATTTAAATTATCTGCAAAGTCGTGTTACATTTATATACTAATTCTTTTGATTAAATATCCTCTACCCAAAGGTTGTCTGTAAGAGATCGCTTAAAGCGATTGGACCGCCTAACTTGTACGTCAATATATCATTGTAAATATGTACGAGATTTAGTTATAAATCAAATGTTTGGTGTACAATAAAATATACCTATCTATCTATCTACATTATTTTGTTCTATAATGAAACTTTTCGCAGCGAAAAGGATGTAAGAAGGTTTTTTCAAGGCAATTCTTTTACACCTTACATTTATTAGAGTTTTAGTATGGATCCCTAACTATGTTCACCGGAGACAGTGTAGCTTCCCAAAAGTGAAAGAATTTTTCCCAAGAATGAAAGAAGAGTGAAAGAAAATGGCCACCCCATTACATACAGTACAGACACACTTTCTTACTGTTTTATTATAGTGCATTGATGTATTGTTATTGTAATTTTAAAATTTGCCAACCCAAACGATGATATAAAACATCGAAACGGTGATAAACCGCCAACAGTATCGAATGTAATTGTGCCTATATTTATTATAAACTCAGTTAAAACCATACAATGTATTACCGCAGTTATAAATACTTACGACAAGTTTTTTCCTCGGCGTCGCGCAAGGTGCAATACTATGCCCTGTTTTATTGTTTTTGTACGCTATTACTCTTGCCTTAATTAATAGAATAGACTTTACGTATGCTGATTTATAGCATTTTGAGTGGATTTCGAGTTTAATTTTTTTTCAGACAAATAAACCTATAATATTATTTTAAATACCTACTTCAAAATATAAAAAAGACGATATCTTTTAAAATCCTAATTCGTTGGATTCTCGGCACCGTTCTATCCTACAATACTCTATAAGGGGTCGCTTATCTATAAGTTACACTAGATAGATAAATTCTACAACAATGAAATAGGGAGACAGTTACTTTCGCATTTATAATATTAGTAGGGATTACTTAGTAGGATTAATAGGATATCGCTGCACCCCGTAACCGCGTTGTAACATGGCCGAAACGTCAAACTAAAAAAAAGGTATATTAAATCCTGAACATTTCTTATCTGAGAGGTAAACTACTAATATGGTGAATCTATACTAATATTATAAAGAGGAAAGATTTGATTGTTTGTTTGTTTGATACGAATTGGCTCCGAATCTACTGGACCGATTTGAATAATTCTTTCACTGTCATAAAGCTACACTATCCCGGTGAACATAGGGTATATTATATTAATAAAAACGTTAGGGATCCGTGCTAAAAGTTTAATAATGTAGGTAACCCAAGGAGTGAAAAAAAATACCAAAAAGCTATCATTCAAACTGATAGCTTTTTGGTAATGTTTGCTATGGTAACTTTTTAAATACACGTGTATTGAAAACGTTACCATAGCAACCTAAAATACCCGAAGCGAAGCGAGGGCGGTTTAGCTAGTATAGCATAAACTGATTCATTCACTTTTGGTCACCGATGACGGAATCAATAATACCCATTCTTATTAAACCGATAACATCGTAACTCGTAACCAAAACGTATGAAGGTAGCTATTCGATATCGATATCAAATTGATTGAAGTACCTAACCGCAAGACTGTTTCATGATATTTCGGTAACGTCATGTATGACGTACATGCGATTATAGATAATTGAACAGAATATGCCCCTGGTCCCGGCTATGACGTTTGAGAAAACCCTCATCTCAATTTACTATTTAAAAAATGACACAAATGAACATTTTAGGCTCTTTTTAGTCATCTAGGATGTATGTGGTTCTATACTGAAAAAGGTCTGTTAGGATAATGGGAAATTCCTAACACCTATATAGGCTTGATTGAAGGAGACAGAAAGTGGGTTAGCCCTCCCATACCGGGAGATGTGAGTCCGCTTACTCCCCTCCGGATTCGAAGTGAAGTGCCTAATATATTCCCCTTTTTAGAAAAAGGAAAAATAAAACGCGAGAACATACATTACTTATGCAAAATACCTTTTTTTATTCAATACTAGCTGTGCCGGCGGCGTCGCACGCGTGGATATCGGGTTTCGAAAATAACGGACTTTCATAAAATGGTACTTAAACTTTAAGTTAGACTTCTAGAAATACATTGGTGAAAACCGCATTTAATTTCATGTAGTAGTATTCACGTGATGCTCGATCAAACATGCAGATAAATATTTCTCCCGTTTTCCCAACCCTTCCCGTCACCGCTCTGCCCTATTGATTATAGCGTGATGAAAAGTGTACTATAACCTGAGTATGAAGAATAATTTACCAAGTTTCGTTAAAATCTGTCCAGTAGTTTTTTTTCTATAACGAACATACAGACAGACAAAAATTTTACTAATTGTATTTTTGGCATCAGTATCGATCACTAATCACCCCCTGATAGTTATTTTGAAAATATATTCCATGTACAGAATTGACTTCTCTACAGATTTATTATACGAGTAAGTATAGAAGATGGGTTTGCGCTTGACTTCAATTCACCTGATGGTAAGCGATATCACAATCGATATTATTAATAATAGGTATCTACCTTCTATTGAAAATTTATCCTATAAAATCTTATGAGCAAATACTTCTCTTGTCGAAAGCTAACTCAAAATTATCGAATTTTAGCATCAGGCTACCTAAGTAACTTTTTAGCAAATGAAGCAAATAAATAAGCTAAGAAATGCAAACTTAACCGACGCTTGTACTATAAGAACTAGGCAACTGATAAACTTATCAGGCAAACACCCAGACCAATATAAACAGACCTGTTCATTCATGCACAATATAATGTTTGAACAGCGCGAGGATCGTACCCACGGCCACTGTCACAGGCGGCAGTCACTCCCACTGAACCATACTAGTAAGTAGTTTGATTGTTCGGGTTTTATGTCTAGCAACCAATTTAGCTGTAGCGTTGAATTTCAAATGTCTATTTTTTTTTTCGTATAGATACTTTTTGAAGTAAATTTTCAAACAATGTGGTTTTCTGGTTATAAATAAGTATGCACCTATCAATATGGTTTTATTCTATTAAATCTTAGTATTTAACTAGTGTTTAGTTTTCGTTTTATGTCAGACCAAGATTGGTCACCAAAAATTAGAAGTAACATCATATACTCACCATTCACTTGCGATATAACCTTAGGATAAGGTACTTACGAGGCCTCCGCACAGCTGATGCAATTTTATCAAAGAAATTGTAAGATATTATGTTGAAACATTTTTGTCAAGAAACGATTCGAAATTTGGAAATTTTTGCTTTTTTTTGCCTTTTTCAAAAGATACTAAATAATTATAACACTAATTTATAATTGAGTAACTTTAAATATTTTGAATCCATTCAAGATTTTTGTAGATTTTCTTAGATTTTTTAATAAAATAAATATTTTTTTGAAATATAATTAAAAAATATTTATTCTTTTAAAAAAGCTAAGAGCGTTTTAGATAAAGATAGTAAATTTGAAAATTTAAAATAATATACCTACGTATAAAAATATTGAAACTAATTATGTAGAAAGAAAATGTGGTAACAAATTACTCAATTGTATGTCGATTACACTAATGGTAATTTAATTAACGTCGTTCCTGATGCAAATTAATGCATAAACCATTTTGAATATCGTTCATGTAATTATCACTAAAGGGTTCACATAAATCAAATTCAGTTATAAATTTTAAGTTTTTTTAATACTAATGTTTAAATGCTTATTTGGCAACAATTATCTAGAGTATTCAACTAACAGTCTTATTATTTTACAAGAGTATAAAATCACTGCCAAAAATAATTATAAAATGCAATTGGGTACCAAAATATTGACAACATTTCAATTAAAGGGAGAACAATCATAAAAATGCACATTATAATCAATTACGAAAAAAATCACTGACACAACAATTCAGTTAAGTTAATTCTATCCCCTAATGTTAGTCAATAAATAATGCTTAACCTAAGGTAACTTCAATAAATTAAATTGATAACTTCCGTAGTCTTCATTGCAGACTTATAAACAATCATAATTATAATGATCAGGCAGGCAGTTACAGTCTTTGGTTCCCTATTTACATAATTACAATTTTATTATTGTCAACCTAGTATGTGCTTTCCTTTTTTTTCTATTACAAGACACTGCATGTCTAGTAGTTGATATTAATTTGTGGCGAACTGACGAACAACAACAGGCACCGAACATTTTGATAATTGTTTAAAATAAATCTATCAACATTAAAAAAATTAAAATGGAAAATGAAAGCTAAAATTGAAATAATCGGAATTAAACTAAAACTTAAAAATTTTGGGATTTCAGTAAATCCCCGTGGGATCTAAAACTATAGCCATTTTTAATTTTAGATAAATAATAATTTAACTAAAATTAAAGGTGCTTAACTAGTAAACGTTAGTAGGATCAAGAATAAACATGTTGAAAATTGTACTAACGACACTTAACACTAAAAAAGTCTGTTTTTAGTATACTCCCGTGGGGTCGAGCACAAACATTTTGATGCACTGAGTTTCTTCACACACTACAATCTTCTAATCTTCAGTAAACACCAGTTGGGTCTAGCACAAACATTTTGGCAATTTCGATGATCACGATGCAGCAGAATGCTTCAAAATTAGTAGACTCCGGTGGGGTCCAGGATGAACTCAGTAGAATTCGGTGGGTTCCAAGATAGACTCAGTAGACTCTTGGTAGGGTTCAGGATGAACTCAGTAGACTGCGGTGGTGTCCAGGATGGACTCAGTAGACTCCGGTGGGATCCAGGATGAACATCTTGATCGTTTTGAAGTCAAATTTTCTTAATAAAAATCGTCGATTTTCAATAAACTCCAGTGGGGTCCAAGACGAACATTTTGCAGTTGATAATTTGAAAAATTCGACAAAAATGCGGATTGTCGTGTTTTTCTCTTGCACTTGAACTTGTGTTCTCAGTAGATGCCGGTCGGGTCCAAAACTTTGATGTCCATGGTGATGAGATTGAACTTGAAAGATCGATCTTTTTTACGATGAGAGCGAGGTGCGCGCACGGAGCGTATAGAGGCGTACGTAGTGCGCGGCGAGCGTCAACCGACTGTGGCCAGGGCAACACGTGCCTAGCTTTTATATCTCTCTCGCGCGCGGTCGCGTATTTTTTTTGCGATTTGAATTTGGAAGCTTTCAGCCGGGTGGGCGTACGCGCCCCCGCCCTTGCATAGCTTTTTTTACTCATCTTTTTGCAGTATAGATAAAAAATGACATGCTGTTAGTAAACACATGCTCAGATAATAATCAGATAGAACTGTTTGTGGATTTTTTTAATCAAATAGGCTTAATTATAAATTCATGATATAAAAAACTGCATTCTTAAATTTTTACGTTAGTGGGGTTTTTTTCACGTTAGAAATAACGTGTATTTAAAACAATTTTACATTTATTGTTTATTTATTTTATGGAACCCAATACAGATTGTATTTTTTTTATTACATTTTATTTCTTCCACATGTAAGAACAGATGCCTAAAAAAATCTAAATTATAACCCAAATAATGCAAACATGTGTAAATAAAAATCCAAAAATTTTATTCCTTTAAGTCAAAACATATATATTATTATTTTTATTTGTTTTTTTTTAAATATATTTTCATTTCATTTTGTAGGTCCTTGTCCTTGTATTGGCGATTATAAAATAGGTATTTAAAATTAGTTAAAAGGGGAACATAACGTCACACTGGATAAACCATTTTCTTATCGCCGTTGCTTAATTAAACACAATTAAATTCCTGAGGAAAATTGCAATTAAATTAACTAAAACAAGCTTTAAATTAACGCTTAGTGATAAGCATTGCTTGTTAATGAAATGTTTAAAGTTAAATAAATTCTTGGCACAATGCACTTGGGCAGTGATATGGAACATATATTTTTTATGAATTTTTAATATGTAGTTGTTTCAAAAATAAACTTATCTTATTTAAATAAATCAAAATAGCAACATCATCTTGTAAACATAGTACCAGTAATTAATTAATTAATAGAAATGTTATCGAAACGAAGTACACTAGAATATATTATTCCCCAAAAATATATATAATACTATGTAGTGACACGCCCTCACTTCTCTTCGGTAGGTATTTATACATATAAACCTTCATCACTCTATCTTTCAAAAAATCCGTTGCGTAGTTTAAAGATCTAGGCATACATAGGGACAGACAGAAATAATAGCGACTCCAACCTATGTAGTGATTGCTTGTTATAAACATAAATGATAGACCAGTCCCCAAAATATATTATAATATTGCTAGCTATGCTATAATAATAAATATAATATAGTGTCTGTTATACCTAGATTTAAGTCAATTGTATGGTGCGCAATAAAGAATATCTATCTATCTATAATACGTCCTAAGCCCATTGCACGTTATAATATAAAGTACGTACCTACATCTTCTCAAAACTCCTACTGATTATCAAAAGAACTATGCTCCATTTATATGATATTCCAGTGAAAGCGAATAGTAAAATGATGAAAGTAGGAGACATGGAGATATTTCCGCTTAATGCGATTAACGATTAATGTAATTATTAGTTAATAGTGAATCATAGTTAATATTCGCCTAATAATTTGTCGCGCCTGTCGACAATGCGAATGTCGCGTCTGCTGTGGTCAATGGAGACAATGGTCAATAATGGGTTAATAATAATAATAAATAATAATAATAAGTAACCCAAGTCATGCCACGCCGGGCCACACAGCACCGTCTAGCCCCAAATTAAGCCTAAGCTTGTTATGGGTACTAGACAACTGATTAATTAATTGTTCCTTCGAAAGTTATGAGCATACATACAGATATTTTGAAAATTCTTTTTTATTTATATATATAGATCTGATCTGAAAACTTTATATAATAAAGGTAATTTGAAATCTGAAAGCTTCAAAATAATTCAACATTTATATCACCATCCCCGAAAACCCCACGCGACCTGCGCTACTCGTAATCCCGTTAGCAAATAAAAATCCTTTCAACAAGCCGACATTATTTGTTATTCTAAAAATAATCCTATCAGTACAATACCGCATAGCTGCCGTCTGACCTGAAAATGTGCCCAAGACAATTGTCTTTTACAAACAGGGACAAACGCATAGTAAAGTTTCAACAGGACTACCTAAGGGATTAAGTCAGCCTTCAATAGGGTCAACAATAGACTTGGGACCTTTGACAGGCCGTAATTACATTTGCAAAATTGTCCGAAAATTGTAAGTAGCAGATAAGGATGTCGGCATACGGGTAGCAATAAAACTCTTTGTGTTACAACAGACTTGTAAAGACTTAAGGCTTGCTGGGAATTGGATTGTTTTGGTGACTACAATTATAATTATTTATGCCTTTCTTTGCTTTTAGAATTTCTGCACTAACGTCCTTTTGGTATGTATTTACCTGCAAATAACTGTTGTTTTGCATCTCCGCACAGCTACTGTTTCAGGAGTTGTCAAGAAACTTACTATAAATACAGTTTTCAGTTGATGGAAGTGGTAAATACCTCTGTTAATGTACACGGACCTAAATGGTTAGTTGGTCTCTGAAGGCTTTTATATTGAATTGACTGGTTCACAATTTTATAATCCACAAGAGGAGGGGAGGGATAATAGTCATATTTTTCAAACTCTGAACCTGAAACCCTAACTACTAAGCCTATTGTAGAATTCACTTTACAAGCCAACACCAGTTACAAATTTGTTGTTCTTTAAATAATCGCATCAGTACAATACAACATAGCTTTCCTCTGACCTGAAAATGTATCGAAGGAAGCCCATTGTCTTATACAAATAGGAACACACGCATAGTAAAGTTTCAACAGGACTACCTAAGGGATTAAGTCGGCCTTCAATAGGATCAACAATAGGCTTGGGACCTTTGACAGGCCGTAATTACATTTGTGGAATTGTCCGAAAGTTGTGAGTGGCTAATAAGGATGCCGGTAGCAATAACCCCCTTTGTGTTACAACAGACTTGTAGAGAATTAGTGGAAAATGGACGGTCGTGTAGACAGTACATGCCTGCTTTTTACTTTGATCTTCTACCGCGAGATCACATGAATGCTCTTATAAATTGCCCGACCCGAAAAGCTTACATAAAGGCGGTAGCCCATACCGCCCACGGCTTCACGGTACAAAAAGCCACGCGTCTCAAAGCTGAAAATCAATTTGAAAATGTATGGAAAATTAGAAAACACACGCCGTAAGGCTTTTCGTTCCTTAGTAGCTACTTGCAGAATTTAACCATAGATTTAAATAAATCTTGTAGTGATTAAGAAAAACAATAAATATATCTCTATCGTTTTTCATATGGTCAACTTTTTACTGATAGCGTATTATTTTTGTTCCATGCTGAAAGTTATGTGGACTATTAATTGATATAAATATTTTCAGTGGTGGATATTTGGATCACTTTCAGTCTTTAGATCTTACTGCTAGAACATTCAGAACGATTAATAGACTTTCACAAATAATAGAAGACCAAAATTAGCCGAATCGGTTCAGCCGTTCTAGAGTTTTAGCGAGACTTACGAACAGGAATACATAAGATATAAATAAACTGAAGTCTGAAAGCGTCAAAATGATTCAGCATTTGTATCACCATCCCCAAAAATGCCATGTGAACTACGCTACCCTTAATCCCGTTAGCAAATAAAAAGGCTTTCAACAAGCCGACAGCAGTGTCCTATTTGTTGTTCTTAAAATAATAGCATCAGTACAATACAACATAGCTTTCCTCTGACCTGAAAATGTATCCAAGCCAATTGTCTTTTACAAATAGGAACACACGCATAGTAAAGTTTCAACAGGACTACCTAAGGGATTAAAGTCAGCCTTCAATAGGGTCAACAATAGGCTTGGGACCTTTGACAGGCCGTAATTATATTTGTGGGATTGTCCGAAATTTGTGAGCGCCTAATAAGAATGCCGGTAGTAATAACCCCCTTTGTGTTACAACAGACTTTTAGAGAATTACTGGAAAATGGACGGTCAAGTAGACAATACATGCCTGCTTTTTCCTTTGATCTTCTAACGCGAGGTCACGTGAATGCTCTCATGAATTGCCCCACCCGGATAACTGACATAAAGTGGGCGGTATGGGCTACCGCCCACGGCCTCACGGTGTAAAAGGCCACGCGTCTAGCTGAAAATGAATTTGAAAAAGTATGAAAAATCAGAAAATACACGCCACGCCACACAGGGTTTTCTTTCCTTTATTGTTCAATAGAAGTAAAATTTCGTTTTTTTTTATAGTATCACGGCATAATGGTTTAACCACGCCCAATGAACAGCGAGAAAGATACCTTGATTGGTAAGTTTCTTAATTAATAAGAAACTGCATATTTTCAAATAAGTTTTTATTTTATACTCGCTGACCAGGCGTAGGTACCTACGTATCGCGACGTCTTTAACAATTTTTTTAATTTTGAAATTATTATATTATAGGTACAAACCTTGTCCTAACAATAAGGAAATACTTAAATCAAGAATCATCGAAATATGCCCTTAAAGCCAAGCTGATGCCCTAGGCATCAGCTTGGCTTTAAGGCTTTTTGGTGCAGTCGTTCGAAAGTTATGCGGTCACATAGATACATTTCGTAACTCCCTTTTTATTTATGTAAATTGATAGGTAGATTTCCTTCTTCTACGCCAAACCCTACACGTGCTGCACCTCTAAAAAATGTAGATCTTAGTGCTGGAAAATTCAGAACGATTTACATAATACACTACCTATGTTTAATGAATAGGTTACACCAAATAGCGACGTACAAGTGCGTGGTGGGGTGATTCGTTAAAAACGACCAAGGAAGCAATTAAACTCTTTACTGACCACAAACCCTTGCGACTAATCGCATTGCGACCGCAGCAGACGGGACATTGTCACCTAGCGTTATTACGTCGCGACAAATGATATAATCAGTTGATTCGTTTGTTATTTATTACCGCACAATTTGTTGAAATTTCGGAGATATATCTCATTAGGTAAAAATGTTAGATTGTTCTCAGCAGGCTGTGGTATAAAACCTGGCTTCCATCATCATCATCATCACAATTGATCCGCATTCCATCAGCCTATCGCAGTCCACTCCTGGACAAAAGCATCTTCAGTTGTTCGCCAGTTTGGACAAACATCTAGTGGCTTTACCCATACCTAATCCATAATCGCCACGCTGGGCATAGCTGTTCGCTCCGGTGACGCTGCTTTTTTTATAGCGGCTCGGCATAATGGCTTCCCTTGGCCTGATGGAAAGCGAAAGAGAAGCCCAAATCACTGTGACAACGGGCAAGTAACTGGTCAGTCACCTGTCAGTTGCCACCGACATGCCGGCCCAACCCCAACCCCTCACGAGCTCCGGAAACCCTACTCACCGGCAGGAACACGACCCGGGGAGATCATTTGGCTGCGGTATTCTATAGGGTCTCCACCCTCTATTTCTGATTTTTCATACTTTTTCAAATTCATTTTTCTATAGGACCTCCGTCCTTGCCCGGACGGGCAGCTCAATTCGAGCGAAGATTCGCTATGTCTTACCTCTCTTAAAACCCGTCATCGGCCTGTGGTATTTAGTGACGCCTTCAATCGTGATCGGCGGTATGACCTACCGCCACCAGGCGGTTGCAAGAGCCTCGTTTTGTAATTCGACATAATGCACCACGGGTAGGTGAGGGTGGTTAAGAGCCAAATGATATGTAGCCCCTAACTGTAGGTAATCCCTTTCGGTTGTCAGGTGGGCCAACGAGACTATCGAATGTATTAAAACTTTCCTCAATAGCAGCAAACCTTATCAAGTTCAGTGGTTACTCCACTAAAGGCAATGGTTTTCCCATTAAAATAATTTGTACGGCTAATTAAGAACTTAATTTATATGTTTATCTGTGTGAGGCTATACCGGATGAATTACCAATATGATAAAATTTATATGACGTTGACATAGGTCACTAAAAGTCCCATTTTATTTCCATCTAATAAATGTATTACTAGCTGCTGCCCGCGGCTCTGCCCTCGTGAATATTCTTATAAATCATAGCCTATGTTACCTACACCTACACATAAGCTATCTTTCGGCGCAATATGTAACGTACAAGCTATATTTCTGTAAAGTTTCAATAATATCAATTTAGTAGTTATTGCAAAGAGTAACAAACATCCATCAATCGCACCGCTCATCGTTGATTCAGCCTTATGGATATGCGGACCTGGTTGGTCGCGTACGGTACGTTTCAATAGAATATACTGTGGCCTCCATGGATCACTCCACGTCCCACAATACCACTGATTTTTTCACTAGGGTGACAAACATGATGTTAGCGGTTACCGCAGCCTATGGACGCCTGCAACACCAGGGGTATCACACGCGCGTTGCACCTTTAAAAACCTCTTCACAACCTTTCTGAAGGACCCCATACTGTAGTCTCGGGGGAGAGCCTCGGCTCAGCTCATTCCATAGTCTTCGAGTGTGCGAAGCAAGAAGTTGGTGATAAAGCATACATAGGGCCGGCAGACAGACAACAGTGAATTTGTTTTATTATACTAATGATACTGACCACGCATTAGTACCTACCTTAATTTGTTTCGAATCCGTATCAATCAAGGCTTTAAACGAGAAAGGGATTGCTTATGACATATGAGTCTTTAACCTGCCGGAATATGACTCAAATTGGGTTGCTTTATAGATGTTTAGTTAGTAATCGATTTAAAAGTGTCGGACACATCCTGGTTATTTTAGATTACGTACTCGGATATCCTATTAGTTAATATACCTACGTCATCGCCCTTTGGAAAAAAATCATCATCATCAGCCTATTGCAGTCCACTGCTGGACCTCTAGTTAGGCCTCTCCAGTTGTTTGCCGCTTCACTTGTGTTGGTTACACCGCCATCAGTCGGTTGCCAGCGCCTCGTTTGTTATTCGGTGGGATGCACCACGGGCAGGTGCGGTTGGCTTGGAGCGAAAAGATGATAGAGACCCTTACATCCATGGAAAACAATATTTTAAATCTATAAAAAGCTATAAATAAAAATATTAAAATAGACGACTTTATCACCTTCTCTCTGGTAGAACATTAATCAATTTAAAATGCTAAAATAATCTTCGGCACACGCCTTATTATGACACGAAACGATAGGTATTAAGAACGTATTAGAAATTACGTGAACACATTTGCTATTTCCGAGTTGACCGGTTCGCAAATTGCTACCTATTGCAATTTTTTTTAATAGTTGAAAGGAGGTAAAGTGCCTCGATGATTTACAATGTTAATTGATCGTCGTAGAGAACAACAATATTTCTAAATGACTATGATGATGTAAGGGAACGGCCTATCTTCTTTTTGTTACAAGTCAACCTCACCTGCCCGTGGTGCATCGTGCCGAATAACAAACGAGGCGCTGGCAACCGACTGGTGGCGATTATGACAATCGCAATTGAAGGTGTAGCTAAACACCACCTATGACGGACAGTAGCGTCACCGGAGTGGTAAGCTACGCCCTGCGATCGCCAGTCCGCCTGCCCAGCGTGGTGATTATGGGTATATCCTCCAGATGTTTGCCCTAAGTGGCGAACAACTGGAGAGGCCTATGTCCAGTAGTGGACTGCAATAGACTGATGATGATGATGACTATGAATCAACCCATCACCGTCCACTGCTGAACTTAGACCTTCCCCAGAGAACGCCAACCATCCCGATCCCGGGCAAATACACTCTCGGCCGGCCATCTTGCTCAAGTCTTTGCTCCAAATTGGAGGTCGGTCGTCCTACATTTCGTTTACCAAAACAATGTGTCCATTTCAGTACCCTTCTACTCCATACATCACGTCTTTCGAAAAGTGGTGTTCACTCGAAGACTCGTCTACTCGAAGTAAAACAGTTTAAACTTGATTAAAAAATTACTCTAAGAGTTAATAATCAAGCAAGTCGAACTCTGGCGCCTATGTTCTGATATTGATTTCACGCCAAATATTCTCATCAAGACCACTAATTACATACAATGATGATTCTAACGACGTGCTCCCTAAAACTGGTAAAATCTGGTATCAAATCCACTAATGGATGCGACACACCTATTTTGATATTAAATGACGATCACCATTTCGTTACGCTGACTAAATTGTGAACTTTATTTTCAAAGTGTTTAAGATCATATTTCATGTGACTGGTGAATAAAAACTAAAGGAAAATGTGATATAAAACGTAAATGACAGTCTTTTAACTTTGACATAATAGTTATTATTCTTTGACACGTACTAAACGACCACACCTTTGTGACGAGACAATTGGCTAATTTGAAAAAGAAATGAAATTTAACCTTTTGCGTAATGTAATTACCATCAGAATCGATTGCAGCTTTTTAATTATTACTGGAATTAACTCTATAGGCGCCAAGACAATAATCAGTTCATACCAACCAACCGGCTTGGTGTAGACAATCGTTTGGGCGCTAATTGTTAATCTGTACGATTAAAGGCTACGTGAATACCACCCAACGACAAACAATGTCGCTCCGTCGCTTAATTAGGAAATAACCAGACAATGTCCTTTCTATACTCGACATATTTGAAACGTCGAATCATTTAATTGAACAAAAAATATGCATATGAAATTATAATATTTAATTATTAATTACTAGCTGTGCCAGCGGCGTCGCTCGCATAGATTTCGGTTTTCAAAAATAACGGACTTCCATAAAATGTACCCAAATGTAAGTTAGACCTCTAGCAATACATTGGTGAAAACCACATTCAATTCCATGCAGTAGTATTCGCGTGATGCGCGTTCAAACATACAGATAAAAATTTCTCCCGTTTTCCCAACACTTCCCTTGACTGCTCTGCTCCTTTTGACTGTAGTGTGATAAAAAGTATACTACTTATAACCTGCCCAGGAGTATAATAATTAAGTAGAATAATTGTACCAAGTTTCGTTAAAATCCATAGAGTAGTTTTTGTTTCTATAACGAACTGTCTGTATAGACAGACATTGTCGCATTGCATTTTTGGCTTGAGTATCGATCACTAATCACTCCTTGATAGTTATTTCGAAAATATATTTCATGTACAGAATTGACCTCACTACAATTATATTATTATTTATTATATATAAGTATAGATAATATGTGCAATTTAAGCGTGAAGTAACTATGAAGTAAATTTATTTAATATAAATTAATCTTTAGTAGTTTTATATACGACAAAGAATTTAGAATTTTAAATACCATAATTCTGTGCATTGTGTAGTCCAATAACTACAATGCGTCTTTTGATACACGTGGTATTAATTAATCATATAATATAATCTCTCTCTCGTTCCTACATTGTACTATTGAATATGAAATGTTGGGAGGAGTTGTCATTCCTACATGTCAATGTACTCTTAAATGACCATGATTCCTTATCGTGATAAGAAGTAATATAAATAGATATTCTTTACTTGCACACAAAAATACAACATTTAACCGTAATGTAGTACGAGTAGTACGTAATACGCGTAGTAGGTAGTTTATGACTCACAATATAATCTCAATATATGCCATCTACCTGGTTATCTGAAGATCATTATCAGCGATAAAACTCCCTACATTGTACTACAATACGTCTTTGATACACGTAGTAGTAGTATTAAATTAGTAATACATATTAATAATTGACTCTTTGAATTGTTTTTTCAATTGTGTTAGTATGTAACAAGAGATTATATATATATATATATATATATATGCATAATGATACTACACATAGTACATACAAATATAGTAGGTATATATTCCAACATACCTATGCCATCTAGGTTGTCTGAAGTTCGTTATCAGCGATTAGACTTCCTACATTGTACTACAATACGTCTTTTATTACACGTAGTAGTAGTATTAGTTAATTTACTCTTTGAATGAGTCTATAGTATTGAGTCTAGTATTAGTCAATAATACTTAGGTACCTAGGTACTACGTAT
This sequence comes from Conogethes punctiferalis, assembly GCA_031163375.1. NCBI lineage: Eukaryota > Metazoa > Arthropoda > Insecta > Lepidoptera > Crambidae > Conogethes > Conogethes punctiferalis. Next base: position 7,890,951 of record CM062098.1, on the reverse strand, counting down.
AATAAAATACGTATTGTAGTACTAGTACGTACAATCTAGGAAGTTTAATCGCTGATAACGATCTTCTTAATTCGTAAATGTGCACCTTACCCCTTCTTTTAATTATCCTCTGCGCAAGGGTTGCCTGGAAGAGATCGCTGTTACGAACTCATTTGTATTTCTTTTTTATTTTCTATGATTTTTCTATTCTTGTCTTTTGCTAGTTGTTAACTATATGACGTTAAGCTCCACCGGCCTTTTATTTACTTATTCTAAATTAATTCCTAAATTCTTAAAAACATTGTATTATTGCATCTCATTCGGTTGGTAATAATCGCTTTAAGCGATAAGACCGCCTAATTTGTACTGCGATATGTCTTTGTATCTAGTTCTAAGTCAACTATTTCGTGTGCAATAAATAATATCTATCTATCTATCTTCAGACAACGTTCAAGAAGGAGGCATATGTTGAGATTATACATATTATACGTATAATGATACTACACATAGTACCATTACACATATAATATAATCACTTCTTATATACTAATCAATAAAAAAAACAGATCAAAGAGCCAATTGACTAATTAAATACTACTACCACGTGTATCAAAGACGCATTGTAGTACAATGTAGGAAGCCTTAGCGCTGATAACGATTTTCAGATAACCAGATGGCACATGTTGAGATTATATTGTATGTGAGTCATTTACTACCTCGTTTATACTATTACTCGTTTATATTCGTCGTCGTATATAAATATATATCGACGTATTACTACTCGTACTACGTTACAGTTAAATGTTATATTTTTGTGTGCAAGTAAAGAATATCTATTTATAATTATTATTATCAAGATAAGGAATCGTGGTATTTTTAGAGGGTATCGGTCTTCTATCGGTTACATTTTGGGGAGTGTGCAACTGAAGTACACAATTTGATTCCCCCAGCTCCATTGTACCACCGGACGAGTAAAGATACGGCCAAGAGACACCGTTTTATTGTGCAGGTCCCAAGGACTCGCACGGTGCGGTTTGCGTCTACTTTCTTGGTGCGAACGGCCAAACTACGGAACTCCTTGCCGGACTCTTTGTCTCCGGAGACATATAATCTTGAGGTGTTCAAGGCGAGAGTGAATCGGTATTTTCTGGGTAAGCGTGCTCCATCGTAGGCTTCAATATCACTTAACACAGGTGAATTGGGGCCAAAAACCCATAATGAACAAAAAAAAACTGATATGTTGGTAACTCTTCCTAACATTGGGTAAACCCAAATTAATTAGCTAAATACGAAACTGAAGCTTACAAATGAAGTACATTTTCTAAAAATCACAAATTCGCTGAGATAGCACTATTCACCTACGCACATATCTGAATCAATGATGTTACATTAATTAATACATTACAAACGCGATTGTACGGTCAATTAATGGCCCTTTCTTGTAATGTTCACTCCATCCCATTATGACTATAGGAGCGTTAAAAACTATTACAACCTCCTTTATTTCTTTACAGCCCAAAAAATTACGTTGTGCAAATGTTTCCAAGGCCGTCGTTTTTTAAACTCAAAAAAGGTTTGATCTTTATTTGCCATGTTTTTTTAAACTTTATTGCAACCCTGTCGTAAGCTTTTGTGCAAAATTGCAATTTCTTTTAATGTTTTTACGATTAGAAAGCGTTCTTAAAAGTGCGTTTTAGCTTTTGTTTAGGTGTTTTTTAACAGTTTTAATAGGGGATAGCCAGTGACAAAAAGCGAGGTGTACCTATTTATTTAACAGGTAAAACTGAGATTTGCCATATTTGACTTAAGGCTGAGATCCATAAAAGGACACAGAGTAACTAAGTCATCAGTATTCCCCATGACTGCATGGTATTTTATAGATAGGCTGTCTGTTCAATATAACAGAATTTGGTTATATTGCTTCTGTAAGGAAGGAACCGTTATAATTTCGACAAACAAAGTTATAAGTGCAAAGGTTTTAAAAAAAACACAAGCCTTTAATGGCCTTTGTTTGTCAGATGGAAATGGCTCTAACGGAAAGAGTTATAATGCCTTTAAAAGCATCAATAAAACTATCTACCACCACTATTAAGTTTGACCACGGCCGTAAGTCTTTCTCTTTTGATTTACAATAGGTTTTTATTGCCAACCCTTGCTTTTGCTAGGTTCTCTCCTTAACTGAAATGAAACATGTAGGTAGGTATAGGTACATATATTCAAAACGAAGAGGTATTAACTTAAATGGATGGCTTGTTACCGTTTCACGGGAAATTATTATTATTAGGTATTACCTACTTTAAAACTACGAACTACAATTTGTGTACATCAAATTTTTGATACTATTTCGACTTTGTAACGCCTCATCTATCTATACCTATCTATAATTATATCTCCAACATTCAGCGCAATAGTTTCTGTAGTCGTCGTCCTAATATATTTATTATAAGTATGTTTATAATATTTTGTGAGTATATATTATCTAAGTATATGTACGTAAATATTATACGTAAATTATGTTTTGTTCCTTCTGATTTTTATATGTGTATTTATATATATTTTTTTCATATATTATTTTGATATTTATTATTATTATATATTTAGAGTTATTGTTTTCTAAATAACTTTGTGGCACACTACCTTAAAATTAGTTTCTGCTTAACCCAACGGTTGACTGGTAGAGAATGCCTATGTGGCATTAAGTCCGCCTTTTGTACACAGTTTAATTGTGCAATAAAGATTAAATAAATAAATATAATAAAAATTAATCGCTAAATTTGTTGGTAAGCGCATAGCTCAATAGACTAACGTTTGGACAAATTTAACGGGTAGTATGTAACGGGCGCAGCTAGTATGAAAATATAAGTGGAACTTCGAAATGGATTTAACAAAAAATTAAGCTAGTATGTAAATAAAAATGGAACTTCGAAATGGATTTGACAAAAAATTAAGCTAGTACATATGAAAATAAAAATGGAACTTCGAAATGGATTTGACCTCATAACATTCGAAAGACTATACCAAATTGAATGATTCTTTTGGTTTTATGTAGGTATTCGTTATTATTAGGACAAGGTTTGTGGAATATAAAAAAATACAAAATTAATTACGCCGAAATGGCTAACTTTTGCTTATATGTTATATATTATATATATACATGTGTTAGTATTTATTTATATATGTTATATTATCTTTATTTGCTATATATTCAATATCCATGTATATTATTAGATACAATTAAATTGTTATATTCTCTATCTACACTCACCGCACACAATTTCCACTCTCTGCATGACCCAAAGGTTAACTGGTAGAGAATGCTCTAGGAGCATTCTCTACCAGTTAACCTTTAAGTTCGCCTTTTTAACCATTAAGTTCGCCTTTTGTACCATTTTGTGCAATAAAGTTTAAATAAATAAATAAATAACTTACTCGTATTATAATATGAAAACAATATTATGCCAGACGCTATGTAGTTGACTCATAAAATGCATTCATTATAGCTATAAACTAGCAGTTTCATATTAATAATTCGTCTAGAGTCGGTTCTGTATACAATTATTGGTTTCACTAGCCATTGATTTGAATAAAAGAAAGCACTGTCTTTTGCTATTTGCAGAAGTCAAAATGTGCTTTTCAAAAATGAGTTTTAATTCTTGATTACTAAAGTTACTTTTAGAGTAACTGAACCATGGTACGAATTATACTAGTGCAATATTCGAATGGTCGGTTCGATAAAGAAAGATGTTAATATGTAGTCACTTTTTAAATTAGTCGGTTTATTTCTGTCCTAATGATAAGTCATTGAACTATTAGTTTACCTTTTAGGGTCAAAGTTTTAATATTTTATTGATTGATTTTCATAACATCTTATAAATTTAATATACTTATTTATAGAATGATTTATTGACCAACCATAGATTAAATTTCATTTATAAATTAATCTAGGAAGTGTTAAACATTTACCGTATTTTAATACCTTAACTAATCGAGTTAAAAAATCCATTGTCTGAGTAACATCGGAAAATGTCGACTATGGAATTGAATTTCCCATCTTGGATTTTCCTTATTTGGCACATGGGATTTTCCTCGAGTTCAATAACTAATCACATAGAACCTTATTTTCCCATATTCTTCACGCTTACTCAAAAGGAAGAAGGTTTAAGTAACAAATACCCAAGTTAGTAACGGGGTAGAGGTATTTGCCCTCCTCGGACCAGAACTGCCAGCTCGTCCTTTGCTTCTAGCCAGGGCAGGCAGGAACACGGTCTGAATCCCTGCAAGTTGCTGCCCACTGGTGACACGGCCACACAAGGGGATTTTGGTGGGTATAGGTACACTCCTATTTTGGGAAGTGTCAGTCCCACATACCGCGGCGACGCGCCCAGGATACGGCGTGAAAGTGCGGTATGCATTAAGCCCTAGGAAAAAGAAAAATTAAGTTCCATTTTTCATAAAAAATAAGTAAAATAATGGTATATTATTGTCAGTAGCACAACAAACTGGTTCACCTTTTTTTGGTTGGGACTCACACCTTCCAGGATGGGAGCGCATATAGGACGAGATAGCTTAAAGTGATAAGACCGCCTATCTTGTACGTAGGTTTGCTGTGCAATAGAGTATATCTATCAATAGTGACTTACTCTGGAATGAAAGTGAGCGAAGAAGAAATAGTTTCGGCCACGATGCCCCGTAAAAGGCCTTGCCATATCTCATCTAAAGGATCATATGCTATAGATAGATAGATATACTTTATTGCACAAAATACTGAATATATAAAGAAAAGATGATACAGACATCTTGTGGTACAATATATGCGGTCTTATCGCTAGTAAGCGATCTCTTCCAAACAACCACAAATTATGATTCAGTTGATGGCCCACCCCACCCTCTCTTTTCGACTATCCTCTACCCTAAGGTTGTCTGGAAGAGATCGCTTATAGCGATAAGGCCGCCTATATTGTACAAACCAAATGTCTACTGTACCTAGTTCTATGTAAATTGTTTGGTGTGCAATAAAGAGTATATCTATCTATCAACCTCCCAACCAGGAAGTGTAATGAAAAGTAATTGACAAATATTGTAAGAAAAATTGGCATTGAAAAGAGTAACTCACGAGTTTGTTGCCGGTTCTTCTCGATAGAAGCTGCATTCCGAATCCGGTGGTAGTTGAATTTCCTTTTAATTTACTATATTCAATATTGACGATTTATAAAAGTGCTTCTCTTAAGCCTATATGAATAAATAAATAATTTATTTGTACTACATGCTGTCCCGTGCTGTCAACCGACTGGTGGCGTATAGCCATCACAATTGAAGGCGTAGCAAAATACCACAGACCGATGACGGACAGCAGCGTCACAGGAGCGAGAAGCTACGCCCTGCGATCGCCAACCCGCCTGCCCAGCGTGGCGATTATGGGTATATCCTCCAGATGTTTGTCCTAAGTGGCGAACAATTGGAGAGGCCTATGTCCAGCAGTGGACTGCAATAGGCTGATAATGATGATGATGACATGTCCCGTACCTAGGGCTCACCAGTAACCGCATTTCCAACGAAAAACAAATGGGATAACCATGGGTTGAAATATCCTACTGGAAACCTTAAGCTATATCAGTATATATCAGTTTTGGGTAGTTACCTGCCAGGGCTTTTCCTTAAATACGCAGTTTCCGAAGAGGAATTTAAAGTTATCTAATAAAGTACCTAGCAACTAATTAATGTAGGAAAACCACTGAATTAATTAATAGTAGGTACGAGTCCATACAGCGAAGTCCTTATTAAGACTATGGGATTTCGAGTCAACCCAAATTGGGACGTTATCTACCGCAATACTAACGCATTATAACATTATTAAACCAATTATTATATTTAATATGGATATTTTAGCGAATTAAATAGGATTCCAGGAATGATGAAGTATTAAAGTATATTTAACGTCACTCTTATTAAATCACATCACATTAGCAGTATTGACGCAGTGGTCTGCGGTATATGGGCATGTACGAATTGGTGGGTGTGTAATTGGGACATGTACGAATATGTAAATGAATAGGCGATACGCTACCGAGGCATCCCTGTCTTTTTTTAAAACGGGAAGCATTCACACATCTTTAACTTTGTAATAAAGTGATCTGAACTTTAAAGCACCAAAGAAGACTAAATTTAAATACAAAAACATTTTTGATACCATTAAGTTGGCTTCAAGCCTACGGCTCGCCTGATGTTAAGCGGTTACCGCAGCCTATAGACGCCTGCAACACCAGGGGTATCACAAGCGCGTTGCCCACCTTAACCCCCGGCTGCCGACGCAGCAGTCACTACACGAGCTCCGGAAACTCTATTTGCCGGCAGAAACACAACCCGGGGGTCATTAAACGGCGGTATTGATTTTTTTTTTTAAAAGTGAACTGAACTTTATTGCATCAAATAACTCCAAATTTATATTTATATGACAGGCTCGGTGGCTCATTTGGTAGTGACCTCTGCCCTCTGAGCCAAGGGTCGTGGGTTCGATTCCCGCACAGTACAAACATTTGTGTTCATGAACATGTCTGTTTGTATTGGTCTGGGTGTTTCCTATGTATAATATGTATTTATTTACAAAAAAAAAATGTATCTGAGTAAGTTTATCAGTTATCTAGTACCCATAGTACAAGCTTCGTCTTAGTTTGGGGCTAGGTGGCGTTTTGTGGCCCAGCGTGGCATGCCTTGGGGTTATTTATTTATTTATATACGAAAACCGTACATAATAGGGATGTAAAGGAGCGGCCCATCATCTTTTCGCTTCAAGCCAACATCACCTGCCCGTGGTGCATCCTGCCGAATAACAAACGAGGCGCTGGCAACCGACTGGTGGCGGTATAACCATCACAATTGAAGGCGTAGCTAAATGCCACAGCTGATGACGGGCAGCAGCGTCACCGGAGCGAGAAGCTACGTCATGCGATCGCCAACCCGCCTGCTCAGCGTGGCGATTATGGGTAGTTCCTCCAGATAATAGCCCTAAGTGGCGAGTGACTGGAGAGGCCTAAGTCCAGCAGTGGACTGCAATAGGCTGATGGTGATGATGAGGAAAATAAATGAGCCATGTCTCACCTAGCTAGCTAACTAGGGACTTAGTTGGTATAATTCAATTCTAGAAACTCTTTGGTGGGCAAAAGAAAAGTATGTGTAATGGTTGTCCACCTGACAATTTCCAATTTAATGAAATAGGTACTTAACAAACGTGTACCATATGCCTACATTCCTAAAGGGATTACCGCCAGATACCAGAAAGATCTTCAAAATGTAAATGTTAAAAATCATTACCTACCCGTTTTTTCATTATCTTGGCGGCATACTAAAAAGGGCGGAAGTCTCTTTGTTTAGGGATTAAGATTTACTTTTGCGAAAACTATTGTTTGAAAAACATATTACCTACACACATTGGGAAAATTTATGTTTTATTTGGGACGTCTAATGCCAGGTAACTGAAAGTGATAAGGAATAGATGAAGGAATTTCTGGGACTAAATATATGGCACGTCCCGTCGTGGGTGTTTTTAAGTGTTTGTTTGTAGGACAACAGCCGTAAAGCCGATTTCGGCAGCGAAGCACTAGCCTTTTTAATGTGTCTGTAATAAGTGAGAAGAATATTGTAAATTATAACATCGCTCACGAATTTGTAATTATCTTAAACGGATTTTTATAAAATGACATTTGAATGAATGAGACAAGAAGCTACGCCCTGCGATTGCCAACCCGCATGCCCAGCGTGGCGATTATGGGTATATTCTCCAGATGTTTGCCCTAAGTGGCGAACAACTGGAGAGGCCTATGTCCAGCAGTGGACTGCAATAGGTTGATGATGATACAATCTGCAATTTAAAATCCAGCCTGTTGTAATACCTAGTTAGATCGATTACGATAACCAATTTCACTAATCAATACTAAGTATTATGCAAAACAGGCATTAATTGCACTATTTAAATAGATTATCAAATTCCATAATACATAATCGTTAATCAAGTTCTCAGCAATGTCGTTGTTTATATAATTATGTTAATTATCTACATTCATTGAGGACTTAGCGTACTAGTTTTGAACATTAGTCATACCAAAAGGGTTTTGAGTTTACGATTGAATCATAGGTAGGCATGAATAGAATCCGACTTAATCAGTGCTAATAAGTGATTACTGAACTTGTTTATATATTTAAAACATGATAGTGGGACCCATTAAACAGATAGTTGCAAATAAGTTGTGCAGAATATTAATAGGCCGGCGAAATTCTCATAATAAAAATTTGTTGTGTGGAATATTTTATCTGAAATTAGCTGACCTGGCGTATTTTGTACCGCGAAGTCTTTTTTTGCATTTTTTTATATTACTTGTAATCTTGTCCTAACAATAACGAATACATAAAGAAAGTTATGAGGTCACATACATATTTCAAAGATCCATTTTTGTGTCGTAGATGACTTCTTGGTAATAAGTATTGTTATTTGCGTATTTGCGTACCCACTTTCACGCAAAAACTACTGAACGGATTTCAATGAAACTTTACAGGAATATAGTTTGTACATCAGATTAACACATAGACTATGTTTTATACGAATATCACGCGGGCAGAGCCGCGGGCAGCAGCTAGTACTTCAATAAAGCTTTATCATCTGTCAAACAAAAGTCATTATTCGCGCGGGTTTTTTAACAAACGCAAATAGTATGGAATATAAAGAATATCTCTTTTTATCATTAGGCAAATGGTTTTACAACACGAAATTTAAACATCTTTACAACGTTTAAAAAATAGCGGACCGTTTTTTAACGCCAATAAACCAACTATGCGATTGGGTATTGCGCTAAAAGTTGCAATTTGTATAATTTTTATGGTTAGAAAGTGCGTAGGGCTCGACTTTCTAAATTTCTGGGAAACGTCTATTTGCCTTTAAAAAGTTTACTGTCAATGTCGCTTTGAAATAATGGGTGAGAATATTTTCTCGCTTATTTTGGACTAGCGGCATCCCGCGGCTTTCCCCTCGTGAATATCGTTTGTTGAGAATTGAAAACGGAAAAAGGGAAGGAAAAAAGGAGGTTTCAAGAAAATTAAAATATAATAAAAAGTAAAATAAAATACTTACAATTAAAAACACAGACAGCACGCACGCACGAAATTGTAAATATAAAAAAGTATGCATGCGAAGGAGGTTCGTTACTTAGGTTATATGATATTCTATTATGGGGTAAAGCCTCCAGGTGTCTGACGAAAGGGGCGAACAACTGGAGAGGCTATGTCCAGTAGTTGGCTGCGATAGGATAGGGGATAATGATGATAATATCCTTGTAGGTATATTATAGCCTATGTGTTAATCTGATGTATACGCTATAGTTATTGTAAAGTTTCATTCAAATCCGTTCGGTAATTTTAGCGTGAAAGAGGAATAATCATCCATCAATCCAACCAAAGTATATAAATTACGAGTATAAGTCGGTACGGATAGCTGAAATAGACACTAAGTGGGTATGCGAAATTATATGACAAATTCTCAAAAATATATTCGTATATTTAAAAAAATCGTATCTCGCATATAAATAATCGTATATTTTTTAGAAATACAAAGCAGTTTACATTGGGAATCTTATTATTTATGTATTACTTTTATTTTGTGTGATACGTAGGTATATGTTTATAGCACACTACCTTTTTACTGTTTCTGCGTAGCGCAACGATTGACTGGTAGAGAATACCTACGCTGCATTAAGTCCGCCTTCTGTACAATTTTTTATGTGCAATAAAGATAAAAAAGACATATACCTATATTTAAACAAAATCTTACCAAAAAAGTCTACTACCAAGAACACGAGCCATTTTTTGTTTTAAAAAATAACCCTTTCCTACTAAAACCTTAATAATGTCACAAAACATAACTAGAGCAAACAAATTCAAATGAGGAAACCGAATTTTTATGCAAATACGATACAATATTAATAACCGGTAAACATTACAATATGTATGGGGTGTATTTTTCTTTTCCTTTGTCGGCCCAATGTTTTAGTGTAACTTTTATTACGATGAACGATGGCAATGGCTACGCTTGACTATGGTCACTTTTTACTGAACGCACCTTTTGAGTAAAAAACTGCTCATCTTATTATTGCTTCTAATACTGGAGACGACAAGAATGGTCAAACAAATACATTTTTGGTCTGTCTTTACGCGCAAATGGAAATGGATTTATTAGTGAATTTAATTTGGCAACTAAACGTTATACCGAAACGTTATGCCTCACTGGTTCGGTAGCTTTGAGACCCATGTCCAGCAATGGGCGTTTGCAGGGTGATAATGATGAAGACGATATTCTATTGCTTTATATGAATTACTGTGAAAATTATATACATAAATTTACTAAAGGAACATTTAAATCAGAACTAAATCTAATTTTAAAATTTAATATGACTGATATTGAAGCTCAAAAATGAATTATACTGTCCTTTTCAGCAAAGTATAAGTATTCAGCGAGAAGTCCACTCGAGCAGCGGAAGTGAGCTGAGATATTTTAAATTATAATTGATATATTCTTTTCTCCGATGCTTTTCTCATTAAAAAAACATAAGGTAGATGTCAATGCCACGGTCAATTCACAAACATTTTAGTTAAAGAAATATTCGTCAGTGACGTAAACGTAACCTAATACTTTTTCTTTTTTTGCCGCAGAAAATGATTGAAGCATTCCAGCCGTTCGGGGGATAGCCGCCCTGCCTCAAGGCGGTGGGAAGGCAAAGAATACCCACTGAAAACCCGGAAGGTTGGCGTCAGGGGTGCTAGGAGACCCATGCTAGCGCAATGCGCATGTTATACCGCCAGCGCAGTCCACCATATGGGCAGATTCCTCAAAATCTTCCACTAGGGGGAAATGACAGCTCCAGCCTGAAGAATCCACACTCGTTCGACGATGATGGGTCCTTATCATCGCACCCACGATACCTGTATATCGCAACCTTTACTTTTCTTCCTATGAGGTATACACTACCTTACACTCGTATTTTGGAGTTTAGGAATGTTTGTAGGCCTCGCACATTATATGAGAAAGAATTACAATTCCGTTCCGCGCACCTATTCTATCCATCACTCCCCTGTTTTTATCCGGCGCCCTGGACGCTCATGACATACCCTAAAGTCTCTCTGTTCTACACTAAATGTTTCTCTTAGATTTCTCGACTTTAATTCTCTGACGGATTTCCTCATGTTTTAATTAATCAACATACAGTAAATTCATATTTTTTATCTGGTCCACTTAGTAAGAGGATTCTCTGCTGAATACCCGGACTTTTAACCGATTGTATAAAGTATCCATGTGACGCTATCATAGCTTCAATCTTATGAAGATTCAGAAACGTGATCAAAGAGAGTTGGCACGTGTTATATTTCGCGCTTTTCAACTTCATTTCTTCATTTTGACTTATAATGTTTGCTTACAAACTGTTCAGTCTGTTACTATAGTATCATTGGAATCAAATATGGCTTTGACTGGCTCGATAGCTTCTGTTATGACCTCTGCCTTTTGAACAAGGGTTAGGGTAAGGGAACACGATTCCCATCCAGGACAAATATTCTATACACCGTCACTCCAGTGGCTTGGAACGAAAAGGAAGATCGCGCCCTTATATTTAAGGAGTGATAAATATGATTGGAGGAGCATGTCTTATGTCCAGCAGTGGAGGTATTCAGGCTGATGTTGATGGAGTAATCAATCATTGGACTAATGGCGTAGTTTCCGCTATTAACAGAATGAGGAAAAAAAAGCTCTGTTCTTTTAAATCTTATCTGCATCCACCACAACACCGAGAAAGTCAATTGTATTAAAACTAATAAAACTGTCTACTTGTGCGTCCCGTTACCAAGAAACTGACTAGCAATAATCCATTCAAATGCTTTAATAAAGGTTTCGGTAGCACTTTTACACAGTGAAAGATAAACAATTGTATCGTCAGAAAGAAAAGTAATTTAAAACAAAGCTGTAAAGATTTAACACTGACAATGCGACCGTTTGTTCAGTAGCGGGAGAAACCGAACTATCTCATGAATATATAATTACGTCTTAGAATATAGCGGCCATTATAGCAAAGAAGGGTTGTAAGGTAGTAAATCTCTGGAGAATGGTCTGTAACGGTACAGTGGCCAAAGTTTATGCGAGGGTAGGTGCTATTGTGATTGTAAGAAGAGCGTAATTGTTTTATTGGTTTGCGACATCTATTCAGGGTTTCTGGTAGTGTTAAAGTAAGGTGTCTATTTGTGTAGGTACCTGCTAAACTTAGTCTACCTGCTAAACCTTATCTTATTTATGTATATTGTAATTATATTTATTTTATATATTATAATAATTTTTGTATCTTATAATATGTAATACCCATTATTATCTAAAATATATTATGTATGTGCATTACTTGTATATTTGTGATTATACTTATAGCAGTTGTTAGAATGCCTATTACTGCACCACATTATAGTTTTCGCCCAATGGTTGACTGGTAGAGAATGCCACACGGCACTAAGTCCGCCATTTGTACTTTCCTTGTGCAATAAAGATTAAATAAATAAATATACCAACTATAGCTTAATACATTTTTAAGACTTCGACTCTTAAAACTGAGGAAATGAAATAATACCAGAATACAGAATAAACGCTACAACATCAGCTTATCGCTGTCCACTGCTGGACATAGGCCTCTCCAGTTGTTCGCCACTTAGGGTAATCTGGAGGGTCTACCCATAATCGCCACGCTGGGCAGGCAGGTTGGCGATCGCAGGGCGTAGCTTCTCGCTCCGGTGACGCTGCTGCCCGTGATCGGTTATTTAGTTACGCCTTCAATTTTGGGATGTAAGGGAGCGACCCATCATCTTTTCTCTCCAAGCCATCCTCACCTGTCCGTGTTGCATCCTGCCGGACAACAAACGGGGCTCAGGCAACCGACTGGTGACAATAATGACTAAGCTAGTCGAAATACAGTCAGGAGATTACTATTACATCAACGTAACTTGATCTACAATAGATACAGTTATTATTATGAAACGGAAGTACATGATGTAATACTGTTTTTCAAAAGACAGCTACTTTTCAAATCTTACGTTACTCACATAAATACATCGATAAAACGACTAAGCGAAATCAGTTCGCGTTATTTTTACAGATTTTTGTTTGTATAATAAGTTACTTTCTTGTTTCATTCATGGTCAGATAAATATAAATGTAGGCATTTCTAAGGGGAACATTGTTTTGCATGTATATAATATGTATGAGTTGAGATAGAACATATGAAACTGCTATATACGGTGTATTGATAACGATTCAAAAATGTTATGTGGTTGTTATCGTTTGTGATTTAGGTAAGCCAGACCGTGACTTTAGTCTTTGGCAAGGTCAGTAGGTAGATGATGATAATTGATGATGATGATGATATGTTTTTTAATATAACAAATTGCTCCAACGACAAGAGCGAGACTTTTAAATTTTGAATGAATAATAACACGTGCCACGCTGGACAATACAGCGCCATCTAGTCTCAAATTAAGCCTGAAGCTTTACTATGGGTACCTCCTAGACAACTGACACAGATTTTTTTTTATAAATAAATACATGAACATAGCAAAAACCCATACTAATACAAACAAACATATTTATGCACACATTTTTTTGGTAATGTGCGGGGAATCTGCGACCAATGTCTCAGAGGCAGTATTCACTGGATTATTATTTTTTTTTTGTAGCGGCATATCATTGTACTGTACCCTTGCCTGATGAAAAACTAAATAGAAACCCAAGTCGCTACAGCAACGGACAGATAACTAGAGGAGAGCCTTCCGCTCCCCCAACAGTCCGGTGATGATGACAAGGTTGCTATCATCGTAGTCATTTAGAAAAAAAACACGACTCGTATGTATTAAGATATTGATGAATGTGGACGACGAAGTAAAAGTTGTGTACCAGGATCGTAGCAAATGAAAGGAAGTGGTCTTTGCCTACCCCTGGGAGAAAGGCGCGACTTAGCTCAGAGGTCTTTTGCTCAATATACCAATGACTGAATATAGACGATGTTAGAACCAGAGTGTTCTAGGACACGGTAGTATGTTTCTGACAAAATTAAAGGAAATACGGCCTTATTAATTAGGTACTATTTATTTTATTTATAGTGGCTCGACATAATGGCTTCCCTATGCCTGATGGAAAGCGAAAGAGAAGCCCAAGTCGCTGCGACAACGGGCAAGTAACAGGTCAAAAATTACCTATCAGTTGCCACAGCTATACCGGCCCAACCCGTACCCTCCACGAGCTCCGGAAACCCTACTCACCGATAGAAAGATGACCCGGAGGTCATTTGGCTGCAGTATTCTATAGGGCGGAGGTCCTTCCCCGGACGGGCGACTCAATTCGAGCGAAGTTTCGCTATGCCCTAACCTCACTGACAAATCTTTTATCTTTATAATATTACTGTAGAAATACGGGTAGTCAGAGTTACATCACTTTCTTAGCTTCCTTGGACTCCACTTTTGCCGTAGCCTGGAATCCCCAAAGAATTAGTCGGCTTGTTCAATAAAAATTGCCTGTTAAACAATATTGTCAACTATCTAACAACAAAAGATGAGTAACGCTCTGTTGACTTACCGAATAACAAATGTCGCCTCTGAAATCACTCAATACCAATTTATTTCATATGTGACAACCAATGTGCACCCTTAATGTAAGAGAACAAGGTTGAAAACCTTACAGCAAGGTTTTGAAATCTTTGTCAGCATAAATGCAACCTCATCACAGCATTCCCGTCAAAAATCGTAAGAAAAAATCGCCCATGTACAGTTTCACAAACGTTCCCGTTCATTATATTTTGTTTAAATTTACGACACTGCTGGACCACTGTGCCAACGGTATCTCAAACAAACACCGCTATTGAACAGTGGGCCTGACGGCTACAGCTTCAGACAAAAGTCTTTGACTATTTTTTCGTAAAACAACACACATTTTATTGCGTGAAATTTTACAGTGGTCATTTCTCGAAAACGTATTGAATTTCAAATCATTTATCTTTTATTTAAAGTAGCTGGCAATATGGATTCATAACAATGCGTCGGTTTATAAAAAAAGGTGCATTCCTTTCGATAACTTTAACTGCAGTTAGTCAATACGTTTGATGAGATTACTAGTGTGTTAATTTATTCCGTACTTTTATGATAAAATTAATTGCCTTTCCAAATCGCTTATTTTTTGATATGCAAATGAATCTATGGATACAGGATTTTATTTTTTACAAGAGCCCATTTGCGATTGTATAAATTTAAAATTAGACGATGTGTTCTGTTGACCCCTCGACATGAAATTTTAATGTGAATTTCGTAAATATATTACTTAGCGAACTCTTAAGGGGAATAGTTTAAAAATATTTCTATATTGGTTTATTTCAGTAATGTCGCAATTTGATTGGGTGAAATGAGGGTTCTGTACATAATTATATACATACTAATTTCCAAATACTTAATCCCCAACGGCGCTTGAGCTCTTAAAATATAATACAGTAAATAGGTTCTTATAGGGTCGGCTAAGCGCATGCGATCCCCCTGGTTTTATTTACCTATTTAAACTTTATTACACAAAATGGTACAAAAGGCGAACTTAATGCTAGGAGCATTCTCTACCAGTTAACCTTTAGGTCATGCAGAGAGCTGATTTATGTGAGGTGGGTGTTCTAAGAGAAACACAGTGAAATATAATACCTAATATATAAAATAAACTAATATAATAAATATACTACATAAGGTTTTGCAGGCATTCATGGGCTGTGGTAGCCATTTTGCTAGGGGGCAGACCGGCTGATTGTTATTAAGGTAACTAAGGTTAGAGGTATAAAATAAGGCTACAGGCTTACTTTACGAGCGGAGCATTACATTACATGTGGTGTTTTTTTTATTCATTATGGGTTTGCCCTTGGCCACAATTCAACTGTTGTTAAGTACTATGGAAGCCTACGATGGAGCACGCTTACCAAGAAAATACCGATTCACTCTCGCCTAGAACACCTGAAGATTGTATGTCTTTGGGAACAATGAGTCCGGCAAGGAGTTCCATAGTATATATAGGCCCATGGGACCAATTGGTCGGCATTCCACCATTTAAATACGAGTCGTAACAACATAGTATACCTCCCGTCACCTGATGAAGTGCAAAATAGGGGCCCAAGTCGCTGCAACAACGAACAAGTAACCAAATCAATCACTTGTGAGTAGGCACCGCCAAGGAAATAGCTGAAGGATTATTCGGGTACTATGAAATAAACAACTACGTAATATACCAGCGTCATTTCTACGACTTAACGGGCATAGCAAAACAAAAACAACGGTGTTCCCTATATGTCCTTGTCGATAACTGTGTCCTTACAAACCTACAGGTTATTACACCAGTGTCCCCGTGACACAGAGTGCTGTCATTTTACATAAACATAATTATAATGTAGTCATTTCGTTTGCGAGCTTCAAAAAACATCAAAGTCAAAATAATCCTTATTCGTATCGGCAGTGCCTCTGCCAAGTCGAGCGCGAAGCAAACACTGCAGTTCCAATTTCGCCGCATTTTCAGGACCCTATTGGAGAACCTCCGGATAAGACCGGGACGCTGAAATGTTGTCATCCAGTAATCTATCATCACATACTTAAAATCTAAAATGTCAAGTCTGTATGTCATTTAGTTCCGAAGTTAAGCGAAAGCAAAGTTTCACATTTCCGACGAACATTGTACCTATGTACTTTCCATAAACTCAGAGAACTGAAATTTGGTACAGAGTTAGGATTTAATGGCCACATAAAGGGAAAACTATAAAAACTAAGATTATCGAAGATCTGGAGCAAGTACCTGGTGACCATGATTAGAAAACACAAGAGCCCAACCAAACTATTAGATATTACAAAAATTATTCATTGTAGTGGGCCGCTTCATTTGATGTCAAAAATCAAAGGTCTGAAGTATCTGATGAAGAATCCTCAACTGGTCTCATCCGTATTAGAGATATGGTAAGCTCAGCTGTATAAGAAGCTTAAGCACTTGTGTTATGGGTATAAAAACAACGCAGGTGAATAAGTATATACTTGAATGCACGGAACTAATTTATTTATTTATTAATACAATAAATGTTCATCACATGAATGTTTGTCCCGGTTGGGGATCAAATACGAGCCTTGGTTCAGAATGCAGGGTTTACTAACAATAAGCCACCGAGTAGGTCAAATAATAATAAGAAATATTTTTATTTTCACCTACCTCCTCTTCCTACCGACACCTAGCGGCAAAAGCCTGCAACGTTTTCAGATCTGGCAACACTGCGTCTTGCCCTTGCGCCGTGACAGAGCCGAACAAACAAAAAGCTTATAATTCAGTTTAGATCTGGTTAGCAATTGAAAGTGGGCCCGAAGACGGAATGATATTACGGCCGTGGGTTCAATAAACGGTCATTTTGGTTTAATAGAAGTAAATTATATAGTCGCCGAATAAGAAATTGTATTGCATCACAGGATACTGTTCGTGTTGCGTACATGGTAAACACGCTATGATTACAATATTAATGTTATTTTTGTGGATCTATAAAAAAATAAATAACAATATTTAGATTTTTGTTGTAAGGAAATGACATGGTTTAAATAATATTACTCCGGTGACGCTATAGCCCGTCATCGACCTGTGTTATTTAGTTACGCCTTCAATAGGGATGTTTCCAGGAAAAAATAATTACAATACTTATATTAAGTTCGTATTCTAGATGATAAAAATATATTGGATACGTATTTTTTATTTTTTCATTTAAGCAAAAAATAACAAAGATACAAGGCATCAAAATGTAGGAGTAAGGGTCTTTGCCGTCACTCATTGCGAAAAAGCTCCCTCTCTTTGACGTCACGCATAATTTTAACGGGCAATATTTTTGTAATTTTTGGTCTAATTTACAAATGAAAGTACGTGACTTTTATTTTTAAACAATCTAAAAGACGAACTAATTACATTTTTTACGGCAACAAGCCTTTATACCACCACCAGTCCGTTGCCGGAGCCTCGTCTGATATTCAGCAGGATGCACCACGGGTAGTTGAGGTTGGCTTGGAGCGAAAAGATGATGGGTCGCTCCCTTACATTCCAATATTTTTATGAAAATGTAAGCCCGAAAAATTATTATGTATTATATTCCACCAAGGATTACAATATTCGAGTTGCCTTAGTTTATGATACATTTATTGGCATGAATGAACTGGGATTTATTTGTTTCATTCCGGGTCTCTCAACGTATTCAAAGGAGTTAAGTAAGTACCTACATAGTAATAAGAAACAGCAATGATTAGAATAAGATTTATTGTTAAACTATGTGATCTATACTCACCAGTTAGATACAATTAGACCTACAAGCCCTCTCTGGTTTGGCTATAGTATCCAAAGTAACATTGAAATAGTGTGGTTTAGTCAATAGAGTTTATTTTCGACGGAACTTCAAGAGACAATTTTCTTTTAATCGCGCTATCAAGTTTTAACACTTGGCCCATACATACAGTGTCTTCCTTCGTATTTCGGGATTAGTCAGTACACACTGACGGTGTGGCTGCACCCACCACACCGTTACGCCCCTATGAGTGGATCGTGGCCCCGCACTCACCACTCGGGGCACGAAGGAGAGGCTCAGAGGTAATACGATGCAGATGAGTTGATCATATTCTACAACCAGAGACCACAATGACCATTATTATAATATTGCATATTAAGAAAAATAGTTATATCCTATTATAATACATCCAAAGATGATGGTGTTCTAGGAAATTCTCAGTCAGAGCCAAAACTAGATGCAGAATATTTGCTATAACGCGTCCCGTGTTGACCCGTCGTCCGTCCTTGTCGCTCACAGGTCTAGACCCGAATGCGAGAGAGGGAGACAATTAAAAAATTCCGTCACGTAATATATACGTTGCGGTAAATTATTCAAATAGGTCATTTTATAGTCTGCCTATATTATTTTGAAAAAGATGAAATTAGCACATAATTCAATTGCCATTCCAGGATTAGTGACAACTTGAAACTACGCCAGTGAACAAAGTTTTATACTAGAAGTCAGAAAGAAATCCCTACGTCAAAACAAAGTGATCATCAGTGTACTTTAATACACATTAGATTTTTATTTGCTTTTGGTGTGGATGCATGGCATGTGTGGTAATTTAAGTTGCAAAAATATCGAAAATTGTATATGAAAGCAAAATACTAGAACAAGTAAATACGGCTATCTGAAAAAACAGACCGATTTTTTTTTTGATAACAAATTTTATTATCTTATTTTATCAATTTCTCAAATTAAGGTAAACCTGTTGTTGTAGACGCGTTAAAGCAACACACGGTATGGTGCCGAGATTCAGCAGACAATTCAAATCTGGCCAGAGACGCCGATGGCTTTAGTTACGACGCGGTGACCAAATCACCTTAGCCATTCAAATTAACTTTTACGGGACCCACGCAACATTTACTATGTAGGTATTAAGTATATTTATTACCTCTAGTGGTTTCATTTTTTTTTATAGTAGCTTGACATAATGGTTTCCTACATCTGATGACAAGCGAAAGAGCCCAAGTCGCTGTGACAACGGGCAAGTAAGTGGTCAGTTACCTGTCGGTTGCCACCGCCATGCCGGCCCAACCCTATCTCCCCACGAGCTCCGGAAACCCTACTCACCAGCAGAAACACGGCCCGGAGGTCATTTGGCTGCGGTATTCTATAGGGAGGAGATCCTTCCCTAGGCTCAATTCGAGCGAAGATTCGCTATGTCATACATCCCAATTGTAATTGAACGTAAAGGTGCGAAAACTATCCAAATTTAGACATTTTGTACAATACCAAATACCACAGCTGTACCGCTACATAATAGCTAGCCAAAAGTGCTGTGCATAGGTTGATGACCTGTTGCAATCCGAGATTGATGAGGGAATATAATTAGATATTGTTTGAAGTGCATTGTTATCTTGTCGGGACGGTGGGTCTGGACGAGATCGCTTTTAGTGATAAGACCGGTGTAATTGAGCGTTTGATGTGCGTAGGTTACCTGGTTTCGCATCATTATGTACCTAATACTAATCACAGAAATCGATTTATTTTATTTGTATTAATTCTGTCTTATTTTTATCTTTGTATAAACTAGAAAGAAAGAAAAAACGTTTATTTAGTGCAAGACAATACATGCCAATTTACAAATAAACGGAGTAACTTAAGGTAAAACGTAGGTATAGGCACATCTAACATAATAACGTACACTATAGAACAATACACCAAAAGGGTAACCACTCAGCATTATTTATTGTATTGTATTTATTAAATACTACTACTGTATTTAATAAATATTTTACAATAGATATTTACAGATCATATATAAAAAAATAAATAAATAAAACCTAAACTAAACTAATACATATGTACAAACATTAAAAATCTTCTAAAATGGGACCTTCTTCTTCGTATTATTCAGATGCTGAAAAAATAAAAGTTAAGAAATACCGCTATCTGTCGTATTTTGCTTCCATGTTGTTACTCATCCCGTTTCATCTTGTGGAAGTCGTAGAAGACGACTAAGGGAATATCAGAAAACGGGCAGCAGCGTTTACGTGGGTACAAATAAAACCTACTGCGGTCTCCGACCCGCCTGCCAAGCATGGCGACTATGGAAAATCCCCCCATATGATAATTTAGTTGGGGGAAGCCTATTTCCAGCACTGCGTCCACGGGCTGACGATGATGTGACTAAAATAATATATATATGTCATCTTTCCTTCGAAGCCAACCTCACCTGCCTGTGGTGCATCCTGCCGAATAGCAAACGAGGCGCTGGCAACCGACCGGTGGCGGTATAACCACCACAATTGAAAGCGTAGCTAAATACCACAGGACAATGACGGACATCAGCGTCTCCGGAGTGGGAACCTACGCCCTATGATCTATGTTCTTCTCAAATATCCTCCAAAATCTCCAAATGTTTGCCCTAAGTGGCGAACAACTGGAGAGGCCTATGTCCAGCAGTGGACTGCAATAGGCTGATGATAATTTGATGATAATACAAATTAGGTATATTATTTTACTAACTGGACTCGATAGGACTAGCTAACTTTAGAAAATGTGCCGAGAATGTTATTAAATAAGATACGATACTACGATTACTAGACACCTATTTCTTCATCAAAGAACACATCTGTCGAAGATGCTCTTTCCCCAGCGAAATGATTGAGCACACGCCATATTGGAAAACATTTATTACCAGTAACAAGATATTGGAAATGACAACAGCTAACCACAAACCAGTGGTCTATGACCTAACTAGCGTTTTGCGAGGAGAAAACCGCTCAATGGAAAGTAGCTGAGTACAAAGAAAATCTATGGTAAAAACTATTTACAATTCGTATGGGCCCAGCTTTCGGACGTCAGAAAGTTGAATGACTCCTGCGATACGAATCGAGACTCTATTTCTTAATAGTTAAAGTTGTAAATTAGGTATTGGTGCGTTGTACGAAATCTACGGTGTTAATGACCCTTGGACATGTGATCTGATCGGAAATCGCGGCAGATGCCCGCAACCTTTTGGTGATGGGTGGAAAATTAACGTAGACACATTGACCTTAGTAGTTTATGCGTCAAATGCTTCTACTCTAGGACTGTTCTTTTTTTATAATAGTAACCAGACTTATAGAAGTATGGTTACCCATAGGGGTAGTGGCGATGATTAATTATGCTCGTAGATTGCTAGACAATAAATTGCCCGATGTTAAACGACGTTAAAGCCTATGATGGAGCTACTATGGATACTAGTAGTATAATTTAATATAACAATTCCGGTCTATTCCTTTCGTAGAATAACTGGAGATAATTCTCTCTGTGAGAAGACCAACAATAAAATAGACCAACCATGCAGTAGACTACCCCAAAAGAATTTTAGACCAAAGTATATGTGTTGGCTAGTTACCTACTAAGTTCTATGAAAGTCACTATTTATAAATGTCATGTTTTTATGCGAGAGGCGGCAGACGAGCAAGTGTGATGCCTGATGTTGAACAGTCGACATCTATTTACGGGATCACGATAAAATTACCAAAAATTTGCATCAAATTCAAATCAAACCATCTTACTGAAAAAAAAAACTGTCAAATTCAAATCACGATTTCTCTTTTCTATCCAGCCAAATGTTGTCAACAGGCTCGGTCGTAGACTCTTCACCTATTTCTGTTTTGGCGCAGCGGAAGCCGGCGCCCGCGCACCGCGGTATCACTTTATAGCCACTTCTTGCAGTTAATCAACTTGAAACTTTTATTGCTTAGCAACTGAGACTTTTTCGTGGGAGCTTAACTTTATGTACGTATAGAAAGGGGTACTGTCAGAAAACAGAATCGAATAAGTGAACACCTATTAGTACCTACATAATATTTTTTTTATAAGAAGAGCTTTCAGGATGACCTCACTCCACCTGATGGTAAGCGGTCGTGAGGTCCAAAAGTTAGGTCGACAGCAATAGAGCCCATTGCCTGTCGCCCTCACCCTGAAGGCCCACTGAGATGCCATTTCACGCCCCGCCTAAAGAACCCAGGATTGTAAGTAGATATAATATGTAGATAGAGGGATAGATATTCTTTGCACACTTTATAGTTGACTAATTAATTTATAGTTCTTATAACAAAATTATAACAGATACCTGGCGAACCAACCAGTGAACTACGATAGGCAGATGACAATGAACTTTAGACACTTCATCATCATCAGCCTATTGCAGTCCACTGCTGGACATAGGCCTCTCCACTTGTTCGCCACTTGGGGCAAACATCTGGAGGATATACCTACCCATAATCGCCACGCTGGGCGCCTGTCCAGTGTCCATCTACCCAGGGTTGGCGATCGCAGGGCGTAACTTCTCGCTTCGGAAACCCACTGTAAAATTGTAAATACCGTTAGATTATAATCCATCTTGCGAGATTGTAAACTGTCATAAGATTGTTAACTAGAACATAATGCTTACATTTTAACTATCATTAACTATTATTTTTCGGTAGATTTTGATCGATCAAAGTAGAACTGTTGATAATTTAACATTCGTGAAAGATTTTAATTTAAGAATTTCACATCGAAACATTACAGTCTACCGAAAAATAATATGTAGTTAAAATGTAAGATTTATTCATAACCTTCATAATCTTAATCTAACGGTATTTACAATTTTAAAATATAAAAAAAAAGAGAGCAATAAAATAAACTATATATGCGTTCCGTTCAGCAACCTTCCATAATCGTGGCGTAGAGTTTACCATACCAACCAGGAACTTTACCGCGTAACATTCGAGAACGGTCACAGTTCCGAGTGACTCGACTCCTTATGCAAATGAGCTTGTGAAAGAATCCGCATCAGTGTTTCGGCATTTCATTCATGACTTTTCATCATTCAACGAACGCTGTGACTCACGGATTACGCTCGGTATCACGCGGTGTTGTGTAAAGGACGACGTAAATACTTACAAATGTACGCTTTCGCAATGGTAACTTGTAAATAAGTTGATAAAGTTCTATTTACGTTGTCCTCTTACCCATACACGGGTTGAACGTTAGTCACGTTGAACAAAAATTTGGGTTTAAAAAAATGATCCCATGGATTTTAACAATTTTATTCACTAGCTGCGCCCCGCGGTGTTACCTACCCGCGGTTCCTCGTTGCATTTATTCAAATTTTTCCGCCGTAAGAACCATCCTTGGACTTCAACGAACATTTAAAAAAAAGAATTGGCCAAATTGGTCCAGGCATTGTTGAGTTGGGGTACAACAAGGGAAGCCTCCACGCGTGGTCGTCTTGCAGACGGCCCGGCGTACCCCGGGCAACGGCGGGTAGTAGAGAGATGGCTGCTACCCGACGGCTAATTCCCTGTGGGAGCACGCACTTGTGCGTGGCTCCGGGGGCCAGCGTTGGCGTCGTTGTGGTGTTCGACGCCTTCCACGGCCAGTGCTTCGGCACACTGGATGGGGCCTTTTGGCCTGTGGGTCTCTCCCAATGGCGGGGCATTTGTCCGATTGGTGAGAGACGTGTTGTCGGGCGCATTTGCGCCGGTTTGTCGGCGATGGTCGCAGAGGAAGAGGAGTGCCCTTCGGGGGATCTCGCGGTGTTTCGTTGCCGTCCTCCCTGTCTTCTGCGACCGTTGCCGCCTTACCAGAGGTTTGTCGGCGATGGTCGCAGGGGAAGAGGAGTGCCCTTCGGGGGATCTCGCGGTGTTTCGTTGCCGTCCTCCCTGTCTTCTGCGACCGTTGCCGCCTTACCAGAGGAGCCGTTTGACGGCGTGGGTTGGCAGTGTATCACTGCGGCGCGGCGGGTCCGATGGCCACGGTTCTCGTGGTCGTCGGATACGGTCCTTTTGGACTGGTCGCCGGGCAACCTGTTTCCCCTCGCTGGAGGGACCAGGGGGCTTGCCTTGACTGGCGAGCCCGAGTGGAGTGAGGCCACAATAAAAAACCGCCTGTTATCCCGACTTCGGTCGGGACCAGGGGGCGCGAGCTCAAGTGGAGAAAACCACAATAAAAAACCACCGTGCGGCGGCGGCTGCACGCCCGACGGAGTTCCGCGAGGTCGGCACGGGGGTGTCGGCCACGTATTGCACGAACTCCGTCCTTGGAGGAGAGGGACGGCCCTTACGGGCCTGACCTCTTGGCTGCCCCAAGTGGGGGGGCCAGCCCGAGTCTGCCTAGCAGACCAGCGCTGACAGCTTCGCGGCGTTATAGTCAAGGACCCGCGTTGCTGTCGCGCAAGGCGCATTGACGGTGCAAACCAGGGTTTTTTAGTGGGTATTCTCTGCCGACGCGGAGCGAGTCCCACATAACCCGTCTGCTCCCCCGGGCAGCGGGTATGCGTAAACTGCATTTCTCCCTGGTGAAACAAAAAAAAAAAAGGCATTGTTGAGTTATGCGCTTACCAACACATTTTGCGATTCATTTTCTTATTATAGATTATTTGTACCCTACTTAGTACCCTTACTTAATATATCCTGTGTACTTGGTTAGTCATCAAGGGAGAGTACCTACTAACTAAACATCGCAACAATTTCATCATCATTTCGCCTATTCACTATTTTAGTTTTATTAGTACAAAAATAGACTACAATTTACATATAGATAAATAACAAAAACAAAGCTAAACTTAACTAATGTTTGGTTTTATTTTTCTCTTTATTTAACTTTAAATTTGTCACAATGATAATAACAATTCCAACGTGAATAAATTAAACTATGTTACAATACCTATATTAAACCTAACTAATTGTAATTTTTACCAGATAGGCAACTATTTACCTAATTTTATAGATTGTCTATGTGCTAGTAATACAATATCTAAATATATAAAACTCAAAGGTTATAGCTGACTGACTGACATAGTGATCAACGCACAGTCCAAACCACTGGACGGATCGGACTCAAATTTGTGATGCAGGTAGATGTTATAACGTAGGCATTCACTCAGAAAGGATTTTGATCAATTCTACCCCCAAGGGGATAAAATAGGAGATGATACTCTATTCCATTGCACACATGGCACATTCCATGGCACTGCTAGTCCTACTTCCAAACTTCCTATCCTATCCTATCCTACTTCCTACTAATATTATAAACGCGAAGATTTGTTTGGATAGATGGATGGATAGATGGATGGATAGATGGATGGATAGATGGATGGATAGATGGATGGATAGATGGATGGATAGATGGATGGATAGATGGATGGATAGATGGATGGATAGATGGATGGATAGATGGATGGATAGATGGATGGATAGATGGATGGATAGATGGATGGATAGATGGATGGACGTTTGTTCCACTTTCACGCAAAAACTACTGAACGGATTATAATGAAACTTTTCAGGAATATAGTTTGTCAGATCATCAGATTAACACATAGGCTATGTTTATACGACTAAACACGCGGGCAGAGCCGCGGGCAGCAGCTAGTACAAAATATACAGATAAATAGAACTCACAGTAAACTCTGATAGCCATTTACAAAAGGAAACTTATAATCGAGTCCAACTTTCTATGCGATATTGATGTTTGCTTATAAGTAGGTATTAGTATAGGTCAATGATCTACGCAATCGTCTATATAAGGGCGCAGTCACATTCATAGCTATTTTCCAGTGACGAAAATGAGTTAGGGTGACTCATTTAATTATAACTCACTTTCGCAACAGCATAGCTGCGACGTAAACATTTGCAAATCAGAATCACACCACTTCTTTCGTAACGTGTTCGGTTGTAAACAAGCTATTAAGTGTGTGGTGTTGGGTGTAAAATTAATACTTACCTACATTTTCCCTATGATTTATCGCCCACTTTTTTCAGTAACAGAATCTATATATATATATATATATATATATATATATTATTATTATATATATATAAAAGGAGAAACTGACTGACTGACTGACTGACTGACATATCAACGCACAGCCCAAACGGCTAAACGTAGGCACTTGAAATTTGGAAGGGACGTAGCTTAGGTACCGTAGGGGTGCACTAAGAAAGGAATTCCCGAAATTCCCACGGGAACGGGAATTAGCGGGAAAATCCTTTTGTATGAAAAATCTAAACCGCTTAAGTTAGACGCTTGAAATTTGGCATGCAGGTACCTTAGTAAATATAAAGTTTAGTTATGGCTGTATTTTGAGAAATTCCCACGGGAACGGGAGTTAGCGGGAAAAAACTTTTGTATGTATAAATTTAAACACGCGGACGAAGTCGCGGGCAAAAGCTAGTAAAGTATAAAAATCATTTATTCGGTGCACAAAGTCAAAATTATATTTATCCATAGGAGCTTATTTAAAAACTATGAGCCATTGACTGGCTCAATGGCTCATTTTGGTAGTGACCTCTGCCTTCTGAGCCAAGGGTCGTGGGTTCGATCCCCGCACAGTACAAACATTTATGTGAATTAACATGTCTGTTTGTATTGGTCTGGGTGTTTTCTGTGTATAATATGTATTAAATAATAAATAAATAATAAATAAATAAATATCAGACAACATCACATACATTGCTCCGATCCCAAAGTAAGTAGCTTAAGCACTTGTGTTATGGGTATCAGAACAACGAAGATACCACAAATAAATACTTAAATACAAATATTAACACCCAGACACGGAACAAACACAAGTGTTCATCACACGAATGTTTGTCCCGGGTGGGAATCGAACCCACGACTCTCGGATCAGGAGGCAGGGGTCACTACCAATTGAGCCACCGAGCCTGTTGTATTGATTTACAAAATAAAGTATCTAAGTAAGTTTATTAGTTGTCTAGTACCCATAGTACAAGCGTCGGCTTAGTTCGGGGCTAGACGGCGCTGTGTGGCCCAGCGTGGCAAATCTTGGGTTATTTATTTATTTATTGTTCTGGGCTTCTGGGTGTTTTCTGTGTATAATATATAAAAAAAAGTATGTAAGTAAGTTTATCACTTGTCTAGTACCCATAGTACAAGCTTCGGCTTAGTTCGGGGCTAGACGGCGCTGTGTGGCCCAGCGTGGCATGTCTTGGGTTATTTATTTAATATTTTTATACCTACTCAACTCATGAGACACAAAATGATCGCTATAATATCGTTATTTTTTTCCGGCCAATGGATACTTTTCAGCTTAAGCGGCCATCGGTTTGCGGTGGTAGGTTGTTTTAACATTAATGATGCCACATCAGCTTGTTAATCCGATGACCCACGACGATGACTTAAATGGAAATATCAAACATATTTATTGCTCATACATTGTTATGTACCCTATTGCGTAGTCACATTAACAAGGGTCGATGTATTCGAGTTACCTACCGGCCGATGCGTTGGGTCGCAAACAAAACGTTTGAGATCTGTAAGTACTTGTCTCAAGTCTATATTGAAATACTATCGCGTAAATTGTCACATACCCTTTTGCTTATGATCATCATCAGCCTATCACATTCTATTGCTAGACATAGCCTCGTAACTTTGGGCAAATATTTTTATTTTCTTATTCAAATTTAATTTAATAAATTTTTACGTAATTTTTGATTTCAATTTTCTTTCAATATGATTATATTTTGATTTTAATGTAAATTTTATTCTATTTAAGTATGTTTTCATTTTGATGTACATTGCCAATATGGGTCTGAGCCCGAAATAAATGAATTTTATTTTATTTTATTTATTTAAATATCTGGCTGGAGACTTTACCCATAATCGCTAACAGGGCGGGCGGGTTTGCGATCGCGGGGCGTAGCTCCTCGCTCCAGTGACGCTACTGTCCGTCATCGGCCTGTGGTATTTAATAATAATACAGAATTAAAGGAGGAAATTGTTAAAATCTGGAAAGTCAACAAAGTGTACATTTTGCCGCTGGTGCTCTCCAGCACAGGCGTAATTCCGAGACATTTGTTTGCCTCTCTGCGAGTCATAGATCTACCAGAGAATATATATATGACTATGCAAAAGGCAGCTATCCTAAATACCTGCCGCATTGTCAGAAAGTTCTTGCAGGACGAAAACACATACCCGAATCAAAATAATTCCGTAAGTGAAGGTCACTTGGTCTAGGCCCGTGACAATCACTAAAACACCGAAATATTTATATTTCGAGATTACAATATCTGATCTTAAAAATAATAATAATAAATTCTTTATTTCAGATAAGCATCCATAGTAAAGTTAGTAACAATAACTTATAGCCTAGTGTTAGTAAAACTTATTAAATTAAATTAGGGTTTTTATAAACTTTTTAAATATCGGGGAATAGAAATTCTCCGCTACAGTAATCAGAATGCTGTTGTAACTGCCTCTCACTCTTTTTAGCAACGAAGCTGTCTTCTTGCGTATAATCGCATGAAATCCGTCCGTGCGGGCTTGCGCAAACATTTCCGAAGCACTACAGTATCTAGGCAGTCCCAACAGCATTCTGAAAGCATTATTATATTGGACGCGCAGTGCATCCAGCGACCTTTTGGAGTACCTGACCCACAGATTACCAGTGTACAGACTCTGGCAGTACGCCTTGAATAGGGTAATTTTGACTTCGTCTGTACATCGTGCAAATCTGCGGGCCAGCATATTGCTCCTGACCGCTAGAGCCCTACGTTCCCTCTCTATATCTATATTGTCCTTCAGGTCATCTGCAAGTATGTGTCCCAGGTACTTGAATGAGGACACTTTTTTAATTCTGAGACCATTCAAGCATATATCAGGCCCATCCCCTCTATCCTTGCCAGTGACCCCAAAGATCATGTACTCACATTTTTTCACATTGTATAGTAAACCGTGCGAGGCAGCATAGGTTTCACAGATCTTTAGCAGCTTCCTGACCGCCCCCACAGACGGTCCCAGCAGCACCATGTCGTCTGCATAGCTGATGTTATTAATACTAACCCCACCAACACTGCATCCAACACGACTGCCACTGAGCTCGCCTATAAGAGCGTCCACGTAAAGCCTCGTGCTTAACTTATTAGCTACGCCTTATTATTTAGTTATTTAGCTACGCTTGATGGTTATACCGCCACCGACCGGTTGGCAGAGCGTCGTTTGTTATTCGGCACGATGCACCATGGGCAGGTGAGGGTGGTTTAAAGAATGATACGAAAGATACGAAAAGATGATAGGTCGCATCCAATGCGTATTGCGCAGTCACATCAACGAGGGTCGATGTATTCAAACCGACACGTAAGTACCTACCGGCCGAGGCGTTGGGTGGCAAAACAAAACACTATCGCTTAAATTGGGACACGCGACGCGCTCGGTCGTCGCCCGCTCGACGGAAAATGCTGAAAATTTTCCCCGTATTCGCTGGCGAGGCCAGTGACACACGGCACCATTTGTCGAATTCGCGGCCCCTAGACGAAAATGCGTCGGCAAATTCTAGTAGAATATTCGATGCGTGTGAACGAACTTTGTACGCACAGAGTCCTGTCGAGTTATTAATGCGAGTGAAATTAATTTCACGTCGAATTTTGACGGCAGAAACATGCAATGAGATTTAAAGTTTAGTCACTTCGGTTAGGTGATTCTATTTCAATGAAAACCTTAATGTAACCAAAGCTGTAAGAACATAATGTATTATTAACATAATAATAATGAAAACTTCGTATTGATTCCCGTTAAATTAAATTTTAATCGGTTAGGTATAGGTACCTACTCGCATTACAGAATCTTCACAAAAATTCGCCAATATAAATACATATTTCATTTGGATTAAAAACACCACAATGATTATCATTTCATCATCAAAATAAGTTAATTGATGATAAAATGATGACTTGTCCATGACATCACTTGACATACAGTCAGGTGACATCATTAGAAATTTCTAGGGTATTACAGTCTGTCTGTCCACTGATTAACCTGTCGATGAACGCCTTCAAAAAACTTTATTAAAAAAAAAAAGATAGTCTGTCAAATACCATCAACCCTGGATACATAACGTCGTGTGTACAAACCACACAAAGGTGCTTGACAGTCGCCAAGGCGAAAATCTACGTCGAACATTCGCCTCGAATGCGATACGCCGACTTTAGGCAAATTGGGTGAAAGGTGAACGACCCGCTCATTTCACCGGCCGTTGACTCATCACGCGATTACTGCTATCATTACTGGCCGAATTTCGAACGACGATATGTGTTTTTTTTTTCGCTTGTTCGAAATTCAAATGGCACTCGATTAAAGGCTTGTCTATTTTAAATTGCTGTTCCGCGTGAAGACAATGAGTTTGGAACGCAGTTTAGAATTTTCTTTGTTTGATTTTTTTTTTTAGTGTTTACGGCTTTGTTATTATCGTACATTGTAAAATCCTTGAACTTAAAGGTAAAGATATTTATTTCAAAACAAACAAAATAATAGATGTCAGGTCAAAATAAACCGTGCAACGGTAAATTAAATGTCAGTGTAATTTAACTTAGCTTAGGTTTAATAAAGATATTCGCTACTGGGGTATAGGCGTTATTCACCATTTTGAAAGAAAGAAAGAATAATTAATTTATTAATATTGGATATCACATATTTCGTCACTAGTACAGACACATATCAAAATACATTATACAGTTTGCTCAATCCCTGGCTTCTCGCATCCAGCGCATGCCAGCCATCTTGCAAAAATCGAGTCCACCTAGTATGAGGGCGTCCTATACTACCTCTGCCAAAAAGCAATATTCACTCAAGAACTCGTAAACAGCTTATGAATTGTATCTCTAAGTGCTTACACCTTTCCAATAAAAGGAATTTTTGGAGCTCTATCTTAACCCCGATCTAAGGGACCTATCATATTTTCGCTCCAAGCCACCCCCGTAGTGCATCCTGCAACAAACGAGGCTCTGGCAACTGACTGGTGGCGGTGAAACCATTACAAAAGGGCGTAGCTAAATAAATACCACAGGCCGATGATCTGTTCATATCTTCCGGCTCATCATCATCATCAGATAAGTTCGGCAGTATCATAATTATTGTATTGTTATCAGAACTACACACGGCTGCCAATTTTTATGACGCTACAATCCTTGAAAGATGGTAAAATACCTTAGATTCCATTAAATAATAACATACCTACTGGTCGATAAAAGCATGATAAAAAAGTAAGGTGATTTTAAACATCTGGCCACTTTAATACTGTTTTTTTTTTTCAATTATATCTTTGCATTAATCGCGTTCTTCACCGGCCAGTAACTTTTTTAGAGAGTGTCACATTTCAAATCCTAATTTCTTTTCCTCGTTCGAAGTTCAAACTGATAATTTGCTACCATAACAGTTTCCTGTCCATTGCCTGGTTCTCCTACTCTGCCAGAGCACCATTATAAGCCAATCAGCTTAATTTAATTAATGGCAAGTGTACAGACGCTTTCGCCTCGCACCGCCGCGCCGTGGAACTTTCTACGATGTTCGACGCTCACTTTGGTGTTGCGAACCGCAGATACGATTGTATGTAGGTACCAAGTGGTTTCTGAACGAGGAATTACTAGTTGGTTATGGAATTGTGAACGGATAATATTGAATAGGTACCTAAAGTCATCTGAGGTTAAACTAAGAATTTTGGGAGTGTGCGTCTGAATTACATTATATGATTTCCCCGGCCCCATTTTACCACCGGACGAGGAGAGATACGGCCAGGAGGCACCGTCTAATGATGGAGGTCCCAAGGTTTCGCACGGTGCATTTTGCCTCTACTTTCATAGTGCGAACGGCCAAACTACTACTCATTGCTGGACTCTTTGTTCACGTGGTGATGATGACAAGGCCGCCCTGGCCATCATCGTAGTCATTTAGAAAAAAAAAAAAAAAAGGCGAGAGTACATCTGGTTTAATTATACATCGAGACTGGTTCGGTGGCTCAATTGGTAGTGAACCCAGAGTCGTGGGTTCGATTCCCACCCGGGACAAACATTCGTGTGATGAACACTTGTGTTTGTTCCGTGTCCGGGTGTTTATATTTGTATTTAAGTATATATTTGTGGTACCTTCGTTGTTCTGATACCCATAACACAAGTGCTTAAGCTACTTACTTTGGGATCGGAGCAATGTATGTGATGTTGTCTGATATTTATTTATTTATTATTTATTTATCTACTCGTACTTATTTGTATACCTACCGTTATTGTAACTATATGGACCATACTATGACCAGATAATGACGAACCATATAATGACTCCTGATCCTACTGCCTCCTTCCTTGATGCCTGTGCCTTGTGAACCGAGGGTCGCGAGTTTGAATCCCAATTACAAACATTAAAATTTACACCTAGCTAAATACCACAGGCCGATAACGGGCAGCAGCGTCACCGGAGCGAGAAGCTACGCCCTGCGATCGCCAACCCGCCTGTCCAGCGTGGCGATTATGGGTATGTACCAGAAAATAGCAAGAATCGTAAGTTGATCAATTTCCTAGGTAGTTGATAACCTTCGGAATATAACAAACGGTAGTCGAAATGTATTATTTAACGTAATGGATTTCAGTTAGTTGATCAACTTACGGTAGCCTGGCAGTCATTTAATAATTTACGATTTTGACACAAGTTAAATCGTCCTCAAATGGGCCAATCGTTGCTCAATGTACTATTTAACGGTGCACTATTACCCGTAACTTAATACACTGTTCCCTGATTGGTTGCCGGATAACGCCACGCGAGCCATTGAACCAATCAACGTTCACCTTCGTCGGATGATTTTACGGCAAGACCCCGTAAAATGATCAATTTACTAAAATACATACGTTAAATAATACATTTTAACTGCCGTTTATTATTTTCCGGAAGTTAATCAACTACCTAGGAAATTGATCAACGTACGATTCTTGCTATTTTCCGGTGACAGGTATATCCTCCAGAGGTTTGCCCTAAGTGGCGAACAACTGGAGCGAGAGGCCTAAGTCCAGCAGTGAACTCCAGTAAGCTGATGATGATGAGTTCAGCACAATTTTAAACACAATATTAAACACTATAGTTCCCTCGAGTTGTGTGAAATATATCTATTGTAACGGACCATATACGGATCATGGTCATAGGTCTGCTTAGCGAAAGCTTAGGACCGTTCCGTCATTCGTGACCACGTGACGTGGTCTTTAGACTGTCTTTGCAACAAGGGGCTTCCACGATTATTTATAAATTTATTTAAACTTTATTGCACGAAATGGTACCAAAAGGCGAACTTAATGCACTCTCTACACTGGTAGAGAATTTTAACTGCAACGTTTAGGTAATTCAGAGAGCAAAGTTGTACGTTAAGTTACCTTCGTTTCTCTAAAAAAATGCAAGATTTTGCCAAAATAACTATACATACTTCTTACTTACACTTCTACTTTATATGTAAATGAAAGGAAGAAAAGAGGGAACCTGCTGTGAAGAAATTCTACTTCTAAGGCCTGTAATATCTTTCAGGCTTATAATATGTTCTAACGATATACCGATCAGTATCCCAAAACGCGAAATCAACTGATCTTTCGCCAAGCATACAGTAGTTGCTAGGCAGGTAGGTATACCCTACTTCCCGCTGAGAAGCTGAAACCTCAACGCGTCCCATAGTCGAATGTTACGACACCTACGGGAAGATATGGACCGACACATCTCTTCCCTAAGTTCTTTACCCGAATACATAAAATTTCAATCGAAATCTTTATTTTTCTCACGCGAACCCCCAAATCCCATCAACTGGCAACTGGCAATCAGCCAGTCCTAACCATTAATGCTTTTTTCAAATTTGGAATGCAGAAACAATAGCCCGCATTCCAAATTTAAAAAAAGCATTAATCTCTATACAACGGTAAAGGACAACACATCGATTCTAAACCGTTTTCTGCCCTCATATCCAATCGCGCCAGACCTGACATCACCACGGGTCACACGTTACCCCACAGATACTCAATAAACGTCATTATCGTAACGGCGATCTCTTGCACAGCATTTTAATGCCGCATAAAACCTAACTGTCCGCCCAAAATAAAAGCCAGCGAATTGTGAAGGTAGGTCAGCAAACGGTACCGACAATGAACCCAAGAACTGGCACAATGACCGCCGAATTTGCTTGTGCTCGTGAAAAAAAAAATATCGCATAGGAGGTACTAGGGGAAAATGAGTTAGAGAAAGGTCTTCTGAATGCACGCGTTAACAACTACGCCGTTTACAACCTTATTCAAACAACAATAAGGTGGTTGATTTTCGACTGTTTCCGCGAGGTGGGAGTGGTGAGAGGCAGATTTTTGGTGGGCGACGCGGGTGCGGCCGTAGACGAATACGCTGTAGAAAGCCCAGTGAATGCTTGTTTACATTGCTATTAGTTTAAAAAAAGAGTGAAACGGCAGGTCGATGACCGACGAATTTCTTTTACTCGTGCCAAATGTAGGTCAAGTTGTGGCGGTCGAAATGACGATTATTAGACGCCAGTGATTCATTCATAAAAGTGCTACGTGTCTCGCGAATAATGTGGAAATACCGAACGGTGGTCGATTTTAGTTATGACTGTTCTAAAGGATCGAAAATATGTAGCGATTATATCTGTTAAGTAAGTCTGTGGCGGAAAAGTTGAAGGTTTTTTCCTTATTTTCTAATGGACGCTTTATCATCATCATCAGCCTATCGCAGTCCCCCTGGACATATGCCTCTCCAGTTGTTCGCCATTGTGGGCAAACATTTGCAGGCTTTACTCGTAATCACTACGCTAGGTAGGTGGGTTCGCGATCGCAGGGCGTAGCTCACCGGTGACGCTGCTGCCCGTCATCGGCCTGTGGTATTTAGCTACGCCTTCAATCGTGATGGTTATACCTCCGCCAGTCGGTTGCCAGCGCCTCGTTTGTTATTCGGCAGGATGCACTTTACGAAATAACGATGGGTCGCTAATTGTGGGTGAAGCTATCTGATGATTAAGGGTAAAGGCTTCAGAGGTTCGTTCAAAGCGGCAAACAACTGGAGAGTAGCAGTGGACTGTGATAGGCTGATGATGAAATATTTAGATTGGACATAATATCCATATACATTTGTTTGATGTCTCAATTAATCCATGACAGCCATCCAGCGCATTTTGCTTCTACCTTCATAGTGCCAACGGCTAAACTATGGAACTCTTTGCCGGGCTCCTTGTTCCCCGAGAGATATAATCTTCCGATGTTCAAGGCGAGAGTGAACCGGTTTTTGCTGGGTGAGCGCGTTGCATCGTAGACTACGATATCGCTTACCATCAGGCGAATAGCAGTCAAGCGCAAACTCATTTTGAATACAAAAAAAAATGACATAGTTTATAATTTGCCATGGACTTAGAAATAATTTACTTATCTTTATAACTCGTCAAAAGTGTCCGATGATTTTAATCACAATTTTTTTTCTATTATTACTACCGACCGCT
The DNA here is from genome assembly GCA_031163375.1 of Conogethes punctiferalis. NCBI lineage: Eukaryota > Metazoa > Arthropoda > Insecta > Lepidoptera > Crambidae > Conogethes > Conogethes punctiferalis. The sequence goes on along the minus strand of CM062098.1, from coordinate 7,855,095 downwards.
TCTTCATATAATCTTCTAGCTGTGCTCGCGTCTTCGTCCGCGTGGAATAGTTATTTCTTCCCCGTTTTTTTTTACATTTTCCATTATTTCTTCGCTCCTAATAGTTACAGCGTGATGTTATATAGCCTAAAGCCTTCCTCGATAAATGGTCTATTCAACACAAAATGAATTTTTCAATTCGGACCAGTAGTTCCTGAGATTAGCGCGTTCAAACAAACAAACTCTTCAGCTTTATAATATTAGTTAAGATTAAGATTATAGTACTAGTTCTTATAAGACGTTTTACACACGCATGTAAAATCTATCGATATACTCGCATAACGTTCATTCATAGCTTGAGCGAGGTCTTATCAGCACCGTAATACTCGTAGGTATAGTACGCTGACGCCTACTACGGCACGCATGAACTCAGTTTATCTTCAGATATTTTATGGGAGCCTGGTACAATTATACATAATACATATTTATTTATATAAACTTTATACATTTTTGTATATTAACTTTAGATATATGTAATGTTTCATGTTTTATTTCTTCAACGGCATACTAAATATTATTTGGCATTTGCATTACGGAAGCTGATTTCAAAGTATCGCATGTACGAGGCAGAAATTAAAGATGATTTGGTATTGAAGTCGCGTCCGTGTATTTTATTTATTTAGGAATAACAACAGATTTACATAACAATATGTTACACATAAAAAAAATATTATTCACCACAATTTACATGTGACATGCAATATGAGAGAGAAATGTGGCGGGAATAAAGAAGGCCTACGTTCAGCAGGGCTGTTGATTGACTGATGCAATAAGAAAGATACATAGACCTAGAAAATCTAGCCGAAATTGAACCTGAAACCAATATGCTGGCGCCACAGTCGTCTACAACTAAGCGTTAATAAAATACCACAAAAGATTGTGATAAATGAGTGGAATCGTTACACATAAAACTACACTTAACAAAGTAATTTTCCAATACAAATTTGGCAGATATATACTATCGAGAAACGTACATACGTAAAAAAAGTAATCGATTTCAACATCAAAGCATTATCATAGCCAATCACATTTGTAATTGTAGAATAGATAGCTGTATCTGTGATTAATTAAATCGTTACGAAATTTCCCACATTTTTAAGTAGGTACATATTTCTTCGACTTTTTATCAATGATAAACTATTGGTATCACAATATCACCCAAATAACTACCACCGTTTATGAGTTCCTGGGACTAAAAGGTTTGTTAATTAACTTTTAATCGTACCTTAATTAAATTCTAATTACATACATTCAGATATGCATAGAGATAACGCAATGTATTGGCTATTAAGATCTCTATCTGTTTTCAATGTTTGTATTTATGGAATTGAGGTAAATTGTTAATAGGCAAGTGTAACAGTGGCTCTAAAAAATGCGTAGTCTGAAATATTTTTTTTTATACATAACAATAACATAACAATGAGTTGGGATGTAAGCGATATATTATGGTAAGCAATATCGTAGTCTACGATGAAACGTGCTCACCCAGCAAAGCGGTTCACTCTCGCCTTGAACATCGGAAGATTATACTCGTATCTTTCGGGGAACAAAGAGTTCCATAGTTTAGCTGTTCACACTATGAAGGTAGAGCCGAAACGCTCTTAGGAACATGCACCATTTAGCGGTACCAATTCGCCGTATCCCTGCTCGTCTGATGATAAAGAGGAGCAGGAGAAATCAAATATAGTATATGAAGTGAAATAATTAACCTGCCTTAGGTTTAGCTGACTGGTTAGCGAACACCATACATTCGACGAAAGACACGTGTAGTAACTTCGGTAGTGTTTTGAGATTTTGTGTATAGCCGGAGGTTATTAACATGCCGGCAAGGTGGTGGTAAGTCACAAGTGATTGATATAGTTATTTGTTCGTTGTCGGAGCGACTTAGGCTTCTCTTTTGCTTTCCATCAGGCGAAGGGGAAGTCTCAGCATAGAGGCTATAACAAAAATCGAATAAAAATAGTACATATGAGCGTCTTTTACTAAGTATTTTCCATGTTTCTTCGTCATCAAAATCGGTTTTTAGTTGATATTGATTCCTGAAAATCCATAATGGACAGAGATATTATTACAATATTTATTGACGTTGGTAGTTATTAGAAAATTCTAGATGATAAAAGTTGTAGTTGTAGGTAGGCCAAGTAGAGGCGAATTCTGGCTCTTGTTCAAGAAATTATCAAGAAGTTGAAGATGAAATATCCACATCGTTCAAGAAATTACGACTCAACGTAAAAATGATTCACCAAAACCCTTTTTCAAAAATCTGTTGCGTAACAGGATATATATCACAAATTTTAATTAATTACTTCCTTCTTAATTCCTAGTAACATGCCCTTCAATGACAAACATTGGCCCCAACATTCCATTATCACGCGCGCTCTAACAAGAGCAACATCGCCAACATTGGCCAATGCACTCCCAACGTTCCAACCCGGACATCGAGCATCAATTCAAACACTAGTACATTATATCCAAACAAGTACCTACAAGCACGTGTCGTCGACAGTTACGCAACCTCATTCAGAATAACCTCCTTAGATTACATATTCGAATGGCCACCGAACCTTGACCTCCCGCACTGCACAGTGCTCCAGCTGCGCCCCAAAACGGAACGGGTCCCAATAAAATGGCCAAGTCGGATACAAATGTAAGATCTCACCACATGATCGGTAACGGTGCTTCGATGATATTAGCGAAGCCTTGTGACCCAGTTTAGGATCCCGTTAACGGACGTCGAACCTGCACCCTGCCTGTGACACTTATGGTATGATATTGATTGGCCCACGGGCTAGCGGGCAGCGTCTAATAAGACGAGATCGTTATGTACAGCAAAGCTATCAATGTACTTAGTGCGTGTATTGATTTAATGATCGAGGGTGTTCAATGGCGTTTTTTGCTTAATAAGGCGGTTAAGTAGCCGATAACTAGTATTGCGTAGGAGACTGCTTTTTAATCACTGTTGATGGTTTTAAGAATTAACTGTGTTTCCTTTTTCAATATGAAGTACATCAAAGAAGGGCGTGGGCACTTACGTATATTGCGACATATTATCGTCATCAATAGCCTATCGCAGTCCACTGCTGGACATAGGCCTCTTCAGTTATTCGCCTCTTTGGGAAAACATCTGGAGGCTTAACCCATAATTGCCTCGCTGGGCAGGTTAGCTAGAGATCGCAGGGCGTAGCACCTCGTTCCGGTAACCCTGCTGCCCGTCATAGGCCTGTGGTATGTAGCTGCGCCTTCTATCGTGATGGTTATCGCCTAAATGTTGTGTGTGTGCATCTTTACCAGTCCATCTAAATCATTATTGCATCAAAAAACGGTACAGAAAATACATTAAGAAGACAAATTGAAACGTTTCAAACTGGCCATCAGTTTCGTAATAAGACAAATAACCAAAAAAAAAACAAAAAGGTTGCGTTTTATGTTTCGAACGTTTTTCAAATGCGCACACGCTTATTCACATGCGTGGGTTTTGAGTGTTAAAGAATAAAAAACTAAAACACGCGATATTTTCATCTGCCAAATATGTAGGTCACAGGATGCGGATAAATATCATGTCCCGTTAAGATGAGGGTTTTGCCCACTGGGCGTAATGGGAGCGATTTTGGTACTTTTAAGGTTTCTTTGTTGGGATACCGCGTAGTATTAATTATCCTTTCCAAATTAATATGTGAGGTAATACCGCAACGCTTCGAATCATCTCAGTTACGACCAAGGAATAAGAGGAATACTTACCGGATTGAAAGCGAGCAACATTTCTATAATATTTTTTTATAGGGACACAGAAGAGAGGGGCTACTATGGCTTTCCCTCGTCTGTTGGAAAGCGAAAGAGAAGTAGACATTGTCAGTCGATATATATACATATAGCCGAGATTCAGGCACCCTATTATCTTTCCGCTCCAAGCCGAGTAACAAACGAGGCGCTGGCAACCGACTGGTGGCGGTATAACCGGTGTTTCTGCCGGTGAGTAAGCTTTCCGGAGCTCGTGGGGGGTTAGGGTTGGGCCGGCATGGCGGTGGCAACAGACAGGTAACTGACCAGTTACTTGCCCGTTGTCACAGCGACTTGAGCTTCACATCGCTTTCCATCAGTAGGAAAGCCATTATGTCGAGACACTATAAAAAAATTACCATCACAATTTAAGGCGTAGCTAAATACCACAGACCGATGACGGGCAGCAGCGTCATCAAAATGTTGTGATTTCAATTTAAGTTACTATTGTCTACGCCATTCAAACGCTAAGTTACACTCCTGCGCAGGTATCGTAAGATTACATTGAGTGCGCGGTTATACGCATTATGTCAGTCGATATTCATGAGTTGGCGGAGGCAGGTTGTATCTGGGACGACCGTTACAGTATCAGCCACCTTGGGCTCGAGGAGGCTCTGAGCGGCTCGGAGGCTGGGGAGTCAACGTCCTCCCAGTAGGTCAGAATATAGCTGACAAACGAGGATTTTATTCTAAGATCTAGCGACCCGGCCCGGCTTCGCACGGATGCAATATTACATGCATATAACCTACTTCTTGAATCCTTCTATCTATTAGAAAAACTGCATCAAAATCCGTGGCGAACTTTTAAAGATATACCTAAGCATACAAAGGAACAGACAAACAACAAAAGCGACTTTGTTTTATACTATACTAGACACCCGTCCCGGCTTCGCACGGATGCAGTAATACATGCACATATTATGCACATAAACCTTCCTCTTGAATCCCTCTATCTATTAAAAACACCGCACCAAAATTCGTCGCGTAGTTTTAAAGATATAAGCATACAAAGGAACAGACAGACAACAAAAGCGACTTTGTTTTATACTATGAAGTGAAGTCTGGCAATTCGACTGGTGGCGGTAAAACCATCACGATAGAAGGCGTAGCTAAATACCACAGGCCGTTGACGGGCAGCAGCGTCACCGGAGCAAGAAGCTACGCCCTGCGATCGCCAACCCGCCTGCCCAGCGTGGCGATTATGGGCATATCCTCCAGAAGTTTGCCCTAGGTGGCGAACAACTGGAGAGGCCTATGTCCACCAGTGGACTGCAATAGGCTGATGATGATGAAGTGAAGCGTATAGTAGCAATATTAGACATTAGTTAGGTGCCACCTGACAACCAAGTTGGTCAGAACGAAAGGTAGGTCCGGGCATAAAAATAATGTAGGGCAAATGCGGCCTTAGCATAAAATGCTCAAGGGGTACAACTCGCCTGCAGGCGAGATTTTAAGAGGGCGACATGAAATGAAATGAAATGATAAATATCTCTTCTTCTTCATTCTTTCTTTATGTAGGTACAAATAATGAATCTACCACCGTGGTCGGAAGGTCGCTTTCTATAGAGAAGAACCGGCAAGAAACTCGATAGTTACTCTTTTTCTTCGCCAAAATTCTTACCATTTTTGTACTACAACGTTTATAAATAATACAATAATTGTAAAATTATTATTAAAATTTAAATTATTTAAACTTACATGTACTCTAGTCCCTAACCCAAAATTGATACTGGGTTATCCTGTAAAGAAATTACTCGGCAGTTCACGTGTATTCAGGGTGACACGCTACCACCTTCCTTGCCAGTCATAAGTCAGAAAACACGTTAAGCCGTTGGTACTGCGCCCGTTCTCTTTCCGTTTGTGTCGAACTATCGTTGGCTGGCTGTTACTAAAGCGTCGTTCAACATTGTATGTACCAAGACAAGTATAAATCCACCGTTATCAACAATCTTGGGGAATCAGACCACTAGCCTCCCAGCCCCGGCATTAACCACCGGCGAATCGGCACAAATCGCGGCTCATAACTCAGAGTATCAGTAACGGGTGACCCACATCGGTTACTTAACGAGTTAACTCACAGTTACGACTCCTCCTGATATGGGGTCTCTCGGAACTTGGCTGTCGGCTAACGGGGTCTGGACACGGGCTTACGAGGACTTAGAAATTGTGGAAGAACGTTGATTTGATATAATTTATTCAAATTCAAATGTACTTTCAGTAAAATTCAAAAATCAATTATTCAAAATTGTTTTATTTGAAACGAATTATTCAAAAATGTTTTAAAGAAGAACGACAATTGTTTAAAAATAAATATGCGCTACAATGTGCAAAAAGTTTTGCTGCGACGATACGCAACATAAGTAATGGTAGGAGAAGCCGCTAAAGCTGCATTCGATCGGCGATTATTATTTCAAAAGGAAATATTTAAAAATAATTATTTTTGACATTTTTTTAACAAATAATTATTCAAAAATAGAAACTGGCCACTTTTAAACTCACTATTGAAATTATTGTGTTTTTTAAAGCTAAAATGAGCTAGCTGGAATGTATAATGGAAGTATCAAGCGAAAATGGAGCCCATTTTATAATACAGCATATTGCTGTGCTGCTTCTATAAATCTACTTAGATAGAAAGAGATAATTATGTTTCTTCTCAATTATCTCTAGCAATAGTCTCCTGGCACATCCAGTAACACTAATGTATTGTAGACGCTTTATTATCGAGCTTACTGGAAGTGTTCACGGATCTTACACTTAGTTGGCGATATATTTCTTCAGTTGTAAGCTAATTACAGTCGATAGACTATGGAAACGCTGTATGCCGCAAAAACTGTGGATAAACGGATTAAAAGCGTATTACAGCTAAGCCACAACACATATACTCGCAGTAAAGAAGCGATGCTTAGTTCGGGATACGGTTAAAGTGTAGATGTTAGTCTCACATAACCCAGGTGTCTTGTACGTGCCCTGGTGTATGCGTTAAGGGATTCCTGGCATGAGAAAAAGGGTAAATACGCCTAAAGATTTATTTTCATATCGAGGTCGAAAAAATTAGAACAAAGAACATTCCAGAACAGAGACTCGCGACAGAATTGTCCCTAAAGAAACATGCCCTTTATCATCATCAGCCTATCGCAGCCCACTGCTGAATCTATATTCATGCCTATGCTTCACCAGCTGTTCGCTTTGGGTAAACAACTAAAGGCTTCACCCATAATCACCATCCCATCCCATCACGTTAAAAGCTGCTGCTCCAATCGGCTGGTGTTCCCTCTACCGGTAGCTTCTGCTGCTTTTGTTTCTTGGCTCTCACCACTGACATGCTGTTACCAAAACTAAGAAATTGCTTGAGAGAAAACCCCGCTAAATTTTTTGACTCGTTCCGGTATTTGAATCCTGGACCTTCTGGTCCTTAAGCGGCACTGCTACTCTACCTCACTATACCCTAATGCATCGGAAAGCATTCAGATCGTTTGCCTGATCTCTCTTCGGTCTAATCCAACCACCGTCCCGATTCAGATCACAAGAAACATTCAAAATAGGCTTGTTGCCCTAAAAATAATTAATTAGTCCGTATTCAAAAATAAAAGACACTTTTTTTAGATTTGTAAAATTGACCAAAAAGGACAAAAGATATAGCACGTTAAAATTACGCGTGAAGTCACGCCGTGTGACATTTTGTCGCACGGAGTGACGTCAAAGACTCCCTTCTCTCTCTCCTAAAGCCTTGTATCTTTGTTATTTTTTGTTCATACGAAAAAAGAAAAACTACGTGTCCAATATATTTTATGATCTAAAATCTTGTTGATATTTGTTATACAGTGGATCAGTAAAATAGCATAGCTATTGTAAGCTATTACACAGATATGAGAACTACTTAGGAGGACTCCGAAGTGTTATGTGATAGCATTCCTTAAGACCTGTTATGCTTTGATGAACGACGAACAAATAACAAATCTCTTTGCTTAGCTCTGAGCCTAAAAGATTCCATGAGGTCGATCTGAATTCCAGCACCACAGCGAAAAGCCCTACCCTGCGATCGCCAAGGTCCGGCGTGGCGATTATGGGTATATCCTCCAGATGTTTGCCCTAAGTGGCGAACAACTGGAGAGGCCTATGTCCAGCAGTAGACTGCAATAGGCTGATGATGATGATCTGAATTGGGTGGCTCAAAATAATAATGACTTTGTCTTCTGATCTATTTATAATTGGTCAGCACCCCAGCTTTCTAATAATAGCGAAGGGAAGTGGCCTCTCGTCGAATGATGGCAAGAGCTGCGGCAGCGGATAAGTAAGCAAATCAGTCACTTGTCAGTTGCCACCTCCATGCAACAAAGACCTTACTTTCCGATGCATAGGGATATAACAACGCCAACTTCCACACTTCAGAATCTGTTACTGAGTAATATCTGCGAAACCCATTAACAATTTTTGGCTTGATCCGAAATTCGAACACTCTACCTCAGTATAGATGGCAGATACCCATTTTAAGATAATAATTAAAAATTGACTAGCCAGTCAGAATCATATTCCATTGAAGTTACCTATCAAAATTGTGCACGAACATTTGCAAAATCTAGAAACGAGGTCACAGATTGGGGACATTTTGTTTTTTCGGCACAGTGACCTGTCACATCCGCTTCTTATTCTGCTAGTTCTGTTTGTGACTTCAGATGACAATGCGGATGTTGGTATATAACATTATAATAGCTTGGCCACACTGCCGCTGGCCAAAACTCTTATAAGAGGTAGGTAGGTGTAGGTCATAGCGAATCTTCGCTCGAATTGAGCCGCCCGTCGGGGAAGTACCACCCACCCCATAGAATACCGCAGCTAAATGACCCATCCCCAGTGGCAGCGTTTAGGTACTACCACTTAACCAAACTGGACGTAAATTTTTCGCATAGGTTTAGAAAATATGACTTTTCATTCAGTCATAACTTGTTTGCGGTGTGGTTAAGTGACTCAGTATCACATATGCTACGTAGCTCTTGTAAGTGTGTGCATTTCATCTTTGTTTCTGTAAGTCAATTATAAGGTCATTTCATTGACATTTTTCCGTCTCGTTCTTAAGAATAGGGATTAACACTACACGCTTGATAGAGTCCATTAGCGAAAATAAAGAATTGGAATGTAAGTAAGCGACTTATCATCTTTTCGCTCCAAGCCAACCTCACCTGCTTTTTGGTGCATTTTGTTAAACAACAAACGAGGCTCTGGTAGCCCCCTAGTGGGTAACATCATCATCATCCACCATCGAAGGCCTAGCTAAATACCACAGGATAACGAATAGCAGCGTCAACGGACCGAGAAGCTACGCTCTGCCAACTGCCCTGCCCAACATGGCGATGGGTAAAGCCTAAAGGTGTTTGCCCAAAGTGGCGAACAATTCTCCAGTTGTTCAGGCATCTCCATGCCTATGTCCAACAATGGATATTAAGAATCAAAGCAAACAAACCGAGAGAACACATGCCAACTCTCACAACACAACAAAACGAAATAAGAAAGTATTCAATTCTAATTTGCATGTTAAAGTCGATACGATACAACATAAATTATCGCCCTAATGCGTTATGTTAAAAATCTCTTGCTTACCGTGGCTATCAATCATTTGCGTCTTCCTAGCCATGGTAATTTGAGCTTTGTGTGTGTTAATTTAGATGCTAATGCGGCGTGGTGGCGTGGTGTTAGTGTTGGCAATAAACTTGCAGAGGTCGCATACAAGCGACCGGTATGTGGGTCAACCGCTTGATGCCCCTCCACAAATGGGTAAGGTGGATCCTTATTCTGTTGCAATAATGTGTGAAGGAAGATAATTATTCTGTTTAAATTAATTAGCAAACTATGGACATGAAAACCAGCGTTTTAGCAAAGGTTTGCTGTAACAATAGCTGAGTTAGAAAAAAAGGAAGAGAGATCCAGTTTAATTGTGCGCATATGGAAAATACACGTTACAGTGAGTTGGCATGACAATATCAAACAATACGCTACACTGACAACGGACTACACGTAAACTTAATTCAAATAAATTAGATGTTATAAGTATATGATGCTAAAAGTAGATGAACCCAAAGAGGAAAATATAGATAGATACTCTTTATGGCACACCAAAAATTTACTTATAACTAAACAAATTGTTGTAAATACGCTTTAATTTATATGTATTTAATTCATATCAATTTAAACCAATTATAATTCAATTCAACATGAAAATATTAGTAGTTAACAAGGGAGTTCGAAGAATTTATTGATTTATAATTTGTAGTAATTAAAACATTACATTTGTGTACCTCAGTGATTCACTGATATTTTTTGTTTTGCGAAATTATACAATATTACCTAGAGAAAGCAATATACTTATACGTTTTATTTTTAAGTGCATTGTTATGTGACTGTGCTTTTGACATAATATGAATAATAGCGTTAAACATGTTTGAATAATCATAATAGTTGTTAAAATATTAGGTACCAAATATTTTTTTCAATAAAATAATTCAGCTCATGTACCCACTGATGGGCTCGAGCTCGAGATTTAATAAGTATTTCTCTACAGCAGCCCTTTTTTTGGAAAATATGACAATTAAAAATCCAATAATTTTAATCAAATTTAGCGCTTTTCAAGATTAAAAAAAAATATAACTATTCAATAAACATTATTAATTTGTATAATTAATTAAAACTTAGATTATCAAATTTAGGTAATGAAATAAAATACGTGAAGCCTACAATGACTATTGAATCATCACACAACATTCTGACTCACGCCTCCAACATCTTTATTTCCTGTTCAGAATCAGACGCTCTCAATTGAGCGCGAAGCCACATTTGAATACCATTTAGAGGGTTTGTCCGACTGCCATTCTCGGTAACGCAGGTTGTATGTATATGTCGCAGCCAACTGGTTAAAATAGACGTTTAATCAAACAGTTAGCCCTCTGGCTGAACAACGCCATATGTGAGGCAAAATTACGGGATTATGAAATGTATTATCTATGGCATTTATTGCAATTCCATAGATACCTAATAAACCATCGAAGAATAATCAATCTCCAAAGAAATTACAAAAAGTTTTCCTATTCTCTCAAATTACATACTAAACCATTGGATTACCTTAGTTAATTTGCCATTTAGCAAGTTGGCTACGCATCATCTAGCTGTTGCAGTCAACAAGTTGGCTAAACGACACGTATAGTCGTGTGATTGAATTGCGTTGTTCAGTCAAAGGGGTGGCTGTTTGATTGAACGGCTATATTAACCTGCTGGCTGCGGCATATGTATAACTAGCTTTTGCCCGCGACTTCGTCCGCGTGTTTAAATTTATACATACAAAAGTTTTTTCCCGCTAACTCCCGTTCCCGTGGGAATTTCTCAAAATACAGCCATAACTAAACTTTATATTTACTAAGGTACCTGCATGCCAAATTTCAAGCGTCTAACTTAAGCGGTTTAGATTTTTCATACAAAAGGATTTTCCCGCTAATTCCCGTTCCCGTGGGAATTTCGGGAATTCCTTTCTTAGTGCACCCCTACGGTACCTAAGCTACGTCCCTTCCAAATTTCAAGTGCCTACGTTTAGCCGTTTGGGCTGTGCGTTGATATGTCAGTCAGTCAGTCAGTCAGTCAGTCAGTCAGTCAGTTTCTCCTTTTATATATATAGATAATATACAAGCGAACTGGGTCACTTGTCGTTTCCTACTGATGGTTTCTTGAACCCCGTGTTTCAAACGCTATTCAATTATGAAACTGGGTTGAAGTCTGCAAAATATTTTTGTCAGTATTCAGAGACATTGTTTTTCTTGCATTGTCTCAAAGTGGTACATGGTAATTTGTTCGGCGGAAATGTGTACCTAATTAGATGATGCGGTTTTCTTAAAAATAGCCTACCTATTTTATTTGTTTCATTTGTCAAGATAAGTAGTTTGAATGTACACAGTATTGTAGGTGTAGTGTAATTTTAAAGACGCGATCTTCTCTCAATTTGAGAGAATATAATAATTAGCTTATTTTTGTTTATACTAGCAGCCCGCTCATCGCTTCGCTTCGGATAAATCAATTGTATCAGCTAAATATTTCATATTCATACATTGTTGGTGTTTTAGGAAGGACCTCTCATCTCATATTTTCTATCAATTAATATACTATACACACGCTTACAATGCTAATATTAATGGATGCTAACAACAAAATTAAGATATATTCGATTCGAAGGCTGAGAAATCTGAACATAGTTTGACACATAACAAACGCAATACGTGATGTGTAACAAACAATACTTGCCACTTTTAAAAGTAAACCAAAATTTAATTATATTTCGTTGTCAAGGCACATCTATCACAAAAAAAAAACAATACAAAATGCATCAAATGAGTGCTCAGATATTAACTTAAAACTAAGAAAGGATCCATATCCATAGAGGACTATAAACCCATATCAAATCATAATTCACTTACTTTCTGCGCAAGAGACTTGTAATCTCCAGTTGTTGGCGACTTTGGGTATACACATGGAGGCTTTACCCATAATAGCTACGCTGGGCAGGCAGGTTGGCGATCGCAGGCCGCAGCTCCTCGCTCCCGTAACGATGCTGCCCACCATATCGGCCTGTGGTATTTAGCTACGCCTTCAATCGTGGTGGGTATACCGCCACACTGCCAGAGCCTCGTTTGTTATTCGGCAGGATGCACCACGGGCAGGTGAGGGTGACTTGGAGCGAAGCGATGATACATACACCCCTCCCATCCAAAAAGGGTAACCGGTCAGCAATTTACATAAAACTAAAGAATAAGGATCCACCATATCCATATCTATGGAGGACTATGAACCCATATTAAATCATAATTCACTTACTCACTGCGCGAGAGACTTGCAACAAGCGAATTTAAGTTATCATAGCGACCGCGCGTCGCTCTCGTTTCGTCATTATCGACGTCACGTGACGTCACACTGGTCACCGAGCGGGTCAATGAACGGCCGTCAAGTTTATTTTGACGGTTGCGAATTATTTTTTCAATGTCTTGTCGTCGTTTGTCCTTTGAAATCTTTTATAATGATGTCACGTTACGTCATAATGATTATGAGGAGGTCAATGACCGACTGTCAATTAAATTTCAGGATTTATAACCACGTAATTTGGAGTAGGAAGATCGTACATCTTGGAAAAATAGTAGATTTGTATTTAAATACTTATGATTTGTGATGTGAATCTTGATTTAAGTTAAATTATAGAAACATGTTTTAAATTTTATAATTACTTATTAGATTCCGTTTCAGAATACAACAAAAGCAAAATTTTATAAAAGCTATTAATATTAATTGAAAATAGTTGTAAACAAGATATAAAAATGTCAAAACACGATTCTTATTTCCACCAATTTATATTTACGACGAATTCGAATCAAAATCAATAACATTGATACAAAAATTAAGTACTTATAGGTACCATAATTGTGCTAAAACATTGATCATGATCGCAATGCGAATGCAAGTTCATTGTATCTGTGACGTAACGTGACGTCACCAAGACGAGCCCGCGAGGTCGATGAACGACCATCAGCACATTTTGGCGCGCATTGCATAAGAAGCATCGCCATTTTAAAATAACCTTAGCCTTTTCGGGCGATCATTATATTATTTGTTATGTAATACAAAAATATATCGACTGAAACCACGTTGCATAAATTTGGGCTAATGAATCTCTCTATCTAATAATATATTAGATTTTGATTAAGATATTGGGCTAATAATCTACTCTGATTTATCTGCAGTGAAAATTTAGCCATTCGTGTGGATATTCGTATTAAGTACCTACGTGATATTTTCAATTATTGAGTACATAGTCTATGTAGGTGCACCGTTGTTATCATCATCCTGGCTGATTTTTCAATCGCTGGATAAAGTTTAACAAACTGAAAAAAGGTTGTAATACCTACAGCACCTACGGCTATTTAGTTAGATCATGATTTATTCAAAATATACTAAAAGACGTCACTTTACGAGGCTGTTAAATTTACATATCTGACCGTATATTATTTATTTTGTAAAGAATACATACTTACCTTAATCTGGTAAGTATGTATTATTAAGCAAGCATGGTTGACGACTGCAGGTTATAATAACTAACGTTCTTGAGAGGAATACGAGTATTATGAAGACTCTGTGGAAAAGTTCTCTCCAAAGCAAATAATTGCAAAGACCATAGAGTAATTGCGTGTTAATGGCATTTGATTGGCTCGGTGACGTCACGTGACGACACATGGTCAACACGACGGGGGTCATTGAACGTCCGCAGTTTATTTTGGCGCGCAAGCACCACAGATAGAAAAAGGCGTCCATTTTGAATTACTGATCTCGTATACCTTTGCTTTATCACGTAATCGACGAAATAAATCACATTTATCTTTGAATCTTCATATGAAATTTTGATTGGATTGCGAAAAATATTGATTTTGTTTATATTACTTTTGATTTTAATGGAACGCAACCGATATTGAATTGGTTAAATGAAATAATAACTGATGTTAAGAAATATTCCGTAATAAACGTGTAATTGACAGGGGGGATATAAGATTTGAACAACTATGTACAAACATTTACGAGACTTTTATTGCTCTACATAATTTTCTTCTTTTAAAGTTTCAGAACATCCGATCGTATGAGCTTTTTCTTCGAGATCACGGCCAATTGATCTCCAGTTCTTTGCGACAATACCGACAAAGCATCATTATGGTCATTATAGTATAGTTATAGTAGCTCGACCTCTCTACGCCCGATGGAAGGCGAAAGAGAAGCCCAGGTCGCTGTGGTAACTGATCAGTTACCTGTCAGTTGCCACAGCCATGCCGGCCCAAACTTAATCCGCTCGTGGGGGGTTAGGTAGTAGCTGCAGAAGTTGCTGCTAACCAAACCAAATCAATGACGTGTCAGTTACCACAGCTGGCCTGTCAAATAGCTCTCACGTCATTGATTTGGCCTGCTCCAAAAATGCGACCAATTCACAGATGTTTCCCTGAGTGTGCAGAGCCAGACGGGTAAACCCTACTACCTACTTCATGCCGCACACACTTAAGCTATGGAATGAGCTCCACGCCGAGGCTCTCCCCCGAGACTACAGTATGTATGGGGTCCTTCAAAAAGGTTGTGAAGAGGTTTTTAAAGGGTCGGCAACACACGTGTGATACCCCTGGTGTTGCAAGTGTCTATAGGCTGCGGTAACCGCTTAACATCAGGCGGGCCGTAGGCTTGTTTGCCATTTTAGTGGTATAAAAATCCGGCTTAGTAGCTGAAATCTTTCCAAATCCCTTACGACACCCTCTTGAAGAAATGGGACGGTGATTGGTATTATTTTCCGTCATCGCACAGAACTTACACTAAATGGCGTAATACACTCGCAAAAAATGTTGGCTAAAAATAAATATGGCGGCGTGAAACCCACCAAACAAGTTGTGACATCATAATAGGAGGACTGCAGATTTTTTCATAGTCGCCAAATTTTTGACCGGCCAACGACCTCTGGAGCGAATCTCGACCCTGACCGCGCAGTGACGAAATGTGACGAAAGAGGCAAGTTTCGTACCTACCACAGCTTGTTAATCAGAACAAAGTTGTTTAACCCTGTAAACGACTTTGTTTTGATTTTAAATTATTTTAAAATGCATTTCTTTTCGTGTTTTTAAAATGAATTTTAAAATGCATGTCATCCCGTGGTTGTAAAAGACAATTAATGATATAAATAGGAAATGAGCAGCAACGTTTGCCTTGGTACGAATGAAACCTACTGCGGTCATCAACCCGCCTGTCTAGCGTGGTGACTAAGGAAAATTCCCCCAAATGCCAATTGTCTAGGGAGACCTATGTCCAACAGTGGACGTTTTCACGCTGATGATGATGATGATTAGTGAGGTGACACCAGGAGTCTGAAATAGGCACATGGTCTCGCTACCTTAGGATCCAGTTAACACAATAGATAGATAATTTTCAAGTAGTCTATAATTTTGTGTGAAACAACTACTTATTTAATTAACTACAGCTCTCTTCTTTAAGATCGATCTGGATTCGATCGATCGAGAACGATCAGGGCCCCCAAAATCGAAAACGATCGTACTTTTGTACCATAAATCCCTCCCATTTGTCCCTACCGTGTTCGAATATACGAACTTCGTCAAAGTCGATTTTCATTTATTTAATTCATAATATTCGAACACGGCAGGGACAAATCAATCAAAAAATACGCAATCCGTTCAACAAACGATCGTTTTTGATTTTGGTGGAACGGGCCCTGGATCTAGTGATGCATGCTTACCGGCATTTAATACTTCCTATACATACAATCTGCAAAAGGTTTAAGGTTATAAAATATTCATATTCAAACGAGTATTAAACAATATTCGTTAATTAAACATCCCCGTATTGATTACTCCTATATAATTAAAGGAAATGAACATGTATAAAGTTAAATGATGCGAAGTTGCTTAATTAGGAAGTGAGTTTTAGAGAAATTATTAAAGACGCTAGGACCAATGACTTTTTTATAGGTAGACCAGGGTCAATGATCAAAATATTTTTGTAGTATACATGGTTATACCACGTTGTATGTGAGAGAGGCTGTTGGCCGCCTGAACGTCACATCTGGCCATGACACTTGTGGTATGTAGGTACTAATGAATCACCAAAATAGTCGATGTTACACAACCATTGTTAATAAATAAATATCAGACAACATCGCATACATTGACCCGATCTCAAAGAAGTAGCTTGAACTCATGTGATATGGATATCGGAAAAAGAAAGTACACCACAAATATATTGTACATAATAAATAAGGTAAAGATAAAACAGAAATGTTTATCACATTAATCATATAATTAATATTATTATAGACGGTAAATGATTCATCAACAGACCATACATTTTGTTCCCACTGAGGGGCTCAAGTAGCCTTGAGCCCCTCAGTGGGAACAAATCGCATTATCGCCCTAGTTTAGAGTAGCCTCTAAACTAGTGCGATAATGCCTTATTTTCAAGGGGGGAATGCATTAGGCACCATTGACGCGGTCTTCGGTGCAATTGGCGTGCATAGCAATGTAGGACCCAAATTAGGAGGGCAAAAACACCAAGTCTCCAGTGGTCAATAACTTTCAGGGAGACGGGAAGCTCAGAAGCATACGGCCGCATCCCTATCTAGGTGACAAAGCCTTTTATATCTAGAAGGGGATGCATTAGGCGCCATTCACTCCGTCTTCGGGAGCGTGGTGTGTGGGACTCAGACCTGTCAGATTAGGAGAGCATACCCACTAAATGTGCCCATGTAGCCAGTGCGCAACAACTTGCAGAGACAAAATAGGGCCTTTATCAACCACTCCGGCCAAAAAGCGGCTTCACATAACCTTCCAATTTTATTGACACTTATTATATTTTGAATAACCAAGTGTCACCAATAATCGTGCACCGTTAAATACAAAATAGCTTAATGAGACGGCTAAAAGGATTAAATTTACGAGCTTCCGTAATTAAAAAACACTTTTGCAATTAACGACCGCCAATAAATCAATCTTTAAACAAGTTCTAGAAGTAAATTTGTCTAAAAATTGCTTTATTAGACGAATATATCAAATTACCTACATGTTAAAACTTATGTAGATAATGTTTAGTACGTTCATGTTGTTTTTAAAGTTATACTTAGATTTTTATAAAGGAACATGTAAACTCAGCGAAACGCGCTTGAAATGACTTCGGCCGCATTTTGAGATCAACCTGTATATAGCCAGAACAAAGCTAAACGGTGGTGGCAACTGCCAAGAGATTGGTTTTAGGTACTTGTACGATAACTAGTGACACGCCTCGGGTGCTATCTATGTATACTATACTAATATTATAAATTGGAAAGTGTGTCTGTCTGTATGTTTGTTTTATTTTCACGGCAAAACGCGAAGCGACGAATTGACGTGATTTTTTAAGTGGAGATAGTTGAAGGGATGGAGAGTAAGCCTAGGCTACTTATTGCCCCTTTCTAACCCCACACTTCCTTAAAATAGGGGGTTGAAATTTATATGGAGCATTCACCCCGAATTTTACGCGAGCGAAGCCGCGGGCAAAAGCTAGTACTACTTATATAATAATATGCATGAATTATACACATAAACCTTCGTCTTGAATCCCTCAATCAATAAAACAGCATTAAAATTTGTTGCGTAGTTTATATATAAGTAAACATAGGGAAGGGACAGACAGACAACAAATGCGACTTTATTTTATACTATGTGATAACATGACTCTTACTCCACATTACCGCAAACTGAATTCTCTTTAATTCCACGTCACTAGACTAGTATGTTAGTGAAAGCTTGATAGTTCTAGAGGTCACAACGTAACAAGGACGATACCTACACGATTATATAGCTTATTTATCAGCTTAATGCCAATTGACACTGAATCACGCCACCAAGCCATCGCCCCAATTTAGAGATCATTCGCCTGGGGAACTGATTTATACGAAACGATTTATACAACACTTGTTGTAATGGCGCCTGTCTAGTTATCGGAAATAAATAAATATCAGACAATATCACATACATTGCTCCGATCCCAAATCTGTAAGTAGATTAAGCACTTGTGTTATGGGTATCAGAACAACGAAGGAAACCACAAGTATATACATAACTAGTTTTTGCCCGCGGCTTCGCTCGCGTTAAATTCGGGGTGAATTCTCCGTACAAACTTCCACCCCCCATTGGTGGGAAGTGGAAATGGGGGGTTAGAAAGGGGCCAAAAGTAGCCTATGTTACTCTCCATCCCTTCAAATGTCTCCACTTAAAATCACGTCAATTCGTCGCTCCGTTTTGCCGTTAAAGAAAGACAAACATACAGACAGACACATATATAGTATATATATGTAGTATGGATTACTTACAATAATGTCTCACTCTGATATAAAAAGGAGGCGTCCTCTAATTGCTAATACTTATGCTACTAATTACGGTAAATTTTTTGGAAATAGCGATCAGTGTGCCTAGCACGAACACTTTCGAAAAAGTATGCGTAACGTAAAGTAAACGGGCGATAATTTTCACTACGTTAACGTACGTAAACGTAGTACCTCTTACGCACGATAGGGGCGCTGTACCAAGTTTCATACAAATGTTTACGGAAACGTTACGCATACTTTTTCGAAAATGTTCGTGCTAGGCACACAGGACTGTTCAGAATTGCTACTCCAACAAGTGCACCTGGATCATCCTCGGCTTCTCTCATGAATGCGCTTGAATCCCTATGTGAATCCCCTAAGTCCAGTCACCCACACCACTTAATATGCCTACGTAAACTCTGGCGTCTTTATTTGCATGTTTCCACAGGTCGAAAGCATAATACATTGACCTACCACCCAGACGGGTGAATCGTGCTACTCTTGAGTTAAACACCCTTCCTTCTAATTGGACTCACCTGACAGCACTTACACTGGTCTTTATTAACCAGTTTATTGTACGTTGTGTTAATGTCCTTGTGACGTATCGTATTCCGTCATTACGTAAACATTATCATTTTCACTCAGAACCTATTTTTTTTTTTATAGTGGCTCGACATAATGGCTTCCCTACGCCTGATGGAAAGCGAAAGAGAAGCCCAAGTCGCTGTGACAACGGGCAAGTAACTGGTTAGTTACTTGTCAGTTGCCACCGCCATGCCGGCCCAACCCTAACCCCCCACGAGCTCCGGAAACCCTACTCACCGGCAGAAACACGACCCAGAGGTCATTTGACTGCGGTATTCTATAGGGTGGAGGTCCTTCCCCGGACGGGCGGCTCAATTCGAGCGAAGATTCGCTATGCCCTACCTCTCTTACGAACCAATGACACAATTGATCATATTGTACTTAGCCTGTGCGGATGTAAGGGAGCGGTCTATCATCTTTTCGCTCCAAGTCACTTCAGCTTGCTGATCGGATAAGCTGTGTTGATGTCTTTGGTTCTTTATCGGATACAGTGTCTGGTGCCTTCAACTTCCCCTGTACTATAAAACGCTCTATTTAATTTTTACATGTCTAAACATCTACATAAAAAATATATTGACTGGCTCATTGGTCTCCCGTGCCTCCTCCTTCCACCTCTGCCTTCTGAGCCAAGGGTCGTGGATTCGATTCCCGCACAGTACAAACATTTATGTTCATGGACATATCTATTTGTATTGGTCTGGGTGTTTTCAAAGCATTTATTTACAAAAGTTTCTAAGTAAGTTTATCAGTTGTCTAGCACCCATCCATAGTACAACCTTCGGCTTAGTTTGGGGCTAGATGGCGATGTGTGGCCCAACGTGGCATGTCTTGGGTTCCTTATTTATTTATGTCAAAAAATCTGTACGTCTCCTTAGCACTTGATAATAATACTACAGTGGGAGAATCGAACTCGTGACCCTACTAGCGAGCGTCGTGTCTGCGCTAAAAATACAAATGGGTTATTAACGCGGCGACTTGTTAGTATTTAACATTTCGCTTCGATAACTAAGCAGCAGATCTTAGATCATGAATATCTAAATAGGGATAAGTACTCTCTAAGATATACATACAATACATATATAAATACTTTGTACACTGTGTAAGGGAGATGTAAAGGAGCGATCTATCATCTTTTCCCTCTTAGGCAACCTAACCTGCCCGTGGTTCTTCGAAACAAATAACAAATGAGGCACTGGCAACCGACTGGTGGCGGTATAACCATCACAATTGAAGGGCAGTCATCGGGCAGCAGCGTTACCGGAGCTACGACTTGCGATCGCCTATGTGATGGACTCTATGTGATGGGCGCTATGTGACCCGGTGTTTTATTTATAGTTGCTCGACATAATGGCTTCCCTTCCGCCATGCCGGCCTAAGTCTAACCCCCCACGAGCTTCAGAAATCCTGCTCTCCGGCAGAAACATTACCTTAAGGTCATTTGGCTGCGGTATTCTATAGGGTGGAGGTCCACCCCCGGACGGGTGGCTCAATTCAAACGAAGATTCGCTATGCCCTACCTGTCTTATCCCTATGCCTGTCCACGCTCCAAACACAATATGATTTTAATTGTTATGTATCATATGTGATACACTGGACAGGGAACTTATTAAAAACCCTTGTGACATTTCATGGGCTATTTATTTATTTACTACCTAATCTGCCTACAGAATATCTATGAAACAAACCTCCCGATAGCACATCGACTGCATCACACAGGTCTCATTACACAAATGGCTGATTAAGTTCCGCCGGCCGTGATTCACGGCGGTTCCTAGTTTTTTGCGCGCGCGCAGGGTGTTGCACTTACCACGTGCTCGGTCCGGGCGTCGAACCCGCACGACATCTCCTAAAGGAATACTATGCGCTTGTAGCATTGTGCCTCTATAAGAGCGCGGGTATAGTGGGTAGGGGGGCAGTGAGGAGTGTTCTATACTTCCTTTTTTTAGCATTAGATAGAACAATGTTTGAGTCTTTTATTATGCATCTTTGTATGAATATCAGCAAATAGGCAGCAACATCTAACTGGGTACAAGTATAAACTGCTGAGGACACCAGCAAGCCTGGCAAGCGTAGTGACTAAGATCAATACCCCTAAAAATAAGGTAAATACCCCCAAATGATAATTGTCAGTGGGGGAGGCCTATGTCCAGCAGTGGACGTCTTAAGACTGCTGATGGTGATGATGATGATATTAAATTAATCCAAGTAAACTAGTTTACACTATAAAGGACCTTAAAAAGAAGGTTTCATTAGTTTGACAACAAAATGACGCTGATACTTTCCATCGGCTGTGGTAGACTGTGTTACTTCTTTCTCTTCAAATTGAAATGGGTTTACATTTTGAACAACTCTTACAGCTCTTAGACGCATATTTTCAATAACCTTTACATTCGGCTATCAACTTACGCTACCTGGCATTACTTATTCTGGTCATGTCTATGGAAAATTGGGCACTAAATAGGTAAACGTCTTAATAATATAAACACGTCCAATTACGTACCGCCATGACGTGAGGTTGAAGACTGTCGCACGTGATAGTACTGTGGTGAACCTTATGGCATTACGTTAAGAGTTATATTTGATGTATCTTTTAGATCCTGACTGATATATTGCAAATGAATCCAGTTACGTAAGATAGATAGTTTTTTTAATATAAGTAAATGGGTAGCGTTCGACCCCGCGCTAACGCACTCACTCAACGAAAACTGATTCCCTAGAAAATCTGAAGACCATCCTGTATGCTATAGCAGGAACAAAACCACTTTTAGCACTCCCAAATTTATGCCGAAACAAACAATTTCTTCCCATCTGAACCACTAATAATAAAAAAAAAATCTGAAGACCATATACAAGATGACTTTTTAATAGGGAATATGCATGAAAAATAGTTTCAGGTATTTACTAATTTATCGTAAAATAGATCAAAATCTATTACGAACAGTGAAAACAAAATCAAAATTGGTTGAAAAATGGGCGAGATACAGTCGTTGAAAGTGAGTCTCTCTCTCGCGAAACAGATTTTTCTATGGAGTCAGTATGGCGCTCACGGTACGTGACGTCATCAACCGCATCGGATCTCTCTGTCTAATCAATAACTTTAACGCTTTATAACTCGCTTAATAGAAAAGATAGTTTAAAAATTCTTCGATATTTATGTATCTGGAAGATAAAAGATTTCAATAAATCCATAAAAAAAGTCATGCATATTCCCTATTACGGTGCATTAACATGCGGTAACATGGTGCATTTTGCCGAATAACTAGGATCTGGCTACCGAATGGCAGCGGTATAATCATCACGATGGACAGCGTAGCTAAATACCACAGGCCGATGGCGGTCAGCAGCATCACCGGAACGAGGAGATACGCCCTGCAATCGCCAACTCGTCTGTCCGGAGCGGCGGTTATGAGTAAAGCCTCCAGATGTTTGCCCAAAGTGGCGAACAACTGAAAAGGCCTCAGTCCAGCAGTGATCTGCTATATACAACAGTCTATCGTCTATCTATCATCATCATCATCAGCCTACTGCAGTCCAGTTTTCGCCACTTAGGACAAACATCTAGTGGATATACCCATAATTGCCACGCTGGGCACCCGTCATCGGACTGTGGTCTTTAGCTACGCCTTCGTTCATGATGGTTATACCGCCACCAGTCGGCTGCCAGCGCCTCGTTTGTTATTCGGCAGACTGCACCACGGGCAGGTGAGGTTGGCTTGGAGCGAAAAGATGATAGGCCGCTCCCTACATCCTCGTTTATTTATGATCTAGAAGTAGTCCCTACCTCACTGTTACCTCCCAACCTGTGTCACTAGGCCGGGAGTTCTATCCACGTTTTTCACATATACAGTGTGTCTTAAATGGCGTCAGGGTTGTCATGTTCAAATTAAGTGCCATTTCAACGAGACGTGCCGGGATTTAGAAAGGCTGGTCAAGTGTGAGTTGGACGTGAGCATGAAAGGTTCCGAGTGATTATTCAATTTTTAACATTGTTTGAAAGGTATTGGAAGAGCGTGTCGATTATGGGTATATCATCCAGATGTTTGCCCTAAGTGGCGAAGTCCTTCTACCTCAATAGAGGGTGTTACGGACTGGTCGCATGGCGGCCAACCTCCTTCGCATGCATCCTTTTTTCTTCTTTTTTATATTTAGTCTTTTGTTCTATGAAAATTCTGTGTGCTTTTCCAATCGTTGTGCGTGGTGCGTGTTATTTTCTGTTTTATTTTACTTTTATATTATGTTTAATTTCCTTTGAGCCCAGTTTTCTTCCCTTTTCCTTTTCCCTCCGTTCTTAACAGAGGGCGTACTGCGAAAACGGTCGTCGTTGAAGTCAGCATGCCGTCTTACTGGGGCAGCCGTGGTAGCGTCTCCTCTTGGGGATCCAAGCTCCCCTGGGCTTGACGGCGATGGTGGGTCACCAAGGGGTTTAGCGGGTTAACTCGGCACCGTACACTGTCATCTGCATCCCCGTTGCAAACGCCGAAGATCCGAAGGAAATCCCTACAAAAAAAAAGCTTAATTAAAAGGCAAATCTAATCAAATCAACTGACAGGTAACTAACCAGTTACTTGCCCGTTGTCACAGCGACTTAGGCTTGTCTTTCGCTTTACATCAGGCGTAGCCTTTATGTCAAGCTACTATAAAAAAAATCATCACCTACACCCATCTCAAAAGATTATATAAAAAATACAAGTGTTATGTAACTTTACACGCTTGCAATAAACGCTACAATACGTATGTATGGCACAAATAAAACCAATTGAAATTTAATTTGCCTTGCACTAACAATGGATACGAACGAAGTGTTAAAATGGCGTTAAACGCGACCACAGCTAACATAAGAAACTTAAGTTGAGCCAGTAAAAAGTTTATTGCACATTCTCACTTTGGTTTCAATGTACTATTAAAAGTGTAGATATTTTGAATGGTTTAAGATATCTAGCTTCATTTTTTTTTATTTATAGTGGCTCGACATAATGGCTTCCCTACGCCTGATGGAAAGGGAAAGGGAAGCCCGAGTCGCTCTGAGAACGGGCAGGTAATTGGTCAGTTGCCACCGCCATGCCGGCCCAACCCTGACCCTCCACGAGCTCCGGAAACCCTACTCACCAGCAGAAACACGACCCGGAGGTCATTTGGCTGCGGTATACTATAGAGTGGAGGTCCTCCCCCGAACGGGCGGCTCGAATCGAGCGAAGATTCGCTATGCCCTACCCCTCTTAAAAAAGCGTGGCATGTCTTGGATTATTTATTTATTTATTAAGCGCACTCTGATCGATCCTAGGCTTCTCGCATCCAGCACTTGCCAGGCAGACATACAGAAGCAATAATAACAAAAATTACATGTGTACTGCTTGCGTATATGTAAAGTGCGATTCGCACATTCCTAAAACAATAATATATCCTCTAAGAATCACTGCACGCGTATTACCGATCGATTACTCGCGAGAAGCCGATGCCACGGATTGAAGTAGCGGCAGATGGGACACATGACTCGTACTAAAGCTATAATGTAAGTATGTATGACATGTATACTATATAGGTAGGTACTAGAACGTTGGATGTAAGGGAGCGACCTATCACCTTTTCGCCTCACCACCCCCACCACCGTGGGTACTAGACAACTGATAAACTTACTTAGATACTTTTTTTTATAAATAAATACATTATTATACATAGAAAACACCCAGACCAATACAAACAGACATGTTCATGAACACAAATGTTTGTACTGTGCGGGAATCGAACCCACGACCCTTGGCTCAGAGGGCAGAGGTCACTACCAAATAAGCCATCGAGCTAGTCCAACCAAGTTGGTTGGAAATAGTGGGACACACCGCGTCCCTTCTGCCGATCTATGGCGGCTCGTCCAATATCGAACTCTTAATTACGGGCCGTTGACCCGCGCGTAAAAAGTGCGCCGCCGTCTGCGCCCGCGCACACGTGCCGTCGATGTTTGTGTGTTTGTTTATTTTGCTGGCGTGCGAATCGGTGGGACTATTGCGATCGGATTTGCTGTAGTATTTTTTTTTGGAACAAATTCGAGCTAAGCTAATTATTATCAGGGCCGTTTTTTAAGCGCAAAGCACAGACTGGCCCGATGGCTCATTTGGTAGTGATCACTGCCTTTTGAGCCAAGGGTTGTGGGGTCGATGTGTGTGTGACATGTATATTTGTATTGGTCTGGGTGTTTACTATGTGTAATATGTATATCTTTTAACAAAAAAAGGTATCTTCAAAATTTAAATCTTTTTCTATTCTATTCTATTCTATCTAATAATTTATCAGTTTTCTAGAGCCCATAGTACTAGCTGTGGCTTAGTTTGGGGCTAGATGGCGCTGTGTGACCCAGCGTAGCATATCTTGGGTTTTTTATTTATTTGCGGATTTGCATACATCTTCATACTGATTATGGGCCCGACCTAACTATCGGCCGATAGAAAGTTTGCGAAGTCTCTTAATCTCTTCAGATGTCTTCGCATATTAGGATAATACACAAACACAAAACTATTTGGTTAGATCTGACAGAATCTGATCTGTTATTCACTGAGAAGTGCTGACGTTGTTGAAGCAAGTATTGATGAAAAAAAAACCTGTAACGTCTTCTCTGTCCAATTCTAAATGCATTTTTCATCATCATCTCTCTCATCGCTCATCGCAGTCCACTGGTAGACATAGGCCTCTCCAGTTGTTCCCCACTTTGGGCAAACATCTGAAGGCTTTGATGCTGATGATGCAGACTCAAATGGCCTGTAACATCTTCTCTATTCAATTCTAAATGCACTTTTATTAAATGCACTTGGGGTTAAAGCAAACCTGCCGCTTCTACGTCCTTTTTATGACAGCACAAAATTATCCGTGATCTGGTTTTGCGTAAGGAAATCGTTACGATAAAAATATAACAAAAAATCGATTAAAACTTTTTCGGTCCTTACCCCGAACAAGGCTAAAAAGTTATGGAGGAATTTTTATGCTTCAATCATTATACGAGTATGGATATGTCACCGGAAAATAGCAAGAATCGTAAGTTGATCAATTTCCTAGGTAGTTGATTAACTTCCGGAAAATAATAAACGGCAGTTGAAATGTATTATTTAACGTATGTATTTTAGTAAATTGATCATTTTACGGGGTCTTGCCGTAAAATCATCCGACGAAGGTGAGGTGAACGTTGATTGGTTCAATGGCTCACGTGGCGTTATCCCGGCAACCAATCAGGGAACAGTGTATCAAGTTACGGATAATAGTGCACCGTTAAATAGTACATTGAGCAACGATTGGCCCATTTGAGGACGATTTTACTTGTGTCAAAATCGTAAATTATTAAATGACTGTCAGGCTACCGTAAATTGATCAACTAACTGAAATCTATTGCGTTAAATAATAGATTTCAATTACCGTTTGTTATATTCCAAAAGTTAATCAACTACCTAAGAAATTGATCAACTTACGATTCTTGCTATTTTCCGGTGACAGATACAAAGCTGACCGAAAGGATTATATTGATAATATTCACCTAAAAAGTTTAAAATTTAATGTAGTATCCGTACTGGGTTGATCGAAGAAGACGATATTTTTAGGATACTACCTATTATACTCGTACATACTTACCAGCTTGACGTTTTAAATTGAAGTGTTTAAAGATTGAAGAGTACCTATGTATATCGATTGTACAATAATAAACATGGCAAGATAAGAACCACATTTTTAATTTTCTTTTGCCACTTAAGAAACTTTGTTCAGGATCAATGAATATGGCCACTTACTGTAGGTAAGTCAAAGATAATGATAGTACAATTTACATCTGAAAATGCAATTGCCAATGAACCCCGGGTCTGCAAATGTGGAACAAGCCACCGCACTTACGCGGTTATGCAAGACCAATCTGCAAGTTATTTGTTTGCATTCTTGCTGCTGGAGTATTGCCTCGTCTCAGTGTTGCCATGCCATCGACACGACAAGAAGAAGTGTTACCATATCGTTACTGAGTGTAACCATACAAGCTCTAGAAATGAACTGATTTCTTTTATATTTGTATCGGAATAACAACTGAATCTATAGATAATTTAGATCATCATCATCATCAACTTCTTATACAATTATCGCAGTCCACGGCTTGATGTCGGCCTATTCAGGTGGGTTAGCGATCGCAGGGAGTAGCTTCTCTCGCTCCTGAACTGAAAAACTGATATACTTGTCATAGGTAGCTGATCAACGTGCGTATGATATGTCGCCTTGGTGTGTAGCAGGCGTCCATAGGCTGGGGTAACCGCTTAACATCAGGCGGGCCGTAGACTTATTGATCACTAGACTAGTGACATAAAAAAAGAACGGTACGCAAACTGTAGCGAGTATAAGAAGCCTGGCAACACCAAACTCTTGCGGCTTCCCCACCTGTTGACTAACTACGAAGTATGTTAACAATCTTATTAACGTTATTGTCTAAGAATACTGACGGTTTCGGAAGCAACTGCCAGTTTATTGTTCTGTATTAAAACTACCTAATCGTTCTAGAAATGTTTGTCGCCTGTATTGTTTTAAGCTTTTACTATCACTATCATAATTATTAGTCGTAAGTTTATTAACCTTCTTTGTCCACAAAGAAGGCTCCGATATTTCTTCACTGCGGGGATTTAAGGGAGCCTGACCGTAATAGCAGATCTTAGTGCATCCTGCTGAATAACAAACAAGGCTCTGGAAACCGACTGGTGGCGGTATAATTTTATCTACACTAATATTATAAAGATCACACAGGCCGATGAAGGGAAGCAGCATCACCGGAATAAGGAGCTACGCCCTGCGATACCCAACCCGCCTGCCCAGCGTGGCGATTCTGGGTCATTTCGTCAAAAAGCCTCCAGATTTTTGACGAAAGTGGCAAACAACTGGAAAAGGCCTATATCCAGCAGTGGACTGCGATAGACTGATGGTGATGTTGAGTTATCAGTTGCCTCAATATGTCCATGCACGTGGTAGTACCTATATCACAATATAGAAGAGAGAGACACAAGAAAGGTAGGGCATAGCGAATCCTCGCTCGAATTGAGCCGCCCGTCCGGGGATGGACCTCCACCCTATAGCATACCGCAGCCAAACCTCCGGGTCGTGTTTTGCCGGTGAGTAGGGTTTCTGGAGCTCGTGGGGTAGGGTTGGGCCGTTATGGCGGTGGCAACTGAAAGGTAACTGATCAGTTACGTTGTTACAGCGACTTGGCTTCTCTTTCGCTTTCCATCAGGCGTAGGGAAGCCATGATTACGTCGAGTTACTATAAAGAAAAATATGCTCACGTATTATTTTCACTTACCCCTCTCATCTGAATGTTGACTCAAGCTAAATCAGACATTCCTGTAATAGGTTCTGGTAATGATTAGGAGCTGTAATGTTGCGACGGGTGTCGTGGTGCATCCGCTGTTTTAATGTGGCGACTTCATTACTTAGGGCTGTCTTAAGGTTGATGCTTCGGCGCTACCCGTGTCCCTGCAACTTGCTGCCCACTGGCGACACAAGGGGGTTTAGTGGGACATGACTGTCCCTTCGTTCTGCTAGTGTGAGCATCTTAAAATAAAATGGAACGGATTGTAGTACCGAAACTCATCATCATCATAAGCCTATCGCAGGGCACTGCTGGACATAGGCCTCTCCTGTTGTTCGCCACTTTAGGCGAGCACTGGAGCATTGAATGTGCATAGCATTTTCGTATGACTTATGACGGAATTTCCACAATGCAGGTTTGCTCAGCTTATCATCATCATCAGCCCAGGATGATGGCTTCCCTACGGAAAGAAAAGCCCAACTCGCCGTAACAACGGGCAAGTAACTGGTCAGTTACCTGTCAGTTAGTTGCCACCGCCATGCCGGCCCAACCCTAATCCCCCACGAGCTCCGGAAACCGGCAGACACACAGCCCCGATGTCATTTGGCTGCGGTATTCTATAGCCAATGTCCAGCAGTGGACTGCGATGGACTGATTATGCATAGGTTAAGAAACAAAGCCTTGTTTTCGAATTCGTATGCGTTTTGGACGTTTTATGAATAGGTGCTGGTGGGCCTTATAACTCTTTTTCATACTATTCTTTCATACTCTCACTTGCCTTAGTTTTCTATCGAATATCCTCCTATGACTTGACAGCCCTTAATTGCGACGAAGCAGTGCTCAATTACGCATACTTCCCATTGGTCGCGCTCATTTATATATTACTCGACGTCTAGATATAAGACTCACCGGGTTTCACTTCAACTTGTTACTTTATCTTAGTTCTGTACATCTGTGTACCGCCCAAGATCGAAAATAATTCAGCTTTAATATGGAATCTATTGATGTTTCTCTACTTCCTTGTACATAAACATTTTAAAATTTTCATTCATTCAAAATCGTTTCATTGAAAGCACGTCACCCTAATTATCATTATTTATCCCATACTCATCCTTGGTCCGTCCACTGCTGATCGTACTTGTATCCTTTAATTCCTTTAATTTTTGACATTATAGTCAAATTATTGTTACCATGTTTAAAAATTACAAATTGAAATAAAGTTAGCTGTTTAAACGTCGATAGGATTTCAATAGTGTTTATTTTTAAGATGCTAGTATAAAAATTAATTATTTATAGCGTCAAACACACTATTGTTTGGTATGTTTTAAAGAAAATCCTTCTATATTGCTGTTGACAGAAAGCAGAATAACGCTAAGCGTATACTGAGACGCAGGCTACGTAGCACGGCGTAGCGCAGGGCAGGGCAGTTGACGCAGACACATAGGACAGACGCTAGTCTGCGCCCCACGTGCGTACGCCGCAACAAGCGTAGGTATCGGATGTTACGTGCTTACAAAATCTGCTCTGCCCTGGGATCTAAGGGAGCAACCTTTGATCTTTTCGCTCCAACGTCACCGGAGCGAGAATCAGCGCCCTGCGATCGCCAACCCGCCTGCCCAACGTGGCGATTACGGGTAAACCCTCGAGATGTTAGGGGCAGCGCAGACGACAGACTATCCGTGCCCCACTTTTTTGCAATTATATGCAGTAAAGCACACGACGCACAAAAATCTGTCGCGGATATTTCACAGACTCAACGCACACGACGCACATCTTCGAATATTCTGTCGGCAGACCTAGAGGCTCTTTTTAAATGTCTCAGACGCAGACTCTATCGCACAAAAAGTGTGCCGTCTGCGCTGCCCCTTAACCAAAGTGGCAAACAACTGGAGAGGCCTATGTGCAACAGTTGACTGCGACAGGTTGATGATGCTCTGCTCTGTGCTGTGCCGTCTGTATCTCAGCATACGCTTAGCCTATAATCTAAATGTTCTTACTGCCATACAAGCATTCATAAGCCAATAGTCGCACACACCACATGCTTACATATTCCCCCTCGGTAAAACAATAATTTATAAATGAAATCACCAGATCGCAATTTTAAGCTGATTTTTATTCCGCCATTGTGATATTCAATCCTATCTTAATGCGGCTATTACGCAAGACAAATAATCTAAATTTCAAGACAGTGTTACCGATGTGATAGATTTCAATGTTCGATGTAAATTTTATACTTGAATGGAATAGGTTTTTTATAACGTAGTCGAAGACAATTTATGTCTGTGCTATTTAGAAATTGTAATGGGTAGAAGTTAGAACTATAATTTGTCTGATTTGTGTACCCGCTGTTAAATTAAATAATCAAACAAATCGTTAACTAGATACTTAATTATATTTAAATAAGGAACAAAATATAAGTAAAGGTTCAGCAATTATAACCAGCTCTGAAAAGGGCATTCATTTTCATAATCAATAATTTTGCGTGACGTAAGCTTCATATCTTTCCTTAAATTTGGGTTCCGTATCCAGCCGGTACAAACATTTCATAATGATTTAGATAACAACTTGTGCACTTCGCCATTCCAGAACACGTCATAAGCGTGCGTTCACCACTTAGGGCAAACATCTGGAAGATGTAGGCAGGCGAGTTTGCGATAGCAGGGCGTAGCTCCTCGCTCCTGTGACGCGGCTGCCCGTCATCAGCCTGTGGTATTTGGCTACGCCTTCAATCGAGATGGTTATACCGCCACCAGTTAGTTGCCAGAGCCTCGTTCGTCATTCGGTAGGATGCTTTACAGGTAGGTGAGGATGGCTTGAAGCGAAAAGGTGATGGGTAACTCCCTTATATACTTCGTTCAGATTTCCATTAAATCTAATCGCTACTCAACAATAAGTAAAAAGCCTTTGGAAAGTTTATTATAAATTGTCAGTAGATCCAAATGAAGACTGCGCAGTCGCTAGAGACATGCTCGGTCCATTTGCATTGCGCATACACAGTAGCTGGTTGGCGTGATGTCAACGCAGGCGCATCAACTAATGCACTATTGGTTTTTGCTCCCTACTTGCCAGAGCAATTCAAGATGCCTTTGGAAATATTTTCTATCGGAAATGATGTTTCGTTCTACCAGTTTTTTATTCGGATTTGTAAAATGTTTTTTGTAGTCAAAGTTTTCGCCAGGCGTAGAACTATATGGTAAAGCACAACAATGTCGAAATTGGGTCTGAATGTTTCCGAATTCCACTTTCATAACCACGATGAAAGACAGCCTTTTGGATGTATGTATGGCTAACATGCATTTAGATTTAAATTGCCAAAGTGAACTCTTTTTCGTTAAATATATTTATCTAATGAATATTGTAAATAGACAGAAGATAAACAATCAAAATCATTAACGAATTCTAGCATTCATCAACGTACTACAACTAGGAACGACCAAAGACCATCAATAGTATTTTCTTTGAACAAAAAGATCAATTCTATCTTAAAAACACTTAAAATCAAAGTCAATCTATTACCGGTTGGTAAAGCAGTATTCTATCAAGAAGAAACCTGCAAGAAACTCGTGTATTTGCTCCTGAACCCACCTCAATCAATTCAGATCACTAAGTACATACACTGTCCTTGCAAAAGTGTTACGCAACACAATGTCCTGGAGCGGATCATAGCTACCCTACGGGGCGGGTCAATGGTGCACTGGACTACGCGTCCGGGCAGCGTGCCAACCGACAATGCATATTGTACAGACCAATCAATCGATACAGAATAAGCCAGCTTACTATTTTTTCTATGGGATGTAAGGGAGCGGCGTATCATCAAGAGAGGTAGGGCATAGCGAATTTTCGCTCGAATTGAGCCCGTCCGGGGAAGGACCTCCACCCTATAGAATACCGCAGTCAAATGACCTCTGGGTCATGTTTCTGCCGGTGAGTAGGGTTTCCGGAGCTCGTGGGGGTTTAGGGCCGGCATGGCAGTGGCAACTGACAGGTAACTGACCAGTTACTTGCCCGTTGTCACAGCGACTTGGGTTTCTCTTTCGCTTTCCATCAGGCGTAGGGAAGCCATTATGTCGAGCCACTATAAAAAAAAATCTTTACCCTCCAAGCCAACCTCACGTGCTCGTAGTGCATCCTGCCGAATAACAAACGAGGCGCTGTCAAGCGACTGGTGGCGGTATAACCATCAGATTTGAAGGCGTAGCTAAATACCACAGACCGATGACGGACAGCAGCGTCGCCGGAGCGAGAAGCTATGCCCTGCGATCGCCAACCCGCCTTGTGCCTTGTGCCCAAAGTGGCGAACAAATGGAGAGGCCTATCCAGCAGTGGACTGCAATAGGCTATATTTTTTTTCTTCAGCTTCACTCTCTGAAATATTACTTAGAACTGGGGAAGTGCATTTTACCAAAGGCATGGTTACAGGCCTGGGCGCCGCGAAATAATAAGAAACTTTAGGTTAGCAACTAACTTAAGCTTACAAACATTAGGTAGGTACAATATGCAGCTTATTTAGCTGATAATGGTTACCAGTTCGATTTTTACAATTTATTGCGTAAATAATAGGTACGCATAGATGTTTGAAATGATTAGATTAGAATTTTAAAGGATCACTCGATCCATCTACACGTGGAATCTACCTATTGGATGACGTTTGGAATCCTAATTGTTTTCTTATTTTCTACGCCAACGCCTGATGGAAAGCGAAAGCCCAAGTCGCTGTGACAACGGGTAAGTAACTGGTCAGTTGCCACCGCCATGCCGGGCCAACCCTAACCCCCCCACGAGGTCCGGAAACCCTACTCACCGGCATAAACACGACCCAGAGGTCATTTGGCTGTGGTATTTTATAGGGTGGTCCTCCTCCGGACGGGCGGCTCAATTTGAGTAATGATTCGCTATGCCCTATATCTCTTAAATACCCTAAGCCTAGGCGCGCACTGGTGACTCTTTGTCACCGTGACAGATATCTCTCTTCTTCTCATTTCAAAAGTGCAAAAGAGATGAAACGACTGTCACGGTGACAAAAAGTCACTAGTCTTTACTCTATTCTCAAAATCGGTCAGTATTACTACGTTAACTATTATACACTAGCTGTGCCGGCGGCGTCGCCCGCGTGGATATCGGGTTAAAAAAATCGGACTACCATAAAATGGTGCCTAAATTTTAAGTTAGATCTCTAGCAATATATTGGTGGAAACCGCATTCAAATCCTTGCAGTAGTTTGCACATGATGCGCGTTCAAACATACAGATAAAAATTTCTCCCGATTTCCCCACACTGCTTTGCTCCTATTGATTGTAGGTTGATGAAAAGTATCCTATAACCTTCCCAGGAGTACCAAGTTTCGTTAAAATCCGTTGAGTAGTTTTTGTTTCTATAACGAACATACAGACAGACAGACAAAAATTTTACTGATTGCAAATTTGGCATCGGTATCGATCACTAACCACCCCCTGATAGTTATTTTGAAAAAATATTTCATGTACAGAATTGACCTCTCTACAAATTTATTATAAGTATAGATTATCTCTGTGTTCACATCGTCTGTGCCCGATGGTTTACCCACATCACGCGTGCGCATAGTAAAAGTACTTTCGTTGGAGGCCACATTGTCATTCACTGTATTGCCCACTGTGGCCACCGGCCATTCGTCAGCGTCCTTTAGTGCCTCCGTTTGGCGTATTAAAACGTCTCGTGAAATCATTTTGTTCTAGCTTCTACAAGGTGCCTTTGAAAATGGAATTAAATGATTATTAGACAATGCGCCAGCCCGCCTGCCCTAAGTGGAGATTATGGGTAAAGCCTTGACCGTTTGACCAAAGTGGTGAACAGGTGGAGATACCTATGTTAAGCAGTGGACTGCGATAAGCTTATGATGATGCTAAATGTTAGGAATACATTAGGTTGCTAGAAAAACTGTTTGTGTAGGAAAGTTCTCGATGTCATCTGATCTGAATTTTTTTTTTTTTTATTGCTTCTAGTGGCAGACGAGCAGGCGGCCTGTCTGATGTTAACCAGTAACCGCCGCCCATGGACACCAGCGATGGCAGGAGCATAGCCATGCCGCTGCCTACCGTGAGGAAAGAGCTCTCTTTAAACCACGCTTAAAGGAGGACATGTCGTAGCGATCAGGGAACACCGCGGCTGGGAGGTCGTTCCAGAGTTTGCAAGACCGTGGAAGAAATGAACGCTGAAAACGAACTGTTCTGGACAAGATCGTCTCCAGGTGGTACGGATGGGACCCTACCGCGGCGTCTAGTAGTGCGATGGTAAAATGGTGACATTGGCATGATGTTGAACAGTTCCTCAGAGCACTCTCCATTGAAAAGTCTGTAGAAGACGCACAGGGAGCCAAAGTCTCTCCGCAGGTACAGAAAAGTTGTGTAAAATTGCCCATTTCTTAAAAATAGAACGTGTTTTATTTGACGGTATGCTATTATGTAATGGAATGCCAGATTAGAGACTTGAAAAGCCCATGATTGATGCAGTGCGAAAATATAGTGCCTACGTATCTAGTATCTGGCTCCAACCTATATGTTACTATAACCATTACTTATTATAATGGTGAGAAGATACCTGCAGAAATGGAGCTGCGTGGAGCTAAGAAAAATTGTATGTTTGTAGCACCTTAGTTGATTCCAATTTACATGTCACATGTTTTAAGAACATAAAACTGAATAAAATTTATATTCTATTGTATATTTATTGTTAATTATATTAAGACAGCCCCGTCCTATTCTGTTTTTTAGATAATTAAAATCATTGTTACACAACGTTTATCTCTATAAGGTAAAGACAAAGTTTTTCTTATTCCTATTAACATGGCATTACTAATACTAACAAATATGTTGTTATACATACATTTATAAGTATAAGTGAAAGGCTAGACAACAGTCCATCGTATGCAAACCGGTGCATCCTGTCCTAGATTCTTTATTTAGCTTAGTGTTATTGTAATTACATCCTCTTTGGTTGCATTAGGAAAACGGTACCATGTCACAGAATATTAGAATAATCTGCTGCAAATTAATGATAAATATGGTGTCATCATCATCAGCCTTTTTTTTAAGAGGGGAATGCATTAGGCACCTTCCTCCCCCCGGAGACGGCATGGTGTGTTTTTTTTTGTTTTTTTTTTTTTTTTATAGTAGCTCGACATAATGGCTTCCCTACGCCTGATGGAAAGCTAAAGAGAAGCCCAAGTCGCTGTGACAACTGGCAAGTAGCTGGTTAGTTACCTGTCAGTTGCCACTGCCATGCCGGCCCAACCCTAACCCCCCCACGAGCTCCGGAGACCCTACTCACCAGCAGAAACACGACCCGGAGGTCATTTGGCTGCGGTATTCTATAGGGTGGAGGTCCTTCCCCGGACGGGCAGCTCAATACGAGCGAAGATTCGCTATGCCCTACCTCTCTTAAAATGTGGGACTCACACCTCCCAAAAGAGAGGGCATACCCACTAAACCCCCCTGTGTCGCCAGTGGGCAGCAAGTTACAGGGACACGTGTAGCGCCGAAGCATACGGCCACATCCCTGCCTGCCCTGGCCAGCCGCAGATGATAAGCGGCCGGCACTCCTGGTCCGGGGAGGGCAAATACCCCTGCCCCCGGATCGGTGCACCTGCAACGGTGTGGCTGCACCCACCACACCGTTACGCCCCGCCGGATACGGATCGCGCCCCCGCACTCACCACTCGGGGCACGAAGGAGAGGCTCAGAGGATCATCATCATCAGCCTATCGCAGTCCACTGCTGGACATAGGCCTCTCCAGTTGTTTGCTTTGGACAAAGACCTGGAGGAATTACCCACAATCGCCACGCTGGGCTGGCGGGTTGGCGATCGCAGGGCGTAGGTTCTCGCTCCGGTGACGCTGCTGCCCGTCATCGGCCTGTGGTATTTAGCTACGCCTTCAATAGTGATGGTTATACCGCCACCAGTTGGCTGCTAGAGCCTCGTCTGTTAATCAGTAGGATGCACTACGGGCAGGTGAGGGTGGCTTGGAGCGAAAAGATAATGCGTCGCTCCGTTATATACATCCTATATAATGTGGTATGTGGGTGTAACGTCAGATAAATGAAATATTTTCGTATAATTTTTCGTTTAGATGTACCCATTTAGGTTTTTATAAAAAGTAATGAAAATCCCATTTAAAAGTGACAATAAAAAATTATCTCCGGGTCGTGTTTCAGCAAGTAGGGTCTCCGGAGCTCGTGGGGGGTTAGGGTTGGGCCGGCACGGCGGTGGCAACTGACAGGTAACTGACCAGTTACTTGATCGTTGTCACAGCAACTTGGGCTTCTCTTTCGCTTGCCATCAGGCATAGGGAAGCCATTATGTCGAGCCACTATACAAAAAACTATCTATCCATAATTAGACACACTGACAATCTAATAGAAACACCTTATAAATGAAGCAAAAAGACATGCGAAGTATCGCTAATCTATAAACACTAACAGACTACTCGCATCCTGTCCCACATTCTATATTTAGCACAAGCGCCGGGATCGTGGGGCTACCGGGAGGCAACACGAGGCTACGCGGCAACGGTGCCCTTTGATTTACGCCGTGGCTAGATAACACTTAATGCCTCTAATGATAACTTTTATTTACGAGTATTAGCTTTAATAAATAAAATAAATAAATATAAATGTCTTATAGTAGTAGTTTTTTTTTATATTAGCTCGACCGACATAATGTCTTTCCTACGCCTGATGGAAAGCGAAAGAGAAGCCCGAGTCGCTGTGACAACTGGCAAGTAGGTAACTGGTCAGTTACCTGTCATTTGCCACTGCCATGCCGGCCCAACCCTAACCCCGCACGAGCTCCGGAGACCCTACTCACCAGCAGAAACACGACCCGGTCATTTGTCTGCGGTATTCTATAGGGTGGAGGTCCTTCCCGGACGGGCAGCTCAACTCGAGCGAAGATTCGCTATGCCCTACCTCTCTTCCCAAGTTTTGTCCCAAACTAAGCCAAAACTTGAACAATCTGCTGTAAAGTGAGATATTTTCGGATCAGTCTTATTGTTTGGATCTCGCGTTTCATTACAAAGGTGTTGTCATTCCGGCGATGTCGCAGCCATGCGCAGGCGCACGTTCGCTACATCCGCTCCCGCGACTATTTACTTTGATTGGCGAATCGCATCGGTCCGACTAAAATGTGCTAATTATCATTAAATAGTCCCCTGCATGTGGCTTTGCTTGCATCAAAGTAAAAGTATTACTTATATAAAGAAGGATGTAAGGGACCTATCGTGTTTGCTCCAAGCCACCCTCACCTGCCCGTGGTCCATTCTGCTGAATAACGAACGAAGCTCTGGCAGCCGACTGGTGGCGGTATAACCATCACGATTCAAAGCGTAGCTAAATACCACACGCCGATGCCTGGCAGCAGCGTCACCGGAGCGAGGAGTAACGCCTTGCGACCGCCAACCCGCCTGCCCCGCTTGGCGATTATAGGTTGGGCCGGCACGGCGGTGGCAACTGACAGGTAACTGACCAGTTACTTGCCCGTTGTCACAGCAACTTGGGCTTCTCTTTCGCTTTCCATCAGGCATAGGGAAGGCATTATGTCGAGTTTTTCAGTGGAAATTATAACTATTATCTATACTTTTAACTTGAGGTACTTCACTTCCTAGGTATTCGTCATTAAGTAACTTGTAATGTAAATATTATGTACGTCTGAATCAGTACTGTTCGATTATCCGAAAATACCGGTTATTCGCACACCCATGTCCTCCAATTAGTTCGGATAATCGATGCTCTACTATAATTTAATAAAGTATCTATGTAAGTTTATCAGTTGTCTAGTACCTATAGTACAAGATTCGGCTTTGTTTGGGCCTAAACGGCGCTGTTTGAAAAACTAATTGATCATTATATTACGTTACTTACCTAATCATCATCATCATCAGCCTATTTCAGTCCACTGCTGGACATAGGCCTCTCCAGTTGTTCGCCACTTAGGACAAACGTCTGGAGGATATACCCATAATCGCCACGCTGGGCAGGCGGGTTGGCGATCGAAGGCATAGCTTCTCGTTCCGGTGACGCTGCTGCCCGTCATCGGTCTATGGTATTTAGCTACGCCTTCAATTGTGATAGTTATACCGCCACCAGTCGGTTGCCCGTGCCGTTTGTTATTCGGCAGGATGCACCACGAGCAGGTGAGGTTGGTTTGGAGCGAAATGATGATAGGCCGCTCCCTTACATCCCATCCCTTACATAATGATCAATTAGTTTTTCGTAAGTCGTAGTAAGTACATAAACATATACATACTTAGTAGGTATAGAGACATAAAATAGCTGCCAATCCTCCGGAAGGCGACCGGCTTCCTAGCTTTCACTTCCGCAGAACAGCATTTTCCCGGAGCTCGGTGATTTTCCACCCAGCACTCGCGCGTCTAGATCGACCACGTGACAGCGCAAGTTCCGGGTTCAATTCTCGGCCAGAACGCCTTCTGTCAATCTGTCTACATATTGAAGGTGAAGTAATATATTAGTCAAAGGGAGCTTTAACTGACATATAGACGCACTTACAAACTTAACCCCTAATGGTAGATACGTTAAATTAAGACAGTTGTTTTAAGTTAAAAGCCAGACGTACACAAAAGGAATTTTGACAAATGTTGACCTTAAAGGGGTAAAATAATGTTTCAATTCTTAGTTGACCGCACACTGGGTTGTGTGGAAAATATTTATAATAAAAATTTTCTCCAATTTCCATGAAATTTTCAATCTGAGCTCCTATTTAAAAGTAATGAAATGCCGTTATTAATGTTAATTATAGGAAAACTTTGATATTTGTGTCGTACATCCTTTTACCATGTACCAACTACACGTAAAGCTGTTGGTTTAATAAATAAACGCGTATCTGTGGTCCCAAAAGTCAAAATCGTACTTCAAAAACTACAAAATACACTTTCAACCGCTAATCAAGGATGCAATCAAGGTGTCTGTATGTCATTGCCAATGTAGCCTATACGATTGACCTGAATGCGA
The DNA here is from genome assembly GCA_031163375.1 of Conogethes punctiferalis. Classification (NCBI taxonomy): domain Eukaryota; kingdom Metazoa; phylum Arthropoda; class Insecta; order Lepidoptera; family Crambidae; genus Conogethes; species Conogethes punctiferalis. The sequence continues at coordinate 7,815,488 of CM062098.1, read as the reverse complement.
GGTGTGAAGATGAAGAATGGCCACGTTTACCCAGAACAGTTCGTTTAGCATCGGGCGCACGCCCGCGAGACGTGTCGGGAAACTCCGGCGCACCGCGCATTCCTCTATGCTATTATGTCATCCATATACATATAATAAGATTATTATTAGATAAATTTCGAGAGAGGTAGGGCATAGCGAATATTCGCTCGATTTGAGCCGCCCATCCGGGGAAGGAATTTATAATTAATTTTGTAAGGCCCCAGACTGTATGACGTGGTCGTAGTTAAAAGTATGAATGTGATAATAATATTGTAAACACCATTTTGAAAAGAGCAACTACACGAGTTTCTTGCCGGTATCTTCTCGGTAGAACGCTGCTTTCCGAACCGGTGGTAGCTTCGACGATTTGTAAGTGTTTTTCATAAAAACCTATACAAATAAAGATTATTTTGACTTTGACTTTGACTAACAATGACAACGTAACAATATACAATCACAACATCACATTAATTATAAGTATAGAAGAATACGTTCTGTCATAGCCTTCCCTTTTATCAGACTATTAAGTTAACAGCTAAGTTTATCCGGCCATTGAAAATCAGACCTAAGACTGTGTTCTCTGCCGGAAAAGGTTAGTTTGCATCGGAACGAGGAAACCCCGCCTCTAGGAAGCGGGCAGGCGTCTGACTCGCAGATTTTCCCCTTTCACTTGATGAACTCCGCTGAACTATAGTTTACGATACACTGCGCTGTGTGAAACTACTGTAGATATAGTATTACGTGTAGGTATATGTTTTTATTTCTAGTATATAAGTACTTGTTCAATATTGTTTGCGACTTTTCATCGGTTTACTAACTTGTACGCTTATAGAAATCTTTGGTTTATGAGATGCGTGTCTTGACGAAATACGATGTAAGATTTTAACGTGAAACACTGTTTATTCGATTCGGTAATATGACATTAATTGCCTGTTTCCTTATGCCTTTGATTGGCCCGATGGCTGATTTTTAAGTGACCTCTGCCTTCTGAGTCAAGGGTCGTGGGTTCGATCCCCACACAGCACACACACTTGTGTGTATTATTAACATGTCTGTTTGTATTGGTCTGGGTGTTTCTATGTCTTATATGTCATCATCATTATCATCAGCCTATTGCAGTCCACTGCTGGACAAAGGCTTCTCTAGATGTTTGCCACTTAGGGCAAACATTTGATGGACATATCCATAATCGCCACGCTGGGCAAGCAGGTTGGCGATCGCAGGCCGTAGCTTCTCGCTCCGGTGACGCTGCTGCCCGTCATCGGTCTCTAGTATTACCCTACAACTTCAGTTGTGATGGTTATAACGCCACCAGTCGGTTGCCAGCGCCTTGTTTGAAATCCGGCAGAATTAACTATGGGCAGGTGAGGATGGCTTCGAGGGAAAAGATGATAGGCCGCTCCCTTACAGACATGTTTTCTTATGAAATTAGGTTATGGCCACATATGACTGTTTAAACTACCGTGTATTCTCTAGACAAACAAAAAACACTTCGCTGTAATGAAAATTGACCCCAACGCCATCTACTTTTGCAAGCCACTCTGTTTTCGCACGATCCATTCACGCAAATAATAGTTTCGTAGCCAAATTTCGCGACAGCCTCTCTAACTGCACGATCAAACAAAGGCGCCCTCATTCGAAAAGCGCTAAGCACAAACCAAACACAATATCTTTTTGTCTGACTGACATACATAAACACGGAAAAAGGCATTTGGCCACTTTGCATATTAAAGAGTTTAAATTAACACACGGCTTAGTCATTGGGAGAAAAAATGTATGACGATGACGTACAGTTTGCGATATTTTGGCTTAACGATGAAATAATGTATTCAACACGATATTATCTTCATTCGTTATAAACACAGATTAAGTAATATTCAAAAAGTATTTATATCCTACTAACTACCGATGTATGTAGTTAGTATCGCCATCATCATCATCATCAGCCTGTATCAGTCCACTGCTGGACACATAGGCCTCTCCCAATGTTCGCCACCTTGATCGATCCCGGGCTTTAATTTTAATTTCAAGCATTTTCCTATTTTTCATATTCACCTTTTAAACCTTTCCTAGACTCACACCAATAATTCAAAAACAAAATAAGCCTATTCTCGAGTTTTAGCGAGACTTACGAATAGGAATTAATTTTTATAACAATTCGGCTGATGCTAAGGTATATTGAAGCCTACGATGGAGCGCGCTTACCCAGAAAATACCGATTCATTCTCGTCTTGAACACCTGAAGATTGTATGTATCAGGAAACAAAGAGTCCGACAAGGGGTTCCATAGTTAGGCCGTTCGTACTAAGAAAGTAAAGTTTGAGACCAATACATAAAATATAACAATAAGAAGGTGGTATTTTTCTTCCCGGGTAGCCTTTGGTCGGAAATTGATAACTGATGGCTCATGTAAGAACATTGATCATTGGGTCATTGGCTGATGCCCGGCACGTAAGCCTGGGTTTTTCACACAACGTCGTCCACGTATTAACCTACCCTCTTCTGTCTAATTGCCCCAAACAAAACTCAACTCAATTTCCAATAATGTGAATTTTCTTTTCAATAGAAACAACACATAAATTAAAGAAATAGAACAAATTTCTTCAATAATGAAGACTTTTAAATAAAAATATGTCCCAGATCACTGCCCAAGGGCATTGTGCCAAGAAGGCTGGTCATGTTTCCTCTTTTTATGGCCAGACTGATACGCTGGCCGAGGAACACACGAGCCCTCTTGTCGCCTGAAGCTTATTTCCAAAATTCCAATATGAAGAGCTCATTATGAATGTACATAATTTGAAGGTATTTTTCGTCAGTTCTGACAAATCTGATGATCGGTTAAAACTATTTGTGACATATTAAATCTGAAGACTTTCTATACGAGATGAGCCACTGGTTTTCCATTTCGCAAAACACGCAGTGACAAACGAACGATTATGGAAATGTATGAATACAAAAAGAATTAAGTTGTTAGATAATATCTCTCTATTATATTTTAACAATATTCGATTGCATTTCATATACCCACTTTATGTTAATACGAATAGAGAATAACTATTGAGGCGTAGACAATTCGGCTCAATAGCTTCCTGTACATTGCACATGCACAATGCTCTCCATTCAAGAATAGCTGGACACAGAAAAAAACGCAAAAGTGACGTCCAAGACATTTTTTCCGCTTGAGAAGGGTTGCAATTCCTTGGGGATTATCGTTTCTAGAAGTTAGCGCCGTTTCCTTTAATTTTTTCTTATGTTCATATTGCAATTGTTGCGATTTTGGTTGCGAAAGCCAAAGAAAGAAAAAAGGGTTGATTTGATCTCCCTCTGGTGTCACTGGTTTGTTTTTTGTTTTGTCGCCTACTTATAAAAATTATTTAAGAAGACAATTAAATTTAATAAGTAAATTTTCAGTCCGACTTTTTAGTGTAGATAGATACAATTTTATTTATTGGCATACCAACACATGTCTGGTATACCTATTATATTATACCTATCATGTGTTAACACATATTTTTTTTTTTATAGTGGCTCGACATAGTGGCTTCCCTACGCCTGATGGAAAGCGAAAGAGAAGCCCAAGTCGCTGTGACAACGGGCAAGTAACTGGTCAGTTACTTGTCAGTTGCCACCGCCATGCCGGCCCAACCCTAACCCCCCACGAGCTCCGGAAACCCTACTCACCGGCAGAAACACGACCCAGAGGTCATTTGACTGCGGTATTCTATAGGGTGGAGGTCCTTCCCCGGACGGACGGCTCAATTCGAGCGAAGATTCGCTATGCCCTACCTCTCTTAAAAATTATTATTATATTACAACTCTGACGCCTAAACTGGGAATGGGTATAGCTTACCCTAAGTGTTGCGGAGGTCTGATGGCAGTCGCTCTGTGTAAAAGCTTAGCCCTCGCCAAATCTCTCAGTTCGGGAAGCCGACCCCGAGACAATCGGGAAAAATTCTAGGATGATGATGATGTGTTAACATATATGCATCTATTGATAGTGATACAATTTAGGCTGTTGTATCGCTAAGACAACCTTAGGTTAATAAGTAACACAACGGTATAAATCAAATCTCCCCCGAATGTCCATGTAAAGAGAAGTCTATAATTCTAAAATGAGATTCAAAAGCATGTTACAATATACATCACAAATCATGTCTGTACATGTTATTGAATTCCGCATCCGTATTGGCGAGTCTAAATAAGCCGTCCTAAGAAAACACTTCAACAAAGCCGAGAGAACGGACTAAATAGTTTCAACAATCTGTGTAATCCCTTAAATAAATTTGCTAAGGGCTTCTTAAGGAGCTATCCTTTCTTTCGCCACCCAAGGTCTTAATACCATAAGCACGCAATGCTCGCCCAATTTTGCACCACTAATCTGCATTCAAAAGGCTCTTGACGACATTTTTGTGTCAAATAATGCGTGTAATGACATTTTTGGGTGGCATTTTATTGTAAATTTTGTCTTCGATTTTGCGTTTTTGCACCACTGTGCTGTCGTGCGTTAGGATTTCTATCTAATAACGTATTATGAAATTTGTGTGGCCTTTTCGGGGTTTCTATGGTTGATAGAATCAGTAATGACGTCATCCACCTAAGATCTGAGGTGCCTGGTTGCGCGCCGAATTTGCAAATTGAAATAGAAATGGGCAGGGTATGTACCCAGGCCCTCCAATGGACGATGGAGTAGGAGGGTCTTAGAATGGACACCTGGTCTCTCCTCACAGCAGTATCTGTAGGGGGTCCCTAGGGGGCCTCAGCAACGCCCAAAGCCACGATGTTTCTTAACTTTCCTAGGGGTGAGAGCCGCCCCCCAACAGCCGGGCATGATGACAAGGTCGTCTTAACTATCATCGTAGTCATATAAAAAAAAAAACAACCAAAAGAGCGGAGTTTGATGTGTATTAGTCTGTACAAACTTCAACAGGGGATCAAACCTAATCCATCACGCTATGCAACAATCTATGGCGTTCCGTGTTCTGCCTTCATCGCATACGGCACCGGTGGTCATCCCTTCAAGGTGCCACCTTGCTCCGCACCCGACTTAGGCTATATTTTGCATAGACACACATCCGTATATTTTTTTCATTGCTAGTGTTGTGAAAATCGGTTGGACATAGCGTTAACGATGAGACGATTATTTTTGTATTTATCGAATGGGTTCTTAATCGCTCACTAGCGATAAGACCGCCTAGATTGTACCTACCACAACATGTCTGTATCACCTTTACTGTATTTATTATGTGTTTTGTGCAATAAATAAAGAATATCTATCTATCTACATTTGTTACGGTTTAATACTTTCTATGTTGTAATAAATTGATAGCCTTTTTGGTTGTCTGCCTGCCAAACATTTATTAATTAAGACACGATTAGTCTACAAAAACTAGTAGTTAAAGACGTACATAATATTTCTGTATTGCGATTAGTTGGTAGTTCTTTTTATATATTATACTAGCTGCTGCCCGCGGCTCTGTCCGCGTGAATATTCGTATAAAACATAGCCTATGTGTTAATCTGATGTACAAACTATATTCCTGTAAAGTTTCATTAAAATCCGTTCAGTAGTTTTTGCGTGAAAGTGGAACAAACATCCATCGATCTATCCAAAAAAACTTTCGCGTTTATAATATTAGTAGGATAGTAGGATATTATAATGTTAATAAGTACATATTTACCACCAGGCATTGCACACCAAACATATCTGGTTTTGTTTTTTTTGTATATAAATAGGTACATGTATACCTGTACATAGTAAACTCCCAGACTACTACAAATAGACATTTTACACAAATGTTTATTGTGCGGGAAAGAAACACAGTCAGAGGCAGTGTTCACTACAGAACCACTCTTGCGAATTAGAACTCTTTTTCAATAGGCTATTATGGCTAAAAATTGTAATTAGTCCGTCTTTTAGCTTATTCAAAAATAAAAGACACGTATTTTTTTATTTGTAAATTAGACTAAAAATTACAAAGCTATAGCCCGTTGAAATTACTCGTGACGTCACTCGGTGAGGCATTTTTACGGGAGCGAGTGACGTCAAAGACTCCCACTCCTAACTTTTGACGCCTTGAATCTTTGCTATTGTTTATTTGAATGATAAAAGGAAAAATACGTGTCTTTTATTTTTGAATAAGCTAAAAGACGGACTAATTACAATTTTTTACCATAATAGCCTATTAGAATACAACTCCTTATCATCCATCGATATACACGTATACCCACCCCTAGCATTTCATCAGCACCTCGAGCCCACTTATTCATAGCTAATTTGTGCGCAAAAAAGCCGGTCGCAACAACTGGCCCAATGGGTTGTGGACTAATCCGCATTATGTGACGGACAAGGCTTGGTACAACGCTTGACCGCATTGTCCCATCGCCAGATATGATGGATGCGTTGATTTGGTACGGCGTAAGAAAGTACAGGATTGAGCTCAGAGTTAAGCTCGAGATCCATACGACATTTCTATCCTATCTCGCTTCCTCTCAAAATCCATACGTTTCCCTATCTTTTCCTTGCCTGTGGCTAATGTACAAGCCGTACAAAGTCAAAATGGCAAAAAAAAGGGCCGTTATTGCCTTATGTTTCGGTATGAATTTTCAATGGTGCCAAAAAAGTGCCAGTTGTTCAAAAATGTTTGAGGTAAATACTGAAAAATATTTAAGAAAATAAATTGTCAAATTAAAATAAAATCCAGAATGCCATAAATAAATCATTTAATGAAATCTTTGACAACAATGATTTTTTTCTTTATCTCTGAAGTAATGTGGAGATGAGAAAGAAAATATTGTTGATATTACACATCTGAACACTTGATAAATAATGATCTTTACGTTTGTTCTGATAGTTTAATGACGAACAACAAATAAATAAAATTTTATTGTTCAAATTACATACCTACATTTTGACACTTAAGTACCTAAACTACATTCAACACTTCTTGGTACAATGATCTAATATGTTTAGGTAGGTTAAAAGAAAGAAAGGAAAAACGTTTATTGGCAACACAATAAGTAATACAAGATACAGTATCAAGAAATAAACACAACAATGTAAACGATACAGAGCACAGTAAGGGTACACACGGTTGGTGAAATTATTAATTGTGCTTAGCCTAATGAGAATGCCTATGTGGCATAAGTTCCGGCTTTTGCACTACATACCTTACTGTGCAACAAAGATTAAATAAATAAATTATGTGTATGTATATGAATCATCAATGCTGTTGTACTTTCCGCCAGCCGCGCCATGCGCCCCGTGCGGGCGGCGCACGCGGCGATTTGCGAATTACGTCCGAGGCTGCGTCTGCGCATTGTCCGAGATGCGCGCAGCTTTGGGCGCGCGCCGCCTTCGGACGTACATGGTGTTACGAATGTGGAACATTTTATTAAGTACTAGCTGTGCCAGCGGCGTCCCACGAGTGGATATCGGGTTTTAAAAATAACCGACATCCATAAAATGATACCTAAATTTTAAGTTAGACCTCTAGCAATACATTGGTTAAAACCGAATTCAATTCCATGCAGTAGTTTTCGCGTGATGCGCGTTCAAACATACAGAGAAAAATTTCTCCCGTTTTCCCGACACTTCCTTTCACTGCTCTGCTCCTATTGATTGTAGCGTGATGAAAAGTATACTACTTATAACCTGCCGAGGAGTATGAAGAATAATTGTACCATGTTTCGTTAAAATCCGTTGAGTAGTTTTTGTTTCTTTATCGCACATACAGACAGACAGACAAAAATTTTACTGATTGCATTTTTGGCATCAGTATCAACCACCAATCACACCCTGATAGTTATTTTCAAAATATGTTTCATGTACAGTACACAGAATTGACCTCTCTACAGATTTATCTGTTTTTTGGATTCACTGGCATTGCGAAGACACGTTGCATCCATGCGTTCTCTACCGCATCTATCATGGGGAATGTCCTGAAGAATTGTTTGGTTTACTGCCTGCAGCTGAGTTTCTTTTTGAGGTACGAAATAGCTATCTATTTCAACTCCTATACCATGCGAAGGGATATTGTCTACCGCGAAACGGTGGCAGCATGTGTTGCCACCGTTTCGCGGTAGACAATAACGTGTGGTTTTTATAGTAGATTACAACTCCTTCATTCCGAGTTTTATGTGTGGTGGTAGTGACACGTTTATAGCCCTCAAGGCTGCCATTTGTCAAAGGAACCAACATTCTGTTTGTACAGCGATATCCCATTGTAGGTCTGATTTGTACAATATTGTGTCGAAGCTGTGGTTATTGCAATGTAATGCTTTTCATATTCTGTGTAATTCTTTTTTTTTTGCAAACGTCCACTGGTGGACACAGGCCTCTTGTTGTTGTTGTCTGTTTGCTGGGCAGGCAGGTTGGCGATCGCAGACTACAGTATTATCCTTAAAATGGTCTACAAAAAAGCGCGAAGGTATATGGTTAAAAGAAAAGATAGTAGTTAGTTCAGAAGTCGTCGAATGTGCTTGTTATAGAGTTTATTTTTATGTTACAAGTTTAAAAATATATTTTGTATGAATGTACTCGATTACCGGTCTATTTATTCTTATAAACATAAAATTTTCATAAAGTTCACTGCCCTCAAAGATAACAATCGCAAAAACAAAATATTAATACGCGATTTATTGAAACATCATGTATAAAACATGCCCAAACTACATCGGTCATTCATGTCCGGCCATATTTTTTGCACCTTGTCTTTTCTTCATCTTAGAATGCATACACACCTTTATTACAAGCACATAAAGTGCATAATGGACCACCGGAAAAGCGCATTCTGCATAATGCACACTTTATTAAGTGACCACAATGGGATTACACGCACAATATACTCGACATGTGTATGCCGGAATCGTTTTAGAATAACAAATGGCACTCGAAATGACAAAATTGTTAGTTTTGTTGCTTAAAATATCATTAATAATGTTGTAAATATGTTTAATGGTTGGTGGGCGAAATATTTTGATATCTAATGGAAATTTTATGTTATAATTAAGTAAGTAATGTGTTTGGCGAAATCGATGGTGAATGTGGGTCCAAATAAAGCGCGAAGTTAAAGAAGTTTTAAGCTAGATTTCCGAGTAATATAGGTCATAAGTATATTTGGCATTGTAAGTAGCTTTTTTATGAGCGTGAATCTAGGTGATCTAAAAGGCATTTCCAATCACCATCTCGTACTGATAGTATCGTAGGTACTGTTCTCCAAGTGGTAAGTTTCCGTATAGAAGAAGGCATACCATCTCATCCCATAGGTGTCGAAGACGACTAGGGAATATCAGGAAACCGGCAGCAGCGTTAACCTTGGTAGGTAGGTACATATAAAACCTACTGCACCCACCAACTGCCTTCCAATATCCAGCAGGAGACGTTTGCAAGATGATGATGATGACTGATAGTTCAAGGAAATATCTTAGTTTGAATAATACTAGATGTTTATTGAAATCCCACCAAAGATATAAATGTGAAACTGGCTGTCAAGTTCCATAATAATATGTTATGTTAGGTTATATCGTGGTTAGTTTCATTCTCTATAGCTTTCTTAAACTTTAGAAAAAAATGGGAGCCGATACTTTACTGCGCAATTACAAGGATTAAATAAATCAGATCTTGACCCCAAAACCAGATGTAGTCGTTACGAAATTCATCCTCTAAACAGAGAAATTTTAATTTCACATTCATAGACACAGGAGAGTTAATCTATTCTTTAAAAAGTTGCGTCATAATTTTGAAGAATTTCTTTAGAACCTTCAGGCAAATGTATGTAGTTTTAAATATTTCTTTTAGTAATAACCTAAGATAACTGGGTTGGCCGACTGTACATGTTAACCTACCTTTTTTTTTCTAGAGGGGAATGCATTAGGCACCGTCATGCCACCTCCGGGGGGAGGTGAAATGGTGTGTGGGACTCACACCTCCCGAAATGGGAGGGTTTACCCACTAAACCCCCCTGTGTCGCCAGTGGGCAGCAAGTTGCAGGGACACGGGCAACGCCGAAGCATACCGCCGCATCCCTGCATGCCCTGGCCAGCCGCAGATGACAAGCGGCCAGCACTCCTGGTCCGGGGAGGGCAAATACCCCTACCCCCGGCTTCCGGGTAGCAATAGGGTGCTCCCCAGGTGGACCTACATGTTAACCTACCTAGACCTAGTTACCTAGCTAGACCGGGCCGTTCTTAGCAACTCGACGTCTGTGCGCCTATTTTGCAAGCGTGGGTTGGTATGAACTTCTTATGTTAGGAATAGCTTTTTTGGGGGTTAAATGAGAGGGGAATGCTTAATGCACCTTCGGGGGGAGTCGGCATGGTGTGTGGGACTCACACCTCCCAAATTGGAAGGGTATACCCACTAAACCCCTTGTATCACCAGCGGACAGCATGTTGTAGGGACACGGGTAGCGCCGAAGGATACGGCCGCATCCCTGCCTGCCCTGGCCAGCCACAGATGACAAGTGGCCGGCACTCCTGGTCGGGGCTATGCCCGGATGTTAGGAATAGCTACTCTTACCATTCCAACTCCTCCAAACCTGGAAAGGTGAACAGGGTAGGCTGGGAGAGAATAATCATAAGCTAGGTAAGTCGGAACTCTAAATCAAGCTCTCTTAATATTCTATCTTTCTTTAACAACTTATCCCAAACTTTTAATAACAGTTAAAGTTAATTAAGAACACTTCGTTATCAGCCTCTCACAGTCCACTGCTGGACATTGGCCTCTCCCATTGTTGACCACTTTGATCGATTTAATTTTAATCTCATATACTTCTTATTTATGTGACACAAAGATTCACATCATCATCATCAGCCCGCGTCAGTCCACTGCTGGACACTGAAGAACACTTAATACATTTAATTTCTGAGAAGATATATAAGGTACCGACCTTGGGATCTTAATCTAGATAGTGGCTTGTGCGATGTATTTCTAATATTTAAACTTTTATGCAAAGGACCAATTTTTATGCATCGTATTTACGTGACGACCAATTTCATCACGCGTTTTGCTTACATTTGAAGGCATTAATGTATGTATTGAGGCCTCAATCGTGATAATATGGCTAATCAAAATTCTATTACTAGTGTGTCAATGTCAAAAAGAGAGTAGGTACTTGTTATGTAAGCACAAAAAACATCTGAGCAAAATTAGCAACAACAGGATTCTACGACCAAAATGTCCTAAACAAAATACCTTTGATTAACTATAGTGCCTGATAAACTCGATCTTATAAGGTCATCATCGGATACAAAACCCGTATCATTAACCTTATAAGATCGAGTGTTTGAAACAGTATTAAGAAGAGTAAAGTACCTACTATATTTTGGTCATATAATGCACAATGATAGGTATAATCTTCTCTAGTTCATAATGCAAGGTAAAACGAATCTATCAAGAAGAAACGATTGAAAAAGCCGCGACGTGGCGATTATGGGCAAATCCTCCAGATGTTTGACTAAAATGGGGAACAACTGAAGAGCCCATGTCTAGCAGTAGATAGGATGATAATGAAGAAAATTAGCGGTTAAATAAATAACGGTATGACGGTTCCACTGAAAATCAGCGTCTTGGCAGTCTTTATTGTCATGCCTTGACATTCACTGAGTGGACACCAATTTGGCTGCACATTGTATACCATTGTAGCTTAGTCTTAAGTTACTTTGTAGGTTTAGTACACCCTTGTATTATTTAATGTGCCCTGAATAAACTATTTTCTATTCTATTCTACAAAAACAAATAAACATCGATCGTCAACTGTTTGAATCGCTCACCACGTATTATGTCAATAGAGCATTTATCGTACGATTTACTTGGTCGCAAGTGCACGCTGTTTCACAACGAATCAGTACAATACAATTGTGTTACTTCATTCATAACAGTCGTAATAGTAAACATTATGTTATGGGTAAGGTTACTCATGAAATCGGATCACGTGCGTGGTGATACATGCGTACTGGTAGCTTTTGTGCTGTCACTAAGTCCTGATATGTATGGAAATTATCGGAGCAGTAAGGTCACGATGTTTAGTACTTAATTTTAGCCTTCAATATAATTATGAAATTGAGTGTTATACTCGGAAGTAAGACTTACGTGTGCCTGTTATGTGGCACGCTAATTTTCATCATATTTAACCATAGATGGTCCAATTCCAAGACATAGACATAGGACATAAGCCTCCCCCAAAGACTTTCACAACGGTTGGTTGCAAGCATCCATTCTGTGATTTTTTCGTCGTGTCGCGTTTTCTGCCCCATATCCAGAACTATCGGCCTCAACGGCTATCTGTTCTTCTCATTATCTAGGTACCCTGCCCACTACCACTTCAGCCTGGTAACCCTCTGAGCTATTTCTATGACCTTGGTTCGTCAACGGATCTCCTCACTTCGGATTCGATCTCGTAGAGAAAACTAGCTTTCCCTAAAAAATATTACGAAATATCAAACAGCAAAACGTTAGGTATAATTTACATTGACTCAAACCCAAAATAAGTAGCTTATATAGAAATCGGAACCCCTAAAAATAAAATTTGACCATCTAGGAAATCATACAAATATTATTTTTCTATTGTATAGATAAATGCGTCAGATATCCTCTAACTCAAACTAAGATTTTCCCTTGTACCTACTATGAACATTCCCTGAACACCTTAATCCGAGATAATTCAAAAAAGTTCTTTTCCTAAATTGACCAGACCGGGAATCGTATCAGGAACCTTCAGATGGACCATACTTAAGTCTATACTATCTAACCATTGCGCCACAGGGGCCGTAAAATAATAGCCAACAACGTGTCCCACATAACATATTAAGTATTCTCAAGTCTTGTCTATTTCAAATTCTAATAAGCAGGGTTATGCAATTATAATTCCTAAAGGCTTATATTACGTCGCTGAATTAAGATTTTATGCATGCGTTCGATTGAAATTCAACGGTTTACCATTTTAAATTTCGCATTTTTACGGTCAACTTTGATTTGCCGTTTTGGTAATATGATTTTTTTAAGATCATTGAAAAAAATCGGTCCACAAGGGGACGGTTAAGGCCAACACGTTTGCAAATTTTTATATTTATCGTTAGAATATTTTAACCTTAAATTTTCTCTCTTACTCATCATCAGCATACTGCAGTCCACTACTGTACCTACAAAGGCCGCTTAAGTCATTCGCCACTTTGGGTAAATCTGGAGGCTTTACCCATAATCGCCACGTTAGGCGCCTGCCCATTTGGCGGTTGACGATCGTAGGGCGTAGCTCCTCGTTTCCGTGACGTTGCTTTTTTTTCTATATGACTACGATGATGGCCAGGGCGGCCTTGTCACCATCACATCACCGGACTGTTGGGGGAGCTGCAGGCTCTCGCCCCTAACCGTGACGCTCCTGCCCGTCATAGGCCCGTATTTAGCTACGCCTTCAGTCATGATGCTTATACCGCCATCACCGGTTGCTAGAGCCTTGTTTGTTATTCAGCTACATGGGCAGGTGAGGGTGGCTTGGAGCGAAAAGATAGTAGGGGCGCTCTCTTACATCCCTGTACTTTATAATCTCCTGCGCAGCCGTGCATTGCCAATAAAACCAAATAAAAAAAAATAAAAAAATCTCCTGCGCACTTGTTTAGTCTCCTTGGATGATGGCGTCTGTGGGCAAATATTTGTAAGAAAAGTGTGATTCAAACATGTAAAGAATATTTTATTTACGTAGCCAAATCGCGTGTCCCCCTAAATGGTCTAGCATTAGTTACAATAATAAAGAGCTCACCCTATTAAAAACATGATTTGAAATTGATGAATGTTTCTATGTTACTGATTTACGTAGGTACATAAATACATAGAAACACCAAATTTTTTGTGTGTTCATTTGAAATTCTGGTTTTTCGTAACTTTAAGTAGGTCGTTTTTAATATTTTTAAGTTTAAAAAATATCTCCATGGTACTTTACAACTTTTACCTTTGCCATTCATCCTTCTCCAAGCCTTATAAAAACAAGGTGGAGCTTTTATTAGAAGGAAAAGGGTAGAACTAATTTTCCTGATGTTACAAGCTGACTTTGGGAAACGAAAAGAAAACGAAAAGAAAACCTAGCAGAAAAAATCATTACCCGTTCAATTTTTTTTTCAATTCAAAAAGACCATAATATAATATCGTTAAAACAATAACAGTTTCTTCATACTCAGATTTTCAAGTCGAGATCGAATCGGTTTTTGTTGGGAGAGCGCGTTTAATCGTAGGCTAAACAATATTATTAACATCATAAACCAAGCGCAAAGCCATAATGAGTAGAAAATTCGTGTACGTTTTAATTTTTCTTTACTTTTGAAAGTGGTATTTCTGTTACGTTATAAACCAAATAACGTTTTTCTTCCTTTCTTTTCATATGCCAACGAGGTCGTAAAGACCATGCTTAGAATATATTTAATAGATTATCAGCACACCTGGTTTCGAACATAATAATGTTTCGTCCTACTTTTAATTTCTAATAGGTAGGTAAGTGTTTACGTTTTCCATACTTCTGGAAAAGATTTCCGATATTAAAAAAACATTATTTTGTATACATTTCAATCGGGGAACCAGACTTTTTGGCTCTGTCTACGTAGACATTGGAATAATACTACATAAAATAAATAAATAACCCAAAACATGCCACGCTGGGCCTCACAGCGCCATCTAGCCCCAAATTAAGCTGAAGCTTGTACTATGGATACTAAAAAACTGATTAACTTAGATATTCTTTTTTGGAAATAAACACACACTATGCTTAGAAAACACCCAGACCGATACAGACCATGTTCATGCACACAAATGTTTACGGTACTATGCGGGAATCGAACCGACGACCCTTAGTTCAGGAAGCAGAGGTCTCTACCAAATGTACCATCGGGCCAGTCAATAAAAATAAGAAAGAAAGAGATTTAGTTCTTCCTTTACAGAAAAGGAAAAACACAAAAAATAACAATAGAACAAATTATATACAAAAGGGACCATAGGAACTGATCTCAACTGATGCTTTCATATCAGTTTCATGTTAATGATACAAATATACCACGTTTCCGCCTGATTTTATGTATGTATGTGTACGAATTTATGGTATATTTATCATACCATATGTATACAAAATGCTACATACACATATCATTAAAGTAAGTAGCTAGATAACTCGTATGATCTAATAAAACCAAATGAATTTACAACAAATAAATGTAAAATCAAATATCTACGAAAAATAACAACGCTTAAGTAATTGTTTAAACTGCCCTGGCATATTAATTAAATTATCATTGCTCATCAGTAAGCTGCAATTAAAAAAAAGAAATGCATATTTTTTTACTTTTTAATTTAAATTAGGAAAGGAATTTATTTTAATATGCATTACCTATTTCAGTAAACAGCCAGTGTTAAAATAATCATCATCATCATCATCAGCCTATTGCAGTCCACTGCTGGACATAGGCCTCTCCAGTTGTTCGCCACCTAGGGCAAACTTCTGGAGGATATACCCATAATCGCCACGCTGGGCAGGCGGGTTGGCGATCGCAGGGCGTAGCTTCTTGCTCCGG
Source organism: Conogethes punctiferalis (assembly GCA_031163375.1). NCBI lineage: Eukaryota > Metazoa > Arthropoda > Insecta > Lepidoptera > Crambidae > Conogethes > Conogethes punctiferalis. Next base: position 7,799,921 of record CM062098.1, on the reverse strand, counting down.
TGACGCGTTAAAATAAACCCATTAAGAAATTCGATCCTTGTTTTTCTCACTCATAACCGAACAAGATAGACAACACCTCGCTCTAAATATACTTACATGTATATCATATAATGTATGTTTCCGTTTGTTTTGATACTGTTTGCATACATTCGTGCGGTTGACTTGCTAATAGGAAGGGTGCCGGCAGCGTGCGAAGCTCGTGTATGTGCATATTAACATCGTCACAGACAGATCGACACGGTACATAATAATAACAGATTGATTACAACTGAAAGAAGCTTGGAACGCCTTAAATCTTTAGTACATTAAAAATGCGGAACTCCTTTCCCATCACAAGGGTTCCCGCCTTTCTATAATAAGGGATACTTAAATGAAAAAATCGACTGGCTCGATGGCTCATTTGGTAGTGACCTCTGCCTTCTGTGCCAAAGATCGTGGGTTCAATTCCCGCACAGTGCAAACATTCCGCTCAATTCCGCCGCCCGCCGCATTTCCGCTCCAAGCTAACCTCACCTGCCCGTGGTGCATCCTGCTGAACAGCAAACGAGGCGCTGGCAACCGACTGGTGGCGGTATAACCATCACAATTGAAGGCGTAGCTACATACCACAGACCGATGACGGACAGCAGCGTCACCGGAGCGAGAAGCTGCGCCCTGCGATCGCCAACCCGCCTGCCCAGCGTGGCGATTATGGGTACATCCTCCAGATGTTTGCCCTAGGTGGCGAGCAACTGGAGAGGCCTATGTACAACAGTGGACTGCAATAGGCTGATGATGATGATGAGTATAGTAGGTACACATTTCTTGTACAATAAGCGATCTCTTCCAGGCAACCTTAGAGTAGAGGATAGTTTAGGTATTCTGACGTAGGATGGAGGTCTATACGGTATTCTATAGGGTCTGCTGAAATAAGCTTATGAAACTTTACTTACGAAAATAATATGGGTATGATATCGTATCTTTTGTATAGTCCTTTGGGTTCATTGACACTGCAATGAAAGTGAGCCCATATTTTAATCTGAAGGCTTGTTTCCCAACTAACATAGGGATTTATTCCGGGCCGATAGGTACTGTTCCATATACTCGGATTTGTGTATCTTCATAATGCAATACTAATTTGATATTCTCATACGATTCTGGAAGGCTGAATATAGAGATTTAGGTACAAGTTGGTTGCGACAGGTCTTAGAATAGAATTCGTATAATTGGGACCTTTAACAGGGCATACGGGGTGAGCTCAAGTTGGTAGGGTTGCCATCACCTAAATTGCCGGCGCCAGATAACAGTGTGGGCATATCGAGGTATGATGGCTATCAGCTGGACGCAGAAAGTGACAAATGAGGAGGTCTTGAGATTGAGACGTGTGGGCCAGAGCCGTTTACTTTTGCGGACCATCAAAAAGACCAAAATGGCTTACCTAGGTCATGTTTTGCGCCACGATAGATATGAGCTCCTTCAAATCATCATGATGGGCAAGATAGAGGAAAAAAGACGTGCAGGGCGACGGAGAAAATCATGGTTGCGGAACATCAGAGAGTGGACGGGAATTGCGACGGTTGCCCAGCTGTTCCGGCTCGCGCAGGACAAGGCTAGCTATGCAGAGATGACTGCTAACCTTCATTGATTGGAGAGGCACTTGAAGAAGAAGAGGATAACACTCTCTGTCTCATCTCCCGCACTCCCCCTACTTTGACATATGAACTCATACTTTATCATAAGCCTCTCCAATAGCCAGGAAGGGAGCGACCTATCACCTTTTCGCTCCAAGCCAACCTCACCTGCCAGTGGTACATCCTGCCGAATAACAAACGAGTCGCTGGTAACCGACTGGTGGCGGTATAATCATCACAGTTGGAGGCGTAGCTAAATACCACAGGCCGGTGACGAGCAGCTGCGTCACCAGAGCAAAAAGCTACGCCCTGCGATCGCCAACCAGGCTGCCCAGGTTGGCTATTACGGGTATATCCTCCAATTGTTTACCCTAAGTGGCGAACAACTGGAACAATGTGTCGTTCCGCCTTTTTGTAATTCGACCTCATTTTTTCATCAATGTGTAAAAAGCAAAATCTTAACTAATATTATAAAGCTGAAGAGTTTGTTTGTTTGAACGCGCTAATCTCAGGCACTACTGGTCCGAATTGAAAAAATCATTTGTGTTGAATAGACCATTTATCGAGGAAGGCCTTAGGCTATATAACATCATGTTGCAACTATTAGGAGCGAAGAAATAATGGAAAATGTAAAACGAACGGGGATAAAATAACTATTCCACGCGGACGAAGTCGCGAGCACAGCTAGTTGTATTATAAATTGTATGTGATTTGTCTTCTCATCTACCATCGATCTACATCGCTTGTAAAATTAGCTAAAATATTTTGCTACCGTTTATTTGCTGCGTGTACATACTTTATCATCCATCCTGTCGCTCACTCTCCTTCATTCTAGGTAAATACGTGAGACGTGTGAGTTCTGTAAATATTAGGTATATACAGTGCTACAATACAACAACAACCTACAACAACAACACAACAACCTAATACAACTACCTATTTTCTTCAATATGCACCACGTCCATATCTCCTGACTGACACATTTCCTGACCCGAACAATATCAGCTGTATTCATTTACGCAGCCAACTGCGCATCTCTTTCGCAATCAAAACAATTTGATAGTCCACTCCCGTCAAGAACCTAGTAATGTATTCTAGACGTCAACGGCTGTAGCTGAAGTTTCAGCTCATGTATTATGCACGAGGTGCAATGGATGCAACACATCAGCCCGATTCGGCCACGACACGTTGTCTAACTGTAACGGTGGCGCCAGATTTTCTAAACAATTCTATGTAGGGCTGAGCTAATGGAAGGATCGGGAATTGTGTTTACCTACTTAGATTTCTGAACATTAGGAAGAACACTTTTTATGATTGGGTTGCATGGGCACAGACGAGCAGATGTTTCACCTCATGGGAAGTGCTAGCCGCCGCCCATGTACATCTGCAACACCAGGAGTTGCCGCTGCGCAGCCAGCCTTTAAGAAAGAGGTACGCTCATTTCTTAAAGATTTGAACTTCAAATTTTGAAGGCCGTAGCGGTCCGAAAATACCAGTGTGCAACAAAGCATCCCAATGTTTAGTTGTGCAGGGCAGAAAATTGCAACAAAAGCGCACAGTTGTGGACTGCCAAGTGTCAAAATGGTACGGATAGCAAGTTTGTCGTGGGGAGCGATGTCGGATGGCAGCGAATGGAATAATTCAAACACTTCCTCGGAACACTCCCAGTGATATTTGCGATAGAAAACGCATAGTCAAGCTAAGCGCCAAGGTGATTGGCGCTCGCCAAGCCGCTCGGTAAGTTACTGGTTATTTACAAGTCGAGTTCCTCTACATTGCAAGCGATCAAAAGAGGGAAGCTGGTACTGGAGTGCCCCTGCTTACAGATAAGAGAAAATAATGGTATCAGTATTGGCACTGCTACCCTGACCGACGATAATTCCATTTTGTCTATACTTAGGTATCTTATGCTTAGAATTCGTTAGAAATCTAAATATATAAAACTCAAAGGTGACTGACTGACTGACTGACTGACATAGTGATCTATCAACGCACAGCCCAAACCACTGGACCGATCGGGCTGAAATTTGGCATGTAGGTAGATGATGTGACGTAGGCATCCGCTAAGAAAGGATTTTGACCAATTCCACCCCCAAGGGGATAAAATAGGGGTTGAAAGTTTGTATGAAACTTCGTCAATTGTAAACCGTTCGGGCTTAGACATTACATTCATAAAGCTACTATGACGTAGGTATCGCTAAGAATGGGTTCGAATCATTTCTACCCCCAAGGGGATAAAATAAGGGATGAAAGTTTGTATGAAACTTTGTCAAATTTAAACCGATTGGGCCGATTTTGAATGCATCATGCTACTATGACATAGATAGATAGATACTCTTTATTGCACAAAAACACAGACATTACAGGAAACATATTACAAACAACACAAAGTACAATCTAGGCGGTCTTATCGCTTATAGCGATCTCTTCCAGACAACCTTCAGGTAGAGGAAACCAGATTGACTAAGGAAATGGGTAACCCAGTGCAAAACTATCTAACTATTTTAAAATTATTACATAAATATACCAAGAAGTATATATTCCATAGACATACACATATACATATAAATATATTTAAAGACACTTAAATAAAATATACATAATAATAACATATTACATACATAGGTACATAGTTTAATAAGATACTTTATTATTAATATACATAGATACTTATTATTATTTAATATTATTTGAGTATGAATTTAAGTACTTAGATATGATAGAAGAGAAAGAATGTAGAAATTAAAGAGACATAGGCATCCCGTAAGAATTTTTTTTGATAAATTCCACTCCAATATTTCAAATTTTTAAATCAACCCTTTACGCGATAAAATAGGGGAGCAAAAAACTGACTTGTAAGCCGAGAAATAAACTCACAGCCCAAAACAACTGCTTCCTCTCAATAAATGGTCAAATTAAATCTAAACCTAAATCCCACTAATATTATAAACGCGAAAGTTTGTTTGGATGGATAGATAGATGGATGGATAGATGGATGGATAGATGGATGGATGTTTGTTCCCTTTTCACGCAAAAACTACTGAACAGATCTTAGTGAAACTTTATACGAATATTGTTTATGCATCAGATTAACATATAGGCTATAAATTACAACGATTTATCAATTTTTTCATTTAGAATTTCGGGAAAATATGTTACGGAGTGATTAAGAACTTTTTGAATACACCATAGACTGTCATTTCTTGACTTTGTCAGCGAAATCATCAATTTGACATGACAGATAATGATATCGAGGTAAATATGGAAATTCGATAAGAATTAAAATTGTGCGGCTTATTTTCGAATAAAATTCTTCGGAAAATACTATATGCAAAAACTGCTATAACTGAAAAGACGACCAACGTAAAGGGATAACCACCGGCGTTGTCTACTAGAATATTGCTCAGTTTCAGAGACACCTCATTCAGCAACAAATTGGAACAAACTTTGGGAATTGTGTACAGTCAAAACAGATCTACTAAACAAGGCGACCTGCATCTGATAATGAATCACAGTCAAGATCCAAGAACCAAAAACCTTACTGCATTCTCAGAAGGCTCACAACGGGCCACATGTCTAGCTCGGATGCGACGAAACTGCGATCAGTGTATGCTTAATAAATATTTTTCTTATCCAAATTGTAATTTCTGTCCTCAATACTAATATTATAACATTTCAGCCTAATAAAATCGTTTTATAATTACGCATGTCGGAAGAAAATAACGCTTTGAAGTAAGTTAAGATTCATACACCGGCCAAGTGGTCGCTTTTTGGTTGGCATGATACTTAAAATGTAGTAGGTACTAAGTAACATGTACATAGTTAGGTACTACCTATAAGCAAAAAATCTTTTTTAATCGGTAAATAATTTTCACAGCATAATCTTAGGGACGCTCAGTATGAAATAAAGAAAAATAAAAATAAAAGATACTTAGTATTTTTAGCGTGGCTTCTCAAAATAGATATAAGATTATTAAACGCACTTATTTTCCAAAAAGTACAAAATAAGTATCCGTATTTCTATATTAAGCAATCTTAAACGTAATGCGCCGGCGCCAGCCCTCTCCTGGCCGAAAATCGGCCACAATGACTATTCTCCAAGCAGACCAGGCAAGTACGCACGAGATATTGAAGTGTACATGTTTATGCCCATACAAAAGTGCATTACGTGCGGTTGCTCTGTTTGAAATAATGAGAATTCATAGTAGTAACTAGGTAGATACGTAGGTAAGCACCATTTTTGACTAATTGACTAATTGACTCAAAAATAGTGCGGACGCGACATAACAATCTGATGACTGCTGACCCCAGTGGCGCATTATATCGGTTCCCGGTAGGATCAATGTAGAAAACGAACTTTTTTAGATAACTCGAATAATTCAGGGAGACGTCGCTCTAGATACGTCATCACCAGAACCTACAGTTAAGTGAACCATCGCTTAAGACCAGATGATTCCTGAACAATGGGCCGCGGCTTCCAATGGCCAACCAGAGGCCAACGAGATGTACCTACATTGTGTTTGTCCTGTGGCAACCTATGTTCAGATTTCTCAGCACTCGAATCGAATACCTATATCTTCATCATCCTTTGAGCATCCAATCGTAAGCGCGTGTAATAAATTAAGAGACAAAGACGCGTACGTGCATGATATAATTACAGAGTAAGCTCTTCATGACATACCGATGTTCACGCAGGCAAAGCCGCGGGCAGCAGCTAGTAGGATATAAAAGGAGAAACTGACTGACTCACTGACTGACATATCAACGCACAGCCTAAGCAGCTAAACATAGGGACTTGAAATTTGGAAGGGACACTAACTTAGGTACCGTAAAGGTGTACTAAAAAAGAAATTCCCGAAATTCCCACGGGAACAGGAATTAGCGGGAAAAGCCTTTTGTATGAAAAATCTAACAGGCTTAACTTAGACACTTGAAATTTAGCATGCGAGTACCTTAGTAAACTTAAAGCTTAGTTGCAACAGGATATTGCAATGTTCCCACGGGAACGGGAGTTACCGGGAAAAAAAATTGAATGTAAAAATTTAAACACGCGGACGAAGTCGCGGGCAAAAGCTAGTTCGTTAGATAAACTATTAAAAATCATTGTTCCTAATTCTAACATGAGCATGATATCCTTATTGAAAATGTATTACCTAAAAATGAACCAGTACTGTTTGCGAAATAATCCCAATTCAAATAGCGTTCATACATTCGAATAGGTGTATCAATTGGCTTCACATCATCATACATTTGGTGCCCCATGGACCGCCACGTGAGAAGTTACTCAACCTTTGAAAATAATGTGCAGCCATGCCATAAACACATGTTTGGAGACATGGAAAATGTAACGGAAAACAGAATCAAATTTTCCGTTTTGGGCCTGTCGAAATAGGGCATTGTTCTGAGTGGAATATTTTTGAATTAGAATAATTTGAAGTGTGGGTTAAAGGAACACGTGAAAGATTGAATGAAAGTACATTTAATAAAAAAAATACATGGAAAAGGTTTTATTAAGCTACTCTTCATTTACAAAATTTATTTTTTATTCCAGTTTTTGAATAGCAATCAGACCAGTATTTAATTATGCTACTTCTGACTTTCCTGACTGACTCAAATAGTAGCGGCCGCTACCTTCTGAATCAATAGTTGTGGGTTTCAGTAATACGGGACAAACATTTGTTTAAGGATTTTTTTATAACAGAGCGTTCAGGATGACCTTACTTCACCTGACGGATAAGCGGTCGTGAGACCCAAATGTTAGATCGTGTGTTGTGTTTGTTCTATGTCTGACTGTTTATATTTGTATTGGAGTAGGTATATATTTGTGATACCTTCGTGGTTCTGATAACACAAGCGATTAAGCTTCTTACTTTAGCATCGGATATTTATTATTTATTTCTTTGAGAGCGGTCTCATGACCTCGCTTGCACTTCATTTTCTCGGTTTAGTATTTGCTTACGAAATGTATTCGTATTAGTATCATTAGGTAGCTAGGGAACCGACAGCGGTATCCGAGTTGCGAGGTTTTGGGCTGGTTCTATTTGAGACACAATACCATTGACTCGAAAAGAAGAAGAAGTATCATTTACGTGTTGTTCGGTTTATAATAGACAGGTACTTACATCAATTTCTCCTGAATAATGGTGTTTAACCATTATTCAGTATTCAAAACAGCATCTGTAAAATTAGAATAATATATGTAAATAACTAAATAATAATATCGATTGTAAAAAGTGGGACACGCAAGTACACCCTAACACTTTTACATATCACTTTATTCAAAGAGTCTCACGCCCGTGTACCAAAATGTTGTTGTTCAACATTGTTCTGTTCATATTCATTATTCGTCTCAGGTGTTCATTCATTCAATTTCATTCGAGGTTATTAACTAAAGGGGGGAAGTCAATACCTTTGCTTACGTCAATTGGTATGTGGCCACTAGCCGCAATCATCATCACCAGCCTATTGCAGTCCACTGCTGGACATAGGCCATCTAGAGGATATCCTCATAATCGCTACGCTGGGCAGGCGGGTTGGCGAACTCAGGGCGTAGCTTCTCGCTCCGGTGACGCTGCTGCCCGTCATCGGTCTGTGGTATTTAGCTACGCCTTCAATTGTGATGGTTATACCGCCACCAGTCGATTGCCAGCGCCTCGTTTGTTATTCGGCAGGATGCACCACGGTCAGGTGAGGTAGGCTTGGAGGGATAGGTCGCACGCTAGGCTAGACGCAATAAAATCCTAAATACAATTCTAGTAACAGAGGTCATATTATAATATCAGAACACCTTAGTTGTTTAATGATAGACATCATCATCAGCCTATCGCAGTCCACTGCTGGACATAGGCCTCCCCAGTTGTTCGCCACTTTGGTCAAACATTTGGCTTTACCTACCCATAATCCCACGCTAAACTTCTTCACCTTTTCTTCTTCTAAAAAACTGTGGTGTTAGATATTTAATTATTTGTAACAATCTTATCTAGTTAAGAGTCTAGAAGAGTAACAACAAACTACCATTCCAAGAAGTAATTAGCTTAAAAAAGAAACAATTTCTATATGCACTTAGAACGTTAACACTTGAATACAAACATTCTTTACTTAGAACGAAGAACATTTACCATTTAAAACGATAGCCGATTAAAAAAAGATAAAAAAACGCAATACAAATGCGTGAACCAAGATTTTCTCTCATTAATTTAGTTATTAGGGTTACGCGTGAACGAGTTGCCCTGATTTCCTATTAAATTAGCAAGCCAATCCATTTAATTGATATGCGACGTACCAGGAAGCTAGATCTATGATCGACCTTACCACATCCACTTACCGTTTAAAGAAAATTCAACCCTCACGAAAAAGAAAGAAGTTCTAATTTGGAATGAAAGTGGAATTGGTTGATACGTCATTTGTTGTTTAGTTGGATAAATTGCTCCAAAGCTCAATGATCTCGCTTCCGTATTCCCTCAAAAGTGGACTCTCTGCTACTGAACATACAGTTGAAAGTGTTTGCTTGGGAAAATTGCGAGTTAGGTTCTTCCTCTTGTTTGTGTTTCGTCTTGGTTGCTAAGTTCAACGTCCGTCCTAGCCCCCCCGCCCGGCACCTGCCTCAGCGGCTGCTTTTGGTAATTAACAATTAAAAAAACACTAATTATAAAGGAGATCAGTTCGAGGAAATGATTAAGGCTCTCTCGTAGATAGCGAAGTCTTGAGTTTCTTACGCCTTTTATAGAGGACTGTGGGTTTATAGGAATCCTATTCTTTGCTCCGTGTCGAGGTAAACTTATATGCGAAAAAAATTACACAGAAATGTTGTTTTTGAGAACTGTCGTTAATCGATCGTTGCGATCGGATGTATGTTATTATGTGAATTGAAAAGATATAGAAAGAAAACTCTTACATTTTTCCTTTGATTCTTAACATTAATTCTTAGTAACAACGCCAATTGTCTGTATGGTTTCCGGCTTTAAACTAGGATCACCTCATCTTATCCCATGGATGTCATAGAAGACGACTAAGGGATATTTTTTATAGTAGCTTGACACGCCTGATGGAAAGCGAAAGAGAAGCCCAAGTCGCTGTGACAATGGGCAAGTAACTGGTCAGTTACCTGTCAGTTGCCACCGCCATGCCGGCCCAACCCCAACCCCCCATGTGCCACGGAAACCCTACTCACCGGCAGAAACACGACCCGGAGGTCATTTGGCTGCGGTATTCTACAGGGTGGAGGTCCTTCCCCGGACGGGCAGCTCAATTCGAGCGAAGATTCGCTATGCCCTACCTCTCTCAAATATCAGAAATCAAGCAGCAGTGTATATCAAATAAAACCAACTGCGGTCAACAACTGCTTGAAAAGCATAGAGTGAAGTTCATAAAATGTCAAAGTCATCATCATCATTCTCCTGCCCTGCTCCCAGATCAGCTGGGGTCGGTGTAATATCTTCTTTGTCCATTTATCTCTCACCGCCCCGTGTGCCAAGCGTCTAAGGGACCCCGCAAACCAGAGACTTTCTATCTGCCTATAGTTTGGTCGGGCTCATAATCAGTATTAAGATCAGCCGATACCAAATCGTTGTCGGACTTGCATACATCTTTATACTGATTATGAGCTCGACCAAACTATCGACCTATAGAAAGTCTGTGGTATGGGGGATCTCTAAGGCAAATCCCCCCAAAAGGCAATAATTATTGAGGGAGCCCTTTTTAAGATGATAATGCCAATTGCTATTGAGTAATTGGTTTGTACCCAGTTAAACGCTGCTGCCCGTTTCCTGATATTCCCTTAGTCGTCTTCTACGACACCCACGGAATGAGTGGGTGGTCCTATCCCAAATAAAGAAACGACTCAAACCCCATAAGTCACCTTCATCATCATCAGCCTATTGCAGTCCACTGCTGGACATAGGCCTCTCCAGTTGTTCGCCATTTAGTGCAAACATCTGGAGGATATACCCATAATCGCCACGCTGGGCAGGCGGGTTGGCGATCGTAGGGAGTAGCTCCGGTGACGCTGCTGCCCGTCATCGGTCTGTGGTATTTAGCTACGCTTTCAATTGTGATAGTTATACCGCCACCAGTCGGTTGCCAGCGCCTCGTTTGTTATTCGGCAGGATGTACCACGAGCAGGTGAGGTTGACTTGGAGCAATAAAGATGATGGCCGCTCCCTTACATCCCTTAAGTCACCTTATTAGGTCACAATGAATTAATTCAATGTACCTAATGCATCACGCCTTTGATGATCTGTTCAGACACCATCGTTCTATCTTAATAATTATATTTCTACTATCGAAGAGCTTCCTTCTCTGCGCTGAACCATATTCCTTCCGTAAGATTTAAATCCCTCTATACACCCAACGCCATCTACCGACAAAAAGCTTCACCAAAACACCGAAATTCCCAAACGCGACCCGTGAATGCCCTATGCAAACACCGGTAAGTAATAAACCAATTAAATTGCTGAAGTTAAGAGGAAAGCAGTAATTTATACGTTTTATTAGTTTCGCGGGTAGTGCATTATAAATTGCGCCCTTATTCTGATACGGGGTTTAAAAAATGGAATAGTTTTAAAAACATTACAACTTTGAAATCGGACTATGGAGTGAATTCCTTGCCGAGGCTCGAGCTCTTCCCCGAGACTACAGTATGGGGTCCTTCAAAAAGGCAAGTAACTGGTCAGTTACCTGTCAGTTGCCACCGCCTTGCCGGCCCAACCCCAACCCCCCATGAGCTCCGGAAACCCTACTCACCGGCAGAAACACGACCCAGAGGTCATTTGACTGCGTATACTTACTGCGACTGTTATAGTGTCCTCTGGTGTTACAGCGTCCGTAGGTTTCGGTAACCGCTCTTTATCAGACGGACATAATAATATCCTTGTTTGCCACTTTAGTGGTATAAAAAAAATTAATAAATTATATAATTTCAAAAGCAACCTCACCTGCCCGTGGTGCAGCCTGCTGAATAACAAACGAGGCGCTGGCGGCTGCCACTGGTGGCAGTAAAACCATCACAATTAAAAGCGTCGCCGTCTATGGTATGTAACCACAGACCGATGACGGGCAGCAGCGTCACCGGAGCGAGAAGCTACGCCTTGTGATCGCCAACCCGCCTGACCAGCGTGGCGATTATGGGTCCTTCCAGACGTTTACCCTAAGTGGCAAACAGTTGGATAGGCCTATGTCCAGCATTGGACTGCAATAGGCTGATGATGATGATGTAACTTATCCGTTGCCATAGCGACTTGGGCTTGGACTCGCTTTAAAAAAGGCATTTTTTTTTGTAACGCATTGTCTGCGAAATTCGCAATATGTCAAACTATTGCGCTTGAGAATATCCTGGCGAATTGGTTGATACGTCATTTGTTGTTTAGTTGGATAAATTGCTCCAAAGCTCAATGATCTCGCTTCCGTATTCCCTCAAAAGTGGACTCTCTGCTACTGAACATACAGTTGAAAGTGTTTGCTTGGGAAAATTGCGAGTTAGGTTCTTCCTCTTGTTTGTGTTTCGTCTTGGTTGCTAAGTTCAACGTCCGTCCTAGCCCCCCCGCCCGGCACCTGCCTCAGCGGCTGCTTTTGGTAATTAACAATTAAAAAAACACTAATTATAAAGGAGATCAGTTCGAGGAAATGATTAAGGCTCTCTCGTAGATAGCGAAGTCTTGAGTTTCTTACGCCTTTTATAGAGGACTGTGGGTTTATAGGAATCCTATTCTTTGCTCCGTGTCGAGGTAAACTTATATGCGAAAAAAATTACACAGAAATGTTGTTTTTGAGAACTGTCGTTAATCGATCGTTGCGATCGGATGTATGTTATTATGTGAATTGAAAAGATATAGAAAGAAAACTCTTACATTTTTCCTTTGATTCTTAACATTAATTCTTAGTAACAACGCCAATTGTCTGTATGGTTTCCGGCTTTAAACTAGGATCACCTCATCTTATCCCATGGATGTCATAGAAGACGACTAAGGGATATTTTTTATAGTAGCTTGACACGCCTGATGGAAAGCGAAAGAGAAGCCCAAGTCGCTGTGACAATGGGCAAGTAACTGGTCAGTTACCTGTCAGTTGCCACCGCCATGCCGGCCCAACCCCAACCCCCCATGTGCCACGGAAACCCTACTCACCGGCAGAAACACGACCCGGAGGTCATTTGGCTGCGGTATTCTACAGGGTGGAGGTCCTTCCCCGGACGGGCAGCTCAATTCGAGCGAAGATTCGCTATGCCCTACCTCTCTCAAATATCAGAAATCAAGCAGCAGTGTATATCAAATAAAACCAACTGCGGTCAACAACTGCTTGAAAAGCATAGAGTGAAGTTCATAAAATGTCAAAGTCATCATCATCATTCTCCTGCCCTGCTCCCAGATCAGCTGGGGTCGGTGTAATATCTTCTTTGTCCATTTATCTCTCACCGCCCCGTGTGCCAAGCGTCTAAGGGACCCCGCAAACCAGAGACTTTCTATCTGCCTATAGTTTGGTCGGGCTCATAATCAGTATTAAGATCAGCCGATACCAAATCGTTGTCGGACTTGCATACATCTTTATACTGATTATGAGCTCGACCAAACTATCGACCTATAGAAAGTCTGTGGTATGGGGGATCTCTAAGGCAAATCCCCCCAAAAGGCAATAATTATTGAGGGAGCCCTTTTTAAGATGATAATGCCAATTGCTATTGAGTAATTGGTTTGTACCCAGTTAAACGCTGCTGCCCGTTTCCTGATATTCCCTTAGTCGTCTTCTACGACACCCACGGAATGAGTGGGTGGTCCTATCCCAAATAAAGAAACGACTCAAACCCCATAAGTCACCTTCATCATCATCAGCCTATTGCAGTCCACTGCTGGACATAGGCCTCTCCAGTTGTTCGCCATTTAGTGCAAACATCTGGAGGATATACCCATAATCGCCACGCTGGGCAGGCGGGTTGGCGATCGTAGGGAGTAGCTCCGGTGACGCTGCTGCCCGTCATCGGTCTGTGGTATTTAGCTACGCTTTCAATTGTGATAGTTATACCGCCACCAGTCGGTTGCCAGCGCCTCGTTTGTTATTCGGCAGGATGTACCACGAGCAGGTGAGGTTGACTTGGAGCAATAAAGATGATGGCCGCTCCCTTACATCCCTTAAGTCACCTTATTAGGTCACAATGAATTAATTCAATGTACCTAATGCATCACGCCTTTGATGATCTGTTCAGACACCATCGTTCTATCTTAATAATTATATTTCTACTATCGAAGAGCTTCCTTCTCTGCGCTGAACCATATTCCTTCCGTAAGATTTAAATCCCTCTATACACCCAACGCCATCTACCGACAAAAAGCTTCACCAAAACACCGAAATTCCCAAACGCGACCCGTGAATGCCCTATGCAAACACCGGTAAGTAATAAACCAATTAAATTGCTGAAGTTAAGAGGAAAGCAGTAATTTATACGTTTTATTAGTTTCGCGGGTAGTGCATTATAAATTGCGCCCTTATTCTGATACGGGGTTTAAAAAATGGAATAGTTTTAAAAACATTACAACTTTGAAATCGGACTATGGAGTGAATTCCTTGCCGAGGCTCGAGCTCTTCCCCGAGACTACAGTATGGGGTCCTTCAAAAAGGCAAGTAACTGGTCAGTTACCTGTCAGTTGCCACCGCCTTGCCGGCCCAACCCCAACCCCCCATGAGCTCCGGAAACCCTACTCACCGGCAGAAACACGACCCAGAGGTCATTTGACTGCGTATACTTACTGCGACTGTTATAGTGTCCTCTGGTGTTACAGCGTCCGTAGGTTTCGGTAACCGCTCTTTATCAGACGGACATAATAATATCCTTGTTTGCCACTTTAGTGGTATAAAAAAAATTAATAAATTATATAATTTCAAAAGCAACCTCACCTGCCCGTGGTGCAGCCTGCTGAATAACAAACGAGGCGCTGGCGGCTGCCACTGGTGGCAGTAAAACCATCACAATTAAAAGCGTCGCCGTCTATGGTATGTAACCACAGACCGATGACGGGCAGCAGCGTCACCGGAGCGAGAAGCTACGCCTTGTGATCGCCAACCCGCCTGACCAGCGTGGCGATTATGGGTCCTTCCAGACGTTTACCCTAAGTGGCAAACAGTTGGATAGGCCTATGTCCAGCATTGGACTGCAATAGGCTGATGATGATGATGTAACTTATCCGTTGCCATAGCGACTTGGGCTTGGACTCGCTTTAAAAAAGGCATTTTTTTTTGTAACGCATTGTCTGCGAAATTCGCAATATGTCAAACTATTGCGCTTGAGAATATCCTGGCGAAATCGCTGTCAGCGCCAGAATAGGGATGTGCGGTTCAACGTCCTTGGCAGTTTTGGCCGTACGGCGATAGAATCGGTAAAACGGACACGTCTAGACTACCTATAGACGATTCGATTTATGGCCTGTAGTCGATATAATCGATTTCATTGTCGGTGTCGATATGGCTATTCAATTTGTGAAAGAGTTTTTTCGTAATTGACTCCGGTTTTGGAGAATTTTGACACGATGTATGGTAATAGTTAAACAGAAGTAATTTTCTTATATGATAGGCTTGTTGCTGCCCGCGGCTCTGCGTGAATTTTCTTATAAATTATAGCCTATGTGGGTATTAATCCAATGTATGAGCTATTTACTGTAAAGTTTCATTAAAATCCGTTCAGTAGTTTTTGCGTGAAAGAGTAAAAACATCCATACTTCTATCCATCAAAACAAACTTTCGCATTTATAATATTATGTAGTAGGATAGGGTTAATTTAAAAGGAAAAAAATAATAATTGTCATCTTACAAAAAAGATCAATACATAAAAAACATTGACATAACATATTTCAAACAAAGACATTGGGAATTAGCTCAGCTGATGCTGCTACCGGGACAAACCTGGCAGTGCAGGTTTTCAACTTCTCTCCTGCCTTCTGAATTGTTGGTTGATGTTCTTCGACACTCAGGCCAGGTGAGGTGACGGTTTCCACACGACGGCTACCAGGAGCTGGATTCGAGAAGCCCAGGATCAATGGCTGGCAAAATAGCTGATGATAGATTGATGTTACTATCCTAAATATAAAAACCTAGATAAATGTAAGTTGGTTCTTATCTAGGTTTTACTAATGATGCAGGAAGTAAGGCCACTAAAGATAACATAATGGCACGAATAACAGAGCGGTGTAAGTCAGGAATAGCAAACCTAAGGAAAATGTATACATGTATGTAATTACTTTTATTAGAGTCCAAATCCATATATATAAATAAATCAGACAAAACGTCTCATATACTCGTATTGCACCGATCCCAAAGTAAACAGTTTAAGCTTGTATTATGGGTATCAGAACTACAGTGAAACGGACAAATTCCCGATGTCCCCCACTATTTATCCACCACTGGTGGACATCGGGAAAAAAAGTTGTAAACCTAAAATGTGTATATTCAAGAACACAAATATAAATAGTGGGGGACAATGGAACTTTTTTGGTTTCGTTATCCACCAATAGGGCCCAACGGGAAGATTTAAGTAGCGTTGTCCCCACCTTAACAAATTGTCATTTGATCCCCTCAAATTTTTGCATTTGCCTTAGCCACCACATTTGGCAGTCCGATTGGTGATCGCATTAGGTTTTATTTGTGCCCAGGTAACCCACGGGGTGAGATATGGTGGTCCTATTCTAAGTTTGGAAACCACACCGACAAATATTCACCAATATATCCTGGTAAAATCCCACAGTTTGTTCTGGGCTACCCCAATGATCATCATTATCATCTGAGTGTTAATCCCGGTTGAATCCGAAGGCTGTGTCCCGGTGGCACTTTCCTGCTAAATCTCCTCCACTTTGGAAGGGCGTCAGCAACCCTGATGGTGAGTCTATTGGAACACATATCCTCAGTGACG
The DNA here is from genome assembly GCA_031163375.1 of Conogethes punctiferalis. Classification (NCBI taxonomy): domain Eukaryota; kingdom Metazoa; phylum Arthropoda; class Insecta; order Lepidoptera; family Crambidae; genus Conogethes; species Conogethes punctiferalis. Next base: position 7,783,424 of record CM062098.1, on the reverse strand, counting down.
ATTTCTTGAACTCAAGCCATCGTTTCGTGGGTCTACCCCATCTACCGTTCCGAGTTACCCAGATCAAGGGATTCATTCATCTCCGTTCGCACTCGCCAAAAGGAAAAATGTTCACCGCCCCTGTTTAAAAAACACACAAGTCCATCAGAGCAAAAGAACTATTCGCGGTGGTTGACCCCTCCGAGGGAGCTGTCAAAATGTGCCCAAATCGCTTACGTGACTGCGCACGCGTCGCGTCGCTTCGCGGAATCGCGTACGCATCACTGTCCTTATCTTGGTCCTTTTAAATTACCGCACTATACTATACATGCAATTTCAACATATTAGAGGTTTCATTATGCAGATGGAATCTTGTTTAAGATTTGCAAGCGGGGCCTAATCTTGATTGTTTTTTTTTTTGCAAAGACGACCAGATCGGTTCAATGGTGGTGATCGTTGTTTCTGAAGCAGGTTTCTTCCCGGCACAGTACGAAAATTGTACAAAAATTATTTATTTACAAAAAAAGTGCCTAAGTTTATTAATTATCTCGTGCCCATAGTACAAGCTTCGGTTTAGTTTGTGACTAGATGGCGCTGTATGGCCCAGTGTGGCATATTAAATTAGTTCGGTTTTGTGGACGACTTCCTGCGACAATCATTAAGAACAGCTACGACTTGGGAGCCTTTAAGAAATGAGCGTACCTACTCCTATTTCAAAGGCCGGCAGCGATCCCAGAACTCGATGTGAGTTGTCCATGGGCGGCGTCGACTGTTTACCATCAGGCATCACATGCTGGTCTGCCGCCTCCTCCATAAAAAAATATCCCCCCAAATGCTAACTGTCATTGGGAAAGGTATATTGTGATGATTTGTACCTACATATCATCACGATGGGACCTAACCTCGTTGAGATATTACGCTATACCTAATCGTACCTACCTTTCGGCTTTTTAGAGGTTTAAGTCACCTTGTATCGTCGCCGAAGCGTCGACAAAACGCTAAAAAACGAAATTGCATTTATCAACTCTACACCCACTTATTTTTTTAGTGAGCAACACGCCTGGCTCATTAGTCCTCGTCACAATCGATTATGTCACCGAGGTGGTAGACATGATAGGACGTCGTGAAAAGCATGATTTAATGGATAAATAAGTGTCAATTATATGTTATTGTTCCCTAGTAGAGAGTAATAATAACTCTCTATCTATATTATAATTCATAAGATATGACTTTATTCAGATATGTATTTTGTTACATGAACTTTGTGTTCTTATAAAGAATCCTCAAAATACTTCTTATGGTCTTTTAGGAGTTTCCTTGCCATTTCTTACTGCATTTAGCAAAAATAAAATACGTAATTAAACAAATTAATTTGAATCCTATCAATTTTAAGATGGAAAGAAATTCGCTATCTTATATGTCGGATTTAAAAAACTGTCAGTTAATAGTTGTATTAAGGTTGAAATACGTATATTGATTAAAAAAATTGTCGTGCTTGTTTTTTGTTATAAAAATAATCATAAAAAATACGCACTCAAAGTACATATATCAATTCACAATCATATCAAATCTCAGAACAGTCCAACGTATCAAGTAACCGAATAAGCCCGCAAAGAAAACAGGGAGGGAGATCACAATAAAGCGGCTCTAACAAAGGAGATAGTGTAAACACGCCAGTAAAGCTACGCAGGCTGCCATTGTGCGCATAGGCGCAGGCAAGTATAGTCACTCATCCACAGAGTTTACTGGGCTAAAAGTTGAATGAACCTAGGAAGCGCTCGCGTCTCGCTGCTCTCAGGTCCCGCACACACGCGCAAAAGATACCGCGCACACTCGCGCCGAAACAAAGATGGTCGACGCACACAGCGCGCGAGCGTGAGAAATGTTGATAACTCACTTGCGTTAGTGAGCGCAATCGTCACTTCCGACTTTTGAATATAGAATCAACACGACGAATTCCTTTTTCGAAAATTGTGTTGGTTTTCGAATTTGACGCGTTGGCTGTGTGGTATTACACTTTTTTTTTTAATTGAAACAAGCATGGAATCGTATCCATAGAGCCGAAATCATTTACGAAATTGATGTTAGTTACATAAATGTAAATATTTAAGTAAACGAAACTTATTATTCTGTGGTTCATGTATGAACCAAGTGTGAACAGTAAGCTTAGGACAAAGAAGTAAAAGCAGGGAAATCTGCAAGCTGTTTTTTTTAACATAATAAACATAAACTCTTTTAGTCATCATCAGCCTATCGCAGTCCACTGCTGGACGTGGGCCTCTCCAAATGTTCACCACTTCGATCGATTTTGAGCTTCTTGCATCCAGTACTAGCCAGTCATCCTGCACAAATCGTCACTCCACCTGGTCTGAGGACGTACTACACTACGTTCGCTGAGAAGCGGTATTCACTCTAGAACTCGGTTACCCCAACGGTTGTCGGTTCTGAGGCTAATTAATATGGCAAACCCAGTGCCACTTCAGCTTGCTAATCCGATGAGCTATGTCGACTTTGGTTCTCTATCGATCACCTCATTCGATCTCGCAGGGAGACGCCCATCATAGCCTTTCCATAGCTAGTTGAGAGACTTTAAACTTACAGAAAATCAAAAAATAACTTGAGTTACACAGTAACTTAAATCTTATCCGAATAAAGTGATGTAATTTCACTTTAACGACTGAAAAATTATGCCTTTACTAGGTATACTATACAATATGAATAGACATTTATTAAATAAACAGACATATTTGTTTATTTAATGACTGTATATTCATATATTTTGTATCTCATGATTTGGGATCTCACCATCCAGCAAAATCTATTGTGCAAAGAATATATATCCATATCCTTTCCTATCCAATCCCACAATAATAATTTCGAGTCTAAACTTACCATAAACTAAAAGCATATACACAAAGTTACGAGACACCAGCAAAAGACAAATCGCAATAACGATACACCTACAACACCCAACGTTTGTTAATCCCAAAACGGCAACCCATCTCAATTACAACGTAATTTCGTAGTTCATTAGAAGTTATTATTAGAAAGAGATAGGGTCGTAATTAATATCGTGTCTGTGTGTGTGCACTCGCACATAGCCGCGCCTACCCGAGAACTTGCTGCCCCCGTACACTTATGTAATCCTGGTACCTTGATTCTCGTTTGCGCATACATTTTAGTACAACTTTTTTTTACAAAGCAGTTTTAAAATACCCAACCGGCTTGACGGGGCCGTTTCTTAAAACCGTCTTTGCATTTCCGCGTTGAGAAAACCAAAAAAAAATGTCGTACGCGCCTAAGAATTTGTTTAAACTTCATTTAAGAATACAAATTCGACGTTCTCCGGAGTGCCGAATACATTTACAATGATTAAGTTGTAAATTTTCGAGTTTTTAACGCGTTTTACGCACTGCGAACGCTCAAGTACTTATTCATTATTCATTGGACGGGCGTATTAATGTAAGAAACAAAATTAATGAATTTTAAATAGTGCTTGATAAACGGTGTTAACATACAACGGTGAGAATGAAGTGTGATAAAATTCATTAGTTTAACGAGACCTGTTGTAATTACGAGTAATAAGCCTCGAGATGCGATCAACAACACCGATTTAAATCAATTAGTAGGTAAATAAGCGAAAGTGTAGTCAAATCTTTATGTTATTTGATTTACGGTAACAACTTTTGGAGCTATAAATCAGAAAAACGGTAGGAATGATCTCTGAAAAGAGATCTGTGCGGAAATATTAACGATCGTTCATTCAAATTTGACAGTTCTCATCAAAAACTTCTCTATAAGCTCTTGACAAGCGAAAACTTTGACAATTCGGTCGAATATTTGAATGAACGATGTAGAATGTTTCTTCCGAGAAGGATCTTTCCGACCGCATTCGTTACTGGTTGATTCATAACAGTTATTACTTTTAAGTCGTTATAATAAACGTCTACCAATTAGGTCGTTAAGTCTGTCCTTTTAAAGGATTGCGCTGAATGTAGATCGTCAATAAACATAATTTCTTCTACTTTAAAAGTCTTTGACTAGCAGTAACACTGGCTAAAATTAAATGTGACTGAAATTCGGACAGGGGAGTGATTGAATTTCGGTCACAGCGGCCAATTTTCAAATAGGTATAGTTCTAGTCCACAGGAGATATTAAATTGCACAAGTGTTAACTTAACCAGGAATCGAACCCAGTACATCCGAATCATTCGCACTTTTAACTTAAAGCTGTAACTTTTGCGCCACCATAGCCGTTGATAAATCATTTGTAAAAATGACCCCCAAAAAGCAACAAAAATTTCGGCATCAGTCGACAGCATTCAACGATGGAGCGCGAAAATCTAGTGCACCTATAATTTCGTAGACAAGTCAAGACTCAAAGTTTCGTAGACGGCCTACGAGCTCGTAGCCACTACTACTACGCGAAAGCTTTGTGTATCACTTTTTGCGAGTCACAAACCCGCCCGCTGTATTATTTGCTACGTTTTTCGTGAAGTTGGTCAAGCGAGGTAGGGCATAGCGAATCTTCGCTCGAATTGAGCTGCCCGTCCGGGGAAGGACCTCCGCCCTATAGAATAAGAGAGGTAGGGCATAGCGACTCTTCGCTCGTATTGAGCTACCCGTCCGGGGAAGGACCTCCACCCTATACAATACCGCAGCCAAATGACCTCCGGGTCGTGTTCCTGCCGGTGAGTAGGGTTGGGCCGGCATGGCGGTGGCTACTGACAGGTAACTGACCAGTTACTTGCCCGTAGTCACAGCGACTTGGGGCTTCTCTTTCTTTCGCTTTCCATCAGGCGTAGGGAAGCCACTATGTCGAGCCAATAAAAAAACAAGTACTCTGCGTAGGCACTCGTATGACAGTTATATTATTATAGCTTATTAACAAATTTTCCATAATTTATGAGGATATCCCCGTCGCGGACTTCAGCTAATACTAGATCTGTATAGGTCTAGTGTCCAACTTTTTGTCTAAGCTCAGGTTTCGAATCCGGATCTTCTTAGTCAATCGCAACATGCAACCGCTAAACGAAGCAGCAAGATTACTACGTAGGTAGTTCATAAAGATACTCTGTGACAAGCGGTTTCTAATCGGGTAAAGCCGCTAGCGGAAACTAGTATATAAATAAGAATAAATTGATGAATAAACCATGAGAAACCGATATATTTCAAGAGTATGTACTAGTGAGTATATTTTGTATCTATATATCTATAGCCGGATGGTTTTGTGGTGTGTGAGTATACATATATATCTAAAGATTTCTGTGTGTGTCTATCAACTGGTACAGTGAGGTGAACGACTGCCAATGCAAATATACGGAACCAGACGTCCAATTAATAGTGCTTGGTTCTGGAGTTAAGTATGTATCTCTGGAAGTTTAAGTGAAATAAGTAATGAAAGTTTTGTATTCAAATCATACAATTTTTGGGAAAACCATAGTTAAATTATGTTAGTTTGGTATTGCTATGTATAAATTAGGAGATAATCATTTCGGGATCATTGTTGCTTCGGTATGAGCAAGTAATAAGTGTTTGATCTAATTACCTATATGGCCGCAACGGCTTGGGCTTCTCTTTATCTTTCCATATGGTGTCAAAGTTTTTTTTATAAGTAAACTAGCGACCCTCCCAGGCTTAGCACGTGTGCAATACCATATACATATGTTATACTCATAAACCTTCCTCTTGAATCCCTCTATCTATTAAACTACGGAACCCTAAAAACGGCATCAAAATCCGTTGCGTAGTTTTAAAGTTATAAGCATACATACGGACAGACAGAAAACAAAAGAGACCCTGTTTTATACTATGTAGTGATGGGTAGCGTTCAACCCCAACTTGCCTGATGTTAAGCGGAGAGCCTACATTGGCCAAAGAGTTCCATAGCTTAGCCGTTCGCACTATAAATGTAGAGGCAAAGGGCTTTGTAATAACTTCTATACCCCACTTACAAGAACAGTCATAAACAGACTGATATTGCCTACGTAAGAAGGAACTAATAAGGAACTAAATGGAAGAGAGAATTTCATACAACAAACAGCTTTAGCGCACTCGTCAATGATAACTTAAAAGGAAAATGTAAAATATTAACTAATATTATAAAGCTGGAGAGTTTGTTTGTTTGTTTGAACGCGCTAATCTCAGGAACTACTGGCCCGAATTGAATAATTCTTTTTGTGTTCAATAGACCATATATCGAGGAAGGCTTAAGGCTATATAACATCACGCTGCAACTATAAGGAGCGAAGAAATAATGGAAAATGTAAAAAAAAAAACGGGGAAAAAATAACTATTTCACGCGGACGAAGTCGCGAGCACAGCTAGTATTACATAAAGTAAGTGGCTAAGTATGTATTATGCATGAAAATCGTGATTTGCAGTGTATGAGTCAGTACGGTCAAGTGGTATAAGTGGTAGAGTAACTTGTAATCTGCATTAGGATAGTAATCGCAATTGAGATACAATCTATACTTTGCTATGCTTTCAGGGCTGATACGTAAAAGTATAAACAAATAGAAAAATAGATATACTGTATTTACTACTTATTGTATTTAAAAATAGATACCTAATAGGATAGCACATGCTTTTTGTGAAAATCTGGTCAAATTATATGTGACTCCGTGTCTCAGCTCTAGGACCTCTAGGTTTTTAATCAACTATTAAAAATACACTCACAAACCCTGGTAACTAATATGTGCATGTGCATCCCTACCAGGGCTGCATCAACACAAACAGGTCGGTCGTTCCTACCGCGGCTGGTCAGGTCAGTTCTACGTCTGCGAGACTGGGCTAAAAGTTCAACGGCCAGGTCCAAGGCTTTAAGCGTACGCGATATTTCTAGGACTTACATTTGACAAGCATATTGCAGCAGGTGTGTTGTACACACCCGGAGTACATGTTAAATTTAGAGAACTGGTTTTTTGTTATACAGAAAATACCTGAAGAGCATTCGTTACCGAACATCGTCGCAATGTGGATTGCAAAGTGTATATTATTGCTTATGCCTGACAAATATCTTCTTTCCCGTGCGGTGATGGAAAGGAAACACAGATTAACGGAGATTTACAAGACACACAAAGCGCTTTGCCTCTACATCCATAGTGCGAACGGCTAAACTATGAAACTCTTTGCCAAAAACCGTATGCGGCATTGGGATGTAAGGGAGTCCACCATCATGTTTTCACTCCTAGTCACCCTCACCTGCCCGTGATGCATCCTGCCGAATAACAGACGAGGGTCTGGCAGCCGACTGGTGGCGGTATAACCATCACGATTGAAGTAACTAATACCGATTGCGGGCGGCCGCGTCACCGGAGCGACTAGCTACGCCCTACGATCGCCAACCCGCCTGTCCAACGTGGCATTTATAGGTAGATCCTACAGGTATTTGCCCCAAGTGGCGAAAACCTGGAGAGGCCCATGTTCAGCAGTGGACTGAGATAGGCTGATGATGATGATGTTCTCGGTTTGCACAATTTAAGAGGTTATAAGGTCTTTCTATTGTCTAAATGTTATTGTAAAAAATGTCTGAGTGGGCACCCACTCAGACATTTTTTACAATACGTGAAACCCGTGAAACCTCATTGGAAATTGACAACTGAGTCATTGAGTAGCTCAATGAATCATTAGACGATTGTCATGGTTATTCAATGCCTTTCTCATAGTGTCATTCCAGCGAACTCACTCCAAACCGACTAACTCTTTCCATCCCCGCTACCTTGGAGTTTCGTCGGTCGCCCCTGACTAGATTTAAACCTGTCGCTCCTGAAGTCCGGTGATAATGACAAGGCATTAGCTGTCATCAAACAAACATTACTAAAATGAAAAGAAACCCCTTCATGAGGGGAAGTTCCCCTTGTGATATTTCGTGAATTTTTTTCGCGCCTCACGTCAATAATATTAACAGCCCCTAGGTAAAAGAAGTAGGTAACTAGGGCTACCAAATGCATTTCATGAAGCGTATCTGTAACTCGTTGGAATACTAGGAGTGCATAGATTAGATGATGATAAATGCGTCATAAGAGGTTTGAAATATTATTTTAATCTACAACATTGTGTTAGAATATAGGAAGAAGTTCAACGTATATAATTGGGATGACATTGATAATACATTAACCCAAGAAGGGTTGTAAGTCTAAAGGGTCTAAGTGCCAATTTTAATATTTAGAGATATAACAAAAAAACCTTATAAAACAAACTATTTAATGAAATAATTTTTTTTTTTTAGGTAAATCAATTAAACACGTATCTTATAACTATAAGAAGTCATAAAAACCTTTAAAAATAAAGAATCCAAAGAAATAATACAATATAAACATTCATTTAATTAGAATGTCCTAAGTTACTTATGAAGCAACATTGAAAATGGACTATGTGCCTTCATAAAAGATATGAAAAAAGCTCCTACGCTTCGGTTTGATGTTTCAGTTGTTCGTAGAATGCTTTGTTTTCGGTCGGTATTTATGGTAGCATATCCTTCAAATCTTTCAATTTTCATTTTGAAATATCATTTCGAGCTTCTGACGCCGTAAATGTGTAGTTTATACTCGTAATCTAATTTTGAGACTTGCCTTTCTTAAAAATGTTAACGATATCCTAAGGTAAGTATTGTGATATAGAGGTATAGTCATTGTGAAATTCCATTAAATCTACACGAGGTAACTTATGAAATCTTTTTTATTAATTTATTTATTTCTTCAATTCCTTTTGAATTGAATTGAATTTTAATTCGGATCCAAGAAACAGTAGATCTACTGTTTCGTACGAGTATCTAGGTATACGTACTCGTATTCTTGACTACGTAGTGTTCAAAAAATCCGCTGAAGCCTTATTAAAGTCTTTAAAATCATTATGTCAAATTTCTTGATGTTTCTTTTGTTTGACTTTAAAATTCCGTTTACCACGTTTTCTCCGAATATTTTAATATCTTGATGACGAAGTATCCATCTTTTTTCGTGTAATAAAAACAACTAACTGCAATACAGTCCCATATAGGTCCCTGAACAATAATACTTACCATAACACCCGCAACTTCACCCGCTCGCACACGGGCACAGATCGTTTTGAGCGAAATGACCATTGGTACTTAGACCTCGACGCATCTTTGTTTGTGTGTGGGTAAAAAAATATGAGGTCTTGGCACTAAGATCTAATATTTGTAAAAATATTGAATTTTGACTTTATGGCACTTAGACCCTTTAGACTTACAACCCTTCTTGGTGGACCTCTTTATCACCAAAGGTAAAATGGGTTTTCTGGTATTCATTAAATATGGGTTTAAAGGAATAATCTTAAAAATGCGTCACGTATTTCCTAAGCTCTCTATTATCAGAACTTAGGAAACTATTAAATGTTTAAAAAAAAATTATTAATATTATTTTTTATGTGCAACCGAAAGTACCAATACCAGGGTAGCAAAACCTTCCGAATGTTAAGCAGGCCGACTAATGCCGACGGTACCAGGGACGCATCGATGCAAACGCATCAGCTTCCTGAAGGACTGCGATACTGGGCTAAAAGTTCAACGGCCACCGCCTACTAGGGACCCATGAAGAGATGAAGGATATTATGATGACCAGTAAGCGCATATAAGTATGGGTAAATATTTGTGAAAACATCAATTTGAGCTTATTGGTAATGGTACATTTGCCTCTACAAAGAATTAATAGGAAAACTTTTAAACTTTCGCCTTGCATTTTACACCCGAATCAAAACTTCGGCATTGTATTAATTAGGACGATGCAACTGAAATGTAGATATCTGTCTTACTGACAGACTGCTGTCTTACTATTAGATTAAAGCCTTTTCCACAACTCTACGTTATCCCTGATTAGTTAGAAAAAGCGCATAGGTTTATCTTTTAAAACGCTCAGAGCTTAACTACCTAGGTATTTTTATATTTATATCTAAGAAAGCATTTGACCACAGTCACACCTGACATTAAGTGATGGTGCAGCCAAGATAGAATATGCTTATTTAGCCTATTCACTCAAGCCTTAAATATTTCCCAGTTGTAACGTTCAGGAAAGGCGTTAGATGGCAAAGAATTCCGCATGTTAGCTGTTCGCGGCAAAAAGGAATTATCAAAAGTAGTTCAAAAGGTTGTTATTTGGAAAACATCGCATAAAGCAGTAAAACCGCCCAAATTGTGCTTTAAATTATCTAGTTTTAAGACAACTGTGTGGTGTGCAATATAAAATATCTATTTACACTTTTAATCCTTTAAACATATAAGTAAACGTAGTACGGTAGCCCGACAATCGTTTCACGTTTAAAAACATAACACGTCTAAACTTTCGAGTCTCTTTAACACTTAAGTGGCAAAAACCAACAATTATGCGGATACCCACCGCAGCATCCGCAAAACCATATGTGTAAACTCGTCATAAACGTACTGAGACGACCATCTTACCCGTTCTAGCCTTCTCTCCTAAACCCAACCCATTTGAACTTAGATTGCCTTCCTTCAGCCAAGAAACTCAAGTTTGCCCGGCGTTTGCAATCGCAAGCATAACCTTTCGCATTACTATTTCACTCAACAACCTTATCTTCAAAGCTATAAAAGTCACTTTCCTTTGAGTTTTAGTTAAGAAAGCGTCTTAACGTGTTTATCGTTATAAAGGAAAGCAACTAGAAGAGACCAACACTAGCCATCAAGATACTAGGAACTTATACAATCGAAGAGGCTCAGTTTCTGATGTAAGTGATTCCACGCACGAGGGCATTCTGTGGTAATATGTTTTGTTAAATAAAACCCGTGTTAAGTGATTCAAGTTTGCTCGTAATTTTGAGGTTTTAGTTAACGTTACGCCATGTGACCTCCCGGGGTGTAACGTTTGATAATAAGAATAAGTTTATGTTAAGAACACAATTTGTATTTTGGTAGTAAATTCGGCCAGAAAAGTTGTTTTTCGTGTAAATGGCTCTTTTGTTTGAGTTTTTATTTCATTCATAATTAAATTATGAATACGGCATTTAGAATCCTGGCAATCGCAATATATTTGATGACAAAGAGTCTGGTCTTCGGATGAACGCTGTGTGTGTTAAAATTGCAGGCGAGATGAGGTCTAATATCAAGCACTGAGTTTGATAAGATGACTTCTTTTGAAAGACAGAAGCAACTGTAAATAGAGATGGTAGTAGGACCTCTCGAATTGCTGTATCTACAATTTTGCGAACTTTATAAGTTGTAGTACAGTTACGAATAACAAACAAATCTCATGAACTTAATGTTTACTTAGTCTTAATTTATTAGTTTATGCCATCATAAAGGCAAAGATAAAGAAGATGCACGAGTACATGTATGCATTAAGGTTATAAAGTTGATAGTACTGTGTCTATCTCAGATTCTTCCGTCACCCTGAAACTTCTGACTTCATCCACCCACAACACTCCAAAAAACAAGACAAATAGTTAAAAGCCTATAAATTCAACAAGTGGAGCCCAATACAAATGCAATGCACCATAATAAAAACCGGTACACCCACTCTTTAAACATAGACAATGCAGTATTTACAACTCCAAATTGTCGAGACCCCTCAGTTGCGATCGGGGACCTTAAAATTGGTGTTTTTAGTAGGAAATGTAAAAGATGGGGGGGTCAGGTGACAGTGGCCATTAATTTTGAGCTCAACACATGACTCCACGTGGGCGCTCGGTTCACACGATTTTTTCTAGTGAATATAAATTCAGTACTCGTAAAGTTAACGCGACGGGATTTCGTAACGCTCATCTCTCTCATTACATACACCGATCGTGTTTTCTTACCAAATTTTTCGTGGTAAAATTTAGCTTCGAATGTCAGCTCATTAAGTTAATTAATTCTGATTAAACAGAGATTGTGACTTGATGAAATTTAGCCAATGTTTAACAAAGTTTTTTGCATATGAAAGTTTCACTATAGTGCACACACACGAAGAATTACTCAGTTCCTAACACTTTCCTTATTATCCACATTAAAATCTGTTCAACGACCGATGGAAAACGTAAACTTATCGACAAATCGAGCGATACGTCACGCATACCCCGCAAGTCACGTTATCATCTATCGATATAGCGAACGTGAACCGTCAAAAGTACCAGGCGAGCATAAGCCGAACAAAAGTAAACTATTTCGACAACGAAACGCTCAATAAAAACTTCTAAACTTGAACATAACGCGGGAACGGGACGCAGCTATCTGTTCCATTGGCCCTCTCGCTTAGTTTACGTCAGTTGACAAGCAGTGGGTGAACGAACTTCGAGAGTTTACTGGGCTAAAAGTTGAATGTACCTCCGTTCGCGGACATTACGAACAAGATAGCAACTTTACCACACACCGCTCAAGTCAGTAATGACGCAAACACCTTTTCGGTGTACTTCTAATGTGAATCTAATGTGTGTGAAACTAAAGTCTATTATCGTTTGTTTTTGTTATATCGTTAAGGCTTATTGGAAGAGAAGGCCAAGTTTCTCACGACTACTACTACATAAGCGCGTCGGTAGTGAGACGGGTATGCGGATAGGCGTTTTGCGTGTTTGCGTTCGCTCGAGGTTGGTGTAGTCTTGAAAATAATTTCGCGGTCACACCGAAGCAGGCGGGTTCACAAGCTAGCACCACCTGTCTGTTGCTTGCCTGGTTATTTATATCTATCCGCGGACTATGTAACCTGCACATACATATAACTATAGGCGTAAAAAATATGCGATAATAACCATCAAGCGTAATTGACATCTAGAGAGCGATAGTTAGCTTTCATTTAATGAAAAAACGCTTCATTTTATGAGGTAAGTGATGCTAATACTATCTAGGATGTTATATGCGCTTATAAATTGTCTAGACTTCTAATTTGTGCACGCTAGTACTATTTTGTTCGCTTGCTAGAAAATGTGTTTTTTCTTATAGTGGCACAGTATAGTGGCTTCCCCTCGTCTGATGAGTAGCAATAGAGAAGCCCAAGTCTCTGCTGCAATCGACAGGTAACCAAATCAAACATTTACCGGTTGCCACAGCAGTCTGGCCTCTATAATAGCTCTGGCTCTACATCGACTTATCTCGATATGCGAGCGCTTTCATTTCACGTTTCGAAGGGTACGAAGGTTGCGGTGGTCCTGGTACCTAATCGTCTGCCAGGCGGGTAAACCCTACCACCGGCTGAAAAGCTGAGATACACAGAAGTATGCACCCGCGCAATTCCCTGCCTGCATTGGCCAGCCGCAGATAACAACCGACCGGCATTTAAGAGAGGTAGGGCATTGCGAATTTTCGCTTGAATTGAGCCGCCCGTCCGTGGAAGGACCTCCACCCTATAGAATACCGCAGTCAAATGACCTCTGGGTCGTGTTTCTACCGGTGAGTAGGGTTTCCGGACCTCGTGGGGGGCTAGGATTGGGCCGGCATGGCGGTGGCAACTGACAGGTAACTGACCAGTTACTCACAGCGATTTGGGCTTCTATTTCGCCTTCCATCAGGCGTAGGGAGGCCATTATGTCGAGCCACTATAAAAAAAACTTCTGTCCGTATAGTACAGACCAGGACTAGAAAATTAGTAACACTAATTTTCTTAAGAAGATTCTGTAGTGGCTACCGCTTCTCGGCAAACGTAGTGTAGGACGCCCTCAGGCCAGGGCGTGTAATTTGCGCAAGATGGCTGGCAAATGCCGGATACGATTAGCCCACGATCTATAGAAGAGACGAACTATTAGAGAGGCCTACGCCCAGCAGTGGACTGGGAAAATTTGATGAGTATGATAATGATGGTACGTATAACATGCAATCCTATAAAACCATTAAGTTTGTTTGATAACCGCGCAGAACAGAAAACTAGTCTCTATTAATTCGCACTAATGCAAATAACTTGCAGAACTTATGGGTTACGTGTAATAATTAATTCTACTTTATAAGTTCCACAAAGCTCAGAAATTATTAAGGATAGTTTTAGTTTAAAAGTCAAAATCATCTTTATTCGTATTTGTTTCTTTAAAAATACTACGGGATGTAAGGGAGCGGCCTATCATCTTTTCGCTCCAAGCCAACCTCACCTGCCCGTGGTGCATCCTGCCGAATAACAAACGAGGCGCTGGCAACCGACTGGTGGCGCATGGCGGTACAACCATCACGATTGAAGGCGTAGCATAATATCACAGGCCGATGACGGGCACCAGCGTCACCGAAGCGAGAAGTTATGCACTGCGATCGCCAACCCGCCTGCCCAGCGTGGCTATTATTGGTATATCCTCCAGATGTTTGCCCTCAGTGGCTGGAGAGGGCTTATCCAGCAGTTGACTGCCATTAGGCTGATTAGGATAATGATGAAAAATACTTCATCATCATCATCATCATCATCAAAGCCTGTAAACGTCCACTGCTGAACTCATGTCCTATACCTCCCATAGGCCACGCCCTGAAAGAACTTTGGCTGTGATTTATATTCTTTTCCGTCAAAATACGTAGATAATACCACCCCACCCTCTCTGCTTGACTATCCTCTACCCTAAAGTTGCCTGGAAGAGATCACTTATAGCGATAAGGCCGCCTATATTGTGCAACAAAATGTCTACTGTTATACTGTACCTAGTTCTATGTAAATTGTTTGGTGTGCAATAAAGAATATATCTATCTATAATATTAACATCTATCACTCAACAAGCGAAACGTCCTAACATTAATAAATAGATGTTCTTTCATCATCATCATCATGATATAGGCCTCCCCCAATAACAAGTGTCATTTGGGGGATTTGCCACGCTTGGTAGGCGGGTTGGTGACCGCAGTTGGTTTAATTTGTAACCAGCTAAATGCTTCTCCCCGTTTTCTGATATCAGTTCCTCGGTCTCAACGGCTATAAGTACATAATCACTGTTTGTCTAAGTATAAGTACTAAGACTAAAAAAAATGAGACGAGATTACCGTTCTACCTAGATATATTTTTGTGTTCCACCACGCCATCGCCCCGTATAGTCTGTGCGGTAGTATGGGTCACCACAAGGGTCCTTGAAGTGACCTGTAAATCAAGGGACTAGCTCTACTGTTATATGATAGGCTACAGCCTGATATTGCTAAGCTGACCGGCCCTGTTGAGTCATTCAGCTCAGCTCATTCATTGGTAATGATTCTGACTTTTAAGTAGCGGATCGGGTGCCGAATCCTAAACCAAATGAACTTTAATAAATTGTACCACAGGATGTAATATGCAATATCTTTTTTTGTAAATCTAAAAATATCTTTCTTTGAGAGAGGTAGGGCATAACGAATCTTCGCTCGAATTGAGCCGCCCGTCCGGCGAAGGACCTCCACCCTACAGAATACAGCAGCCAAATGACCTCTGGGTCGTGTTTCTGCCGGTGAGTAGGGTTTCCGGGGCTTGTGGGGGGTTAGGGTTGAGCCGGCATGGCAGTGGCAACTGATAGGTAACTGACCAGTTACTTGCCAGTTGTCATAGCGACTTGGGCTTCTCTTTCGCCTTCCATCAGGCGTAGAGAAGCCATTATGTCGAGCTGCCATAAAAAAATGACTATTAGAAGTGGGTACCAGATGTCCTACAAACTTTTGCATCAACCTTTGTTGTAAAAATGTACAGACACACTTTTCTTATTGCACGTGTTGATATTGATAACGTGCATGAATACTTCACATGACAACAAGGCTTGTTGAACAAGCGGTGCATTGACCCGGCAGCCAATCAAGCGATCAAACAGGCTAATTCACAGGCAATTAGTGGCAAATCTTTAATCGAAACGTTACGACGTTTCCGCGGGACGGACTATAAAACGAGACTGCTAACTTTGTGTACGGGTAACTTGGATGAACTTGGATCTAGTCAGTGACGAGTACTTACTTAGAACTTTAGCTATAATAAATAATTAACCCAAGACATGCCACGCAGGGCCACACATCGCCATCTAACCCCAAACTAAGCCGAAGCTTGTACTAATGGTTACTAGACAACTGATATACTTCGATTCTTAGGTTTTTGAATATTAATAAATACATGTTATATAAGTATAGTAAACACCCAGACCAATACAAACAGACATGTTCATACAAATGTTTGTACTGTGCGGGAATCAAATCCACGACCCTTGGCTCAAAAGCCAGAGGTTACTACCAAATAAACCATCAAGCCAGTCAAACAAATAATGAGGAATCATTATCAGCCTATTTCAGTTCTTACACATAGGCCTCTTCAGTTGTTCGCCACTTAGGGCAAACATCTGGAGGACACACGCATAATCGCCACACTGGGCAGTCGGGTTGGCGATCGCAGGGCGTAGCTGCTCGCTCCAATGACGCTTCTGCCGTCATCGATCTGCGGTATTTAGCTACGCCTTCAACTGTGATGGTTATACCGCCGCCAGTTGGTTGCTAAAGCCTCGTTTGTTATTCGACAGGACGCACCACGGGCAGTTGAGGGTGGCTTGGAACGTAAAGAAGATTTCATCGAAGTTGTCCCTACATTCCATGGTTAGTCTATACTTATAATAAATCTGTAGAGAGGTCAATTCTGTACATGAAATATATTTTCAAAATAACTATCAGGGGGTGATTAGTGATCGATACTGATGCCAAAAATGCAATCAGTAAAATTTTTGTCTGTCTGTCTGTCTGTCTGTCTGTCTGTCTGTCTGTCTGTCTGTATGTTCCTTATAGAAACAAAAACTACTCGACGGATTTTAACGAAACTTGGTACAATTATTCTTCATACTTCTGGGCAGGTTATAGTATACTTTTCATTACGCTACGATCAATAGGAGCAGAGTAGTGAAGGGAAATGTTGGGAAAACGGGAGAAGTTACTCCATTTTTTAAGCTTCCGTCGCGTGTGCAGCCTTAATGGTTAAAGTTACATAGAAATTATGTATGACAGAAATATTTTACATAAAATTGACTAAAAAATATCCCGCAACAGCATATGTCTATCTTTTATGGTTGACTCACAATAACACGTGTAACTCCTGATAGCTTAGCAGTTCGGAGCATTCTGATTATATTTGTTTACTCTTACGTTTATAATACTCTCATTCATCCCTAATTTAAAAAAGTTATCATTATTACCTATTCAATAAAAAAAGAATCATAGAAATCGGTATAGAAACACCAAACTTATACATGAAATAAGCCATCGCGCCGTCCCACGTGAATACTGAATCATGCTATAAGGATTATTTTTGTGTAACGGTTGCCGAGCTCGACACGGGTCGCGGCGGCGGTAGGGTATAAAAAGGCGGGAGGTCCGAGAGCTTGGCTGTTGATGCGTTCAGAGCGATCGACCTTATTGACAGACAATAATTGATATTGAGAAACCGTGCTTATCAGCGCGACTTTTAGTGTTTAAATAGTTTATTTGAATTTCTTTTGTTGTTATATTGTAAAATATTCGTTCAAATTAAAAATTATTAAGCGTAGGTACTTTTATTAATAAAGTAGTTATAAGTATTTATTTTTAAGTGAAGTAGGTATAGGTAGATAGTTTTGCACAGGCGTTTCAGCTTTGGCGTCGCTCGCGTGGATATCGGGTTTCAAAAATAACGGACTTCCATATAATACCCATATATACCTTGTGCCTAAGTTTTAAGTTAGACCTCTAGCAATACATTGGTGAAAACCGCATTCAATTCTATGCAGTAGTTTTCGCGTAATGCGCGTTCAAACATACAGGTTTAAATTTCTCGCGTTTTCCCAACACTTCCCGTCACTGCTCCGCTCCTATTGATTGTAGCGTGATGAAAAGTATCCTATAACCTGCCCAGGAGTATGAAGAATAATTGTACCAAGTTTCGTCAAAATCTGTTCAGTAGTTTTTTTTTCTATAACGAACATACAGACAGACAGACAGACAGACAGACAAAAATTTTACTGATTGCATTTTTGGTATCAGTATCGATCACTTATCACCCCCTGATAGTTATTTTGAAAAAATATTTTATGTACAGAATTGACCTCTCTACAGATTTATTATAGGTATAGATAAAAGTATCAGGGGGTGATTAGTGATCGATACTGATGCCAAAAATGCAATCAGTAAAATTTTTATCTGACTGTCTGTCTGTCCGTCTGTCTTTCTGTCTGTCTGTATGTTCGTTATAGAAACAAAAATTACCTACTCAACGGGTTTTAACGAAACTTGGTACAATTATTCATCATACTCCTGTGCAGGTTATATGATACGTTTCATCACGCTACAATCAATAGGAGCAGAGCAGTGAAGGGAAGTGTTGGGAAAACGGGAGAATTTTTTATCTGAATGTTTGATTGAGCATCACGCAAAAAGTACTGCATGGAATTGAATGTGGTTTTCACCAATGTATTGCTAGAGGTCTAACTTAAGATTTGGGCATCATTTTATGGAAGTCCGTTAGTTTTGAAACCCGATATCCACGCGTGCGACGCCGCTGGCACAGCTAGTCATCAATAAAAGCTAAACCTAAGCCAAAACTTTCTATGAAAATGAAAGCCCACACTTTCAGTTAAGGAAATCTTTTATTTAGAAAAGCTTTCGACTTAATTGAGCGTCTGGATGAATTAATTCATCTGCCATCTGGTTCTACCCGAATAGTGATATAAAGATGTCTATGACCCCAGTGGTTAACGAATTTTGTCGTAACCACAATCAACATACGAAATTTACTACGGAATTGAAATAAGCGCCATGTTTGTTTACGAATTTAAGATACGTTTTATAGGTATTTTAATACACGCCTTAAATACGTTTGTTTATAGGAATATAGCATTTTTATAGTAGCACAGTGTAGTGGCCGTCTCCTGGTGAAAATCGAAAGAGGTCCATAAATGTCGCGGCGACAAAAGACGCCGTGACGCTCAGAGGCGTAACTCTACCATACGAGGCCCGTGGCAAATTCATCGGATTTTCACTAAACGTGTAATAATAAATGTTGGCAGTTTGGATTCTCCTCTGACCGGGGGGCCCTTGCGGCTGGGGGCTCGTGGCATTTTGCCGACATGCCA
This sequence comes from Conogethes punctiferalis, assembly GCA_031163375.1. Lineage (NCBI taxonomy): Eukaryota > Metazoa > Arthropoda > Insecta > Lepidoptera > Crambidae > Conogethes > Conogethes punctiferalis. The sequence goes on along the minus strand of CM062098.1, from coordinate 7,764,500 downwards.
CCCTGTAGTTACGCCACTGGTGACGCTGGTCAGCCGCACATGTCCCGAAGGAGACGCAACTGTGCGCAGCGACATCACCATTACAAAAATACTAAGAGAGTATATTAAGTAGAAGGGACCTGGGACATCTAGCCCTCAGGCTAGGTGGAGTGACGATCTGCGCAAGATTGCCAGCCAGTGCTGGATGCGAGAGGCCCAAGAACTATCAAAGTGGCGAGCTATTGGAGAGGCCTACGTCCAGCAGTGGACTGCGATAGGCTGATGATGATGATGATAGACGTCTAGATGCAAACCTATGCTACTAAAGAAGTCTAGCTACATTGAGGAACGTCGTCAGCAATCGTCAAACAAATTCCTAGCAAATAATTCCTGGCACTGCATTTCGATAAATGAGCAAAGACGTACGCCTCGAATCACCCATAAATATCAGTTTCTAGGCGGAAGGTCATGCGCAGGGCATCGTCATCACAACCTCATCATCATCAGCCTGCGAACGTCCACTGCTGGACATAGTCCTACCCCACCCCAATGACAACTGTCATTTGTGGAGGATTTGCGTTTATCATCAGACTAGCTGTGCTCGCGACTTCGTCCGCGTGGAATAGTTATTTTTTCCCCGGTTTTTTTTACATTATCCTTTATTTCTTCGCTCCTAATAGTTGCAGCGTGATGTTATATAGCCTATAGCCTTCCTCGATAAATGGTCTATTCAACACAAAAAGAATTTTTCAATTCGGACCAGTAGTTCCTGAGATTAGCGCGTTCAAACAAACAAACAACAAACAAACAATTATAATTATAAATTATAATTATATATTATATATATATATATATATATTATTAGTTAAGATAAGATTAAGATTAAGATGTGTCGACCGCAGTAGGTTCTATTTGTATCCAAGTAAACCCTTCCATTAGTCGCCTTCACAACCTCATACGACCCAAACAGGAATGATGACTATGGCAAATTATGGCAACATAAAGGCACCGGACGCAGCCCACTACCACAATAGCAAGAATAGTGCGCCACAGAAACATTTCCGCCTCGTTCAACCATAGCTAAATTATTAGCTAGTTCTATAAAATTTTTATTACACACAATAAAACCAATTTATTTATCAATGAACCCTGCTTCAAACGAAGCATGGTCAACGACCGATTCAGATGCAAACTCGCCGAATTTGTAAGTTCACAGACGAGAAAGTGGACGCTCATAATTTCATTAAAAGCAGCCGGAATTATCATTATAAAATGACATTAAAATAATTAAAGGACGTTCTTTATTGGGGCTTTGTCGGTGTTCGGTGTAAGTGCATTTCCGACGAATAAATGGGCGTTGTTGGAAAGACATAACTTATTTTCCGACATAAATTTATGCAAAGTAATACAATTAAGTATTGCGCCAAAAAATATGTATTCAAGTTAGTTACCTATGTTTATTTCATAGATAACAAAAATTTAAGTAACATAACCTTTTCTAATTGGAACAGCTTTTATACTCATAAATTAATCTTGAACTTTATTCTCGTTTTAAATGACTTAATATGGTATCATCTCTCAAATAGGCCTCTCCAGTTCTTCGCCACTTTGCTCAAAGGTCTGGAAGCTTTGCCCATAATCGACCGCTGGGCAGGCGGGTTGGCAATCGCAAGGCGTAGCTTTTTGATCCGGTGACGCTGCTGCCCGTCACCGGCCTGTGGTATTTAGCTATGCCTTCAATCGTGATGGTAATACCACCACCAGTAGGTTGCCAGAGCCCCGTTTTTTATTCGGCAGGATGTTCCACTGACAAATGAGGTGAATTGGAGCGAAAAGATGATAAGGGTCTCACCCTTATCATCGTGCGTGTTCCTTTCCCATTAGTGAACACCTGTAATAAAATATAAAACAGGATATAAGTATACCTTCCGGGTTTTCCTCCGAACCACCACTAGCGCCATCTCTGCAACATAGAGCATATTATTCGCTTACATACAATTAAAGAGACACTGTCTTAGCACTAATAATATGATCTATCATAAAATTATTAATTAAGCATTGTTTGTTATGCCAGTTATGTGAATAGTCAGAATAATCGTACAGGCTAGTATGGCGGTGGCAACTGACAAGTTACTATTGGTTGCTTATCCGTTGCCGCAGCGACTTGGGGTTCTTACGCTTTCCATAAGGCGACGGGAGGCCACTAAAAGCTGTTCTAGTATAAACAAGTAGAAATGGAGTCCTTAGTCTGGTCTGTAAGTATATCTATGCAATAAACGTTTTTCTATTTCTATTTCTACTTAATTAAAAAATAAATGGATCTTTAAAATGTGTGTAAGCCTATAACTTCTGAACAACCCAATTTTATGATTCTTGTTGTTCTTGGTGTTATGTATTCGTTGTTGTTAGGACAAGGGGCCCTACGTTAGTTTAGGTTAGTCAAGTAAGCCCTGTTTTTTTTTTACTTTTGTATTTTTTTTATATTACACGAACCTGGGGCCCTACTACAGAAAACGAAAACGATCGGTCGTTGAACGGATCGCTTATTTTTGCCCTATAAATCCCTCTCATTTGTCCCTCCCGTGTTCGAACATACTAACTAAAATTTGTCAACGTCGATTTTCAACAATTTAATTGATATATTAAAACACGGGAGGAACAAATGAGAGGTATTTTACGGGGCGAAAATACGCGATCCGTTCAACGAACGATCGTTTTCATTTTCTGTAGTAGAGCCCCAGGTTCGTGTAATATAAAAAAAAATACAAAAGTAATAAAAAAACAGGGCTTACTTGAGCACGCCGGATAGCTAGTAAAAACGCATTTCGTACTTCGATACGGTAAGATAATGGGTACGGGAGTAACATATCATCTTTTCGCTCCAAGTCACCCTCACCTGCCCGTGGTACATCCTGCTGAATAACGGACGAGGCTCTGGAAACCGACTGGTGATGGTATAACCATCACGATTGTAGGCGTCGCTAAGTTGATACGACCTTCAAATCCTCAAGGAAAAGAGCATACCTCTTTCTTAAAGGCCGGCAGCGCAGCTGTAACTCCTGATGTTGCAGATGTACATGGGCGGCGGTTATCACTTACCATCAGGTGAGCCGTGTGCTCGTCTGCCCCCTATTTCATAAAAAAAAAAGTATGACTGACAACAGCGTCACCGGAACGAGGAGCCAGGCCCTGCGGTCGCCAACTCGCCTGCTGAAGCGTTTGTTCAAGGTGGTGAACAATTAGAGGACGATGGAATCGAGGAACGATTAGGACTGTGATAGGCTAATAATGATGATGAAGATAATGGAGAACTCACATTAAGCTGACAACTCAATAAACTCACATAAAATTTTCACGGCCCATCTTCATGTAAGCCAACAAATTATTTAATAATCGGACAAATTAAGCCAGCATTTCATATTCCGTTGACACGCCGACGAAAACGGCAACGCAATACCGGTAAAAGTGGCCGGTGCAAATGTCATTGACCCGCCGGGTGACTGTGACCTTAAGATCAGTATGTGTAGCAAACCGGGGAGAAAGTCTGTGCATCCATCACGGCACAGGTGAAAGTGGCGCACCCTTCGGCGGCGAGGCCGTGACGACATTGGCATATGACCCGTTTTTGGCCTGATACTTGCTACTTACTTCTTGCCTCGCGCATCGGTTTTGTGGAACCAACTCTCTGCGACAGTCTTTCCGAACAGCTACGACTTGGGAGCCTTCAAGAAACGAGCGTACTCCTATTTGAAAAGCCGGCAGCGACCCCAGAACTCGATTTGAGTTGGTGTCCATGGGCGGTGTCGACTGCTTACCATCAGGCATTACATTTGCTCGTCTGCCGCGTATTGTATAAAAAAAAATACTGCTGCTGGTTCTTTTGCAGACACAGTGGCGCAAAACACGCGTAGGTATAGGTGTCTGTTCACTGAAAAGCTAGTGTGGCGGAAAACAGACCGTCTAGAAAAATGAGCCAAAAGATATTCCTTATTACATGAAAAAGGTTTTTTTTTTGCTTGGCTTCCCTACGCCTGATGGTTTTTAAAGAGAAGCCCAAGTCGCTGTACAACGGTTGCCCAACTGGTCTGTTACCTGTCAGTTGCCACCACCATGACGGCCGAACCCTAACCCGCCACGAACTCCGGAAATCCTACTCACCGGCAGAAACACGACCCAGAGTTCATTTGGCTGCGATATTCTATACTTAAGGTGCAGGTCATTTCCCGGACGGTCGGCTCAATTCGAGCGAAGATCCACTATGACCTACCTCTCTTAAATGCTGTTGATGAACCTGTCCTTATATGCTGTATGGGGATTTGCGATCCTTAGTACCGAGGCATCCCTGCTCTTGACAGAGCACTTCTGGGGGACTGCAGTCGGGTTTAGTGAGTATTTGTAGTAATCGATCTGTTATTGTATTAGCTCTTCTAATCTAATGTAGCTGTGTGGCATTCTCTACCAGTCAACCATGGGGCGAGCCAGAAAACTATAGTGAGGTGCAGTAATACGAGTAGGCATTCTAACAACTGCTATAACTACTTACTTTTATATAATTCACATTGAGTTGTACTTCTTATTTGCTGTTAATGTGTGGTCCACTTATAACAATGTAGATTAACTCGACAGTTTGCACGACTTTGCCCCTCTTCAGAATAGCACACTTCCTCTACCTGAAGGTTGTCTGGAAGAGATCGCTTACTAGCGATAAGACCGCCTAAATTGTACCACATGTTGTCTGTAATACCTTGTCTATAAATGTTTGTATTTTGTGCAATAAAGAATATCTATCTATCTATTAACTCGGTACCTGGTTAAAGAAGAGATTGTCATTTCATGTGACTTAAAGTAAAGTAGACTAACTAAGGAATCAAAAGGAAGGAAAGATTACCAGGGTTCATATGGAATTTAGGACCAACGGCTCAAAGGAAATAGTCTTTACATAATCCCAACAAAAACGCGTCAGTTATTTTTAAGGTACCTACAAATCAAACTGACCTTACTTAATCCCTTCATCAAACCATTACGACTTAGTCATAGCAGTAACTATCCCAAAGCTCATAACTTTCTACTCTTCTCTCAGTTTCGTGTACCTCACGACCCAATTCTGCCGCCCCATTTACCGTCCACTGCTCCGCTGACGTCACGACTTTCTTCCACGTACGAAAGTGATAGATAAAACCAAAAGTGGTACCACCCCGAAGGCCATCGGCTCGACCTACCACAATACAAGAAATTTAGGTCAGGCCAGAGAAAGCAGTGAAAGTCTCACCCTGACCGTGATCTATTCTAGTCACTTTTCCTATTAACTTCGGAGACCAGGGTCAAACCAATTTGTACTTAAACGGAGAAAGGTTTAAGAGTTAAATTCGAGATGTGTTGGAGTTCCGATGGCTCATTCTTTTTGTTGACACACTTTCGGAGACCTAGATCTAATGTCTTTTTGGTATGATGATGATTATTCCGAGAACGCGTATCATCTGTGCGAATGGAATGGTTTTTTCAAACAAAATAATGACTATTGGAAAGCTGGTTCCCAAACTTATACTTGTATTGAATGCGTATGAACAATGTAGAGACAAAATCCAAAATGGATGCCCTTTTTATTTCAGTGCGTTTCATTATACATTTTTAACAAGTTTACCTTAGTTCTTGGGAAGCAGAATCGTTGTTTTTAATTTCAAAACCACTACGTATATGCTTTGACATGGGCGAGAATCCCTTCGCCCATGTCTCCTCAAGTCGATACGGCAACAGACAAGCCACCAAATCAATCACTTGTCGGTTACCGCAGAAACGTTGCTGCCTTGTAAGGTCCAAAGAGGCCCTCGACCGAAGTCACTTCTCAGATTTCAGTCAGACAGACAGACAGACAGACGGACAGACAGACAGACAAAAATTTAATTTTAATTTTTTTTTACTGATTGCATTTTTGGCATCAGTATCGATCACTAATCACCCCCTGATAGTTATTTGGAAAAATTATTTCATGTACAGAATTGACCTCTCTACAGATTTATTAAAAGTAAGTATAGATAGGTATAGATAGAAGATAGATAGATAGAAGAAGAAGTTAGAAGATATATATAGTAGCACGTAGTGTGCTACAAACATAATATAGATAATACGAATGATACTTCTTACTTTTTCTGAAAAGCCCAACAGTTGACTGGGAAGGGATTCCTACCCGGCATTAAGTCCGCCTTTTGTACAATAAAGATTAAATAAATGATAACACATTTTAATAATGCGGCAAAGGTTTGCCTTACCTTTTTGGATGCGTACGAATATAACGTACCTACCTACGCTAAAATCAAATAGATATCTTCAAAGACACCATGACTCACGATAGAAGGATTTTCCTCCTGTTAATCCGTAAACTCACTGAATTAGCAGGTAAATAGTTCGAGTTATAGTCGTTTTGTCTGGTCGCCTCTCGGAAGTGAAAGTGAGTTGGTAGAAAGCCGGTGAAAACCGGCGCAATCTTTCGCGTAGCTAGATTGCAACGCCTATGCAGTTTAGTGCACACTATTTGAGTCCTTAAGGGGCCGCCGCACTGGTTTTACAGACCGAGAATGATTTGGCATGTGGCCGAAATCGGAACAAGAGGACTTTAACAATCGAACGAAAAAAAAACGACTAAGTAGGTAATAACAGGAGGGAAATCCTTCTATCGTGAGTGATGGTGTCTTTGAAGAGATCTATATTAGCGTAGGTACGTTATATTCGTACGCGTACAAAAAGGTTAGGCAAGCCTTTGCCGCGTTAAAATCTCTTGCGGATCCGTCAACATTGATGATTGATTTTGACAAATCGATCATCATTAATTTAGTTCATACTTATTTATGGAACACGGTAGGGAAGTATGTATGTTCCATCGAACGTTCGTTTTCGATTGTTATTGATCCAAGCTTTTAGCATGTAGACAATTTGTATGGCATCACAAAAATACTATCGACCAAAATTTAAAATAGGCACAATGTTTAGATGCACATAGCGTTGTCCAGGTGTTTTCCTAATTTAGAATAGGACCAACCCATCTCATCCCGTGGATGCCCTAGAAGGCGACTAAGAGAATAGATATCACGTAACGGGCAGCAGCCTTTATCTGAGTACAAATAAAAGCTACTGCGGTCAACAACCCGTCTGCCAAGCGTGGTGACTACGGCAAATCACTCCAAATGACAATATTGTCACTAGGAGAAGTTTTCAGGCTGATGATGATGATGACGACAATTAAATTTTCCGTATGATAATGTACCTATTCCGAAGTACCTATTCGGTGATCCGATCGCCAACCTGCCTGCCCAGCGCGGCAGCGTGGCGATTATGGGTACATCATCCAGTTTTTGCCCAAAGTGGCTAACAACTGGAGAGGCCTAAGTCCATGGATGAGGAATGCAATGCTCATGACGATGATGATGATTCGGTGTAAAATATTAGTACCGCACCGCCTAAAAAATTATTTGAATTATAGTGCCATCTATGATTTTACTTCAATACTAGCTTGTAAACCTTTTAGTAATAGTGACCTTATTCGTCACAAGATGGCGTATGAAAGACGAAATGCTGTTTTACCGACACTGACAATGAACTTTTTTTTAATTTTATTTTTTCGCTATGGAACGTTGCCATAGCTACGAAATGTCAAAGCTTTGGCCAAGAGCCAATCACAATCCAACGCCAACGCAGCTGTAAAAAAAAACAAATTGCCAAAACTGGCATGATTTGGTTGGCGTTTAGGTGTCAGATCAGACGAATAATAGTACGACGTCGGCGAAAATACGAAAATGTTCAGGATAAACCTTTTGCTGACACAAATCCTAGGTTTATTCTTACTTTGTAGTCCAATATTAGCAGAATGGAACACACGGGACTACGTACGAAGGGAGCACTCCCTCACGAAACCTTACCAGGGTAAGTGACCTATAACTTGGTTGACTTTGATCTTAGCAGAAATTTCGTCCTGTGATTACCCGAACAATACAATTTATTGCTTGTTCGCAGCGGGTGGCATGTCGGTGCCTTACTGGGACTTCTTAGGTAGCACGATTGTTACTTCAAATTATGTCCGATTGACGCCCGATTTGCAGTCTAAAACCGGAGCTTTGTGGAACGCCGTAGTAAGTACTTTAATACCTACCTATTTCTTAATTATGTACCTTCTTTATCGAGTATATACGGCTTGTTATCTGAAACCAATCGGCATGACATATTAAAACAATTCATACAAATATATAGGTTGAACATTCCTATTGTAAATATGTGCTGTGAAATATTCATTTTAATTTATTACTATGTATTAACTATAACAAAGTAAACAATAAAAATGGTGATTGCCAATTGATTTGGCAAAGATATTGGCTTTGTAGTTTTAAAGTAGTCATTTATTTGTCTGACAATAATTATTTGTACACAATACAGTGCTGTATTGGTATGTATGTCTTATGACATAATTTATTTTAATAATATATTTGTATCAATCATAAAATGTAGTGATGTAACGAATATTCGCATTCGTATTCGCATTCGCGGATATTCGCATATTTTTACATATTCGCATTCGCAAAATTACCGCAAATGTTTTGCGAATATAAAAAAAATTTGAAGGTTAATAGTTGGTTAATAAAACAAAATCCATTCATTTCTTATGTTTTTTATTATGTTTTTATGTTTTTCTTATGTTTTTATGAGCAATATTTTCTCCGGTGTGGCGGCTTTCATTGAACACTTCTGCTTTTAACACAATCATTCTTCTCTCAAAATTTTCTGTAATCCCATGACAAGTTAAACTCAGCAGCGAAACTCCAGAACAAGTATCAGACCATATATCGCTAGTAAATGACAATTTTTCGAAGGATTTCAGCAATTCGAGTATTTTCTGACTTACTTTGCCATATAGTTTATCGCAAATAAATGAAGTGAAATACTGGCGTGACTTTAAATCATAGGATGGACACAAATGCTTCATAAGTCTTGCAAATCCAACACTTTCCACGAAACTAAATGGCAGGTCTTCCAACGCTACCATTTCACTTATAAAATTATCAACTGCCAATGACTTCAATGATTTAATATCCCACTGTTTCGTTTTATCGACACATTCTTGAAGCGATATCTGCTTCATGTCAGATTTAGTACTTTGATGAGAAGATGATGCCAGTTCCAGGGTTTTAGATGCATCGTGTTTTCGTTTTTCACATTTTTCTAATTCGGAAAACTCGGTTTTATGCATTGCCTTTAAATGATTTCTCATTGCAGTTGTAGTCCTTCCTTTTCTTGAATACTCCTTATTGCACAGCTTGCATTTAGCTCGTTCAGCATCACAATATTTATCAAGCTTTTAAACTGTGAAATTGACTGCCCCCCTCTGCTTACTAAAGTAAGATTTCGGGTACCTAGAAGATACCCGCGTAAGCCGGCTTCGCTATTTGCGCCACCACTCAGGAAAACTATTCTGGGTTCCAGCTCCCCTATACCTAGAATGTGTAAACTGGCCAACGAGTGTAGTGGTACATCTGATATTTTCGCCAACTCCATACTTCAGTTTAAAAAACTCGTAAAGGCCACTTTGGCCGATTAGATAACGCAGTTAAGTTAGATTTTAAGATTTTTGTTACTGTATTATATCATAATTTATTGTATGCATGCTGTGTTTGCTTATAATTGCGTTACGCATAAGGCACAGAACCATTGTTCCATGTTAGTTATAAGGATTTATGTGTAATGTGTTAGCAAACCTAATAAATAAATAAATAAAATAAATATGTAAAATAAGTCCATATTTCACTAGGATGTGATTTACTCATGTTAATAATTAATTACTATTCACACTCTAACCTCAAAATTCACTTGTTTTGTTTACGAAAACACCGGCGTGAGCGGAATGACACTTCAGTCGGATGCGTTCGTATCAACTCGGCTATTCTCAGAATAAAAAACAAACGGAACGCACTTCGTTCGAACGGGACTGCCACCAAGGTCACCAAGTAATAGACAAATGGCGCCAAATTTAAAAAAAAAACTGAATATTCGCATTCGCTTTCGCATTCGCGAATGTTGGCAGCAGATATTCGCATTCGCATTCGCATCCGCGAATGTCAAAAATTTGACATTCGTTACATCACTAATAAAATGTGGTTCATAATTTACATGTATGTTTGGAAAGGTAGGATAGTGAATCTTCGCTTGAATTGAGCTGCCTTTCTAGGCAAGGACCTCCTCCCCATAGAATACCGCAGCCAAATGACCTCCATTGAAAGCCAATATGTTGAGCTACTATAAAAATAAAACATAAATTTCCTCACCCTGACTTACTGGTCCAGTAGTACCAAATTCTGATGCTTAACCCAAAGTAGTTTAGTGAATTTCAATATGAAAATATTTCTCAGTAACAGCCACACACTTATAAATGAAATCTATCATGCATTTAAAACAGAAATTGGTTTGACCCAGATTTCAGCAACATTATTTTAGCCATGACCCAGATACATGATGTGGGCTCCCTACTCAGGTGTACATACATTATTTCTCTATTACTGTTCATGAAAGATAATCCATATTAATATGTCATCTTTTAGGGGCAGCGCAGACGATAAACTATCTGTGACACACTTTTTAGTCTGTGATGCAATTATATGCAGTAATGCACACTATGCGCAAAAATCTGTGATGGATATTTCACAGACTCAACACACATTTTCGATCATTCTGTTGGCAGAGCTGTAGGGACCTAGATGCTCTTTTTAAATGTCTCAGACGCAGACTCTATGCACAAAAAGTCAGTCATCTGCGCAGCCTCTTAACAGCTGGTATTGATAAGCCATAACATAAAACTTAATCATAACCAAATATTTTCCATGTAGAGAACTCAATATAAAATTGTAAACATATGTTATGTTGATTTGTATTCAAATCTCTGGTGTAGATATATTATGATAATGGCTAATGAGTTCCGTTGTTTGCCTATAATGTTACATACATATTATATTATTATTAGTATCTTTTGACAAGACAGATATTTAAAGCAAATAATATGTCTGTGCCTCTCACATATTTTAATTCATTTTACTATGTATGGAGTTATTATGCTGATTATGAGACATGATCCAATGTCTGAGACAGGGTTGGACTTTGAATCTCTCTGACAATATAATAGCTTTAATTTAAATCTATGATTATAGTATGAAACTATAATATGTAATATTCAATGGATAGTAAGACCAGGTTGTTTTCCGTAATTCGATGTCTGTTTTGAGTGTCATCTATTTTGCATACTCAATTACTTTAAGAGCCCCTGCAGACCACAGACTTTCTATCAGCCGCTATAGTAACGTTTTCAAGACACGTCAGTTCGTAAGAAACCTTTTTTAGTAATTTTTTCACACCTTGGGTTACATTATTGGAGTTTTAGCATGGATCCCTTACTTTTAAAAATATAATACCCTGTGTTCACCGGAGATAGTGTAACTTTCCGACAGTGAAAGAATTATTCTAATCGATCCAGTAGTTTCGGAGCCTATTCAATTCAAACAAACAATCAAATCTTCCCTCTATCTATATTATTAGTGTATATTTTCATGTAATTATGGTATACATATTTTGTACAAGTGGTTAAACAACAAAGCAAATACCAGTAATAACGATAATTTTTTACATAGCCATGTGTAAAATGATCGTTATAGTTGCCAGTTGGCTGAAACTTAGCTGACTCACTCCCAAATCTCTAATCTTCTATTTGTATAAATAAAAATTCCTATGTACTGCCACAATCTTTTGCATTCTCAGCCTGTCTATATAAAAATTGTGTAGTTGTATCAAAAGAGTATTATTACTTGGGATTTAACAAAGCGAAACGTTTTATCAAGGTTACTTAATGTAATGAACGAAAAAGTCAACCTTGAATAAGATAAGGTACAGAAAATGATGTTGATCTTTTTAAGGCAAAATATCCATTATAAGTACATATGACAATCGGTGGTTTAAATAATTGGTTTGCCTTATCATGGCTATAATTTATTTTAAATTAAAGAAAATTACAATTAATAAAAAAAAAACAATTCTCTGGAGGCAGCACAAAATGCTTTGTTTATTTGAAATAAAACGGCAAATTCGCCACTTAGGGCAAACATCTAGAAGATATACCCATAATCGCCACGCTGGCCAGGTGAGTTGGCGATCGCAGTTCGTAGCTTCTCGCTCCGGTGACGCTGCTGCCCGTCATCGGCCTGTGGTATGTTACGCCTTCAATCGTGATGGTTATACCGCCACTAAGCGTCCAGTGCCTTGTATCTTATTCAGCAGGATGCACCACGGGCAAGGTGCTTTGGAGCGAAAAGATGAAGGTTGAATTCATTAATGCATTTAATATCCATCCAAGTGTGTGTGCCTGTGAGTCGTTATTTGGTGAAATCTAAATTTAAGTAAAAACTGTACTAAGTTGCTCATAATTATGTGTTAAGAAGTTAAATACCCATGTAAGTGAATATATGTAAATTCTTATGGGATAATTTTTTTTTTATAGTGGCTCGACATAATGGCTTCCCTATGCCTGATGGAAAGCGAAAGAGAAGCCCAAGCCGCTGTGACAACTGGCAAGTAACTGGTCAGTTACCTGTCAGTTGCCACCGCCATGCCGGCCCAACCCTAACCCCCCCATGAGCTCCGGAAACCCTACTCACCGGCAGAAACACGACCCAGAGGTCATTTGGCTGCGATATTCTATAGGGTGGAGGTCCTTCCCCGGACGGGCGGCTCAATTCAAGCGAAGATTCGCAATGCCCTACCTCTCTTATATCTTATATAATAGAGGTAGGGCATTGCGAATCCCCTCTTAAAGTTATCAGTGTTCAAAAGACGTCCCTAGATATAGTATTAATCTGAACTAACAGTTAAGATAACCTTAGCTAAGAGCAGGTGGTTCCTGAACAAAGGGCCATCGCTTAAAACCCAACCAGAGGTCAACATGATGAACGTTTACATGACCCAAGGGTTAACGGGTAGAGAATGCTCCTAGCATTGAATTTCGCCTTTTGTACCATTTTGTGCAATATCATCAAACGTATTGCGTTTACGTTAACTGCATCACGTATTGCGTTTGTTATGTGTCAAACCATGTTCAGATTTCTCAGCCTTCGAATTGAATATATCTTCATTTTGTTTCTAGCATCCATTAATTTTAGCATTGTAAGCGTGTGTATAGGTTACATTAATTGTTATGAGAGGTCCTTCCTAAAACACCAACAATGTATGAAATGTTTAGCTGAAATTATTGATTTATCCGAAGCGAAGCGAGGAGCGGGCTGCTAGTATATAATAAAGTTCTTAAACCGTAATCCGTTTAAACCCTTCCAGCCATGCAACACTCGCAATTGGGAGCTCCAAGTGCAGTTCAAGGTGCACGGACGGGGCAAGGACCTGTTCGGTGACGGCTTCGCCATCTGGTACGCGCGGGATCGCATGCAGCCCGGGCCGGTGTTCGGCAACTTAAACTACTTCCACGGTCTGGCTATAATACTGGACACGTACAGCAATCACAATGGTGCTCATAATGTGAGTATTCTACTGGAGTAACCCACCATACTTGGTGGTAATTTTTGTTTGTAACTTCATAATTTGGTGATTCATAAGTGGTTGTCATAAGTTAATGTCATTGACTAATATTTTAACTTTTAACCGACTTAAATAAAAGGGGGTGGTTTTCAATTGGACTGATTTCTTTTGTTGTTTGTTTGAACATATAACATATTTAATAATAATAACCCAAGACATGCCACGCTGGGCCACACAGCGCCACCTAGCCCCAAACTAAGCCGAAGCTTGTACTATGGGTATTGGTCAACTGATAAACTTACTTAGATACATTTTTTTTGTAAATAAATACATATAACACCCAGACCAATACAAACAGACATGTTCATGAACACAAATGTTTGTACTGTGCGGGAATCGAACCCACGACCCTTGGCTTAGAGGGCAGAGGTTACTACCAAATGAGCCACCGAGTCTGTAAATTTCCGGGAATTGTGAACAGATTTGAAATATTCTTATGCTTAAAAGGGTGTTGATACTTAGTCCCATTGTCACTTTAATGAAGTCGGTTTTAGTTATGCTAAATAATGCTGTTATAGATATAAAATGTTAATCTGAGCGACTAGGAATACAGAAAACACAGTGACTAGAAACACAATAATTGTCTAGTACCCATATTACAAGCTTCGGCTTAGTTTGGGGCTAGACGGCGCTCTTTGGCCCAATTAATTTTTTGTTCATAAATCCTCGTTAACGCCAATTCCGAGCTAAAAGAGGGATTAATGAATTAAAAAGTTCAGTAATCCCCATTACATTCCCTATTTTTTGTTTATGTTGACAACCTCCGTCAACGGGTTATAGTGAAATAACAAGTGGAATAAGCCAACGTGGCATGACTTGGATTTTTATTTATGAACGCGTTCCATTGCTGGGTCGCATTCGCAGGAGGTGCCACTTAGGTACATGACACAGTAGACTAGTAGTTAAATGTATCGTATAAATTACTTGTATTGTAGTATTACTAACCCTTAGATTTTTAAGCATTATTACTAACCCATGGATCTAAGTTATCCGAAATAAATGATTTGAAAATGAAATTGCAGCACCAGCACCCGTACATATCGGCGATGATCAACAACGGGTCAATTCACTACGACCACGATCGCGACGGCACGCACACCCAACTGGCTGGCTGCGAGGCCAAGTTCCGCAACTTCAACCACGACACTCACCTCTCCATCATATACAAGGATGACACCCTCATCGGTAAGACACCATGAACCGTTCAACCAAAAACGAAAACGATAGTTTGTTGAACGGATCGCGTACTTTTGTATGACAAATCTCTCCGTTAGAGAGGGACTTATTTACCAGAAACCCCACGCCACCTTGGGAAATTTGGTCTCCCTCACGGAAGTACATAAGGTGGCCTGACTCTAGGGTTAAGGTGTCCTCCCCCTCTCTTCGGACTTCGCATAACCCCAGTATGTGCCACCTAATTTTCCCGAGTTCCACCTCCAACTGTGCCAGATGCGAGTCAAGCCTTAAAGTGCGTCCGTTGTATGTCGCCAGGGTCAGTTTGGTTTGGTGGCCTGCCGTAGCCCGGTGATTTTTAGCACCCCCCGCCCCGCCGTTACCGTGGTCGCCACCGTGACCAGGGATAGCGGGGCCGCCGGGAACTAGGGGCCGTGGCTTAAGATTCTTTTTCATAAGGAGGAGTTGCCCATAATCGCCACGCTGGGCAGGCGGGTTGGCGATCGCAGGGCGTAGCTTCTCGCTCCGGTGACGCTGCTGCCCGTCATCGGTCTGTAGTACTTAGCTACGCCTTCAATTTGTAGTGGTTAAACCGCCACCAGTCGGTCGCCAGCGCCCCGTTCGCTATTCGGCAGGACGCACCACGGGCAGGTGAGGTTGGCTTGGAGCGAAAAGGTGATAGGTCGCTCCCTTACGTCCCTATCCACAATTGGAGAGGCCCATGTCCAGCAGTGGACTGCGATAGGCTGATAATGATTATGATGTCACAGCTACTTGGACTTCTCTTTCGCTTTCCATCATTCATTAGTAGAGCCACTATAAAAAGGACATTTAAACTGACCAAAACATTTATCTCCCCCGCAGTGTCAACGGACCTCGAAGGCAAGAACGTCTGGAAGGAGTGCTTCAAGGTGGACAAGGTTCTGCTGCCCACCGGCTACTACTTCGGCGCGTCTGCGACCACCGGCGACCTGAGCGACAACCACGACATCATCGCTCTCAAGATGTACGAGCTGGACTTACTGGATACGGTAAGATTTGTTATGAAACCTACTAGCTGTGCTCGCGACTTCGTCCGCGTGGAATAGTTATTTTTTCCCCGTTTTTTTTTTTACATTTTCCATTATTTCTTCGCTCCTAATAGTTTCAGCGTGATGTTATATAGCCTAAAGCCATCCTCGATAAATGGACAATTCAACACAAAAAGAATTTTTCAATTCGGACCAGTAGTTCCTGAGATTAGCGCGTTCAAACAAACAAACTCTTTAGCTTTATAATATTAGTTATTAGTTAAGATAACAAGGTGGTTATGGATGTGATATTTCGTATACGAGATGTAAGGGAGCGGGCCTATGATCTTTTCGCTCCAAGCTAACCCCACCTGCCCGTGGTGTATCCTGCCAAATATCAAACTAGGCGCTGGCGACCGACTAGTGGCGGTAAAACCATCACGATAGAAGGCGTAGCTTAATACCACAGGCCCATGACGGGCAGAAGCGTCACCGGGGGGAGAAGCTACGCCCTGCGATTGCCAACCCGCCAGCCTAGATTGGCGATTATGGGTATATCCTCCAGATGTTTGCCTTAAGTGGCGAACGACTGGAGAGGCTTGTGTCCAGCAGTGGACTGCAATAGGCTGATGATAATATTCTTTATAATGAGATTAAATTACTTACAAGTATCTCTTTTCTCCATCCACAGCAGAAAAACGACGAAGACAGATCCAATATCATCCCATCAGCTGCGTCCTCCGAACCACTCCGCGACAGAGTCGAGGACAAGCCAGCCATGTCCGGGGTCAAGACTTTCCTGTACATGATGTGTGTGGCCATCGTGATAATAGTGCTGGTCGTGCTGGCCATCATGTGGTACCAGAAGAGGCAGGAGCAGTCCCGGAAGAGGCTCTATTGATGTCCGGGGGGGATGTGGGGACGCGACAAGTGTTTTGTGATTTGTTGACTGCACGCGAGTGGGTATTGTGTTATGGGGGCCAAGCTTGAGTAATTGTAATTGATGGGGTCGTCTTGAGTAACGCTGGAGTGACAAAGTATCATCGTCATCATCAGCCCGTGTCAGTCCACTGCTGGGCATAGGCCTCTCCTAATGTGACAAAGTATGATGAAGAGTAATGGCTACGGGAAATTTTAAAGTGCTAGTTCCAAAGAAGTGCGTTTCGGTTCTACTTTCATAGAACGACCAAACTATGGAACTGTTTGCCAGCCTCCTTGTACCGAACTTACAAACTGCCGATGTTCAAGGCGAGAGATAACCAATTTAAGCTGAGTAGTCCACCCTAGACTGTGATATCGCTTACCATAAGGTGAGCTGCAGTCAAGTGCAAATAAAAAATTATACATACAGACGAATTGAGACCCTCCTCCATTTTTGAAGTCGGTTAAAAAGTGAAAAAGAACCTAGTCAGTCCTAGATCTGACTCTGAGGCTAAGATCCACTACAGGTTGCTGAGTCAGTGGGCTAAGTAAGTACAGTAGAATCCTTTTTATAAGAAAACCCAGCAGTTGACCGCACCATTTAAGTTTGAACTTTATTACGCTGCATTAAGATTTAAAGTCAACTGAGCTGTCTACCCTCTCTCGCTTGGCTAGATCAGTAGGAATATAGTTTCTATGGGGTGGATCATTGTACCGATTCTCTTCTTAAAAATGGTTACTACATCAAGTCAATACACTCATTTAAGTAAACATGCTCACTTAATACTATATGATTAGGTACAAGACAACATTTATCAATCGGGTACAAATAGCATAATATACTTGGGTAACTTTAGAATTATTGTAACGTCAGTCTTTTGTGCTGGTCTGGCTTTGGCATTGGTGTTTTTCCGAACGAGAAAGACTATTCACACTCCGGTCTTACTAGGTGAGAATAAAAATTCGCGTCGGGACAAACAGTTACTCATTGAGATTTATTTTTCCGAATGAGTAACAATATTCACAATTAGTGTTACTAGATGAGAATAAATATTCGCATTGAGTAACAGTGTGACTAGATGAGAAAATTTTCAAAAAATTACCAAATCTTTCAAAGCATAATTAATTACACTTGATCTACAAGCTTCAGTTCTTTAAACTACTCCTACTCGTGTGTTAGAAAAGAAATATTGTTAATTGAAATTTATTAATACATATATAAAAAAATAACTAGAAAAAAATTAGTTCATTGATGAAGTATGAATTAATTAAGGTATTAATTGCTTTTAAAATTTTCTTTATCGGACTGAAACATTCCTATTTACAAAAACTTTCTTTAATGCTAGCAATTATTTTTATTTCAAGTAAATTATTTCTTTTATGCGCGTCCCCTGTACCAGACTGATAATTAATTATTACCATATAAATAATAATATATACGTACATTATAAATACTTGGACACATTGACCAGATATTTTATAGAGCTCGAACCTTAAATATACCTATAATAAAACTCCGAACCGTAGGAATAAGTGGAGTCCTACCCTTATTTAACTTGAGTTGAGAATATTTAGGTTTATAATGGCAAGCTACAAGTTTCATCTGGTGGTTTTTCACTTAGTAATAATTGTAAAAATTATTGCCTATGAGGACTAATATCTCTGAAATTATTTAAATATAATTATATTTATAGAACAGTCAAGAGTATAAAATATCTAGGCAAATATATCGAAAGTTGAAGTAAGAACAAACATAAAAAAAACACAGTAGGTATAATAAGTTCCCTGTTCAAAAGATGTCTTATTTTTGCGCATCTACTATTGCTTGCTTTATTGGACTCTAAACTGATTAATCTGTGTAAAAACAGTAATGTATACTACAATTTAACAATATCATGGATTGTCTGGATTGTTTATACACTTTTCTTGGTACCTACTTTGTCAGATTAAGCTATACCTAACCTAAACCTCAGCTTGTTTTTTAACAATAGGTACCTAGGCTATTATGGCTAAAAATTGTAATTAGTCCGTCTTTGAGCTTATTCAAAAATAAAAGACACGTATTTTTCCTTTTTTCATACAAATAAACAATAGCAAAGATACAAGGCATCAAAAGCTAGGAGTGGGAGTCTTTGACGTCACTCGCTCTCGTAAAAATGCCTCATCGAGTGACATCACGCGTAATGTCAACGAGCTTAATCTTTGTAATTTATAGTCTAATTTACAAATAAAAAATACGTGTCTTTTATTTTTGGATAAGCTAAAAGACGGACTAATTACAATTTTTAGCCTTATTAAGGCTAAAAATTGTAATTAGTCCGTCTTTTAGCTAATCTAAAGAAGACCTTGTAGAATATACAGTTGCAGTAATTATGTAATTTAAATACTTCACATTAATAAGTTTGTTTGCTGCATTCGTCCCACGCTTCTTATTCAATTTAATTATTCATTAATAATATTATCACAGCCTTTTGTAAATCAATATTTGGATAAAGGCCTTCCTTCGTAGTTCTCCATGTCCATGTCTACCGTGGCACTTCGTAAAGTTGGTTTTCATCATTATAGTCATTGCTTTTATTGGCTCGCTATTTTTACCAAGCTTACAAGTCATTAGTTTTGGTTCCTATTTCAATAGGTTAAGGTTCAAATTGATATAACGCCTACTCAACCACATTATGTGTCGCAGTAAACTTACAAACTTATATATTTACCTACTATGAAAATGTCGTATACTTATGTATTATATTGTTCATATCATTATGGTTGAATTAGTATTTATTTTACTTTTAAAACGGTGGTAAAGTTTGTGTTGTATTCTTGCTATCGAAACCATTGGAGGTAATGGTCAAATCAAAGATCTTATTGTATAAGGTGAATTTGTATTTCTTTACGCGTTTGTTGTATGTAAAAATACCATTAGTCACTAGGTATGATAGTTCCCCTCGTTGATGATTAAACTACTTGAAATGGTTTATGTACAGATGACCACACATCGACCTACAACCAATTTTCAACTAAGTGCCCAAGGCATAGAGTCCATCCACAGTCCATCTTACAACTGAATTTGACAGATTGGGGTATGTTTATTTTATTTTTATTTTATTTTATTTTATTTTATTTATTAGGGAAACAAACAGCTTAAATTAATACATAATAGCTTAAGAATAATCTAAACTAATTCACTATGATTATGTGTGGCAGTGTACCGAATTAATTTATTTAAATTGACAATTTGTTCCCTAAATCTTAATTGAATAACAAACCCACATGGATGGATCTTTGGCGCAAATCGGATTAACGCTATCTAAACGCCATACAAACGCGTCACTTTTGATGTTGTTTTTTGACATTTCTGTTAACGAACTAATGTAAATGGCAGCGCCAAAAAACCTTGTTTATGTCTGTATGTTCATCATTTGAAGGAACAATAAAAATATTTACAGTATACTGCATTTATAAATTAAACCATATCATTATTTATCTTTAGTAAGTTAGTTCACAGGTTGTATCCATAATCTTGATTTATATTTTTTTCATATAAACATACATTTAATTTGACATAACGCATAATTTATTGTTGCAATAACATTATTGAGTCATGAATACATTTAATAAAAGTTATTTTATTAATAAGTAATGGATATTTTAAGCTTAATTCACTATCGGGATAATAAATGTATTTGTGGCTTAACAGTTAGAATGTGTAAGAGTGTTGTATGTATGTGTGTTTTTAATTTAATAAAATTTATAAACTTTTTAATGTTATTTTATTTACAAACTTATACCATCAAAATCAGTCTTTCGCAGTCCACTGCCGGTCATAGGCCTCTCCAGTTGTTTGCCACATTGATCGAACTTGGGCTCCTCGCATCCAGCACTTGCCAGCCATCTTGGACTTATCGTCGCTCCACCAGCCCCGAGGGCGTCTTACACTATACGTTTGCCGAGTACTTAACTTATTGTCATATATCCCCTGGGCGTCCACAGTACATCGCCCTCCCGCGCGGTCTTGTTGAGCTTCGCGCTTGACTTCGCTCCAGCTCATTCCTACCGCCTTCACTGCTGCAGCGATCGTACGCCGCCAGGAATGCTTAGGGCGGCCACGCATCCGTTTTCCTTGGCTTGACTCGGTAGGTATGTGGTCAGGGCCCCGTCGGAACGTGTAGCCGATCCAGTTTCACTTGCCCCGCTTAATCTGCTGGTCGGTCAGAGCTCTTGGGTATGTAGATACCGAGAATACAGCGAAGACAGCGGTTGATGAGAAGTGGTCCTTAATATAATGCCAACTCTACCTTCATACCTAGTGTTGGCAAGTGTCGCCATAGAACAAAGCCTTCTGGGTTCGAATCCTGAATCGAGCGGCAGCCTCTGAGCCAGTAAGTTGGCAATCATATTTACATTCCTCGAGATAATAATATCTTGCACTTGGCTAGTTTTACTTGGACATTGGCTACAGAGGCTGAAATTTTGTGAGAAGAGTATATTAACATACACAACAAACATTATTGATGTGCTTAGATTGTATTTATTTATAAAAATCCGACAAATGTTTATGAACTCGACTTTCGGTTATTCTTAATAACTTCAATTATTCACTCTTACCGTAACAGATACATTGTTTGTTCCTATCACAAAACAATTAGTTAAATTTTTTTATGTTGTGGAGATCAACACCAAGGGTACACAATAAGTTAATGATGAAAATGTGTGTTCCGATCCGAATAGGTATCGAACCTAGGATCAGAAGGCAGGAGCCAATACCACATGAACCACCGGGTCAGTCAATTTGTTAGTCTCTTATTGACTTTTGGCCTAAGTATTGATGCATGGGTGGGCAGGTCCATCCATTTGCTGTTGTTGCAACACAGGAGGCGAAGGCCTATTCTGTAAATAACCAAACGATCAACTAAGAACCAACATTCTCATGCCATGACTTTTTAGACCAGATCGATAACCAAAGCTACATTAAAAAAACAACTGTCATTACGGAATCGGAAAATTTGCGGCTTGCGTTGTGCGGTTTGTGTATTTTTGAGAATAATTTAATAATATTTTGTAGATCGATAGGTGTGTTTATACTAAGAGGGTTTCGGAGGATTTGTGTCCAAAATGTCTACGATGGACGTGAAATCCTTTCTACATTCGTACTGTGCGAAGAAAGGTTTAAATCCGTCTTTCGACTTCCGTGCCACGGGTATGTGCTTTCATTTTGATGTTTTTTATTATAAACTAGCTTTTGCCCGCGACTTCGTCCGCGTGTTTAAATTTATACATACAAAAGTTTTTTCCCGCTAACTCCCGTTCCCGTGGGAATTTCTCAAAATACAGCCATAACTAAACTTTATATTTACTAAGGTACCTGCATGCCAAATTTCAAGCGTCTAACTTAAGCGGTTTAGATTTTTCATACAAAAGGATTTTCCCGCTAATTCCCGTTCCCGTGGGAATTTCGGGAATTCCTTTCTTAGTGCACCCCTACGGTACCTAAGCTACGTCCCTTCCAAATTTCAAGTGCCTACGTTTAGCCGTTTGGGCTGTGCGTTGATATGTCAGTCAGTCAGTTTCTCCTTTTATATATATAGATTTGAGTACCTACAATGCAATAACATTTCTTTGTCCTGTTTAGTGGTATCTTGTCGCTTGGTTTTAGAGAAAACTTTATATAACCTATAAAAACACCACTGTAATTTATTGCCTACTAGGACCATAATCTAAGCCTCAAGGCCATGTACAATTGTACATACCTTGTAAAATTGGCCATAATAATTGACCTACTGTCGATATAATTTTTCCACCGTTTTATGATAAACCTGGTAATTTTATTATTAAATTTCTTGATAAACTACCTTTTCTCCCTTCCATTTAGTTTAAACCTATATTGTTTTCAATTTATTTGCTCACAAAGTGTACAGTGTGGGTGTTAAACAATCTCGGAACTTAATATTTAACTAAATACAATATGGAATTTTTAGGTCCAAAGCACAGACAACGATTCTTATGCGAAGTTCGTGTCGATGGGATATCTTATGTCGGTGCCGGCAATTCAACAACCAAAAAAGAGGCGCAAATGAATGCGTCTCGTGATTTCGTCAACTATCTAGTGAGGTCGGGCCAGGTCGCCCAAAACGAGGTGCCTGAAGAAGTGAAAGTTAAGTTTGAAAGCGACAGTGTCCAACAACAGGGTGCTGTCAACAATGTTGAGCCCCAACAGCGCTCAAGACCGGTGTTTCAGGTAAAGTATATTACTTACAGTTCATACTGTGCTAATAAATATAGTTTTTAAAATACTAAGGGTACTAAATAATCATCATCATCATCAGCCTATCGCAGTCCACTGCTGGACATGGGCCACTCAAGTTGTTCGCCACTTTGGGGCAAACACCTGGAGGATAATATTTTAATACAAAATACAATGAACACCATAGCTGTAACTCCTGATGTTGCAGATGTACATGGTTTTTTTTTTTTTGGTGGTGATTATCACTTACCATCAGGTGACCTGCTACCCCTGTTTCATAACAAAAAACCAAAAAAAATATTTATATGTTTTTGAACATGCTAATCTCTGAAGCTACCCAACGGATTTAAATGAAGCTTTTTGTTTTATAGTTAATAAATCTTGGCTCTATTTAGGTCCTCTCATTTCTGACAAAATCTATATACCTAATCACAGACTAAGCATGTGTTTCATGATAAAAATTAAAAAAGATTCAAATTTTAGGAAGGAATGGGTCCTGATAGCATGGGGCAAGCGTACCATGCTTATGGTGGTCAGGACCAACAGTTCACATACATGGACCGCCTGCAACAGCAGAAAAACGTGGAGGAAGCCGAGGACTTAGACGTAAACGCAAGTCTCCATGGAAACTGGACCATGGAGAATGCTAAATCGAAATTGCATCAATTCATGCAGATTAACAAAATTAACGCTGAATACGTCTATAAAACTATTGGACCGGATCACACACGGTTTGTTGGACTTAATAATGCATTGAATAGAAACTGTGGTATACCAATATTTTGGTCATTTTGTTCCTATTCAAAAATTTTAACTTTGTTGTATTACTGCTGTTTTAAGTAATTTTCCCATTAATTGAGACAATAATTTAAAAAAAAATAGTATGATAGAGTATAAACCGTCATTATTGCCCTCAATATTTATTTATTCAATCATTCAAAGGAGACTTTTTCATCAGACTTTTTTTATTTTTGTGACTAACAGTCATCATTTACTTGTAGACAAGTTAAACTGATTTAAGCCACTGATTATTCAATGATTTTTGAAAAATCAGTGGCTGATATTATTATTTTATTTATATGGGGGATGTGGCCAAGTATATGTATCATTTATAGGCATCCATTGTGAAATAAGCTAAGCAGAACACACAACATTTGGTCTAAATGCTGAAGTTAATAGAGTACACTTTGTCTTAGCCCGGATTTGACTTAAGTAAAACTTAGCTTGCTCTTCTATAATGTGCTGAGTTTATATAGGCAAAACAGAACTCTTTGAATGTTTATGCAGGTTGCAGACCAAGAGCTAAGCTAAGTTAGCTCAGCCCACCTAGTTAAGTAGCTTTCCATATTGTGTGCAGACCGCAAAGTATGCGAACCATATGGAAAGCTGCGTCAGCTACGCGTACTTTTAGCCCCTTCGCACATTAGTCATATGATTAGTCGCATCGAAAGCGTATCGTTACGACGACGCTAAACAACACACAATGACAAAAACGTCTTAGAATCGCTTGCACACCGTTTCGTGTGATTGTATGTTTCATGATGTACACTCATCTTTTGTTCTCATCCTGCGCACTAGCGCTCAGTCGTAATGACGATATGCTTACGATACGACCCTGTGTGTGAGGACCTAAATATGCTAAGTTTAAACATTCAAAAAGTTTCAGTTTGCTCGTATATAAACTTAGCACATGCTAGCTCGCTTTTGTTTCCCATTATTATTCTTCTAATTGAAGTCATTCTGAGCTGAGACAAAGTATGTTCTATTAATTATGATCTAAATATTGTGGTGCCATGCTGAGTACAGATGACCGCACATCAACCTACTCTTGTGTGACCGACTGTACTTTGCTTAGCTATTACATATTGGATGCCTCATTTCAATGTAGCAAATTTTGCCATCAACTGTGCAAGATTTACTACAATATTTTGATGTTGACAACTTCAAAATGTGGCTATTACATAGAATATGATAAAATTTCTTCTGAGAGCTTAGATAAATAGGGATTTCCAAAACCGATGGTTGAATCTATTACATTACATAATGAAAATAAAATATAATGTTAGAAAGACATTCAAGATTCATTATGTATGTGATGATGATTAAACTTGCCACATAATTGTGGGTAGGAGGACAAAATCTAAGACAAAATAAAAATCATATAATCCAATTTCCATCTTTCATAGCTATGATAATAATATGATGAAATCTTATCGATAAAATTTATTGCAAATGTAATTTTTTCGACAACGAAATAAATGTAATTTAAACAATTAATTTAGTAAAAGACTTCATTCAATAAATTGTGCATGTAGAAAGATGGATCTGTGGATGAATTGCTCACATTGATAGTCTTGGATTTTGTCCTGAACGCAGGTGTCGAGGCCTACCCTACATCCGTACTTGGCCACATCTCCGGAGTATACTCCTGATTTTGTACCGTACTTAATTTTATGACTTGGTGAGTATGTCATTTTTTTACATTATGTTATTGGGGTTATTTAACATACCTAACATGGTTTTGCTACATAATATATTTTGTATAATAATTATCCAATAACTTTATTGTGGTGTGCTTCCAATCCAAAGATGAAATTTTCATATTTGTTCAAAGATCTCTTATTATAAGTCTAACTTATGACTTTTCTGGTGATACTGTATTTTAATTATTGCGTAAAATTACACTAAAGTAGGCATTGGGCCCAACTCTAAAGCATGCTCTCTTTTATTCAATTCTTTAAATACGAAATCTGCCAAATTTCGAAGTTAGTAATGACATAAGTTACAAAAAAGATTTCAAAAGATAATATTTTGAAACTAAACAGATTCTGTTTCCATACTAAATCTTAACTTAAAACTAGCTTGCCTTTTCGTCCTACGATCCTAGGATCCCACTCTTTGCGAACACTTAGGTACACTCCACGGTTATACTACCAGTTATTAAACTTACTTTCATCAACCTTACATCCTTCATAATCCTTCAGAGTATAAGACCAGATCACGAGTTAAGTGTTTTCTTTTTAAGATAAGATAAAGATATTTTTTTCACAATAAACAGAGTACATGAGATGTCAGGTTTAAATTTCGTTCGTCCATTTAACCAAACAGTGGCATGTGAAATCAAATGTTAATTACATGTTGCTATGAATGCATGCATACTACACTTTGTTCATTCAAATAACCCGCCAGTTTATAGTAAGCCTTATTTAGAAGCCAGATTTTCTTGTACCGTTTCCATCTCTCATATCAAATGCGTATCTCTGAAACTATTACTCCACAATTCTAACACGTCAATATATCTTCAGGAGTTTCTGCTGTGAGATGACCATTTTTGTGCGTCAACTGGGCCGCAACGTCACCGGTCGCGAGACTGCCTCCAACAAGCAGACGGCTAGCAAGTCATGCGCACTGTCGCTGGTACGACAGCTTTACCATCTCGGCGTTATTGAAGCCTTCAGCGGGACTCTGAAGAAGGACAGGTATGTATTTGTTAATTTAATCACCTATCAGGCTCTTCTTTGCTTGGGTCTCATGATTTTTTACAAAAATTACGCGTGACGTCAGATTTTGGGAGCGTTTTCGCAAATGAGTGACGTCAAAGACCCCAACTCCTAAATTTTGATGCCCTGTATCTTTGTTATTTTTTGTTTAACAGACTAAATATAGTGTAATTATTTTGACCCTGGAATCATCCCTAATAAATGTGTATTTTGTCTCCAGGACGGCAGAGGGTTTGATGAAACCATATCCGGTTGCTATAAGTCCAGAACTTGAAATGCAGTTGGAGGAAACTTTGAAAGGTGAGTATTTCTCTTCTGTTATCTCTAGGCGTAGATAAAAGGAGAGGTAGATAAGAGAATAATATATTAATGCATGATGGTTTTGACTTAATGCTAATGTTTTTAGTTTATCATTAAAAAAACCAATCGACGATTCATAGTACGATTACTTATGCTTTTTTTCCACTGAGGGTGTGACATGATCATCATCATCCTAGCCTTTTTCCCGATTGTCTCAGGGTCGGCTGCCCAAACTGAGAAATTTGGCGAGGGCTAAGCTTTTACACAGAGCGACTGCCATCAGACACTTAGGGTAATACCCATTCCCAGTTAGGCGTCAGAGTTATCATCATCTCTGATATGGTGTGACGACTGCTATCTGAGTTGGTAAAGATAGCACTCGGGACCAACAGCTTAACGTGCCTTCCGAAGCACGTAGGAAATCGGTGTCAAATTTTGGTCACCCATCATCGGATTGACCGCGCCAATGGTTGCACAACGTGGCGATCATTGTTAAGCGTACAAGACCGCGGCGCCACCGAGCTCCTCCGTGGGTGTGACATGATGATGATGATGATATTGACAGGCTCGGTGGCTCATTTGGTAGTGACCTCTGCCCTCTGAGCCAAGGGTCGTGGGCTCGATTCCCGCACAGTACAAACATTTGTGTTCATGAACATGTCTGTTTGTATTGGTCTGGGTGTTTTCTATGTATATTATGTATTTATTTACAAAAAAAAAATGTATCTAAGTAAGTTTATCAGTTGTCTAGTACCCATAGTACAAGCTTCGGCTTAGTTTGGGGCTAGGTGGCGCTCTGTGTGGCCCAGCGTGGCATGTCTTGGGTTATTTATGGTTATGACTGGCTCGGTGGCTCAATTGGTAGTGACCCCTGCCTTCTGAACCAAGGGTCGTGGGTTCGATTCCCACCCGGGACAAACATTCGTGTGATGAACACTTGTGTTTGTTCCGTGTCTGGGTGTTTATATTTGTATTTAAGTATTTATTTGTAGGACCTTCGTTGCTCTGATACCCATAACACAAGTGCTTAAGCTACTTACTTTGGGATCGGAGCAATGTATGTGATGTTGTCTGATATTTATTTATTTATATATTTCACAGATCTGAACATCGAGCCGGTAGACGTGGAGAACGCCACGCCTGTAAGCACGGAGGGCCAGGAGGGGCAGGGCGTGTGCATCTTCCAGATGGACCGCGTGAAGGCGATGCGGGAGGCGCGGCCTGCCCCCGGCGGCGTGGTGTCGTGGTCGCCGCCCCAGCCCAACTGGAACGCGTGGACTGGCTGTAATATTGGTGAGTCGTCTTTTTTTTCTAGAGGGGAACGCATTTGTCCCCGTCATGCCACTTCCTGAAAAGGGAGGGCATACCCACTAAACCCCCCTGTGCCAGCAGTGGGCAGCAAGTTGCAGAGACTTGGGTAACGCGGAAGCGGCCGCGTCCCCTTAGTGAGTTGTCTTTTTTTTTTTTTAGAGGGGAATGCATTAGGCACCTTCATGCCGCCTCCGGGGGGAGTCGGCATGGTGTGTGGGACTCACACCTCCCAAAATGATAGGGTATACCCACTAAACCCCCCTGTGTCGCCAGTGGGCATTAAAAAGCAGGGATACGGGTAGCGCCGAAGCATACGGCCACATCCCTTTAGTGAGTTGTCTGGCTCAACCTCCTAATCACTACGTAGTATAAAACAAAGTCGCTTTTTTTCTGTCTATCTCAATGTATGCTTATATCTTAAAAACAAATTTTGATGCAGTTTTTTTCAATAGTTAAAGCAGTTTTTAACCAGTGGTCTGCGGACCACTGGCGGTCCCTGGAAGCCAGGGCTTGGTAACGTTACCAATTTAACATTATAATAGCGGTAAGTAACGTTAATTTATAATGTTACTTTTTTTACCGGTAAAATAATTACCGGTAAGTCGGTAGCGATACTAAATTTTAACGGTAAATTATAACGGTAATTTTTACCGGAACGCAAACTTAACGTTAAGTTTCAGGTATCGATACTGCAATATAACGTTAAAAGTATCGATACTTGCTTGAGTTACCGGTAAAAGTAACGATACTTATTACGCTACTTTGCTGCGTTGCCGCTCCGCACGGTTACCTATAGCAGAGCGGCAACTTCGCGACACGAGACGCATGAGACCATGTTGGGTGGGAGCGATAGAGACAGAGAATGAATTTAATCCAAAATTAAGTAAGTAACGTTTGAACGTTTACCGATACTTTTACCGATACCATCATGAAGGTAGCGGTAATTTTTAACGTTAAAAATTACCATTACTTTAGGTATCGCTACTTAAAAAAGTATCGATACCTCGGCGAGGCAAAAGTAACGTTACCATATTTTTACCGGTATTCCAAGCCCTGCTGAAGGTATTCCCAGTGGCTCGGGAAGCTATTCTATACTCGTATAAATAGATAAGAACAACCTTTCATTTATTTACACTTAGATAATGTATATTACTTCAAAACTAATAAACCAACTAGACCAGTAGGCCTACTCTTGAAACCAATCCCAATCTCAATCCTATCCCAATCTAGTGCAGTTTCAATTCCAATCTTAAAAATATTGGTACTCTTGAACCAAATAGGATTGGGATCGCAATCGTCTGCAGGATCGAGTACAGATAATATACAGAGAATGAATGAACTATGACTTGGGGTGGTCATAATGTAACAAAATGTAAACTACCAAATACAGGAATATTTGAATATACGTTAATTTATGATTAAATATTACTTAATTTGTTTTTTATTACAAAGGTAACTATTTTCAGCATTTACAATTAATGTATGTCGATTAAAAGCGTAATTTACGGAAAATAATGAAGGAAGACTGATGAATATGTCATTGCCTTGCCCGCCATATTGTATTTAAAAAAACAACGCGTCGACTTGTCACTCTTGTCAGTTCCAAATAAACAATTATCTTTTTGAAATTTTTGAACACTTCGCTACAAAAAGCTAAAGTATTCTATGTGGCTAGTTTTTGTTGATACAATGCAAGTATTAAGCCCTTATTAGTCACTCCGTAGACGGAACTCTTCTTATGCACCGTATTTGGAATATTTTAAGTCAAGACACAAATAATTCAACACAGGTATGAAAGTTCTATTTATTGTATTTGATAGAAATATTGCGTTGTTTATTTCTTTTATACAAATAATGTGTAATTTCAACAGAATATAATGAGCAGCAGACCGTTCTACCAACAGTTAGAGATCCTGACGGATTTCTTGTCGCAAAGCCCGGGAATAGCCAAGGGTCTCTTGCGCACCGCTCATGCGAAACAAGAGACCAAAATAAAGTGGAACGAAATATCCGTATCCTTAAATGCTCTAGGCGACGCGCAGAAAGACGAAAAAGGCTGGGCAAAGGTATGTACTAACTGTATAAGTTTAATTACTCTGGTTTTATAGTTTTGAAATTAAAAATGGTTTAGAGCCTGTGAGAGGCAAGGCATTCCTTTTATTTAAAATACCTATTTTTGTAGAAGTCTAATAAAGACACAGAAAGCATTTTTTTTTAAATATGTACTACTTTATTTTTTCAGATACGAAACCGAATCATAGTCCGGTTTTAGACACCAATACCTCGTCCTCGTCCTGCAATTAGGGAAAGGCGCAGGACCCGCTCATCTCAATCACAATCTAGGACTAGACTGGATCAAGAGAGTGAAAGATTTTTTGCCATAGAGAGGCAAAGAGTTGAAGCAAAATCAAATACTGCTAGAGCTCTTTCCGATGCTGTGAATAGTCTAACAGCCTTCACATCATCGTTGGATTCTGTTGGAACTGCTATCAGATTGGGCAGTGAAAGAATAGGAAATGCATTAAATAGCATAGCAAATGCCCTAAATAAAATTGCAGAATAATAATGTTAAATTATGTACGGAATATATTTACTTTGTAAGTTTAAATGTTATATTTTAATTGTCTTACATGTAATGTGTAAATTAAGCTGTGTGTGTTTAGAAAGAGTAATCTTAATATACAAGTAATATCAAGTCAATAATTGTTTTAATTTATGTATGATTATAAATACCTATCCTTTATATGATATAATAAGGCTACAGGTATAAGGCTACCGTCGTCCATGAAGGCTACCTATCATAATATTAGAGCTTATGTTTTGGCTCAAGTTACTACTATCAAAATAGGAATTTTTATAGGGTCTATTGTGTATTAACAAAGGAAAGAAATAAGTGACATAAAAGTTTAAATATTTATTAATATATTCACTGCCTATATCTTGCCGCCCACAATTCCTGTACTAATTCTGCTTCAGTGCCTCGCCGAAGCTCATCAGTAACACCTCGGTTATCTAATAGATCTTGGATTTGTCCTATGGGTGGCACAATTTCATCAAAATCACCCTGACTTAGTTGTGGCTGGTTACAAATGTAATGTAAGACACAGTAAGCTTTAATAATTTTAGCAGCTTTGTCAGGATGATTCATTATGAATTAGGTTGAAAAGTTCTTTAAAACTCTGTAATTTTGTCGAAATTCATCGTCACCCATAGCAAAGGCGTTATCGGCATATCGCTCCATTCTTCTTAAATTCCGCCTTTGTCGTACATCAAATGAATGCGCATTACTCAAAGTATTACAATTAGGAGCGATACGTGCCATTATTTATATTCAAGACTAGTAAAATCAAACACAAACACCAAATTCGATCCCGAAAAAGTAAGATTTGTGCGACTGTATTTGTTCGATCATAAACACGAATCTAAACTCGATACGTCAATGTCAAAATCCCGTCAAGGGTGCCGAAAAAGTGCATTGCTCGATCTCATTTAGTTCCATAAAATTCCACCAGATTTGATTCCAATCGTGCGCTAGTGTGGCATTCAAGAGTGCCAAAAGGACAATATTTCAATTCCAATCTCCAATCCCAATGTTATCGAGCGTCGAGAGTAAGCACCCAGGTGCTCCGTAACAAGACAGAAATTTTGACAAATAGGCCCTTATGTCGAAAAGGTTAAGAACCACTGAGTTAAGGGATTTAAGGGGAAGGTTTATAGATATAAATATGCATATAGTATTGCACCCGTGTGAAGTCGGGGCGGGTCGATAGTCTTTTTGTAAACTTTTTATTTATTAAGGTCTCATAAACAAGTAAGTATATTTAGTTTCATTGTTTTAACGTTACTGTATTGTTCTTTCACAGATGAAGGGCCGTTAGCATCTACTAGCCTTGATGATATAAGCTCGGACTTGGAGCGAAGCCATAGGGACATATGTCAAAATAGCCAGTTATATCAAGTAAGTATTAGTAATACATAAACCAATATTCAAAATGTTTAATAAAATTAATAAAACAGTAAAAAAATATGTCAGTAATATTTTTAAAAAATGGTGGGAGGGGAAAATGCTAAAAATAATTTTGAAAACTGGACTACACAATGCTGAAACACAATAGACCAGTTTAACTACTCACGTGAAAATGACGCTTTAGCTAAAATGATTCCGCCGTGCATTTTGCTGAGTCACCAAAATTGGAAGATCTGCCTTCAGCTTTAGTTAAAAAAAAAAATAATAATTCAGCCGAAATTAGGACCTCCTCCTTTTTTTGTCATCATCATCACCAGCCCACATCAGTCCACTGCTGGACATTGGTCTCTCCCAATGCTCGCCACTTCGATCGGTCCCGGGCCTCTCGCATCCAGCACTTGCTAGCCGTCCTGCGCAGATCGTCACTCCACCTGGACTGGGGGCGTCCTACACTACGTTTGCCGAGACGCGGTCTCCACTCAAGAACTCGTTTACCCCAACGGTTATCGGTTCTGCGGCTGATATGGCTTGCCCACTGCCTTTTTTTGTAGTTGGTTAAAAATAGATGTTGAGTTTCTGAAAACAAGCAACTCTACGTCTGTGCGCCGACGAACTCGACCTCTTTCGCGTGTGTGGGATGGTTTAAAATCTCTTATGTTATGTATAGTTAGTTATTCTTGCCAGCCCAACTCCCCCAGGAAACACAGCGAAACTTTCAGTCTGCCGAAGATCTCCGGGAGTATACCTGGCTGTATAAAACCCTTCAGAGCTTAATGTTAATCTCTGATTGCAGGAGAGCGTCCGTGAAAGGGAACAGCTGCCGGTGTACGCGATGCGTTCGCAAATAATGGAGGCTATTAACGAGAACTCTGTCATCATCATCAGGGGTAACACTGGCTGCGGGAAGACTACGCAGGTATGTTGTGGTTTTAATTAAGTTAATATTTTGCTGAGATCTGGTTATTATATGTCAGCTACTAGTTATTATTATATATATTTTTTAAATTGCTTGAAAACAGTAGACCGGTGATTCTATTTTCGTACAAAATACGAAGTTGTTTAAAGTGATGCAAGGGAGCGACCTATCACCTTTTCGCTCCAAGCCATCCTTACCTACCCGTGGTGTATCCTACTGTATAACAAACAAGGCTTATCACGATGTAAGGCGTGGTTAAATAACACAGGCCGCCGGAGCGAGGAGCTGCGGCCTGCGATCGCCAACCCGCCTGCCCATCGTGCCGGTCATGGGCAAAATGGAATGGAACAACTGGAGAGGCCTATGTTCAGCAGTGGACTGCAATAGACTGACGATGATGATAAAATGTGTTTGTATCATCATCAGCCTATTGCAGTCCACTGCTGGATATAGGCCCTTCCAGTTGTTTGCAACTTAGGGCAAAAATCTGGAGCCATATACCCATAAAATCACCACCCTGGGCAGGTGGGTTGGCGATCGTAAGGCGCAGCTTCTCGCAGCAGCGTCAGCTAAGTAGCTACACCTTCAAATGCTACCAGTCGGTTGCCAGCGCCTCGTTTGTTATTCGGTAGGATGCACCACGGGCACGTGACGTTGGCTTGGAGCGAAAAGGCGATAGGTCACTCCCTTACATCCCATGTGTTCGTATAGGTGTGCCAATTCATCCTGGACGACTACATCGCGAGCGGGCAGGGCGCGTGGGCCAACGTGTGCGTGACGCAGCCGCGGCGCATCTCCGCCGTCAGCGTGGCCGAGCGCGTCGCCAACGAGCGCTGCGAGGAGCTGGGCAACAGCGTCGGGTATGATGTAGATTAGAACCTATGGCCCTATAGGAGAACCTGGACCCTGTCACTCATGGTAGCCGTGACGGATGGTAACCGAACAGTGCGAGAAACCAAAGTTTGAACTAAGTCAGGTGGTGCGAGGAGCTGGGCAACAGCGTCGGGTATGATGTAGCTGGAACCTGTGCTCCTATAGGAATGTCGTGGTCACCATCCAGTTAGCTTGAGTAGCCAGCGAGCGCTGCGAGGAGCCGGGCAACAGCGTCGGGTATGATGTAGCTAAACCTGTGTTCCTATAGGAATGTCCTGGTCACCATCCAGTTAGCTTGAGTAGCCAGCGAGCGCTGCGAGGAGCTGAGCAACAGCGTCGGGTATGATGTAGCTAAACCTGTGTTCCTATAGGAATGTCCTGGTCACCATCCAGTTAGCTTGAGTAGCCAGCGAGCGCTGCGAGGAGCTGAGCAACAGCGTCGGGTATGATGTAGCTAAACCTGTGTTCCTATAGGAATGTCCTGGTCACCATCCAGTTAGCTTGAGTAGCCAGCGAGCGCTGCGAGGAGCTGGGCAACAGCGTCGGGTATGACGTAGCTGAACCTATGCCCCTATAAGAATACCCTGGACCCTGTCACTCATGGCAGCCGCGGCGCATCTCCGCTGTCAGCGTTGCCGAGCGCGTCGCCAACGAGCGCTGCGAGGAGCTGGGCAACAGCGTCGGGTATGATGTAGCTGAACCTGTACTGCTATATGAATGGCCTGGTCACCATCACACGTGGCAGCCGCGGCGCATCTCCGCCGTCAGCGTGGCCGGGCGCGTCGCCAACGAGCGCTGCGAGGAGCTGGGCAACAGCGTCGGGTATGATGTAGATTAGAACCTGTGCCCCCTATAGGAACATCGAGGATCTCACCACAGTAGCCATGACAGCGGCTAAACAGCTCCCTAAAGGAATGTTCTGGTCACCATCCAGTTAGCTTGAGTCGCCAGCGAACGCTGCGAGGAGCTGGGCAACAGCGTCGGGTATGATGTAGCTGAACCTGTGCCCCTATAGGAATATCCTGGACCCTGTCACTCATGGTAGCCGTGACGGATGGTAGTGGAAGAGTGCGAGAAACCGAAGTTCGAACCAAGTCAGGTGGTGCGAGGAGTGGGGAGGAATAACGTCGGATGAATAGCTTTGGCACATTTGACAGGCTCGGTGGCTCATTTGGTAGTGCCCTCTGCCTTCTGAGCCAAGGGTTGTGGGTTCGATCCCCGCACAGGACTAACATTTGTGTGCATGAACATGTCTGTTTGTATTGGTCTGGGTGTTTTCTATGTATAATAATGTATTTATTTCCAAAAAAAAATGTATTTATGTAAGTTTATCAATTGTCTAGTACCCATAGTACAAGCTTCGGCTTAGTTTGGGGCTAGGTTGTGTGGCCCAGCGTGGCATGTCTTGGGTTATTTATTTATTTATTATTAGCTGTGCTCTCTCTATAGGTAGGTTCTGGCCCTTAGATACCAAGCATAGTCTATGATAGCATAGGCTGCATAGCCCTTTCCATAGAGCGTTGACAAACTTGTTGGATCAATCTTCTATTTAGCGTCCACGTTTGGGCAGCTTTGGTCTTTATAATTAAATAATCTGTTTGTTACAGGTACTCCGTCCGTTTCGAGTCTGTACTGCCGCGGCCCTACGGGTCCATTCTGTTCTGCACCGTGGGCGTGTTGCTGAGAAAGCTGGAGGGCGGTCTGAGGGGCGTCAGTCACGTCCTTGTCGATGAGGTTAGTAAATGATGACTAGCTGACTCAGTTAGAAGGTATCTGAATCAAATTATAAACCTTAACATTTTTCTAATTCGTTTGCGCTTGGCCACAATAGGCTTGTTGCCGTAAAAAATGTAATTAGTCCGTCTTTTAGATAATTCAAAAAATAAAATACACTTATTTTTTCATTTGACAATTAGACCAAAAATAACCAAACTATAGCCCGATAATATTACGTGGGACGTCA
This sequence comes from Conogethes punctiferalis, assembly GCA_031163375.1. Lineage (NCBI taxonomy): Eukaryota > Metazoa > Arthropoda > Insecta > Lepidoptera > Crambidae > Conogethes > Conogethes punctiferalis. The sequence continues at coordinate 7,728,741 of CM062098.1, read as the reverse complement.
CGCCATGTGGAATTTTTTGACACGGAGTGACGTCAAAGACTCCCACTCCTAAATTTTGTTGCCTTGTTATTTTTTGTTTAAATGAAAAAAGAAAAATACGTGTCTAATATATTTTTATAATCTAAAATACGGACTAAATATAATGTAATTGTTTTGGCCCTGGAAACATGCCAATTGACTTAATGTTAGGTGATATTGAAGGCTAGGAAGGATCGCGCATACCCCGAAAATCCCGATTTATCTCGACCCGCCTTGAACACCTAAGACATAGACTCTTTGTTCCCAAGTATGTTTGTTCCCAAAACTTTTGGGAACAAAGAGTCCGGCAAGGAGTTCCATAGCTAGCTCGTTCGTACTAAGAAGGAGCGACACTTGCTCGACACGGGCAAGCTACATCTGCCGGGCTTGTGGTCATGCTTACCGCTCCCATAGTATACAGCCATAAAACGCGCTCCCGGCATACCTGACACTGCTTGTTTGCCCTATAATACACTTGTAGGCCTCTACTCGTCTGGTGATAAAAAGACAATATACAATAACGATTTTGTCCTACAGGTGCACGAGCGCGACGCTGACACCGATTTCGCGCTGATCCTCCTACGAGACATGGCCCACACGTATCCTGAACTGCGCATCATCCTCATGTCCGCCACGGTGGACACCACGCTCTTCACCAACTACTTCGGCAACTGCCCCGTCATCGAGGTGAGCATTTGTCTGTTGTTCACTGCTGCGAGACATGACCCATACGTATCCTGAACTGCTCATCATCCTCATGTCCCCCACGGGGGACACCACGCTCTTTACAAACTACTTCGGCAACTGCCCCGTCATCGAGGTGAGCATTTGTCTGTTGTACCCCGAACTGCGATGTCCGCCACGGGGGACACCACGCTATTCACTAACTGCCCCGTCAAGAAGGTTAGCATTTGTTTGTTCTCTTGGTGACGTTGCTGTCATCGGCTTATCCTATTTAGGGTGCGTTCCACTAAGCGCTCAAAATACTCATTATGCCGACCAGTCGTTGCGATCGCGGCAATGACGTCATAACTTTCGCTACGCCTTTCTATTGTGCCTGTCGACCTAACTTTTGGACCTCACGACCGTTTACTATCAGGTGGAGTGAGTTCATCCTGAAAGCTCTTCTTATAAAAAAAAAGCTCACAAAGACCCATCTAAAATAGTGGCTCGAAGTGGACATTGAGAAAATTTTGGCGCCTTATTTGAAATTGTTGATGTTGGCTATGGAAAAAAATATTGTTTATGATTATTGATCGAGATATTGCGATGCTAAATGTTCAACTAATAGTATAAATGCGAAAGTAACTCTGTCTGTTACGCTTTCCCGCTTAAACTTCTCAACTCAAAACAAAATTTGGCCCAGACAATTAGACCCAGGCTAGCTTTTATTGCAAAAAAGGGATGATAAAACACTTCTGTGACACACCTGTATGAAAGCAGGTGAAGCCGCGGGCACAGCTGGTAACCTATTTATAGACAATGACCTTATAATACCGACTCGAAACGCCTACGAAACGGTATCTCAAATAACCATTGTTACAGGTACCCGGACGCACTTATCCCGTGCAACAGTATTTCCTGGAGGACGCGATCGAGCTGACGCGATTCAGGCCGCCTCCGGACACCAGGAAACGGAAGGCTTCCGGGAAGAGAGCCAATAAAGATGAGGAGGATGATGACGATGAAGGTATGGTATTTTTGTTGATTATAATACTATGTGTTTCCTTCCTCTTACAATCCTGGGTTCTTTAGGCGAGGCGTGAAACGGCATCTCAGTGGGCCTTCAGGGTGAGGGCGACAGGCGCAATGGGTTTGTTCTATTGTGCCTGTCGACCTAACTTTTGGACCTCACGACCGCTTACCATCAGGTGGAGTGAGGTCATCCTGAAAGCTCAAAAGAACTGTGCCATAAAAGTTAAATATTTGAACATAATAACTAGGGTGGGGTGGTGTAGTGTAACTGTGGGATGCAAATGCAAGGGAGTGACTCATCATCGTTTCGCTCCAAGCCAACGTCGCCTGCCCGTGGTGCATCCTGCCGAATAGCAAACGAGGCGCTGGCAACCGACTGGTGGCGGTATAACCATCACAATTGAAGGAGTGGCTAAATACAGCAGACCGATGACGAGCAGCAGCATCACCGGATCGAAAAGCTACTGCCTGCGATCGCCAACCCGCCTACCCGACGATTAAGGGTATATCGTCCAGATGATTGCCCTACGTGGCGAACAACTGAAGAGGCATATGTCCAGCAATGGACTGATGAACTAGGGTGTTTAGAATATTACTTTTGTGAATAATACTATAACCTGCCCAGGAGTATGAAGAATAATTGTACCAAGTGTCGTCAAAATCCGCCCAGTAGTTTTTTTTCTATAACGAACATACAGACAGACAAAAATTTTACTGATTGCATAGTTGGCATTAGTATCGATCACTAATCACCCCCTAATAGTTATTTTTTAAAATATCACTCATGTACAGAATTGACTTCTCTACAGATTTATTAAGAAAGAAAGAAAGAAAAAACGTTTATTTAGTGCATAACAACACATGCCAATTTTAACACCAACATAAAGGTAAAAAACGTAGGTAGTTATAGGCACATCTAACATAGTAACACATACACTATAGGGTAATGCACCAAAAGGGTGACCACTCAGCATTAGTCGTGGCGCAAGCGCCGCGGAGCTGGTTTTCAGTGGTACCGTTAATAATAATAAAAAATTTTGTAGAATTATAAGTATAGATATCGCAATGCTCGCTAGGATAATCAATTGGTCTACGTCAATCGTTACAACTTCCATAATGACCACTATGGGTCGGCGCTTCGAATCGATTTTATTCAGATGCACGCTGATGATCTTACGAAAGCTCTCTCATGTTGTCTGCTATGTATTTATTTCTTTAACAGGACTGGGTGCCGACGAGCAAGACGAAGATTTAAACAAGACCTGCCAGCTGGGACAAGATTACTCGCCCGAGACGACCACGTCATTACAGCAACTCTCTGAGAAAGATGTGAGTTTAGTTTTCATTAGAATAAAATTTAATTCTATTAAGGTAAATTCAAAATCTTTTTTTTTATATAGTAGCATGACATAATGGCTTCCCTACGCCTGATGGAAAGCGAAATAGAAGCTCAAGTCGCTGTGACAACGGGCAAGTAACTGGTCAGTTACCTATCAGTTGCCACCGCCATGCCGGCCTAACCCTAACACCCAGACCCCGGCTGCTCTGCCTCTCTTAAAACACTTATAGGCAATAATTTTTATGTCTGTACCTTTCTTTTTCATCTAAAATATTTAACATGTTATCCTTAATGCACAGATGAGCTTCGAGCTAATAGAAGCCATCCTGCTCCATATAAGCGAGCTGCAAGGCGACGGGGCTGTCCTCGTGTTCCTGCCCGGATGGAACCTGATCTTCGCTCTCATGAAGCACCTGACCCAGAACAGAGTGTTCGGAGACCAGTCTCGCTACGTCATCCTGCCGCTGCACAGCCAGATACCGAGGGAGGATCAGAAGAAGGTGTTTGTCACGCCGCCCCCTGGGATCACCAAGGTGAGGAGTTGCTTGCGAGTCCGATACGGAACTGAGGGCTTGGAGACCAGTCCCGTTATGTCATATTCCCGCTTCACAGCCAGATACCGTGGGAAGATCAGAAGAAGGTGTTTGTGACGCCGCCCCCTGGGATCACTAAGGTATGACCTCCGAATCAATAAAGGTTTATTTTTTCACCTGCCTGTGGTGCATCCTGCCGAGTAACAAAGGAGTCTCTTGACAACTGACCGATGGCGGTATAACCATCACGATTGAAGGCGTAGCTAAATACCACAGGCTGATGACGGGCAGCAGCGTCATCGGGGCGAACCTACGCCTGCTCGGCATGGTGATATGAATAAAACCTCCAGATGTTTGATCACTTAGGGCAAACATCTGGAGAATATTAAACACGAATCTAAACAGCAAATTTTCAAAAACAAATTAAAAGCTCTACTATTGGATAGATGCTATTACTCAGTTAACGATTATATGACAGACAATTCCCTGAAATAACAACATTGTTTAGTGTGATATCTAACTTTAGAACATAATGATAACATCTAACCAACATATAAACACACATAAGCGCCATCTACAATATTCAATACTGCAACACCCTATCCGGGTCATGTGATTTACTTTTAAGGCCTTAGCTGTAAGATCCTTCTATGTATGTTACATGTGCAATAATTAAATAAATAAATAAATAGAATATACCCATAATCGCCACGCTGGACAGGCGTGTTGGCGATCGCAGGACCTAGCTTCTCGCTCCGGTGACGCTGCTGCTTTTGGTATTTAGCTACGCGTTCAATTGTTTTTTAGGGTTCCGTAGCCAAAATGGCAAAAACGCGACTCTTATAGATTCGTCATGTCTGTCTGTCCGTCCGTATGTCACAGCCAATTTATTCCATAACTATAAGAGCTACATTATTGAAATTTGGTACGTAGATGTATTCTGTAAACCGCATTAAGATTTTAAAATAAAATCAAAAAAATGCAAAATTTTTGGGGTTCCCCCCATACATAGAACTGAAACTCAAAATTTCTTATTCCATCAAACCTATACGTGTGGGATATCTATGGATAGGTATTTTAAAATGATGTTTCTAACATAATTTTTTTCTAAACTTAATAGTTTGCGCGAGAGACTCTTCCAAAGTGGTAAAATGTCAAATAAACACAAATGTTCGTCACACGAATGTTTGTCACGGGTGTCGATCGAACCCACGACCCTTGGTTCAGAAGGCAGGAGTCACTATCAATTGAGCCACCGAGACATCCAATTGTGATGGTTATACCGCCACCAGTCGGTAGCCAGCGCCTCGTTTGTTATTGGACAGGATGGACCACGGGCAGGTGAGGTTGACTTGGAGCGAAAAGATGATAGGCCGCTCCCTTACATCCCGATAACGTTGTTCATCACCTCATTTGTTCGCAGGTGATCCTGTCTACGAACATCGCGGAGACGTCTATCACGATCAACGACGTGGTGTACGTGATAGACTCGTGCAAGGCCAAGATGAAACTGTTCACGTCGCACAACAACATGACCTCGTACGCGACCGTCTGGGCCAGCAGGACCAATCTGGAGCAGGTATGACGTCATCGTTGGAGATGACCACTTGCGTGATAGACTCGTGCGAGGCCGAGATGAAGCTGTTCACGTCGCACAACAACATGACCTCGTACGCGACCGTCTGGGCCAGCAGGACCAATCTGGAGCAGGTATGACGTCATCGTTGGAGATGACCACTTGCGTGATAGACTCGTGTGATGAAGCTGTTCACGTCGCACAACAACATGACCTCGTACGCGACCGTCTGGGCCAGCAGGACCAATCTGGAGCAGGTATGACGTCATCGTTGGAGATGACCACTTGCGTGATAGACTCGTGTGATGAAGCTGTTCACGTCGCACAACAACATGACCTCGTACGCGACCGTCTGGGCCAGCAGGACCAATCTGGAGCAGGTATGACGTCATCGTTGGAGATGACGACTTGCGTGATAGACTCGTGCGAGGCCGAGATGAAGCTGTTCACGTCGCACAACAACATGACCTCGTACGCGACCGTCTGGGCCAGCAGGACCAATCTGGAGCAGGTATGACGTCATCGTGGAGATGACCACTTGCGTGATAGACTCGTGCGAGGCCGAGATGAAGCTGTTCACGTCGCACAACAACATGACCTCGTACGCGACCGTCTCTGGGCCAGCAGGACTATTCTGAAGCAGGTATGACGTCATTGCTGGAGATGACGACTTGCGTGATAGACTGGAGGAATGGTTTCAGTTTCGGCAAAAGTTTCGGCCAATTTTGGCCGAAACCGACACTTTCTCCGTTACTTGATTTTTGGCCGAAACCGAACCTTCGGTTGGATACTATTATTTATTAACCTATGATGTCCCACTGCAGCACACAGATTATCTCAAATCTTTTCCACCATTCTCTCATGTTGTCTCCTCTACCTAAAGGTTGTCTGGAAGAGATCGCTACTAGCGATAAGACCGCCTAAATTGTACTTTGTTTTTGTTTGTAATGTGTTTTTCTGTAATGTCTGTGTTTTTGTGCAATAAAGAGTTTCTATCTATCTATCTCTATCTAAAACCAAAGCTTGCCAGTTAATCTTTTCTGGGCTCTTTTCTATCGGCGAAAATTCATTTTTTGTTCGAAAGGGTGTACTTTCTAGTCGGTCCCATTGTCACCATATTGGTTGGGATTTTTGTTTTCCTAAAAAATGCTGTTATTTATATCGTTAACGTAACGTGTTCCACAGCGCAAAGGCCGCGCGGGCCGCGTGCGTCCCGGCGTGTGCTTCACTCTGTGCACGCGCGCACGCTTCGACCGTCTGGACGAGCATCAGACTGCCGAGATGTTCCGCACGCCGCTGCACGAGCTCGCCCTTAGGTATGTCTATGACTGCCTGCAGTAGATGTAGCTCCATAGCTAATAGACCAAAGGCCGCGTGCGTCCCGGCGTGTGCTTCACTCTGTGCACGCGCGCACGCTTCGACCGTCTGGACGAGCATCAGACTGCCGAGATGTTCCGCACGCCGCTGCACGAGCTCGCCCTTAGGTATGTCTATGACTGCCTGTAGTAGATGTAGCTCCATAGCTAATAGACCAAAGGCCGCGTGCGTCCCGGCGTGTGCTTCACTCTGTGCACGCGCGCACGCTTCGACCGTCTGGACGAGCATCAGACTGCCGAGATGTTCCGCACGCCGCTGCACGAGCTCGCCCTTAGGTATGTCTATGACTGCCTGTAGTAGATGTAGCTCCATAGCTAATAGACCAAAGGCCGCGTGCGTCCCGGCGTGTGCTTCACTCTGTGCACGCGCGCACGCTTCGACCGTCTGGACGAGCATCAGACTGCCGAAATGTTCCGCACGCCGCTGCACGAGCTCGCCCTTAGGTATGTCTATGACTGCCTGTAGTAGATGTAGCTCCATAGCTAATAGACCAAAGGCCGCGTGCGTCCCGGCGTGTGCTTCACTCTGTGCACGCGCGCACGCTTCGACCGTCTGGACGAGCATCAGACTGCCGAGATGTTCCGCACGCCGCTGCACGAGCTCGCCCTTAGGTATGTCTATGACTGCCTGCAGTAGATGTAGCTCCATAGCTAATAGACCAAAGGCCGCGTGCGTCCCGGCGTGTGCTTCACTCTGTGCACGCGCGCACGCTTCGACCGTCTGGACGAGCATCAGACTGCCGAGATGTTCCGCACGCCGCTGCACGAGCTCGCCCTTAGGTATGTCTATGACTGCCTGTAGTAGATGTAGCTCCATAGCTAATAGACCAAAGGCCGCGTGCGTCCCGGCGTGTGCTTCACTCTGTGCACGCGCGCACGCTTCGACCGTCTGGACGAGCATCAGACTGCCGAGATGTTCCGCACGCCGCTGCACGAGCTCGCCCTTAGGTATGTCTATGACTGCCTGTAGTAGATGTAGCTCCATAGCTAATAGACCAAAGGCCGCGTGCGTCCCGGCGTGTGCTTCACTCTGTGCACGCGCGCACGCTTCGACCGTCTGGACGAGCATCAGACTGCCGAGATGTTCCGCACGCCGCTGCACGAGCTCGCCCTTAGGTATGTCTATGACTGCCTGTAGTAGATGTAGCTCCATAGCTAATAGACCAAAGGCCGCGTGCGTCCCGGCGTGTGCTTCACTCTGTGCACGCGCGCACGCTTCGACCGTCTGGACGAGCATCAGACTGCCGAGATGTTCCGCACGCCGCTGCACGAGCTCGCCCTTAGGTATGTCTATGACTGCCTGTAGTAGATGTAGCTCCATAGCTAATAGACCAAAGGCCGCGTGCGTCCCGGCGTGTGCTTCACTCTGTGCACGCGCGCACGCTTCGACCGTCTGGACGAGCATCAGACTGCCGAGATGTTCCGCACGCCGCTGCACGAGCTCGCCCTTAGGTATGATGCTTGTAACACCCTTTAGTGAATATTTAGTGGGTGGGAATAGTTAGTGGGCCGCGGCGGCTAGTCCTCCATTCTCCTAGGAATTCTTCTGCAGAAGGTCCACTGCTGGACATATGCTTCCCACAATGACAACTGTTTTTTGGGGGGGTTATCAGGGTGCGCTGCTTGGATACTCCTATTTTATATGTATGTTATATTCCAGCATCAAGCTCCTGCGTCTGGGCAGCATCGGCCACTTCCTGTCGAAGGCGCCGGAGCCGCCGCCGCTGGACGCCGTCATAGAGGCCGAAGCCCTACTGCGGGAGCTGGGCTGCCTCGACGCCGCCAACAACGACGCGCTCACGCCGCTCGGGACCATCCTCGCCAAGCTGCCCATAGGTGAGCAGTACATCTGACAGCAGACAGTAGCGGGCTGCCTCGACGCCGCCAACAACGACGCGCTCACGCCGCTCGGGACCATCCTCGCCAAGCTGCCCATAGGTGAGCAGTACATCTGACAGCAGACAGTAGCGGGCTGCCTCGACGCCGCCAACAACGACGCGCTCACGCCGCTCGGGACCATCCTCGCCAAGCTGCCCATAGGTGAGCAGTACATCTGACAGCAGACAGTAGCGGGCTGCCTCGACGCCGCCAACAACGACGCGCTCACGCCGCTCGGGACCATCCTCGCCAAGCTGCCCATAGGTGAGCAGTACATCTGACAGCAGACAGTAGCGGGCTGCCTCGACGCCGCCAACAACGACGCGCTCACGCCGCTCGGGACCATCCTCGCCAAGCTGCCCATAGGTGAGCAGTACATCTGACAGCAGACAGTAGCGGGCTGCCTCGACGCCGCCAACAACGACGCGCTCACGCCGCTCGGGACCATCCTCGCCAAGCTGCCCATAGGTGAGCAGTACATCTGACAGCAGACAGTAGCGGGCTGCCTCGACGCCGCCAACAACGACGCGCTCACGCCGCTCGGGACCATCCTCGCCAAGCTGCCCATAGGTGAGCAGTACATCTGACAGCAGACAGTAGCGGGCTGCCTCGACGCCGCCAACAACGACGCGCTCACGCCGCTCGGGACCATCCTCGCCAAGCTGCCCATAGGTACTACTACCTACTCATAGGAGCCTACAGCTTATTATAGCCTACAGCCAACAGTAGCAGGCAGTGATCGACAGCCGAAAGTAGACAATAATAGCCAATAGCCGACAATTTAAATAAAAACTAGCGACCCACCCATGCTGTGGTACTTAAGATAAACAGCAGTACACTTTCATCTACACTAGAAGTTTCGTCTTCACTTAGCACCCCCTATTTATCCTTGTAAGTGATAAACATAGTTTCGTTAAAAATATTGGTTGCAATTTCTTCTCTTTGTTTTTCCTCCATTAAATAGTCCCACCCATAGATGTTTTCGTTAAATCATTATCACCATCATCATCATCAGCCTATCGCAGTCCACTCAGCGCGATGAAAAGTATACTATAACCTACCCAAGAGTATGAAGAATAATGTACCAAGTTTCGTTAAAATCCGTCGAGTAGTTTTTGTATCTATAACGAACATACTCGTACAGACAGACAGACAAAAATTTACTGATTACATGTTTGGCTTCAGTATCGATCACTGATCTCCCCCTGATTGTTATTTTGAAAATATATTTCATGTACAGAATTGACCTCTGTACAGATTTATTATATGTAAAGAAGATGTACAGAATTGACCTCTCTACAGATTTATTATAAGTATGGATTAATTACACGAATATGTCCATAGGTAAGGTAACATAAGAAAAAAGTCATGTCAAATAGCTTGTTATTTTTTGTCATGAGTTATGGGTATCAGAACAACGAAGGTACCACAAATAAATACTTAAATACAAATATAAACACCCAGACACGAACCCACGACCCTTGGTTCAGAAGGCAGGGGTCACTGCTAATAGGGAATATGCATGATTTTTTTTTTATGGATTTATTGAAATCTTTAATCTTCCAGAGACATAAATATCGAAGAATTTTTAAACTATCTTCTCTATTAAGCGAGTTATAAAGCGTTAAAGTTATTGCTTAGACAGAGATCCGACGCGGCGGATGACGTAACGTACCGTGCGCGCCATACAAACTCCATAGAAAAATCTGTTTCGTGTGAGAGAGACAGATATATTAACCTTCAACGACTGTATCTCGCCCATTTTTCAGCCAATTTTGATTTTGTTTTCACTGTGTGTGTGTAGTATATAATATATTTTTATCTGTTTTTCGATAAATTAGTAAAAACATGAAACTATATGTAGGGGCTCCGCTTAGTGGACCACGAAGCTCCGTACATGAGTAGTAGTTAAGTAGTTGTAGTGGTGAGTACGCCAAAGAGAAAGATCGCCGGGGTTTTAAGTAGTGTATTGTAGTAAAGTTAAGTACATGTAATCAATATGGAAATCTTTCCTTGATTAGTAACTGCTACGAGAGTCGGTGACGTACTAGTAAATAAAAATATTATAAAGTAAACAGTAATCACGCGCGGCCCAATATGGGGCGCGGTGTCAGCAAAACGCGAATGTACGATGGCTTGCCCGTACACTATTTTTCATGCATATTCCCTATTGAGCCATCGAGCCAGTAATGATTCCGTCCATTGGCACACAGAGCCCCGGCTCGGCAAGATGATGGTGCTGGGCTTCGTGCTGGGCGTGGGCGACGCGCTGACCACGATGGCGGCCAACTCGACCACGTTCCCGGAGATCTTCCTGCTGGAGGGCCGCCGCCGCCTGTCCGCGCACCAGCGTGCGTTGGCCGGCGAAAGGGCCTCCGACCACGTGGCTATGCTCAACGCCTTCCAGGTGAGTACCGATAATAATAAACAAATATCAGATAGCATCACATACATCCCCAACCAGCATCCCAAACTCACCATGGTACACGCAATAATAGGGATGTTTCCAGGGTCAAAATAATTACATTTTATTTAGTCCGTATTTTAGATTATAAAAATATATTGAACACGGAAGTAAATCTACAAATATTAAAAATCTTCTAAAACGGGACCCTGTGGCAGAGACCCCAGGACGCTGGCTGCGTTACCTCGCTGAATTGCTAGCGAGATGCGCTGAGCGAGGTACGAGCCAGCTCTGGGGTCGCCCGAAGCCTGGACCTTTTTTTCATTTAAACAAAAAATAACAAAGATACTAGGCATCAAAATTTAGTTGTATGGATCTTTGACGTCTCTCAGTGGCGAAAAAACTCCCAATCTTTGACGTCACGCGTAATGTTTACGGGCTATATCTTTGCAATTTTTGGTCTAATTTCCAAATGAAAAAATACGTGTCTTTTATTTTTGAATCATCTAAAAGACGGACTAATTACATTTTTTCCGGCAACAGGTCTATACTGGTGGTGGTGATATATTCTGTATTTTAAATCAATGCTATATTATTATATAGCACCGATATTTTAACTTTATCTTTTTTCTCTCCGCAGATGTGGGAGCGAGAGAAGCAGAAGGGCGAAGAGCAGGAGATGCAGTGGTGCGAATGGAAGGGCCTGCAGCAGACCACGCTGCGCGTCACCTCGGAAGCCAAGTACCAGCTCATAAGTAAGTAGAGATTGTCTAAACTATAATGTCGCGCCTCACTCCTTGATAATTTGATTTAGATACGCGGGACAAATATTAACACCGGCACGTCATACGTTTGGGAGCGCAGATTATTCAATGAACTATAAATAAATAACCCAAGACATGCCACGCTGGGCCACACAGCGCCATCTAGCCCCAAACTAAGCCGAAGCTTGTACTATGGGTACTAGACAACTGATAAACTTACTTAGATACATATTTTTTTTGTAAATAAATACATATTATACATAGAAAACACCCAGACCAATACAAACAGACATGTTCATGAACACAAATGTTTTCTAATGTGCGGGAATCGAACCCACGACCCTTGGCTCAGAGGGCAGAGGTCACTACCAAATGAACCACCGAGCCTGCCTATGCCTACTATGGTTTGTATGTGCATACGACGGCCGACTTGTCGGGTATTGAGTCCAACATCGCTCGATCTATGGTGCAGTGCCGTCTTCTACACTAATATTATAAAGAGGAAAGATTTGTATCTATTTTTGTATGTTTGTAATGAATAGGCTCAAAAAGTACTGGGCCGATTTAAAAAATTCTTTCACCAATATAATGCTTCATTCTTCCAATTCGACATAGGCTACATTTCATTTTGAAAAAAATTAGGGATGCTTGGTAAAATTTGAACAATGTAACCGAAGGTGTAGAAAAATTGGTCTCCCGTGCGAAGCCAGAACGGGCTGCTAGTATTGTATAAAACAAGACCACTTTTTATCTCACAAGCTCATGTATCAACTAAACTAGTTGGGCAACAAATCCGAGAATGGCGCCGTTTCTATATTTGAATTTAACCGTCAACTGAACGACCAATCATAATAGCATTGTTTATGTGTATTGCATCCATATTTGAAATTTGCTTGTGCGTGTGCGCGTAAAGTCGTAAGGTCGCCCTGGCCATGATCGTAGTCATTTACGATTAAAAAAGCCGCGTACTCTAACTTGTAAATGACTTCCCGCAGACATCCTGACGACGGCCATCGGGTTCCCGGAGGAGTGCTGCGTGCCGCAGCGCTGGAACCCGTCGGGACCCGACCCCGCGCTGGACGCCGTCGTGGCGCTCATGTGCATGGGACTCTACCCCAACGTGTGCCTGCACCAGGGCAAGAGGAAGGTGAGCGAGCCACCAATCATTTGTTGCCAATCTATACTTATAATAAATCTGTAGAGAAGTCAATTCTGTACATCCATACTAATATTATAAATGGGAAAGTATATCTGTCTGTATGTTTGGTCTTTCTTTCACGGCAAAACGGAGCGACGAATTGGCGTGATTTTTTAAGTGGAGATAGTTAAAGGGATGGAGAGAAACATAGGCTACTTTTTGCCCCTTTCTAATCCCCCACTTCCCTAAAATGGTGGAAGTTTGGATGAAGCATTCACCCCGAATTTAACGCTTCGCCGCGGGCAAAAGCTAGTGAAATATATTTTCAATATAACTATCAGGGGGTGATTAGTGATCGATACTGATGCCAAAAATGCAATCAGTAAATTTTTGTCTGTCTGTGTGTTCGTTATAGAAAAAAAAACTACGGATTTTAACGAAACTTGGTACGATTATTCTTTATACTCCTGGGCAGGTTATAGTATACTTTCCATCACGCTATAATCAATGGGAGCAGAGCAGTGACGAGAAGTGTACGAAAAACGGGAGAAATTTTTATCTGTATGTTTGATTGCGCATCACGCGAAAACTACTGCGTGGAATTAAATGCGGTTTTCTCCAATGTATTGCCAGAGGTCTACTTAAAATTTAGGCACCATTTTATGGAAGTCCCGTTATTTTTGAAACCCTACGCGTGCGACGCCGCCGGCACAGCTAGTATTTAATAATTAAAGCCATTGAACAAGCTTCTCAAACGAGGCATACAAAACATCACGCAATACGAAATCGTGACGTCACGATTAGTAGACACCCATGGGATAAGATTCGGTGATTCCAGAATAATCTCATCATCAGGTCTCATCCGGAAATCACACGGACAATATGCATATGTTATAGCAAATGTTTATCTTCCATTACGCTGGTTTTCTTTAGAAATCACGAATGAGATAATCTCACTCCCTCCCTTCCAGGTCCTGACCACAGAAGGCAAGCCGGCTCTGATCCACAAGACGTCAGTGAACTGCAGCAACCTCGAGCAGAAGTTCCCTTCGCCCCTGTTCGTGTTCGGCGAGAAGGTGCGCACGCGCGCCATCAGCTGCAAACAGACCACCATGGTGGCGCCACTGCACGTACTGCTGTTCGCCTGCCGCAAGGTGGAGTGGGTGAGGACACGACCACATTATTATTATCAAGCTGCAAGCCAGACCAATGCTGGACAGTGGACACAGGCAGAGGCCTGTGAGCGAGCTGGAGCGAACTGGAGAGCCAGTTGGTCGCCGTTTCGACCAATCGTCATCAGCCTATTGCAGTCCACTGGGCACTGCTGGACATAGGCCTTTCCAGTTGTTCGCCGTTTTGACCAAACCCCTAAAAAATATACATCCAATTTAAGGATGAGAGCTGTCTGATAATTATATAATCAGATAAGCACTTATAAGTGCTTATTTTAAGTCTATGTGAATAAAGGTATTTTCATTTCAACAGAGCGAGGAGCTACGCCTTACGATCGCCGACCCGCCTGCTCAGCGTGGCGATTATGGGTAAAGCCGTTTGCCGTAATTGGCGAACAACTGATGAGGCCTATGTTTAGCAGTGGACTGCAATAGGCTGATGACGATGAAGTCACCGGTAACCGCGTTTAACATGATGATATCGCTTGCAGATCGACAACATGGTCCGGCTGGACAACTGGCTGAACTTCTCGATGTCGCCGCGCGTGGCGGCGCTGGTGGCGGCGCTGCGGCCGGCGCTGGAGCGGCTCGTGGAGCGCGCCGCCGCGCAGCCCGACGCGGCCTTGGACTTCACACCCGACGACAGGAAGGTACCGTACCTCATCATCATCCTAGCCTTTTTAGGGTTCCGTAGCCAAAATGGCAAAAACGGGACCCTTATAGATTCGTCATGTCTGTCTGTCTGTCCGTCCGTATGTCACAGCCAGTTTATTCCGAAACTATAAGAGCTACATTATTAAAATTTGGTACGTAGATGTATTCCGTTAACCGCATTAAGATTTTAAAGTAAAATCAGAAAAAAATCCAAAATTTTTGGGGTTCCCCATACATGGAACTGAAACTCAATTTTTTTTTTCATCAAAGCCATACGTGTGGGGTATCTATGGATAGGTATTTGAAAATGATGTTGGGGTTACTAACATCATTTTTTTCTCTGATGAATAGTTTGCGCGAGAGACTCTTCCAAAGTGGTAAAACGTGTCCCCCCCCCCCCCCCCCCGTAACTTCTAAAATATGGGCACTATAAAACTGAAAAAAATATATGATGTGTATTACTATGTAAACTACTAACGAAATTAGTTTTAATGAAATCTAGACAGTAGTTTTTTTTAAACATCATAAATCAAATTACCTCATTTTTTTCATTCAATCAGTGGTACGGAACCCTACGTGCGCGAGTCCACTTGCACGTGCACTTGGCCGGTTTTTTTCCCGATTGTCTCAGGGTCGGCTTCCCAAACTGAGAGATTTGGCGAGGGCTAACGCCTTTACTTTGTAAAAATAATACAAAATTATGTTTGTTTGCCTTAGGTGATCGACTGCGTCAGAGCACTCTGCGTCGTGGATGCAGGGGACTACAATATTCACCGCGAAACCACTCCGCTCGCATTCAGGCCCGACGGGGCGAAGCGCGGCTCGAACCGAGGATGGGGCACCAACGGCCCACGTGGAGGCTTCGGCGGCGGCGGTTACGGCAGTAACCAGGGTGGTTTCGGTGGTAATCAGGGCGGTTTCGGCGGCAACCAGGGCGGTTTCGGCGGCAACCAGGGCGGTTATGGCGGCAACCAGGGCGGTTACGGCGGTAATCGAGGTGGTTTCGGTGGTAACCGCGGTGGTTTTGGCGGTAATCGTGGTGGTTTCGGAGGTAACCGGGGTGGTTTTGGCGGTAACCGTGGTTATAGCAATGGGGGTTACCGCGGCAGAGGCTTTAGAGGTGGCAACTCGAATTGGCATTAATTGACTAAGCATTCCTAGACAATTTCGATGTCTTTGTAATTTGTGTTAAATGACAAATTAAAGATATTGTGTACCATATCATAAGTTTTATTTACTCACTAACACATCAAAATTAAATAACTATCGAGTATTAGAATCTAACTAAAATAGCAACATAAATATTAATTACCGATAAATCAAGCTAAAATGAAGTAGGTAATCATGATTACATAAAGGATAGATCACATTCCAAGGACCAATAGCACTTCACTCAATTTTGAATCACTTTCCTGGGCCGAATTGCGTTCTTCTCCCATTTAGGGTCAATTTATACAAGCCCAGAATCGAGACATATCAAATTCAACCCTAACTTTACAGCCTAACACACACATTACTTTTAGAGATTTTGAAAAGGCGCAGTCTTCGGATTTTGCGCATGACCAACGTGTTCAATAAGGATTGGACGTTTCGTAGCGCTTCGACTCTGCACTAGCAAAATTGACCCTTTTTTCTTGGGGCAAGTCACTTTCCTGTAGCAATTTACACATTGCCCAATTAGCGAACACTATACCACACTCACTACTAAACTAAAAGACGAGTAGAAAGAAAAATCCATTAATAACAAAACAACGCCAATCGGCGTTGACCTTCGTCAGTCAACGGGGTGTTGAACGACTATCAATATAAACTCCTTATCGGGCGCCACCATCACCTCGCTCTTCTTGCTACGTATCCTGAGAAAGGTGAGATCGTTGGACGGATCCAAATCCCTCACTACAGCCTTCGCTTTGTCCACTAAAGCGGACATCAGTCCAGCGTATTGGACGGAGACATGGTTGTCTAATGTCGTCTTTATGGGAATGCCTTCCCCGTTGACTACCACAACGCCGGCCACGCCCTTATGGCTGGCGAGTTTGCGGACGGTTTCTTCAGCTTCGTTTGCCATGAATATAAGATGAAAGTTGCAAACAATTTCGGTGAGACGAGATGTTTGTAAATAACTGAATTGTCAATTGGACAGTTGAACCGGTTCTATTTTTTGAAAATTAATGTATGTTCGATCAGATGCGATCTCTGTGGTGTTAAGCATAGAATATTATTTATGTAAAGGTAGGTATTAATTATTTTATTTCCAATACCTAATTTTAAAAAAATCCTGCGAGTAAAATATTGTATGGGCGGTCTCTTTGGGCTTGGTGGCGCAGGAGAACATGAAGATCCAAAGGTGGAATCTTGGTCAGTTCAGAAAAAAAATTACAAATATAGCATAATGAATAACCTTTTCATCTCAGTTTGAATGCTCACACAGATGAAAGAACTAGTTGTTATTGCAAAAAAAATGAGGCGAGTTATTATCCTAAACATTAAGAGGTACATACCTACATACATTGCACATAAAATAAAATACAATTTAATCAATACAGTTTATTTAATTTTCTTTATTACAATGAAATTAACTTTATTACAAGCTGGGCTGAGATTTTATACATGTTAATCAATTTGTAAATAATAATGAATACAGACTCTAGAAATTTGATTCAATTGGTCCTGAGCATATCATGCAGTTATGTGATTTATGGCAAATTTACTTTTCTTCTAAATAAATAAATAAATAAAGCTACATTTGAGTAGCCTTGTTAAAATGTGCATGCAGCATGACATCTTGGTCTGAACTGACCCTAATTTACAATGGGCCACAGACACAGCAACTGTGCTGCAAGTTTTCCAACAATGAAACTAATGTTGGTTATTAGTTTCATAGCTTTAAATCCCACAACAGCTTGAGTGTCAAGCCCTGTGAACCCATTATTGGGTGCAACACAATAGATCTTCTATAGTGTCTGGAATGCTGGTACCTCCAAAGATTAAAATACCTGTGCATAATTCATTAACTGAAATCAATACATGGGTTTTTTTTTATAAGAAGAGCTTTCAGTGTGACCTCACTTCACCTGATGGTAAGTGATTGTAAGGTCCAAAAGTTAGGTCGACAGGCATAATAGAAGAAACCGATTGTGCCTGTCACCCACACCCTGAAGGCCCACTTAGATGCCGTTTCACACCCCACCTAAAGAACCCAGGATTGTAAGAGGAAGGAAACACATGAGCTGAAAGGGCATCCCATGACTTAATGTCCATGTAGTTTGACTGCATCCATCCATTATATAAATTTACCCTTCCTGGCCATCCCCCAGCTTGTCCACCTGCAAGTACAAAGGCAGTCTCCCAGTCCTCAGCTTCTGTCTCTTATGAACTTTCAGCTGATGCTTCATCATTTGCTTCCTATACCCAAACGCTTTAAAGCAGACATTGCACACATGATCCTTCACACCTGTGTGGTCCACTTTAATATGCAAATCTAAGCTTCGCTGTGTGTAAAAGCCTCTCCCGCAGTTCTCACACTTGTAGTCATGCTCCCCTTTATGTGTGAACATGTGTTTATTGAGGTTGCTCTTGTTAACGAACCGAGCAGCACACTGAGAGCATTGGTACGGTTTCTCCCCTGTATGTGTTCTCATGTGCATCTTTAAAGACTCACTGAATCTCCCACGATACGGACATAAGGAGCATTTAAAAGGAAGCTCGTAGAAATGAGTCAGTCGATGCCTTTTAAACTGCCCTTGCACAATGAACTTTTTACCGCATATGTCACACATAAATGGCGTTTCATGTTTGTGTAATGCTAAGTGCTTTTTGTAATACAATGCCGTGTAAGAGTTGTGGCAAATAGGGCAAGTCTGTCGTCTATTCTCGTGTTCATCTGACAACCTGTGCTCACTGTAGTCTGTGAAGTTTTCGAACTCAATGTCGCATCTCTTACAATGATAGTTTTTGGGTTCTATTTCTTCAGTATCATCGGGGCAGTCATACTCAAATGTGTTGTCATCATCTGATCCATTGTCGATATCATCACCACTGTCTTGTCGAATTTCCTGTGGCTTTCTAAGGGACTCGTCTGATTCTTGAGCCGTTTTTCTGAATAGAATCGCGCCTTGCAAAAGCGCGTGACATGAATGGCACAAATACTTGGGATAAATATCGTCCTCATCAATTTCAATGCCGCCAAATGTAGACAAGGCTTCAGGTATGTCGTAGACCATATCTTTTCCGTAAATTGGTATATCGCCATCCTTCAAGCACACTCTACAAGTCTGCGAGTCTTCTACCTCTTGCTTTGAGCAGTAGTTTCGGGTGCTAGCGGTTTCTGATGTACTTTGGGAAAATCTGTGTTCGTGCCGCGATGCCTTTTGACATTGTCTTTTGCAGTGCAATATTTTCAAAAGCATCAAAGGCCCGACCATCCTGGATGAATAGCTAAGAAATTAGCAAGCAGGTAAATGAAATTGAATTGTTTTCATTAAATTTGACAAATTGTCATCGCATCGAGTACTCCTACTGACTGACACTACTGACTGACATTATATTTTTTAAACAAAATTAAGTTATAGCTCTTTGAATTTCAATTCGCCAATAGAGCGAAATGGCTGGAGAAATAATGTTTTTATCCTTCAACACTTTTTTGCATAGCTGATTGATTAAGATAGATAGGAATGATTGATTGAGATAGATAAGAATAAGAGCTTGTTTAGAATATGGCCTGGTCAAGCCATGTCGACGTCACTCCATGAATACGTCCATGCTCCATGACTCCATAAAAGAAAAATAAAGTCACTTTTGTTTAGATACCTACCCTACCTACAGTTTAGCGATGGGTCGTTATCGGTTTTTGAGATAACGTAACGTAAGCGTTATGTGATTTCCAATAACTAGTTTCTTAACTAGTGATTTTTATAACTAGTTATTTTCACAACGTTCTGAAGCAAACGTGATAATTGTAACGTAAAATCGTTTGGTTAGGTAGCAGCATAACTTAATTCTTCTTCACACTTACGCTCGTGTTTCATTTAATACACGAAAGAAAGGATCGATTTTGTTGCGATCCTTTTTTTTAGGCGCGTTTTACATTACTCGTTTTACTCCTTTACGTTGTCAAAGCTATGTGTAAGGTGGTCAATGTAAAACGTCGTTTTCATCTTGTCATTACGAATATTGTAAAACCAGTGATTTTGCGTGAGTAGTGAAAGTAGCCAAACATCGACGCTATGCCTTAAACATAAGAGTGAATTCGATTTAACTTTATGGCGTTGTGATTAAAAGAGTTATTGAAGACTGATGCCTATTTCGATCGTTTAAATGGCGTTATGAATATCACTAGTTTTTGTTGTAGTGGAAAACGAGTGATCACTGTTCGAGCTCGTAACTGCATATATAACCAGTTATGGTTAATAACGCCCATCGCTACTACAGTTCATTGCCATTTGCTAGCTTGCAACTCTTGCAAGAAGTTAGTTTTGCGAAAAATTGGGGAAACAGGACAAAATTATAACATTTATCAAAGTAAACATTATTAACTGCTAACAGAAAAATGGTAGGCCCGATGCTGCTGTTGAAAATGATGCATTGCAGACAGATTTCTAAGCTGCGAGCGAAACGTAAATCTTCTGTTGATGGTGCATCGTCCTGTGATTCAGATGAGAATGATACGAAGGATGAGGAGGCGGCCACTTGCCGGGTTTGCCTGAAAGAAGGTAATATACCTATTTATGGAAATCATGTAGTAGATGACGTGTCTGAGGCGTTAAAAACTTTTGGGGGCATCGATCTGGACATTGAAGATGTATTTTCGAAACACCTATGCCAGTACTGCTACACGCAGTTGCAGAATGCAATCCTGTTTAGAAAAACTGCTCAGGAAACAGATTACAGTTTAAGAAACCCAGAATCTGCGCCATCGTACGATTTGGAGGACAGTTTAAACGAAACTTTCGATGAAACTGCTAATACATTTGAGGATGACGATGACCCCTCTGATGATGAACCTTTGGAGTACAAAAGTAAAAGAGTGAAAAAGGAAAGAAAGTGGCGATGTAGGAGGTGCGATTTGGACTTTAAGGGCTTCGAGGATTACCAGGAGCACAGATTATCAGATGAGCATGAAAACTTCAGGCGCACATGTCCTATTTGTAATAAGTCATTCACATATTCATCATTCAGAAATCACATGAAACTGCATGGCCGGGAGAAGCCGTACATGTGCGATTTTTGTGGTAAGAAGTTCATAATGCAAGGACAGTTTACACGGCACCGTGCTACTCATATCGATCATTTGCCATTTCAATGTACAATGTGCCCATATAGAGGAAGGTTTAATGAATGTCTTAAAATGCATATGAGAACACATACTGGTGAAAAGCCATATCAGTGTAGTGAATGTCCGGCGCGGTTTGTTAATAAAAGTAATCTTACAAGACATGCACTTATTCATAAAGAAGAGAGGGATTACAAATGCGATACTTGTGATAGAGGATTTTATACAAAACGGGAGTTCGATTTACATTTGAAAGTGGACCACACTGGGGTTAAAGACCATGTTTGTAACATGTGCGGTAAAGCATTTGGTTACAGACGACAATTGTTGAAACATCAGCTGAAAGTGCACAAGAGGGAGAAAATGAGAGGCGGCAGGATTCCTGTATACTTAACATTAGAATCTGAAAAACGAAGGCGAGAAATGAGTTAAAGTTTAGTGAAATTGATAAATAAAATATAATTATTTAATTTAATGTTATTATAATTTTACCATAAAATTTAAATAATAACTTATAATTGGTAATAATGAAACTGTTTTTTATTTGAAACTCTATATATGGCATAGTACACACCCCAGATAATGGGAACAGGGCAGGCGAATGATGATATGGCATAGTACAAGTTGTTGTCAAATAGGTAGGTACATATTGTTGGTAATCTGAGAAGTTAAGACATCTACAAAACTTGAATTGTAGCAGACAGATACTTGATTTATCATCATCTCACTGTTTTAATAAAACTAAAGCATATCAATTATTTTAATTTACCAGAATTCCTACCTGGTAATATAAAGTAATTCAATAAAATGATATACAGCATAATAATAGGAATAACGCTAATTATTTCCAGGAAGTATTTAGTACGTTATAATTATGGGATCTAAGGGTTCACGAAACAAACACAAAGTGCAATCACACACTTTATTAAATAGGTAACCATTTGATAAGAAACATAGTAACTAATAAAAACATAATAATAATAAAATGTCTATAGTTTCGTCTTCAGTGTGCCTGTTGGCATAGGCCTCCTCCAAAGACTTCCACTGGGCTCTATCACCAGCCACCCTTTTCCAACTGGCACCCACAGTTAGTTTTATCTCGTCCTCCCATCTCAGCTTCGGCCTTCCTCGGTTTCGTTTTAAAAAAATAGTAGGTACATAACATAAAGCAAAAGGACCTACATATTATTTTATATATTGCATGTTGACTTGTAGTGCCTGGATTTTTTTATATTTGTGTATTTGGGCCCCTCTCTAGAATCTGCTATGCTTTGAGACAGCATTGCTTTGTGCAATTGTCATCTGACCTCAGATACCCAGGACTGAGTACCCAGACAGTTTTATCATAGTAGGCACCTACATGATATCTACACTAATATTATAAAGAGGAAAACTTTGTTTGTTTGGTTGTAATGAATAGGCTCAAAAACTACTGGACCGTTTTTAAAAATTCTTTCACCATTCGAAAGCTACATTATCCACGAGTAACATAGGCACAATTTTATTTTGGAAAAAAAAACTTTACGCGGACGAAGTCGCGGGCGGAAAGCTATCATTGATATTTATCTTAGAAATCAGGATCCAAATCATTGCTTTCAGTTATCAATTTTAAGTAATTAGGTGTTCTCCCACCTCTCAGCTTCTCTCTCTTATGTACATGAAGTTGGTGTCTCATCAAGGCTTTTCTGTAGCCATAGGTTTTGCCACATAAATTACAAAGGTGCTCTTTCACCCCTCCATGGTTCACTTTGATATGAGTATCCAGTTCATCCCGAGTGTTGAATCTTTTAGGGCATTTCGAACACTGGTAGTTCTGGTCATTTTTGTGGGTCAACATGTGCCGGTTCAAATTACTCTTGCTTATGAAACCAGCCGGGCAATCGGAGCATTGATACGGTCTCTCCCCAGTGTGTTTCCTCATGTGTATTTTGAAATCTGCACTATACCGTCCCCGGTAAGGACATTTTGAACATTTGTATGGCAAGGCATCACAGTGACTCTCTTGATGCCGCAAAAAGTTAGGCCATAGATACTTTTCACCACAGATTTTACATAATACAGTTTTTGTCACTTTGTGTACTGCCAAATGCTTCTGAATGCAAGAAAATACTCTACAGCAAAATGGGCATTTGTCTTTTCAATTATTGTGATTTTCTGAAAACATATGCAGTCCATACTCATTGGATGTTTCAAAATCTAATTCGCACGCCCTACAGTGATAAGTTGTGTTTGTATCAGCTAATGTTTCCTTGAATAATTCCTCATCATCAATTTCACTGTGTTCTTCAAGAATTAAATCAGTAATTTCTTCTTCCGGTAATGAACTATCTGTATCTCTTAGCAGTTGGTCAGTTTCTTGTGCCGTCTGTCTAAACTTAATAGCACTCTGCAGTTGTCCATGGCAGTCGTGGCATAAATACTTCGGGAAATCGTCATCTTCTTGGATTTCAACACCACCATAAACAGTCAGAGATTCAGAAATATCTCCGATGCTATCGTCGCCGTATATCGGTATATCTCCTTCATTTAGACACACCCGGCACAGCTGGGACTTCTTGTCATTTAAAAGACTTTGGAATGTAGTTTCTTCATCGGTATTATTGAAATTATCCAAATATTCTTCATATAATAATACAGTCTTTTTTTCGGAAGTCTTACGAACTTCTTTTAATTTTCTTTGATTGCTTTTTCTCTTGGTGTTCATTATGGAATCAAGTATTAAGTGCAATTTAATGCAACCACAATAAGAATTTATTTAAAATTAAATTCAACAAAATAATAAAAACAAACACAGCACGCACAACCTGTCAGTCAGCCACACCAACAAAGTTTGGTCGTTATTTAGTAATGCCGCCAATGTCATAACGAGTTGTCAAAGTTAGCGTACGTTAAAATAATACAAATACCCAATTCCCCATCTGTCAGTCAGCAGCAGACCATTTTTATCCCGTTCAAAGGGAATTAATAAATAATTAAAACATGATTTAAGTTCGATTACCTGGAACTGAGTATAATTACTTATTTGTGCCTTAAGTGCCGTTTCATATATTACCAGGAAGTCCCTGTTGTTATAATGAATGTGATTAGGGTGAGGTTATGTTTATTCCTTTAATTTTGCTAATTTGAATGTAATTCAAGTGCTTATAATGAAAATAACTACTTTTAGAACATTTGGCGGTCGGCGCCCACTGTACGCAGCATTGCCGTAAACAATTACGCAAGTTTTCGGCCTCTTTCGGCCGCTACTGTCGCGCCGTTGCCTAAAATTGAAGATGTCAGCCCGCCAGTGGAATTGGACAAACTATACAAGAGAGTCGAGTTGGAGATGAAGGGCATAGACCCCGCCGTGCTGTTGAGTTACTCGTGGTTTTGCGTCGCTGCTGCTTCGCATTTGGGCATCGAAGTCACCAAAAAGTTAGTAACAGTTTAGTATTGTTATTCTTCTTCGTACTACAGAAAATTAACACATTTTTACAAATCATTTAGTCATTAAAGCCTACACTCTGACCAATGTATTTTTATAGGTAAATCATCAACATCATCATTCTCCTGCCCTTGTCCCACTCTAAGTTAGATAAATGATAGTCCTAATGAATGAACTATGAACATTTACATATTGACATTATGTATTATTTTGTTTTCCAGTTGGGCTCTACGAAAAGCAGAGAAAGAGAGACACACACTCCTCAGATGTGTCCACATTTACAAGAAACATAAAGTGCAATACGAGATCCGAACATATTTCCGATTTCTACACCTACAAAGATTGACAGGCTCTACATGCGATACCTACTTAGAATATATTGAAAGGAATCTGCCAGAAGGTTGTGCCCTTAAAGTCACTAAAGTGGAATGCCTAAAGATGCCGGATCATATTTCCCCACCTAATAAAGAATAGTGTCATACATATTGTAGAGTAGATCATAAATAAAACATGTTGTCAGATTAATCACGCTTTTATTTAATCTGCACGCAAAACTTTATAGAAACATTATTGTATAATATTGAACAACTGTAGGCATTTTGTAACACAATTTTTATTATTATTATTTTAGTGTATTTGGAGGCAGCCTTATCTGTATAACATTTGCTAAAGGTAAATAAATAGCATTGTTTTCACTTACCTTACTTGCAATGTTTATAAGTATAATGTAGATACATGCTTTGCTAAGCTAAGAAGTGTATCTGCTCACTTAAATTCTATAAATACTGCAAGCTCAAAATAAAATATAAATTACATTAATTTAAATTCTTCATTTCTTCAAATATCTCAAAACTACTGTTACAACCCATTTAAATAAAAAATTAGGTTCATATTTGCATAATAAAAATAACTCTATGTTACATTTTCTAATTAAATTCATAAAAGCATCTTCTATTTAATGAAAATGTATACCTAAGTACATAAGAAATGAGTAAGGAGTGGAATGCATTGATTTCATGCTTAAAATTTTTCAGACAATTACATGGATCTAGAATTTTTTTGGAAAAATTGTTGATTCAATATTTTTCAAATGGATTTAATAGATGGAAGAAAGTTTAAATGGAAGTTTCAACGGCAATAATCTAAAAATTTCAAATGTGCAACATTTAAGAGTTCAACTATTTCATTATCAATAAAAAATTTGGAAGTGTAGTTTTAAGAGTTATTTACAAAATATTTACATTCATAGACTTGTCAGTCCTACACTTTGTGCATAAAAATATTCAACTACCACAGTACAGGCAATAGGTAGGTATATAATATCAGTACATTTATTTGGCATATCAATATCTCTTTGGCAACGAGGCACTTTTAAACTTATTCTATTCAAACTGCTGGTGTTTACACACGGTGAAGATGAAGAGGATCGCGAATGCCAGTTCCAGGGCGTGGAACATGAGCATTACTGCACACCAAATGTATTCCAGTCGGAGGATGTATGTTTGGTATATCAGGAAGTAGCAGACTCCGACCGCCGAAGGTATTGTTAGGACCACAGAGAAAAATACGGGGATTTCTGAAACAAAGAGGCATTTTTGTAATCAATAAAGGGTCTAGAAAAAAATAGATACCTAGTTTCAATGGGTCGTTTTTCTCAACTCAAAGTATGAGCGCCTATTTTGCGTAAAAAATAGATACCTAGGGCGGACATACTAAAAAAGGTTTAACCCATCCAGTGTATGCTCGATTGATAGATGGAGAAGTCGTAAATAAATATAGGTATCAAGCTAAACTGAAAAAAACTCCAACTCATTTCGAAATCTAAAGCCTAAATAGCGGGCGATTATCGAAAACATACGGTCGAATTGAGAAACCTTCCTCCTTTTTTGAAGTCGGTTAAAAATGGTTTTGCTTAATTTTCAAGGTTAGTCTTCTATCCATCAGATGGTTTTATTGCCCCAAACTTAAATACAAAAGTAATTAAAATGATACTCACTTTTGCTGGCCAAGTTTCCTCGTCTGCCCAAGAAAATGCGAATAACTTCGACCAAACACAGAGCGCAGAATATTCCCGCTTCTGTGAGCAAGGCGTTTTCGGGATACGAAACGTTTATCGCTTTCAGTATGCCCATTGCGACTTCGCAAACGAAGAACATTCCTAAGTAGAAGCTGTTCAAATAGAGTAATATTTCATAGGCCAGACTGGAATTTACGTTAGTTACTTTAGACATTTTTAATTAGCTAAAATAATTCGTAATAAATGTTTTGTTTACAACTTCGTTGCTTGACGTCTGTCTGACGTTTCATCCGGTCGATGAAAACCGGAAGCGCGCGCAGGTGTTTAGTCAAATGGGTGGCGTAATAGGGGTGGTCAATGTTTTGCGAGGGTTAAAACAAAAAAGAGAATATTTTTGAAAGCAGTGTCCAATATAGTAGTTAAGAACAGAAGCTCTAGAATTAATTGCTAATAGTACCGATATTACTTTACAGCTAATTTATGCAAAAAGTTAAAAACTACAATATTTAGGTTACATGAAAAAGCTAATAGATGGCTCTGCATGTTAAGGGGAAATTGTTGTCATTTTTGAATTCATTCGTACTCTAATTCTGTGCATGATCATATCAATCAATGGCTACCGTTATCTACGTATAGGTAGGAAGGACCCCCCTTACCTACATAAAATACTTACTTTCTTTCTAAAATAACTCCAATCGCACTGTTCCTATCATCTTCTACTATATAAAAATAAGTCGGGTTTTCCTCCCTGACGCTATAACTCCAGAACGCACGAACCGATTTCCACGGTTTTGCATTCGTTGAAGTTCTCGGGCTCCGTGAGGTTTATAGCAAAAAAAAATAAGGAAAAAAAAATTTTACAGCCATCTGGTGGCGAAACGGAGTTCGCCGGGTTTGCTAGTCATTTTATATAACTTACGCATTACATAAAATAAATGAGGTGTATTACTAATTATTCATCAACACAATCAAGCATTTCTTGGATGCAAAGTGCAAATTGCGCGTTACGACTCAACCGCACTAAAATGCGTAGTCTTCGGTATGTATAGGGTTGTTAAAAGGGTTGTTATTGTGCTTCTTAGCTATTGATGACTCATTGGAGTGTTCGATAACGAAATGTCCTTCGTTTGGTGATTCGTTGAGTTTTTTTTTGTATTAAAAATAAGTTTTTTCCGATAAGTCGGACCACAAGCGACGTGAAAAATGACTTTTGAAGTAGTGAACCTACATGAAATTCTCGATAATTTCATGAAGTGAGTAATTTTACGACAAGGCCACTACAAAATACCTCTATCTACCTAGGTATTACAAATTTCGTAGTAGGTAGGTATAGAGTCACTTTGAATGACGACTTTTCGTTCAGTTGCTGCCATTGAAATGGTCGCTGATTCTATACCGAACATGTCTGTTTGTATAGATTTTATATATTTAGAAAGATAAAAAGATGTTTAATATATTGTATATGTTCTGTCACACGACGACAACGAAAACTATTATCTGCCCCAATAACTTGTGCCCACAAATAGGTAGTCGGAGCAGATAATAGTTTTCGTCCAATTCATAAAGTAACATGCAAGTAACATATCGAGCCATGTAACATGAAAAGGCCAAAAGTAACATTCTGGCAACGCTGGTAGGTAGCCCTGCGATGTGCGGAAACGCTGAAGACGAACGAGCCGCAAGCCGCGTGCGCGGGCGCACGTTACGCCAAACAGCTGCTAGCGTCCATACCTCTACGTATCTACGACTGTTACACCGACAGGTTAGGGACCGTGTACACTACCCAATTTGGGAAATCTACACCTACACTAATATTATAAAGAGGATTTGTATTTTTGTGTCCCCGCTTAGCTAATGCCTCAATCTAAACTAATACTAGAAGACGATGGGAGTCGCGCCGAGCGGGTAGCGCGTAAAGGTACCTATTACCTTTCATTAAAAGCACCCTGACAGTCCAGTGACCAGTAGTTTTTGTAAACAGGCGTCCATCGAACGATCGTTTTCGATTATTAAAGTAGGGCCCCAGATTTGTCCCTACGAAAGGCTTCCTTCGACCTGCTTGGCGACCGGTACAACGGAATGGTTTGTCGTAGGTATACTTAGATAATAATGATTTTATCACCAACTCGGAGGATTAACCTAATGGTATATGGTAATTCCTGATGAAAACATGACATTAGCATGCGCGGTGTAAGATTCTATGCTACCATGACTGAATTTCACTCAAACTCCATTCTTTTATTATGAACGGAGAAAAACCAGTCGCAGGTTGCTTCGATAGTTACGAACAAACCTTCTGATTCACAACCTTTGTTGGACAAATTTTATTCGAATACGACATTAGAACAAGTAGACAGACCCACAAATACCTACATCTAACTGACCAGTGTGCAAGCGCACCTACAATGCAATTCCTGCGCAAATGAAAGTGAACTCGCCCGCAGAGAGAGTTACGGAAAATCATGCTCCGTACCGGCGCACGCGACCAATACATTTCCCTTCGAGGCCGGCGCAAGACGTCTGCGTCGCGATCGCGGACAAAAAAAAACAAAACGAATGTGAAGGAAAAAACAAAACACAATCAAAATGAAATCGAAACCAGCTCTGAGCTTCTCCAAACTGGACGATGATACGGGCGAAGTGCTCGACAGGATGTTTGAGAAGAAGGATTGCATGATCGAAGTCAATCCGAGCAGGACTATACTGCCCACCGATTATATGAACATCGGACAAGACATTCTGGACATGCAGGTTTTGGAGAATGATGTCTGGATGTGCTCTTACCCGAGGACCGGTAAGTACTGTAAATTTCTAATAGGGCAGTTGAGTAGGTACCAGACACTTCTTCTTCATCAAGCATCGGTGATGCTTTTCTCGGCCAGTCTGGCCAAAGAGGGGATAGGACCAGCCTTCGTGCCACAACACCTTTGAGCAATGAGTTTGAACATGCTTACAATGTATTATTATTTTTATTTTGTAGAAACGCACTTTAATGACGAATAGATGGCGTATATGCGCGCCAAAAACTTTAGAAAAATTCAAAGCAGGCAGGGGTGCTCTCAGGGGTGAATCGTAAATTTGTGTGGCCTTGAGCTGAAACTACTTAGGGGCCTTCCTAAGTACTCAACTAATACCCATGTTATAAAACGGTTACTGTTTTAGTTGTAAAAAAGGCTTCAGCGGGGTCTAGGGGCCTCCAGAAACCTCGGGGCCCTGAGCTGCAGCCCAAATACCCCTTAGGGGCAGCACAGACGCCAGACGACAGACTATCCGTGCCGCACTTTTTTGCAATTATATGCAGTAACGCACACGACGCGCAAAAATCTGTCGCGGATATTTCACAGACTCAACGCACACGACGCACATCTTCGATCATTCTGTCGGCAGACCTAGACGCTCTTTTTAAATGTCTCAGACGCAGACTATCGCACAAAAAGTGTGCCGACTGCACTGCACCTTAGGTAGATTCGGCGCTGCCTGATCCTCATTCCAAAGTTCACTCTTTTACAAATTATGATAGGCAAACATTTTGTTTAAATATGACTTAGTTAGCTTTCAATTACAGTTGTTTCTGTGTTCACAGTTCCTGTAAAATTTTCACTTTCTAATTGGTCGTAGGTTCAACCTGGGCACAGGAAATGGTTTGGCTAATTGGCCATGACTTGGACTACGAAGGCGCTAAATCACTCCAACAGGTCAGTTCTTTAAACAGTGCCTATTTTTAACAATACCTAATAATAGTGTATAGGTGTAAGTTAATCCTTTGACCGCCGAGAAATGAGACAAAATAGAAAATCGATTGTTGTTGTTGTTGTCGTCGTATGTAAGCGATACTGGCGTTCAAAGGGTTAATATAACTGAGTAATGTTTTCTGGAGTATGTGTGATGTGTTATGTTCAAAATTACTTCTCTTGGCCTATTTTGAATGCATGTAATAAACCATTAGAAATTATATTTATCCGGTCATTAAAAATCCTTTCTATACGGCTTATTATCCAATGAAAAGTTCCTTCGATAGAATTATTCGGAGAGTAAGTATTTAATTCTAAAAAAGGCAAAATAGTAAGAGTTTTTAATTAGTACGAGAGTTATTTTCAGTCGCTGAAAAACGAATAGGTTTATTTTTAAAAATTTCAGCACTTTAAAACGTAAACGTAACTTATTTATCAAATTTTTGCGCTATAGGTACCTTTTGATTAACACAAGCAATTTGATTAACAATTTAGAATAGGAATAATACATACCGTCTTACCAGAAAGCATGCCTTTCACACGCGAAAGGCATGCTCAACAGATGTTTAACTTTTTTTTGGTAAGACGGATAATGTCTTCCATTTTTAATATCTTCTACACTTCATTCTTGAATAAATACAAGTAGCTGAATGTGGAATGTAACCTTACCTACTACTTACTAATTACCTAAAAATTTATGAGAAAGCAATTGATTATTACGTCTCGAATAACTTGCTTCCTGTTTTTCGGCTTATGTATTAATTTTACAGAACGAGAAGTGACATCTTCTATTATCCAATAAATGTATGCAATATTTGTCGTGACCCCAAGTGCATAATCTGCTGTATGCCTCGCTAACTAGACATTTATGCGAAGTGGATGCATTATGCAACTCTTAACGCTTAAATGCACTATAGTTTCCGGGAGAAAGGTTGTTTATGATTGTTCCGTTAACATTGAAGTTTAACTACTAATACTATGTAAGTAGTTCTTCGAAGTTATGCCGTATTTATTTTCCTTAGGAGTTCATCGCTCAAAGTGCCACACTATTTCTGATTAGACTGATGTGAAAACGAAATTGATTCAAATTAATTTAGTTTCTAGGCGTTCTGGGACATAAACCTTAATCGTTTGTCTTCCAGAACGACTAGAAACCCTTCTACAAAGTTTATTACTGCAGATTCGGCACTTCAGGACTAAAGTTACACTGCGTCTGCCGTAAACCTTTTTTGTACTGCCAGCACGATCATACTGAACAATATGGAATAAGGGTTGGAAGAAAGAAGGAATGTTTTCTTATGTCTGATTCGTCTTTCCTTCACGCAGATCCGCTGTCCACTAGTGGAGCTATCCTGCATCATGGTGGACGGGCACGCGGAGTGGCACGACGAGTCCGTGAAGGGTACATCCGTGGACCTGGTCAAGTACCGTCTGCCGCATCCGCGCTACATCCGCAGCCATCTGCCCTGGGACCTGCTGCCCAATGACATCGAGAGGGATGACGGCTCCATCAAGGCTAAGGTAATCGATGAACCCGTTCCCGTACCTTGAACGTTATTCCATTCGAGGGATAAACGTCAAGTGTCAAAATTAAGAGGATTTTTTTCTTTGCTTGACGATGGCAATAAAAAAAAATGACACCTGCTGTGTCCAGTGGTGATTGGTCCACCTCCCACTCCAATTGCACCCCAGCCACAGACATTAGCTCTGCTAGGCATCAGAAGTACTAGAACAGCTTAAACCGTCCCAGCGGTTCTCGGGATTTAGCAAGTGTTTTTTTATGATGAACCTTTTTTAACAATTAAGAAATGGTGACTTATAAGCCGTCTCTGACATTTAGGAGCTAGCTTAAGTAATTTAAGCAAAAATAAGAGTTATAGCAGGAGACGCTAGCAAAGGCTTCTAATACTGGTTCGAATACCAAGTTGTATAGCGATGATACGAGTATATGTATTTCCTGAATTGGGTATAAATTTATACACCAGTTCTTTATAATGGCTATACAAACAGGTTATAAAGGATGGTTAATTGACTATTTGAGTCCTCATCCCTCTTAATTCTGCTCGCTTGCCAATCACTTCGACCAGTCTAGGTTGGTTTTAATTCTCCCAAACAATGGCGCAGGTGATCTACACTTCGCGCAACCCAAAGGACATGGTGGTATCATACTACCACTATTGCACGCTGGTGCACGGGCTCAAGAGCTCGTTCGAGGAGTTCTGCGACCTGTTCATGAAGGACCGTGCGCCCTTCGGACCTGTCTGGAGCCATATACAAGGTACGAGTACTACTATCGATCAGTGCGTTCTACCGGTTATGACGTACGGAGCCGAAACGTGGACACTCACGGTACGGCTAGTCCACAAGTTGAAGGTCGCTCAGCGAGCTATGGAAGTGGCTATGCGCGGCGTCTCTCTGCGAGACCGGATCCGAAATGAGGTGATCCGGCAGAGAACCAAAGTTACCGTCATAGCTTACCGGATCAGTGAGCTGAAGTGGCAGTGGGCTGGCCACCCCAGCCGCAGAACCGATAACCGTCGTGGTGGTCTATGGGTGTCGTAGAAGACGACTAAGGGTCTTGATGGTGAAGCATTTTGTAATATAATAAACGTTGGGATGTAAGGGAGCGACCCATCATCTTTTCGCTCCAAGCCAACCTCACCTGCCCGTGGTGCATCCTGCCAAATAACGAAAGAGGCGCTGGCAACCGACTGGTGGCGGTATAACCATCACAATTGAAGGCGTAGCTAAATACCACGGACCGATGACTGGCAGCAGCGTCACCGGAGCGAGAAGCTGCGCCCTGCGATCGCCAACCCGCCTGCCCAGCGTGGCGATTATGGGTATATCCTCCAGATGTTGGCCCTAAGTAGCGAACAACTGGAGAGGCCTATGTCCAGCAGTGGACTGCAATAGGCTGATGATGATGATGATGACCTCTGTACTTTCTAAGCCCTATCGTCATCATAGTTTTGAACTAATCAAGTGCGTTGATGTCTTTTCTATATAGGTACTAGACTGCCTAGTTGTCCATTCTTTCACCACCCGATTTCATCTGTGGGTATCATAGAAGAGGATTAAAATATGAAACGATGTGTTCTGAGGTTTTCAGAAAAGGCACAAAGATCGGTTTAGTTGATATTCAAAGTTTGTTGAAAATTAAAAAAAAGCGATTGTTTTTAATACCACATTTCTAGCAAATTTATCATGTAAATGTGTCTTGTGATTTTTTTTAAATAATGAACTTCTGTCTCTGACTCAGGTTTTTGGAGCAGACGCAACGACCCGAACCTCCTGTTTATCAAATTCGAGGACATGAAGCGCGACTTACCGTCGGTGGTCAGGAGAACAGCCGCCTTCTTAGGGAAGACCATGACAGACGAGCAAGTGGACAAGCTCTGCGACCATCTCTCCTTCAACAACATGAAGAATAACCGCGCTGTCAATTTGGAAGCCATTTTGGAAAGGTCCTACGGCAAGTCTTTTCTTGAGCAGACCGAGTTGAGGTTCATAAGAAAAGGGGAGATTGGGGACTGGAAGAACTATATGTCTGAGGATCTGTCCAGGAGATTCGATGAGTGGGCTTTGAAGAATATCCAGGGAACTGGTTTGAGTTTTGATTAATTAACTTTAAAGGTTTTGGTGCTCTTTAGGTTAAAACGGTTAAACGTATGTAGTATGTAGTGAAGAGTCGACCCTTAATCAAGCTTGTTGAAATTGTTCTTTGGTTCTTTTCACCTCTAATAAAATTAACCTTGAACCTTGACTTCCCAAAAAGAAAGAGGTTATCAATTTGACAATTTTTTTTTATGTATTTTATCAGGTATCTCCGAGAATTGTGAACCAATTTGGATAATTCTTTTTTTTTGTATGAACGGATGCTTTTTTAAAATGTTTTCGCGCACTGGTGACTTGTTATCACCGTGACAGATATCTCTCTTCTTATTTTAAAAGTGCAAAAGAGATGAAACGACTGTCACGGTGACAGACCTTGTCTCTCTTCTTCTCATTTTAAAAGTGCAAAAGAGATGAAACGTCTGTCACGGTGATAAAAAGTCACCAGTGCGCGCCCATTTTTTAGTTTGCTCGGTTATGGGGAGACTGCCTATGTCAGCGTATGTTATAGACTGTTCCCATACACTACCTATAGGTTGTGTTGGTTAGTACCTTTAACTTTAGGACTTTGATGTTATCTCAATGGCGGAAATCTATCTTGGATGACTATTTATATGCAAAAATTCAATTCAATTAGTTTATTGCAAACCTGTGGTTACAGAAGATGGTGTTCATTATAGTGTATAGTACATTATCATATTGCTGAACACCTTGATTGCTCAAAAGTTTTTTGATGTAGTCCATGCCTCTGGTTTCCACATTTTTAATACGAACAAACGTTATATAATTGCGATGTATGACGGCTAAAATTGGTTATAAAAATATTGTTATGTTATGTAAAGTAACTACTGTTTCAGCCTAATAATAAAACTTTTTTAATTTATTTAGTGGAGTTTCAATAAAATTGTACTACCTAATTGGATTATTGATATGTCAAGTTTCTCTTTGGGTAATTAATTGGGTAAATTGTCACTTGTCTACCAATAATTTAAGCGGTAATATCAATTATTAGTTGTCACATAACTATAACCACGTGAAAATTTTTTCGCATAAAACTACATTCTTTGTGACTGATTAATTATGAATCAATTATTTAGGTAGTTCTGGCTTAAAAATGGTGGTTCATTTTATTATTTATTAGTAAAAATACTATCCAGTACTTCGTGAGTATCTGAAGTGTCTAATTGTTGCTAAGTATTATTAATACCGAGAAAAAGGTGCGTTTGTTTCGATCACCCCTTAGTATAATTTTTAATACATCTTTTTTTGTGAAAATTTCGATGGTGACAGATAGATGGACGGACAGATTGTCAGCAAATTTTAGTAATAGGATCCCGTATTTACCCTTTGGGGTACGAAACCCTAAAAACGATCAATGAGTTTATAAATTAAAATGCAAATATTGATTGTTGTATTTTTTTTATTTCCACAAAAGTGAGATTCACGACGTTGGCATTGAAACAGCTTTATAAAATTCCACATATCGAAGCGATGCAGTGTCGAAAGAATCACAATAATGTATAATGATAATAAAACCATAGGTAGTTCTATCATGCTCGGTCACCCTGACAAGTACCTACTTATACTCATA
Source organism: Conogethes punctiferalis (assembly GCA_031163375.1). Taxonomy (NCBI): domain Eukaryota; kingdom Metazoa; phylum Arthropoda; class Insecta; order Lepidoptera; family Crambidae; genus Conogethes; species Conogethes punctiferalis. The sequence continues at coordinate 7,693,545 of CM062098.1, read as the reverse complement.
ATACTTTTTGAGTCAATAAGAATATACATAGAACAGAAAACGGACGTTGGTTCAAACTCAGTACTTAACCTTTTTTTCCAAAATACCTACTTTGACAATTACCACTGGTTGGCTGGGAGGTATTCGAGACTAATGAAGAAATTTACAGTCTTAGATAGTTTATGGATTCATTTTAGATCACAAAATGAAACTAATTTGCTAAATATTCAGGTGACATTATGTCAATCATTTCGTTGTAATAAATGAGGCCTGCCCTAATTACGTTCGTGATGATTGAAATTTAATGTATTACTTACCTAGTCTGCTTTTGTTTCTTAAAATAGTCTTTGTTTTAAAATGCAAGATGTGTAGGTAAAGAACACCGGAACGGTTCACAACTAATACTCGTTCTGTGTACATTTTCTGGCGATCATTTTAAGTAGAACGCGCAATCTACTAACAGTTTTCTCCAACTACAGCGTTCGAAATTCAAACTCGTGAAATAAAACACTGCCATTGTTTGAAAATGGAACGTCACACAGTTTTAAAAATTTTACATGAGTGCTTATAGAGATGCAGCTGGTATAAAATTAAAATAATAAATAAAATAATTAATAATTTTATCGTTGTGACCGAGCATGGTAAACACCTGTAGGCAGATAGCCCGCAATAACGGACTCTAATACATAACATGTTCAACAATGATAGATTCGAGAAATATCTACAACAGCGGTGTAGAAAAACAAATTAAGTACACATTTAATCTCAAAACGACTAGATAAAAATGTAATCTTAATTGACTCACAACATTCAGCTAGCTAGTTATAATCACCTGTAACACTTATCCCTACACCTTACTTAAATATGACGAACAAGGAAATAAGAAAACAAAATAGGGTTACTTCGATATTTGTTAAGTACAAAAAAATTAAAAGATTTTTAAAAAGTCCTTAAAATCCTAATGCTTACAAAAAAATCTTCTAATGAAAAGATAAATGAGGGGTGCCAAACCATAACGTTTCAAGTGCCAGAAAGTGAATTTTTCAGGAGATACAAAAAACATTTTTAATAGAAATGAAAAGGGCAAAGCAATAAAAAATGATTATATAATCAAATTATCATATATTATCATTAATTTAACACAACTTTTGTGCTCAGCCAAAATAAGGAAATAATAATATTTTCCTTTTAAAAAAAATTAAAAGAACAAAACGTTTTAAGTGCCATTGTTAATGCAAGTCATAACGTTGTAAGTGTTAAATTACTTGCAAAAAGTTATACTTTCATTATCTTTATTTTAAAAGGTTTTCATAAAACAATTTGCTATCTCCGGCTAAATAAGGCAATATGGCACCAATGTCTTTCTTTTTTTCAGCAGGTAAAGGTACATGTCTCGATCATTTCAATCTGAAGTTGCAATTAAAACGAGGTAGGTACATAGCAAGTACAGTTTGGTTCTTGTTTTGTCCACCAAAGTTATCTGACCACAAAATTAATTTCTTTTTATCTCTAGTGATCCTATTACACTAAAAGTGAAAAACTTGTTAAGACAAGAAGCGATCTCGTTAGAACCTCTATGCCCAACAATTTCATTCCAGACAAACATTATGCCTTTTCCTTCGTCCTCCAAATAAATTCCCATATTGACAAATGCCAGCTGACGACTAGTACATCTGTGCATGGGTTAATGTTGGGAGGTACACATATTCTGTTGCTGGAGGTCAAACTGAACCACTCGAACATCTGAATTAAGGCATCTAGAGTCTGCTCCATCATTATTCATTAGTTTTCTGGGCATCTCCGCTTATTAACCCTTGTTTTTGCAATGTTTCCTTATTATTTTTTTCCATGTCTTTTTATTAAAAACTTTTTTTTCGCGAAGTAGACTCACCGTCTTGTTCATCCATTTTGAATGCACTGCCGCTCTTAGGGCACTTAAAACGTTATGACATGCTGTTTTACAATACTTAAGCTAGATGACGTTAGATACCCTTCAACTCAATACTGCAAGTAAACGCCGGTACATACAACGTTTTAATACAATAAAACGTATTTCAGTTCGTTTGGCACTTACAACGTTATGGTTTGGCACCCCTCAAATTTATCCACACGGACACAGAAGGGCTTCCGGATTACGTATAGGAAAAGACGACTAAGGGACCATTAGGAAATGGCCTGTAGCTGCAAACTGGGTTCAAATAGCCTGCCAAGCGTGGTGACAAAGGCAAATCCCCCCAAATTAATTGGTTATAGGAGGAGGCTTATGTCTACAGGCTGATCTTCTTCTTCTAATATTATAAAGCTGAACAGTTTGTTTGTTTGTTTGTTTGTTTGAACGCGCTAATCTCAGGAACTACTGGTCCGAATTGAAAAATTCTTTTTGTGTTGAACAGACCATTTTATCCAGGAAGGCTTTAGGCTATATAACATCACGCTGCAACTATTAGGAGCGAAGAAATAATGGAAAATGTAAAAAAAAACGGGGAAAAAAAAACTATTCCACGCGGACGAAGTCGCGAGCACAGCTAGTAATTATATATAAATAAATAAATAAATAAATAAATAAATAACCCAAGACATGCCACGCTGGGCCACACAGCGTCACCTAGCCCCAAACTAAGCCGAAGCTTGTACTATGGGTACTAGACAACTGATAAACTTACTTAGATACATTTTTTTTTGTAAATAAATACATATTATACATAGAAAACACCCAGACCAATACAAACAGACATGTTCATGAACACAAATGTTTGTACTGTGCGGGAATCGAACCCACGACCCTTGGCTCAGAGGGCAGAGGTCACTACCAAATGAGCCACCGAGCATGGATATATTTATATCCTATTGGTAAAAGTTGCGTTAGCCCACGACGAAATCTGCGAACTTTCATAATGCTTCCCGTATTATGAGGTAGAGATAAGTGTAACAAAAGGTGAGTAATATCATACGAGCAAAACATAATTCCTTTGTGCTCTACTAGGTATTATCACATGTAAAAACGACTCCAAACATGATACATAGGTTTTTTTTTCGTTTTGGTACCTACTTAAAAAAATAGCATAATGTAGTTTTTATAACCGCCAAATTGCTTAAATCTAATGTCTAAAAACACTATCTAGTGCCGTTTTTGACTTAGGTATGTATGGAATATGATCTAGAATTTTGCGGTAGGGTGTTCGGTTGGACCTCCCACCCCCAACTGCCGGGTGGGTGGGTAGGTAGGTATTTTATTGAAATTAATACCCATAAATAGCAATATTTTTCAATAAAATACCAACATTGAACTACTTACTGAATTCAAAGACTTTAAATTTATGTTTCTAGTTATTAAATTAGGTGGTTTCGGCTTAATGTATTATCACAAAATGAGTACCACTGTTTGGATACGCTGTTACAAAACAATGAATTATGGTAACCTTACATTCTCTCTAAGGATGTCCCAATGTGTCCGAATTAGGCTCACAGTTAGTCCATTGACTGCTGCGATCACAAATACCACTGGTGTTTGTGATTGCAGATTGACTGTCCTATATTGACTGAGCATAATAACGATTTTCTAGTCGAGTCGAATGAGCGGCAAACTGTGGCTTATAGTTTGCCGCAAATCAGCCGCTCACTGAATGACTCTGAAATCAAAATGCCGTAAATTGGGTACATACCCGTTCTACGTACGTAGCACATCGGTAGGTACTGTTGCCTGAATTGCCGCAAATCGGGTACAGGTACGTACGTAGCACGTAGGTACTGCTGTACCTATGGACACTCCTTCAAAAATAGGGAGACTAAATAGAGATAAACAACTTACTATGAACCTAATCGGGGCATGGGAACAATTGTATTACTTATATTATTTTCTAAAATGATTTTTTGATTCGTATCCCTGCATATCGCCGCATTTTTAATGCTTACTAACATGATCAAACACACATAAAATCACATTACAAATATTAATTATGATAAAGTATTACTATAATTACTAGTTAAATATTTTACTGCTATTCACACAGATAACAGATGTCTGTAAAATATTGAATTTGTATAAAAATATGATCAAAAAAAATATTCTACTCACAAAAACATATTCTTGCATTCATGAATGCAATAACAGTACAAAAAATAATCCCAGGAAATCACTCTTACATTAGGTTATTTTTTAGGTAATATAAATATAATATTATTTCGATAAAATCCTAAAAAAATTTGCCTCTATAACTTTATCTGATACGTTTTTCGGATGATTTCAAAATTATATTATAGCTATTCTGGCGCAAATCATATAGATAATTTCACATGACATTTATGATTGTCAGTTTATTACTGAACCAGATTATAGGTATCTAGTACAAAGAGAAACAACGTAAGTAAGTACGTCTAATCCATGTACAACAATACCGTCACTAAGTGACAGATATTTAAAAATATACAGTAAAAATACCATCTTTGCCCTTAAAAACGACGAGTTAATATTAAAATTAGAGATAAAAATACACAATGTATGATATTGTATTCCACATTATTAATTACAATTTAGCTAAAAACTATACCTCCTATCTCAAATTAAGCGTCAAGACAAAGTTATTAATACCATACCAAATATGACATAAAAATAATATCCTTAATTTTAGTACATTATGATTAAATTAGTACCCTACCTGTTTGGATATATTTTTTGTGATTAACTTTAGTATATTATGTCTATCTATATGTAATCAAATCACATTATTCGAATACAAAACTCTAGTAACCGCTGTCAAACAGCGTCAAAATTTTTTCTATATCTTTTTTCTATTGTCATTCCATAAAGCTCTTATTGAATTTCAACGTTTATTTTCTTTACATAGTCATTGGAATTATTCTTTGGGATGTCGTGTATATTCTGAGATCTATTGTTAGAAAATACTTAAAAATAAATAAATTTGTAATAAAAATCTTACTACAGTATTGTAAAATACTATAAAAGTTATACATCTTGAACTTAGATTTATTTAAGTACCTATTAGACTAGAAGAAATTATTATGTGACTAATGTTCCCTCCAAATTTAAATTGATTCATACTAATTTAAGGTAAGTTACTCTACAATTACGTACGAACAAGTTATGTACTTTACATAACAACATTAGGATTCTGAAGAAAGTCTAGGAGAGTATCTTTTACAGAACGATAGGCAGAGGAATACCTATATAAATCTCAATTTATCAGATATACCTAAAACAAGAAATTAACCACGGCGTATTTACAAGGTAAGTTAAGTATGTGTACGTATGCTATTTAAGTACCTACATATTTAGCCGTTGTATGTATTATTTTATGGGTATATTTTATGTAATAATCTAAATACAATAAATCTATAATATTTTGTCGATATTATTTTTTACTGCATACAATGAACCTGAATACGCGTCGGCTTTCTATAACTTTTTGAAGATATTATAAAAATGATGAAGATTAAATATTATATTAAGTAGTGCTGGATGCAAGATGCCCAAGATCGATCAAAGTGGCGAGAGGCCTGTGTGGACTGCGAAAGGTTGTTGATGATGATTAAAAATAAAAATCTTACACGCGAAGATCTACATAAATCTTAACACGACAAGATTTAAGTAGATCTTCGCCTGCTTCTTAATGTTATAAGTAAGTATAGAATTTGTAGTCATGATTAAGATAATATACTGGCATAAGCCTTTTGATATGAAAAACAATAAATTGTATTGTTGAAGTAAACTTTAGAGTATAAGGGTACGTTTTCACAATCGGGAAAAAACGGGGCATAAAACTGACCAATGATATTGATCTATTGAACAATAGCAGAGATGTGCTGTGTGATTTGAATAATGTTATCTCCGAAAAGCCTCAATTTAGTGGAAATAGACCCTTACACAACATTGGTTCCTTACATTCCTACCATACATTATGAATAACTGATATGGGGACTTGACAGAGCGCATAAATTGTACTCCCTGTAGATAAATGCCTATTCATAACTGATGGAAGCGTTCTTAAATTATTAAGCAGTTCTTAAAGGATTCGACAACTGTAGTTTTCGGTTTTATCCTAAGGTGGAGATTGCTATACGTTCAACAATACTGATGCTTGTTAGAACAATCACTGTATTACATCACTAAATAGTTTTTAAACAAGTCAACAGCTGGACTTTAAGCCTTATGAATCGACAGCAGTAGTTTCCGGTTTTATTCCCTATAAACGAGGGTTGCCAGACACTCAACGACACTGTTGGTTTTCTGGTGGAAGTTCTTAGTGATGGAAGGACTATTCAGCCCTAAGAACACTAAGAACTTTCTTAAATAAGTCAACAGCCTGACTGATGCCTCAACAGCACTTGTGGGTTGTCGGAATAGTCCTTACATTACGTCACTAAACAGTTCTTAGATGAGGCTACAGCTTTAGTTGCCGGTTTTAAGCCTTTTGTGAGGGTTGCCTGACTGACCCCTTCAACAGCACTGAGAGTTTTTGGAATAGTCCTTACATTACGTCACTAAACAGTTCTTAGATGAGGCAACAGGTGGAGTTCCTGGTTTTAAACCTTTTTTGAGGGTTGCCGGACTGATACCTCAACAGCACTGTGGGTTGTCGGAATAGTCTTTACATTACGTCACTAAACAGTCGTTAGATGAGGCAACAGGTGGAGTTCCTGGTTTTAAACCTTTTGTTAGGGTTGCCTGACTGATACCTCAACAGCACTGTGGGTTTTTGGAATAGTCTTACATTACGCCACTAAACAGTTGTTAGATGAGGCAACAGGTGGAGTTCCTGGTTTTAAACCTTTTGTGATGGTTGCCTGACTGATCCCTCAACAGCACTGTGGGTTTTTGGAATAGTCTTACATTACGTCACTAAACAGTTGTTAGATGAGGCAACAGATGGAGTTCCCGGTTTTAAACCTTTTGTGAGGGTTGCCTGACTGATTCGTCAACAACACTGTGGGTTTTTGGAATAGACCTTACATTACGTCACTAAACAGTTGTTAGATGAGGCAACAGGTGGAGTTCCTGGTTTTAAACCTTTTGTTAGGGTTGCCTGACTGATACCTCAACAGCACTGTGGGTTTTTGGAATAGTCTTACATTACGCCACTAAACAGTTGTTAGATGAGGCAACAGGTGGAGTTCCTGGTTTTAAACCTTTTGTGATGGTTGCCTGACTGATCCCTCAACAGCACTGTGGGTTTTTGGAATAGTCTTACATTACGTCACTAAACAGTTGTTAGATGAGGCAACAGATGGAGTTCCCGGTTTTAAACCTTTTGTGAGGGTTGCCTGATTGATCGTCATCAACACTGTGGTTTTCGGAATAGTCCTTACATTACGTCACTAAACAGTTGTTAGATGAGGCAACAGGTGGAGTTCCTGGTTTTAAACCTTTTGTGAGGGTTGCCTGACACTTAACAACACTATTGGTTATCGGAATAGTCCTTACATTACGTCACTAAACAGGTCTTAGATGAGTCGACAGCTAGAGTTGCCGGTTTTATGCCTCACGTGCGGGTTGCCGAACGCCCCGCAACACTGATGGTGGTTGACATTCTTCGAATGGTGATGTCCGTGAGGCACGTTGGATTGACACTTCTCTTTTATGGAGTCCTTAAAAACAAAGGAAACGTCTTTATTAATATAGCTAGTACATACTTATGGTTTATTCATACAGTACCTAAATTGAAGAAATATCTAAACAGACAAATTCTGGTTGACTATGCGTTCAAATTGGACATCATGAAGTAATCGACGTATATTTTGAACCCGGGAAGGATTTGAATCTCATCTCAGGGAGGGTCAAAACCTTTTACTTTGTTGCAGCTCCAAAGTCAGGACATTGGCTGTCAGAGTAGTATATCGATATACTAGTCTCGGCTGTTAGGGAGCGACCTATCATCTTTTCGCTCCAAACCACCGTGGTGCATCCTGCCGACTAACAAACGAGGTTCTGGGCACCTACTGGTGGCTTTATAACCATCACGATAGAAGGCGTAGCTAAATACCATTGGCCGATGACGGGCAACAGGGTCATCGGAGCGAGAACCTACGCTCTGCGATCGCCAACCCGCCAGCCCGGCCCATCTGCCCAAAGTGGCGACCAACTGGAGAGGCCTATGTCCAGTAATGGACTAAAATGCCCTTCCAGCTCATGTGTTTCCTTCCTCTTACAATCCTGGGTTCTTTAGGCGGGGCGTGAAACGGCATCTCAGTGGGCCTTCAGGGTGAGGGCGACAAGCGCAATGGGTTTGCTCTATTGTGCCTGTCGACCTAACTTTTGGACCTCACGACCGCTTACCATCAGGTGGAGTGAGGTCATCCTGTAAGCTCTCCTTATAAAAAAAAAATAGGCTGATGATGATGATATTGGCCTCAGATTGTAACATAGTGTAACTGAAATGCGGCAAGGGAGTGGTCTTTTATTTTTTACCTTGCTAGTCTTCTGGCAGCCCTTTTGGTGGGGTGCGATTCGCGCTTTGAACCGCCCCACTTTCGGCGGCTTGGCGTGGTTGGCGTCTATAGTGTCGGATATCGTGCACACATGCGCGTGCGGCTGATTAATCTCTGCATCCAGGTATTCTGCGTCTGTTTCTAGAAGAGAATAGAAATTACGATTATAAATTACGTTTATGAATTGCGCGGCAGAATACGTTTCGGCTTTCTATAATTTTTTGGAGATAATTTGAAAAATGATGACTGACGATCACGGTAGAGCTTGAAACGTGCTTGGTCACTTCTGTGACCTGGGGGTGCGGTCGGGGTGGCGGAGCACTGGGCACAGCGTGTTTGATTTCGATTTGCTATCGAAACGCAAAGAAGAAGAAGAATAAATATTATATTAGTGCTGGATGCGAGAGGCCCAAGACCGGTCAAAGTGGCTAACTATTGGAGAGGCCTATGTCCAGCAGTGGACTACGAAAGATTGTTGATGATGACGAAAATTAATAATGTACCTACACGCGAAGATCTACTTAAGTCATTTGGCACTACCTACATGATTTAAGTAGATCTTAGTAGAAGAGAGTAGGGCATAGCGAATCTTCGCTCGAATTTAGCCGCCCGTCCGGGGAAGGACCTCCACCCTATAGAATACCGCAGTCAAATGACCTCTGGGTCGTGTTTTGAGTAGGGTTTCCGGAGCTCGTGGGGGGTTAGGGTTGGGCCAGCATGGCGGTGGCAACTGACAGGTAACTGACCAGTTACTTGCCCGTTGCCACAGCGACTTGGGCTTCTCTTTCGCTTTCCATCAGGCGTAGGGAAGCCATTATGTCGAGACACTATAAAAAAAAATCTTTGTGTTGAAGTTGAGTATTAACTAGACAGTTTACGTTAGGTACTGCCACAGATATCTCCAAGGTACTGCTTACGTCATACTGCGCATGATCAATATGACACCATAGGTTGGGTCTGCTTATTATGGAACGAAACATTAGTGGCAAGCTTTACCTACTTAGATTATATCATACCTAGTTCTTCCCTACTTTGGCTCGGCGTGGCTGTCCCCGGGCGCAGCGTCGAGCACGAGTCCGCTATGACCGGCGGCGCAGAGTGAGCCGGCGACATCCGCGCCAGACACTGAAATTTGAACCACTTTGAGACAAGCTTAGAGTTCATAATATCTCTGACAAGATGTATGAAGGTATAAAATATTTTAAATTCACGGTCTACCTACATGGAATCAAAAAGCGTCTCCAAAGTTGAGGACTTCCTGAACTAAGTACAACATCTCCTGGATGATTGCTTCCAAGTGAATACATTTTGCATTGTATAACTTCTAAATCTTTGTACCTATCACATAATTTTAATGAAATACGAATTGAAAGAAAAATTGGCATTGAAAAGAGTCAGCATCGAGTTTCTTATTTATAAGGCCGAATTTGACGAATTACTACCAGGTCTCCTCGTACTAATCAAGCCTCCCAAATCTGTCGAGTTATCTACTTGTAAATGAGGACAATGTAAGTAGGAAGGACTATTGCCTATGCTGTACCAATATAAGAAAACTTACAGCCTTCTCGATGAAGCTTTCGTGTTCTCTCTCCTTGGACGCCGGCGCAGTGCCCACTCTGCAAGGGGATGTCGCACTGTAACTTGAAATATCATCGCACCTATTATTACATAACCATTCTGGCCATTATTCCAAAGGACATTTCCAATTGTTATGTTGGTTGATAATATTATTATCAAGGATGCAATGGCGTAACTACGTGGCAAGTTGGCAAAATAGCTGTAAGAGGCCTCGGTCAGAAGAGGTCAACTTCAACATTAATAAATTAATTTCGTACACATTTAGTAAAAGTCCGATGACTTTGCTTGCTTCGTATGGTATAGTTAGGTATACCCTGCAAGGATGGTGGAAATCGGTTTACACAATCCTTGATAAAGTTGGTAACAGATTCGTGTGTTTCAGTCATTGAAATAGTAGATTTAAGTATAATGTGTGTAGGTATGAACTTTGCTATTTCATCATAATTTAACACCTAAATATTATAAAATTTACCAAAATGAAGAATCCAAGCTATCTTTCGGTGGATCTACAGATTCCGCATCCGTCCACACAACCCCGTAGCTAGTAGAATTTGACCTTGAATCTGAAATAGTTCCAAAAAGATCTTTAATATATGCGATCAAGGTCTAAAATCTCTCGGCATGTGTAAGAGTGGTTATCCCCTACCTCTTTCTTTTTCAGTTCTATTTGGGGAGTTAGCTATACTTCTCCGAGCTACGTCTTGAAAGGTTACTGGTGAATACATCCGTCTCTCTTCCACTGGTGACGTCACTGTTGGTGCTGGAGTGTTCGGCCTCTGTCCTTGGGGACTCTTGATCACTGCCGGTGTCATAGGCTGAACGGCCATTACATTCGCTGCGCTATTCACTAAAGAATTAGGTCCAGAATTCAACACAGCGTTCGGAAGGTGTGCTAAAAATGTTCCGGAATTCTGTTCTTTGTTGTTCATCTGCTGGGCTGAGTATTCGGCTATGCTGTCTCTGACGTCAGCTGCTCTTTCCCATTCTAGCTCTGTGCCTGGTTGTAGTTGTGGGGATATTACTTTGGTGAGGCATGGCCGTGATTCCCTTCCTTCTAGCCAGTATGTTTTCATTGCACCTAAAACATATAAAATAATTCAAAAAGGGTAATCAGGAACCTTGCTAAATCATAATTAACTGTCGATGAACAAATCAATAGGACAACAAAAGTTAGTCCAATATAAATAATGAAACCCTGAATCTTTGATTGCATTTCAGTAGTAAGTAATAGTACCTTCTCTGTTAAAGTTTTATAAAAGACTAGATAAGGTGGCAATGCTATTCTCTTTCTCATTCTAGAAAAAAAGTTTCTCAAAAGAGCTTCTTATAAGGCAATGAATAATTTGCTTTATCAAAGTAAAAATAAATTACCTTTTCCTTTAACCTGTATCTCGCCTCTCTCTTGAACCATATAAGAGGGCGAAAGCAGTTCCCTCGTGGTCTGCGATATGTGGATCCTCATGGCTTCCGACGTTGACTCCATGCGGGAGGCGGTGTTCACGGAGTCTCCGAAGAGGCAGTAGCGAGGCATCTTCAGACCAACAATCCCAGCAACTACTGCCCCGGAGTGGACGCCCACTCTTATCGAGAGGTGAGACCCTGAAGATCAATGTTGTGACTGAATTTCGGCAACAGAAGCTTATCTTTAAGGATTAGCTAAGTACGCAGGAGTCATTTTACTTAGCCCGTCACATCCCATATTTTGTGTTGTGTTTGGAATGTTCATACTTGAGAGGATAATGTAGAATACTCGTATACAAAACCTTGTACACAACAACGTAATAACTCGAGTCTACACGAGACAGATCACGCGCAGGCATAAGATGTTTTCCGAAGCTCGGGCTACTACGACTATTAACACCTTCACTGCGGGAGCTGATTACAAAGAATTTCCGTCGGTGCGTCATAGGTTATATAAGACCTATAAACCTCGAGAAACAGAGGCACCAGGTTTGTGTAAAGTAAAATCACTTGTGTACTTGTCTAATCTCCTTTGGAGATTCGGCCAGGAGAATAGAATTGATAAGGTTGCCTATGAAATTACCTGTGCTTGGATCTTTCAAGTCTGTAATTGCGTCTACCATATCCAGCGCCATGTCGCACACTTTTTCCGCGTGATTGTCCTCCTTCTCTGGAGCTCCTGATACCACCATATATGCGTCTCCTATAGTTTCCACCTTAACCAGAGAAAAAATAAGATCTTAATCATAAGAGTTGCAGTTTTGTTACAGGAGTTCTTTATGGAAATTTAAAAGGGACCACAAGTCTGTATAAAAAAGATAAGGAATCTCTGAAAATTCCACAAGAACTTTTCAATGTTCTTCGAAGGCTCATCCGAGTGTAAAGACTAATTTAATTTCTTTTACAGAGGATACGTTAGCCTTTGTTTTCACAACACTAGTTAGTGTTTAAATCAATTACTATCCTTGATGATAATTAAATATTTTAGATGTTTTAGATGTTATTTTATCATTGTGTCCATCTTATCCTATCTTACTTAGAAGTACAAGTTGAATCCTTAGGTAAAGTCACCTTATACTAGAGTAATAATATCCAAAGGATATGAAACTTTTGCACCATAGACTTACCTTATAAACCCTATTCCTTTCGGTGAGCGTGTCGAAGATGGAGTACATGGCATTCAGCATAGACACCACCTCCATAGGTGTGATCCTGGAGCAGATCTCGGTGAAGGTCACGACGTCGGAGAACAAAATGGATACGCTGTCGAACATCTGTGTTAATAAGAAATTTGTTGATTATTTTTGAGGGACATGAAAGGAGCTTCCATAAATATAAACCATCCAGGATCTATTCCTCATCATCATCGTCAGGTTATCGCAGTTTACTGGACATTTGCTTTATGGGGCAAACAGCTGAAGACTTTACTCATAATCGCCACGCTGGGCAGGCGAATTGGCGATCACAGGGCGTAGCTCCTCGCTCCGGTGACGCTAGTGCCCGTCATAGGCATGTAGTATTTAGCTACGCCTTCAAATGTGATTGTTAAACTGCCACCAGTCAATTGCTAGAGACTCATTTATTATTCAGCAGGATGCGCCACGGACAGGTGAGGATGGCTTGGAGCGAAAAGATCTAATCCTGTCACTGAACCCTCAAATAAAAGATTTGTAAAATCGGCAGTGTTAACTGCTTACTTAGTGTTTATGAGTTTCGTTTAGAACTAATTATTACCTAAAAAGATGAATTAAAAACAATTTGGAACTTTCCACTTACTTATTCCTCTATGAAAGAAGAAGTATGTTTGTTAAAGTCTCAGCGAAAGGAAATTTTTCTTATCTGAGAAAAATCAGCGGCCATTTCCATAGAATTTAGCAAATACCTATATTCTAAAGAAAAAGCTAAACTTGTCTTTTCCAAGTCTTTGATCTTTTCTTCAGAATGTTGTTCAAAGATAAACTGAAGTTACTCCACTAACAGACGTTATGTAATTTAGTGTAACGGTTGTAAGTAATCACTTTTACCACAAAGCGCCGCCATTTTCCAAGAATTCAACTTTTGTTTGCATTACGAGACTAATTGAAGTTTAGGGCGTCTGAAACGGCACTCCGCTTTAAGGATAATCTGATGTAAATATACTAAACGCGGAAACTGTACTCGAATAACGAGGGTTATAGTTAAGCTCGGTAATACAGTTTCCGTCACGGCTAAATGTTTGTTTATTTTCTGCGAGCTTATTTGACGCAGCCCGGATTAATAAACTGTAAACCACCATAGCCTGTTGTGGACTTGGATGTCCTTAAAGTACAATTTGACAGCAAATTTATGTTGCAAAATCCTAAATAAAGATCATCCAGCTTAGTCCGTTCCGTTACTAATTGAAATTCTAAGGATTATAATAAAATATCATCTTTGAATTGGCAGAGTTTGATCACTTGTTTCTGTAAAGGATTTCGTGTCCTACGTAGGTACATAGAGATTGATGCCAATCGGCTTAATTTCGAACGAAATTTCATTAAAGTGTCTTCCTGTTTAATCATTCAGCTCTTAAGGACCTATTCTGGTTTTAATACCTACCTACCTACCTAATAACGAAAAAGAACCTTTCATCGCATACTGATTCTTATTTTTTGTTTTTGAAGGATTTATTTATATTGCATAGACCCCTTTTGTTTGGGATGACGAGAAACAGTATTACCGGAGCGAGTAGCTACGCCCTGCGATCGCCAACTTGGCTGACCAGGGTGGCAATTATGGATAAAGCCTCCAGATGTCTGCCTAAAGTGGCGAACAACCGAAGAGGCATATGTCCAATAGTAAGAAATAAAAAACGTTTATTAGAGTCACATACAAAATATGAACAAAGGAATAGAAAAGCGGTGTCCACTTAGCATGAGTAGGCTGATGATGATGATGAATGTGACCATACGACATTATTCGGGCCAGATAAAACTAGGTTCTTTGTACAGCTTACCTCACAAGTGTCTATAGGGTTCTCCCCGTTGCGCAGCCTGTCGGCCACCTGCTTCGGTATCATCTGGTACAGCAGCTCGTCTGTCCTCTTCATCTCCTCGTCCAACTTCCTCATGGACTCTTCCAGCTTCTTGCTCTTTTGTTGCTCCTGATCTAGTGCTAGCTTCAGTTCTACGGACTGCTGTGTTCCAGCCAGCATCAAGTCTCTGGAAATGTTAACTTTAAATTATTAAAAAATCAGAGTGCTTATTAATAATATCTCAGGCTGCATAAGACTGGCAATTCATTTGCTGGGCTAGGTGTAAAATTCTTTAACAAAGTACCACAGAATATTGTTGAATTACCAATACATAGGTTTAAGTCTCATATTAAGTCATGTCTTATGAAAAAAGGATATTATAAAATACAAGACTTCCTAGACGATAATATTACATGGACATAATGAGCTGCTCGCCTGCACTTAACAAATATTGTATTAATGTATGACATCAACAGTATGATGATTATGTATATTTTTGAAAAAAGCCAAAATTGATGAGTTTCTTGCGGCACTTCTTCTCATCAAGCCTCATCCTTATCACGTCGAAGTGCTAGTAGGGAAAAAAAAAGTTTGACGTGCAAAAGAATTTACTTGTAAATCTATTTGCAGAAATAAGTTATTTTATTTTATTTATTAGTAATGTCTTTCCAGCCTTTCTCACGTTTGCGCTTACTCTATTGTTCAGGAGCACAGATTCAGGAGAAACTCAGAAAACACCCTAATCTCAGATGAGAATCAGAAAGTTCCTAAAAACCTAGTTCGAATTGTGTTTAATAGGTATATTATCAAATACTTAAGTATTTTTTTAGTTTTGACTGGCTCGGTGGCTCAATTGGTAGTGACCCCTGCCTTCTGAACTAATGGTCGTGGGTTCGATTTCCCGGGACAAACATTCGTGTGATGAAAACTTGTGTTTTTTCCGTGTCTGGGTGTTTATATTTGTATTTAAGTATTAATTTGTGGTACCTTCGTTGTTCTGATACCCATAACACTAGTGCTTAAGCTACTTACTTTGGGATTAGAGCAATGTATGTGATGTTGTCTGATATTATTTATAAATTATGATATGATTAGGTACTTAATAATTGCATTCGGCGTAACTGTATAAAACCATTCAATACAGTTCTTTCAGTTATTTCGCATACGTCCAGGCAGTGGACTATGTTATTACACATTACATTCAGATAATAATAGATTGCACGAAGATAACTTTGAGGAAAATAACTGGATTGGTTCATATTGTTATGGAACCGATGAGGCTTACCTGCTAAAGTCATGCATCGACAAGTCATTGATGTACAGGCCAGTGGAGACCAGGGCAGACAAGTCCGGCATCACAGGAGTTCCAAGGTACATCATCATTCGCCAGTTGTCCATGTAAATCATCTGACCTGGATCATACACAAGATTTTAGTGCAAAAGTTGAACTACAGTTTTTGGAGTATGTGCAAATTTTGTGCATAGGTACCTACTGTTCCATATCGAAGATAGGGACCAAACAATAACAAACGAAAATTATCGTTCGATGGACGAAGCGCGTTTGTGACAAAAAATAATATCAATGACCACTTATGGAACGGTCAACGTCGATCTTTATGAATTAAGTTTGCATACCTTTATATACGAACACGGATAGCATAAATGGGTCGGTTTTACGGCACAAAACTACTGGATCCGTCCATCGATCGATCATTATTTTTTTCGGTAGATCTTGCACTACAAAAAGTGCTGAACTTGTGCAAAACTCGGTATCTATTTAGATAGCCCGTTTGAAGTGTGTAGGTATTTATTACATGTGAATGTGCTAAAGAAGTAGGTATTACAATTACGTCTGTTAAGTAGGTACAAAGTGTGAAAAAACTTAACTACAAAATATAGGTAATTTACGTGTTACGAATAAAACGTAATAATTATAATAAATAATTGATTTAATACTTATCTATGTATTTACATAAATTCAAATTAAATGAATCGTTTAATATTTTAGTTTATTTTATTTTAATCTCACCTTTAGAATAAATCTATGTACCTATTTACCTAAAAGTACCCTTACCATTCCTTTCCGTCTGAATTATGAGAATCATTTTATCATACCTACTACCAATATCATGGAAAAATACCCGTTACATAAGAAGCCATAAAAGAGTATCTAATAAAACATTTCATATAAAACGTGAGCCTAGAGGTAACTCTAGGCTTTGATAAATTCAGTGTCGGCTTAAATTAATATCTTTACCTACCCTTTCTCAAGGAACGACCTCCTAATTCAAACTTGTTTAGAGAGCCAAAGTAGGTAAAGAAATTAGGAAATTACGGATACCTATTATCTACTTTAGGGGCCATATTAAAATAATCAAGTAGGTAGACTTTGTTATTTAATTAGTACGTGCAGTGTTCATAACAAATTTTTATTTGCTCTATGAATATGAATTCGTAGAAGATACTTATATTTTTAACACTTTTCGCAGTTTGCAACATATAATTCTTAAATAAAAATTATGTTGCATATTTTTCTTTACCGGGAAATGCAGAATAATATTTTTAAACAAGTAAGAATGGTGTATAATTTGTATTCATTTCGCGGTAAGCAAAGAACCTTGTGTAGGGGAAAGAAGTGGCCCATTTATGTATTTGATTATATATTTGTATTTACTTTGATAATATTTGAGTTGGTAAGTATATTTTTATATTCACTTTAGAATAGGTATTGTCATAACTACTTTGTTATCTAATAACAATGTTTAATAAAATTCTGATGAATAGTGTCTAGGATACACTTATGTTACGTATCTGCCTTATGGAGTCAAATTATGTATAATTAAAAGTAATATAGTACTTAGGGCCCAGGCGGGGCAGTGCCCCCTGGAGCGCCCTGGCGCTCAAGCTCAGGTTAAACCCTTGTCAGAAATCTCTATCGAACTGATTTTGGAAATATATCCCATTTTCTAAATTTGTATAATTTGATATTTCTACTTGATCAAAGCTTATCAGTTTAAATAGCAGTGGGGCTACATTTTTTATTTGTTCCAGGGCCGTTGGTCACCTAGCTTCGCAACTGAGTATGAGGCGGTACACTAGAAAATTTATAAGAAAATAATCCTGCCATTAGAATATACCTGAAAATTCGATAATAAAACTAAAACATTGGGTAACAAAGTACACAATAGTGAAAAGTGCTGCAATTTGGTGCAATATTTCTTATAGGTATATCGTAGCTAGGAATAGTTTGACGAAAACGAAAGTCACAATCATAAGTAGGTACTAATTTGAATTAGAGCTTCTACACGGACTGTTTTGTTTTGAATCTTCATATTACCGTACCATACTTATAGATTGTTCCAAAAAATAAGCCTAACGTGCAGTTTTCCGATTCCATATTTAAAGCCATTTTAATCAGGAAATGGTAGGTATGCAAAGTCGGAATAAATCCGATGGTATCGTGATGAAAATCTATGGTCCGTTTTCGCCAAGCTATCAGCTGCAAATGAGATTTTACAAGCAGTAGGTAGGTACATAGAGAATATACAGTTTAGAAAGTAAGTCTCACTACTTTCTAAATAAAACTTAAAATCAAAACTACAAGTATTGTGCTATATTTACACAAAGCATATTTCTTCATGTGCTTTTTTCAATATATTGTGATTAAACCGCAGCTAAAAGTGGAACTCTCTTACTAATTTATAAGATTAGAATGAGAGGTAAGATTTCCGTGTCGTGATTTCTAAGATCTACCTTTAAGATGTAAGTTTATAACATCGGGTAATCTCCTTCCGTCATAAGCATAACGCTCCTTTATCGGTTGGCCTGGAAAAGTTCAGTTATGTTGAGTGGAAAAATAAAGAATTTTACGTGCTTCTAAAGGCCGGGAGAAAAATTTATAAAAGCATTCTTTGCTTTCTTGTTTTCATCCTTTACAAAATATCTGATGAGAGTAGGTAGGTACCTACAATAATAGCATTGCGCCAATTACATACCAGTGAATATGTTTGGTATTGAAGCACGTACACCGTTTACTTTTATTACAATGAATAAAATAACATAAATACAATACAATAAAGATTTTATTTATTTATTTATTGATACCTATGGAATATTAATATTTTCATTGCCGTATAAGAAATACAAAAATATTAAAGTTCTAAGTACATGTTTTAAATTTCGTACTAGATTCATAGTGGAGTTTAAGACAGTAATTAAAAATAAAAATGCAAAAGTATTACTAGTGAATCTACTTGTAGAAATAAACAATTTTTTTTTATTTTAGGCGGAGAGCGAACTGTTTGCTGGGTGATGATATTATTCCCTTAGTCGTCTTCTACGACTCCCACGGGTTGGGATGTGGTGGTTGACAAGTGGAACCAGTGAACGTTTATTAGTAGCGACTACACCCACAGACATAATTATGGCACTAATCATCTGGAGGGTTGAACATTCACTGCTATCAGATTGTAAGTTAATCTGTGCCCTAATTGGGCTTGAGGGTAAATCTTAAGATGTTAGTACAAAAGTGAAGGGCAAGCACTCAAGATTTTACCCTCATTTTTGGTCTCACAACATAGGCGAAATGTACCTATTGATGTGCTGACAGTTTCATCATCAGTCCACTGCTGGACAAAGGCCTCTCCAATTATTCGCTACTTTGCTTGATCCTGGGCTTCTCGCATCCAGTACTTGCCAGCCATCTAGCGCTAATCGTCTGTCCACCTGTTTACCCCAACGGCCAATATAACATACTGATCCGGTGAGCTATCAGCTATGTCAGTAATTGAGCAGCACACTACCCACTTAATTGTTTCTGTTTTGCCTAAAGGTTGACTGGTAGAGAATGCCTACGCGGCATTAAGTTCGCCTTTTGTACTTTATTTTTTATATTGTGCAATAAAGATTAAATAAATAAATAAATAAATATGTAGCATCATTCATTGTAACCACCAGTGAAGCCAAGGCAACGTCTCGTATTATCGCATACTGCTTTTGCAACAATGATGATGACCAACAGGACTGGGCTTTAACTTTTTCATATGCAATCTTGTCCGATGATACGAATTCAATCGTGTCAGATAATTCTAACGTTGATTTATTCTGTTAGGTTACTTGTTAAGTGCCCTGTGACTCCACTAATTTTGCAAAACTAAGTATAACCGCTTTTTTGCTTGACTTGGCGGGGGCACTGCCGCGATGCCGTGTCCGCAGATATTTAGTACATATTACTATTAATCTTAATACCTATTAGTTAGACGATATAAAAATAAATATATAAATTTTGAACGGAGAAAGTTCTTAGACTAAAATATATCAACATCCCTATTTGGAATAAGCGAGAGCATTGACCTTAGTTTCGGTTTGGTGTTTGCTCAGATCATTACCAAAGGTTGAAGTCTAAAGATGCAAAGCTTGTCTGTCAAAGGGATTAGACGATTCTACGTAAGGTTAAAATACAATATTCCTATGTGGAGTTAACGAACTTCGCCATTAGACAAGGCTAAAGTTATATTATAATTACTTATTTAGTAAGAAAACATTGGTAGGTAATTACTTTACAATAAAAACTCTTTAATTGTCATTCGGCTATCTGCACATTCTTTGATATAACAAGACAGTTCAACTTTGGCAAAAAAATTGTCATTGGGGGAGTCCAGCCTGGGGCCTATGTCCAGCTGTGGACGTTTGCAGGCTGATGATCACGTTCAGCAGTGGACGGACAAAGGCTGTTGACTGATTGATTGAATGAGTCCCTTTGTGGGGATGTAGGTATATTATAATGAGATAAGACTGAACGGGCAGAAGCGTGCGAGCGAGGAGCTGCGTTCGCCGACCCGCCTGCCCAGCGATTTTGGGAAAAGCCTCCAGGTATTTGACCAAAGTGGCGAACAATTGAAGAGGCCTATGTCCAGCAGAGGACTGCGATAGATGATGATCAGAAATGGACGGTTGGTCTCGATTGATAGATTGAACGAGCCTCTCAGTGGGATACATGAGCTGATTGATTGAACCGGCCTCTCAGTGGGGACGTATAGTCATAGATGGAGAAGCTACGCCCTGCGATCGCTAACCCGCCTGCCCAGCGATTTTGGGAAAAGCCTAT
This sequence comes from Conogethes punctiferalis, assembly GCA_031163375.1. Lineage (NCBI taxonomy): Eukaryota > Metazoa > Arthropoda > Insecta > Lepidoptera > Crambidae > Conogethes > Conogethes punctiferalis. Next base: position 7,672,987 of record CM062098.1, on the reverse strand, counting down.
AGATATTTCCACGAAGTAGCGAACAACTACAGAGGCCTATATCCAACAGAGGATTGCGATAGATGATGATCACAAATTGGACGGTTGGTCTCGATTGATGGATTGAACGAGCCTCTCAGTGGGATACAATGAGCTGATTGATTGAACGAGCCTCTCAGTGGGATACAATGAGCGGATTGATTGAGCGAACCTCTCAGTGGGATACATGGCTGATTGATTGAGCTAGCCTCTCAGTGGGGACGTATGAGCTGATGCTGCACTGACCCTTCAGCCTCAGGTTCTTCTCGGTGGTGCCGTCGGACTCGTCTGACAGACGGAGCAGCTCGTTTCGCTTGTCCGGCGCCTTTTCGTGCATCACTGCCTCCACAGTCACTAGTTCGAAGATGTTATTGGTACGGTTGAGTATCTGGTGGAATAAAAAACAATCATTATCAGCCTATTGAAGTCCATTGAAAAAAAAGTTTAAAAACTTACCTAGTATCAGACAACATCACTAACGGCCGTATTCACAAACGTTACTATGCGACGCGCGGACGCACAGTGCCCAAAATCCCATACATTTTTGGGTACCTGTGCGTTCCCGCGACGCATAGTAACGTTTGTGAATACGGCCGTAAGTACATTGCTGCAAAAGCTGCTTATAATTTAATTTTGAATATGAGCCCATTTATGAGAGAAATAAGCAAATAGGTAGGTAAATTATATTGTGGTCATTAAATATGCCCATACTTAAATATAAATATAAACAACACACGGAACAAACACAAGTGTCCATCACACAAATGTTTGTCACGGGGGGGATCGAACCCACGACCCTTGGTTCAAAAGGCAACGGCGCCACAAGCAAGCTACAAAAGAGTTGGCAATAGAATTTAGTAATTAAATTTAGCAAAATTAGTAAAATTATTGTCGAGAATGAAAGAGAGATATACATATTTCGTCTAAACCGTAGGTAGAAAGTCCCAGGTTTGATTCTCGGTTGACTTGGGAACCCCGTTTAAAAATTTGGCGTATTATAATCGGTTAATATTTAAATATACAATTATACCATAGGCTAGTAAACTTACTGTTTGAAATTTGAATGCTATCAGCGGTCTGACAAGGTCGAACCAATTTGTGATCTTTTTTCCCACAAGGTCTGGTAGAATTACCATCAAGGAGTTCCCAATACTCCGCACCACCATGTCTGATCTGAAATAAGACAAAAGGAGAGTTAAGTTGGGTCCCATACTAGGACTCCCTGTGTTGTGGGACTCAGTCTAAAGAGAACAAAAGAAACGAAAAATAAAATAAATGACTGTTGAGTTATAATGTGTGTATACTTGTACAAAACACAAGGTAACTTTTTAATCACTATCCAATTTTTTTCTGGGCATTAGGTATCGTTGTTAGAACCTACCTATTTCTGCAAAAATAAATATAGTTAATATTTTCACAACAAAGTTATTGTCCTGAATTCATTATAAATTTCGCATGGTTACCATTTCTGGCGTAATTATTTAGTACGGAAAACGATAAATACCAATGGTATTACGAATTGAAGGTAAGACGGTATTACCGCGAGTACTACGAATTGGAACCATGTGAAATTTACAATTGGTTCGGGACAATGAATTTGTTGTAAAAATTTTACCTATAAGTATTTTTTTTTTTGCAGAAATGGGCTCTATTAACGATACCTAATGCGAATGAATAATGAATGCGAAAAAATGGATAGTGATTAAAAAGTGACCTTGTATACTTGAATAACATACCCAAACACAATGCAGAATGGAAATATCTCAAAGAGCACGGCGGCGCTGATGGGCAGATGTTTCTCCTCGCGGGTCATGGCCAGCGAGGCGAGCGTGAAGGCGCGGTTGTCGAAGGTCAGCTGGAAGGTCACGTGCACCGTGTCAAAGAGTAACTCCTCCCGGAGGAGCTCTATCCGCATCTCCTTGTGGTAGAAGTGGCGGGCTACCTGGGGATAAGAGGACGCTGAGTAACTGAGTGGGTAGGCGGCTGTCTGAGTAGGTATTGGTAGATATTACCTCTGAAAAACGTGACGTCATAATGGCGGGACCAGGGAAACCTTGACATACCTACTTTCTTTACCTGTTCATCATCATCATCATCAGCCTATTGCAGTCCACTGCTGGACATAGGCCTCTCCAGTTGATCACCACTTAGGGCAAACATCTGGAGGATATACCCATAATCGCCACGCTGGGCAGGCGGGTTGGCGATCGCAGCTCTTTACCTGTAGAGTTACAAATTTGTGGTTTGGGGTACAAATAGCACATATGCAGTACAAACCCGTACATGTGCTATATTTTAAATTGGGGACTTGGTCCCGCGATTTTGACGCTCACATTCAGTTATTTTGTGGAGATAGGATTAGGAATATGCACTATTTCATTTGTTATGGCTTTATTACCTATATATGTATAAACTTAGGTAGGCACGCAGTACAGAGATTTAAAAAATATTTTTGTACTAATAAAGGTAGGTATAGGTAGTTATTTACCTACGCTCTTGCGGCGGAATCAACGTAGCTTTCTCCTATTATTGTCTATTCTGTATGGCTGAATAATTAGGTAATACATTTTTTTTAATTGTGTATTTAATTACTGTGTATACCGTGGTGTATACCTACCTACTGACAGAACAAAAATATATGGTTGTTCATATTTATCCGAGTTTTAAAGCTTAGAAGTTACATTATTTATTTATTTAATTATTGTACATGTAACATACATAAGGATCTTACAGCTAAGGCCCTAAAAGTAAATCACATGACCCGGATAGGGTGTTGCAGTATTGAATGTAGAATATAGTATAGTACATAGTAGATGGCGCTTATGTGTGTTAAAAATTTTGGTTATTAGTGTTTCATACACTTTATAGGTATGTTCTGGTAGCTTCTGGTAGTACATACTTTGTTTGTTGTACTCGTTTAAGTATTATTTTTAAAATAATTTAGATTTTTTTTAATTCCGAGTAAAATGTTTATAATTCTGTGAAGCGCCATCTAGGAAGACACTCAAAGAATACAACGCAGATACAAGTGTCCTTTCTTTTACTAGCGCCACCTGTTGATCTAGAATTGAACTAAGCTGGAACTATGAAGACAATAATTGTATTGAAAATAGCATTTATACATAAATTGTATCGTGTGTCATATTATTGTTGTATTTTCTAAAAGATTTTGAAGCTTTGTTGAAAAAAAATCTGTAAGCGAAATACATAATAATAACTGCAATACAAAAGAAGTAACTTATAATTAATTTCGTTCTCCTCTTCCACGGGGGGCGTAGCTCAGATGGTAGAGCGCTCGCTTAGCATGCGAGAGGTACCGGGATCGATACCCGGCGCCTCCAAGACACACCTATTTTTATCTTTTTTCGTTTGATGAACTACGACTCTCTAGACATAATAATAAATTATTATTAATTATAATGTCTTGTTTTAGAAAAAAAAGAAATGTTCGTGTAATATTGAGCCTCTTCAACCGATAGTACGGTACGGAGTGCAGCTATAGCCGAAATGCAATCAAGAGAGAATAATTATGGAGGAGAGGGAGAGGGATTTCTGCTTTTTAGGGTTCCGTAGCCGAATGGCAAAAATGGAACCCTTAGAGATTTAACCGACTTATGAAGAAGGAGTTCTCAATTTGACTGATTTTTTTTCTTCTTTATTGTATGTTTGTTACCACATATCTCCAAGAATTTATTATTGTAAACCGATTTGAAAAAAAATTGTTCGAAAGGGTGTCATGTACCTTTTTTTTTTTAACATTATTATTTTTTTACTATACCTACCTACTTTTAGAATAGAGTAAAATATTTTTATTAAAAGAAACATATTTCTTCTCTTTTTAAAATGTATTTTTTCCTGGATGTGAGAAGCCTCGAAGATCGATCAAAGTGGCAAATAATAAATTGAAAAGGCTGATGAACTTTTTTCCTACCAACCTCTCTAATCTGCCCCATAGCGTAATACACGAAGCCCCGCCTTTTGGACCGGTAGTGCAGTGTAAGGCCCTGTCTCGTCTCGTTCTCGCAGATGAAGCTCGGAGCCCGCATGCGGGGGTAGCTGAACTTGAGGTACTCATGCAGGTTGTCGAGCCCATTCAGGAAGTCCCGCATGTGCCGGCCCAGGACAGACAGCACGCGGTCGTACCCGTATTGGGAGACGAAGCCTACGAAGTAGACGCCCATTTGGTCCATGAATTCGCGTTCTGATATGCCGAGGACCTGCGGACAAGATAAACAAATGTAGTAGGTACTCCAGAGAGAGATAGATCTCGGAAGCTTGGCCCCTACCACCAAAATCGAGAACAATTTTCGGTTTTGGTGGTAGAGGCCCTTCTTCGACGTTCATTCAAATTTTGACGTTATCTATTTGTAATGAGTTTGTGGTCACCACCGTCCTTCGAATGGAAGAACAACTAATGTCACATTAGAATGACGTTCATTCAACCTGGGAGGTATTTCTGAGATCCTTGTGGGTTGATGTCACACGAAAGCATAAAAAATGATGGGGCAACAAGTTAAGCAGTTTGTTATGTCAAATGAAGAGGAGGATCCGGGTTCCATTCTTGAACAAATCTTCTATTTTTTCTTAAAAGGCGTTGCGTGCCTTGTTTCGTATGTTTTTGTAGTGGAAAAATAGTCGTTTTTAACTTTGACTAATAATGATTTCGTATTATATTTGGACTAGCTGTGCTCGCGACTTCGTCCGCGTGGAATAGTTATTTTTTCCCCGTTTTTTTTACATTGAAACTTTGATAATTGTGGAGGGATTATATTCGGAGCGCGTGGCAGCTGCGTCTGCGTCCAAGTTCTGTCATTGACTCAGTCCCAGTGCTCCAGGCGGCTGAGAGGGGGCGGTGCGGGGCAGCGCGGGGCATCACGGTCGCGGATCGTTTCTCCCCGCCCCCCGCGTTGACTAACACTCCGCGCTCACCTTGCGCGCGAACATACATTTTCCATTATATCTTCGCTCCCAATAGTCGCAGCGTGATGTTATATAGCCTAAAGCCTTCCTCGATAAATGGTCTATTCAACACAAAAATAATTTTTCAATTCGGACCAGTAGTTCCTGAGATTAGCGCGTTCAAACAAACAAACAAACTCTTCAGCTTTATAATATTAGTTAAGATTTAGTCAGCTTATTTTAAAAAATGAATACAGTGGCTAAAGCTAAATGTAGGCTTGACTCCGAAGTAATTAAGTAATCTCTGGCACTTGACACACACACAATATACTTATTATATCTTCCTACCTAATAGATAGATATAGATATTGCACACTAAATAGTCGACTTAAAACTAGATAGCGGCGGCCTTATCGCTTAAAGCGATCTCTTCCAGGCAACCCTTGGGCAGTGGATAATTAAAAGAAGTAATACTAAATAGTAGTAGTAGTACTAATGGTTAAGTCTTACCTAAAAGAAAAGTTGGTATTTGCCTAACCTTAGGTACTATCTACTAATACAGATCAACGCCTTTGAAGATTATAGCGGCAAAGTCGAATAATACTTGAATGTTTCTACGAGTAACGTCTGAGTAAAAGTTAATTTTAGACATGCGATGACATGATACAATGTGTGTAATTTCTAAAAAAAACAAATATATTTTGTTTGTAATTTCGATTTCAGAAGCAAAAAATTAAATATTTTATTTTGTAATTAATCTATACTTATAATAAATCTGTAGAGAGGTCAATTCTGTACATAAAATATTTTTTCAAAATAACTATCAGGGGGTGATAAGTGATCGATACTGATACCAAAAATGCAATCAGTAAAATTTTTGTCTGTCTGTCTGTCTGTCTGTCTGTCTGTCTGTCTGTCTGTATGTTCGTTATAGAAAAAAAAACTACTGAACAGATTTTGACGAAACTTGGTACAATTATTCTTCATACTCCTGGGCAGGTTATAGGATACTTTTCATCACGCTACAATCAATAGGAGCGGAGCAGTGACGGGAAGTGTTGGGAAAACGCGAGAAATTTAAACCTGTATGTTTGAACGCGCATTACGCGAAAACTACTGCATAGAATTGAATGCGGTTTTCACCAATGTATTGCTAGAGGTCTAACTTAAAACTTAGTCACAAGGTATAGATGGGTATTATATGGAAGTCCGTTATTTTTGAAACCCGATATCCACGCGAGCGACGCCGCTGGCACAGCTAGTATGAAATAGATGCGTATATGTGTTTTTATATTTAATTTCGGAGAAATGTTTTATTCAAAGGAAATTTATTTATTTAGAAATACAAAGAAGTAAAAGTACAAAGTAACATAAGCCTACAATAAATAAATAAAACCTAAACCTAATTTTGTGATATTAAAAAATACTAGCATTGTACGTACATGTATTATTATACTATTCGGTTCAATTAAACAATTAAATCTTTCTTCTATTATTTTATTGTAGAAAACGAAAACTGAACGAACTGTTTACATGTCGCAAAAGTAGTACTCAACATTAATTTCGTCCACTCACATATCGGGGATGTAACTCAGTGGTAGAGTGTCTGCTTCGCATGCTGAAAGTCCTGGGTTCAAATCCCAGCATCTCCACGATCTAACTTTTTTCCAAATATCATTTAAATTTATTTTTATACTACGATGGATTCATTATACGTATAATGATTTTAAGTAAATAATTATTTTATGTTAAAAATGCTATTTTTCGGTTTCTGACTTAGTCGTTTTTTTATAGAAGTATGAATTTATCCAATTAGTGAACATTAATTTCCATACCAAATTTTATATTTAAAAAATAATATTGAATTTAAAAAATATAAAAAGTGATTGTGGCCCATGAGGGGATCGAACCCGCGACCTTCGCGTTATTAGCACGACGCTCTAACCAACTGAGCTAATGGGCCGATATGTGAAGAAGTGAAATTGTGTAATAAGAATTCAAGATAAACCTGCGCGCTAAGCAGGGCAATTTAAAATTTAAATGTTTTTTTCATTTATTTAAATTATTATATACGATGTTCTTATTTTTTATGCGACTTATATGCACAAAATGATATAGTCATTTCCACTAAATAAATTGAGTACGTATTTACGGATTACTATTACTTACATTTAATCTTAACAAATAGTAGGTATTATAAAGCTGAAGAGTTTGTTTGTTTGTTTGTTTGAACGCGCTAATCTCAGGAACTACTGGTCCGAATTGAAAAAATATTTTTGTGTTGAATAGACCATTTATCGAGGAAGGCTTTAGGCTATATAACATCACGCTGCAACTATTCGGAGCGAAGAAATTATGGAAAATGTAAAAAAAAACGGGGAAAATAACTATTCCACGCGGACGAAGTCGCGAGCACAGCTAGTATAAAATATGGCGTTGGAATAGGGTATTTGACAAATTTTAAAAATCATTTTAAATTGTTCTTTGTAACAAGTTATGCACATTCCCTTCATATTTCCGGGAAATATTCTGTATTAAGGGTAAAAATCTATTTTAAAGTTCGTATTTCTAGAAGCGCGGGAAAAACGCTATATTTGAATTGATGCCGGTCACGTGACTTACGTGACGTCACAGGCAATTAAGAAGAGCATATTCGCGGCTGAAACACAAATCGTGCAGAGCCAAAAACTTCAAAAAAAAAACAAACGTCAAAAACAATCCGTCAACGTTCGAATTAATCGACTTGATTTAATCAAATTTTATAATTTAAATAGTGTATAAATCGTGTGTGTAATGTTAGCTCGACGATACCTAAATTCCATTCAAATAAAATCAAGTGTGAAGATCATTTTGATCTACGAGTATAACCTCAATAAACAAGTTACTCGCCTGTGACGTAGCCAGAATTGTGACCAATCACAAAGCGTTTATTGTCCTTCATAAAGTTTAATAAAATAGTACATTTTGTTTCATGAAATATGCAATTAATATACATATTTTTGCCTAAATTAAAGTGAATTATGTTATCTTATGCTATTTTCTATAAGGATGACCAAAATTTGCGGCATTTTTTGAATGTTGTCAAATACCCTATTTGTTAAAATTCAAAATGGAAATTCAGCATAATTTATAATATACACTCACCACGCCGTCCCAACCAATGTTACAATATAAATTACGAACGAACGGTTGATTTATGACATTATTTCAGACCTTAATTTTATCTCTTAATAAGTAACCTTTTGTGCTCACTTCCGAACCGTGTCCAGACTGTGCCAAAATCCATAAATATTATTTCAACCAACAGATAAACCTTGCATTATTCGTTTCCCAAAAATATCCACATTTTCCCTGTTCCCTCTCATAAATCTTCTCTTGGCTGAATCTGTGCAAAAAGGGTAAAACAAAAGATCGAGCATCGTAGGATAATAATGGCCATATAATGTAGGCTCAATATTGTCTTAATCGTTGATCGTGAAATTTATTCTTTCTTTTGTCTTACTAGACAGAAGAAAGAATATTTTTTTTAGGGATTATCTAACTAAACTAAAATGACTCGCCCCACTACTTATTATTTTATTTAGTTGGATAACAAATCCGAGAATTGCGTTATTCCAACCGTTAATTTAACCGTCAACTGAACGACTAATTTATAACTGATGTTTATTATGTATTGTGTTCACTTTGAAATTTGTTTGTGTGCGTAAAAGCGGTGTTGGGGCGCCTCATTTTAGATTAGACGATATCTACTTTACTATTATTACTAGTAAGTACTTAGTTTTTTACAGTGTTGCATTCCTATTTAACTAAACCTACTGCGGTCACCAACCCGCCTACCAAGCGATTACAGCAAATCCGTTAAATTTCTATTGTCGCTAGGGAAGACTGAAGAGAAGGCTGATTATAAAATTAGTCTTCAGGTGTAGAAAAACTTAATAAACTAAAATAATATTCCAGAAACTTTTCCTACTTACAATTATTGCAAGAATCTACTGGTAAATTCAAGTTAAAGCTTAAATTAGATTAAAATATTATCTATTCTGTTTTATCTAGATGTTGTTTGACGTGATCGCTAATCGGATTACAAGTTCAAACAAATCATGCACAAGAGTCATATAAAAGGCCGTTCTATCTTTGTGCAGTTCTGTCGTTATTACAATAAAGCGATTGTGATCCTTCATCCCTCAACCCTTTTTTTGTGAATCAAGCTAATGGATTGTTACACAGGCTTTTGAATTTGTTTTCCAGAAGAAATTGTAGTATCCAGCGAATATTTTTGTTTTGCTTTGAATACATATTGCACAGATCGGCAAATGTGTTTCCTCCTTCCTTCGAGTCATTGGATCCCTTAAGCGGGGTGTGAAGATGCCATGCCCATAAGAAGCTTCTTGGCTATGATGCTTCGTGGCTACTGAAAGGTGACTGGTTTGATTGCCTGCCCGTTGCCGCAGCCTTGTGCTTCTCTCTAGCTTTCCATCAGGCGTAGAGATGCCGTTATGCTGTAAAAATAGGTACCTACATAAACACAAGTTTTGAGATGTAAAGGTTTGATAGCCTGCTAGCTTGATATAGGGCACAGATATCATTCGGTATAAGTATTTACGTTCCCATAAGTTATACTAATTATTTTAACAAAGTTGAGTTCCCAAATTTAGAAAGCAGCAAATAAAACAAAAGAATTTGCAATAAAGTTATAGATGAATGGATTCATATGAGAAAGAACGTTGTTATGTTCTGAAAGTCATAACAAAAGTTGTTCAAAATACGCTGAAGTTTTCCCGGCGTTTGTACATTTAGAAAACCATTTTCATACAATCTTCTTGAGTTGAAAAAACAGAAAATCATTATTCTGTTTTTTCAACTCAAGAAGATAACCTATCTTGACTCTCGACACACCTACTAATAAATTATTTACGTATTATTATCTCTATCACATTAACAGTAATAAAAATAAATGAAATAATTATTTATTTAATCATTTCGTTCTTTTTCTTTAAATGTAATTATGTGTTGTTGTCGCAAAAATTAAATTTTCAGATCATGAATGAAATAACCAAGTTGTTACATATTATTATTTCTGTTAAGGTCTATCAACCATTTAGATTTTATATTGCCGTTCGGAAGAGTTTCAAAGGAGACGGTTTCATAATAGACCTTTATCGACTTTATGACCTTTATGATACGGTATGATCCACCGACTTTATTGTAGGTTTATTTATTACAATATAAAAAATAAAGATAATCCAACATTCCTGGCTTTCTTTCCATAAGTCTTGAAATTGTTACCAATCCTCTATTCAAGAAAACGGGTAACAAAAAACATTGCATCGATTCTGCTCTACTTCTGAACGCCACTTGATATCGAATAACATTTGGTATAAAAGGCGTCGGGACGACTTCAGTCGCATTTTGCGCTTTGTGCATTTTATTCCGACTTTTGCATTAACTTTATCGTACGAAGATAACCCTTTAAATCGTTTGTATTCAGCAGTTTTTAAAGAGTCCTTTTGTATAGAGTTAATAAAATGTCCTTTGGAACTCTTTGAAATACTATCGTATGTGCACGTAGGTATCCTTTTACGGAAAGGAAGAGAAGTTTTTTCTAATATAAAGAATAAAGAGTAATTTGACTTTTTCTTTCTTACTTCTGTATAGAGTGACAGAGACTTTATTTACTTATAGTTGTATATAACACATAAACCTACTTTTAAGTTCTACTTTTAAAAGCTTCTAAAATTTGGCGAGGGTTAAAAACTCAATTATAATTTAATAAAACTTGTTAAACATACTACTTATAAACCGTATCTTAATCCATGGAGTTATTCAGAATAGTTTTGATTTAGGAAAATAGAAGGTTCCCCTGAGATTGGGATATACAAAAATGTGTGTCTCAACTGTTATCCACGTGTAAGTGTAATATGCTATGTAGTAGCGAGCATTAATTTGTTCTAAGAAACAAATATTGACATTTAATAATTAGGTTGGATCATTCTCACCTGATTTTGTTAAACGACCTCTATTTTAGTCGGTTAAAAATAAAATTTCGACCGATTTACACACAGAGTGGGACGCGTCGACAGATTTATGCATAAGTATTTTTTATCCAGTATTTAATAACGCTTTGATGAACTGCGTTCTCATTCTTTGATACATGAAACGAGTAAGTAGGTACCTAACTAATTCGCGATTTGTGATCGAGGTTTAGAGTGGTTTAATAGTGATGATCTCGTTGGTCGAGTAGACAATAACGTCTATTCTCTATATAAAATATTGTTAATTTTTGTTCTTTAATCTAGAGATTGTTAGGTAATATTGTTAGAAATAGTTTGTTGATGAATTGCTTGTCTATAATTTGTTAAGTAAACTTGAAATTAGATCTGTTGGTACTGTAATTGATGTATTTTCAGTACCTATTTGATACCTACTTATATTGCGAACTTTATTGCGAAAAAGATAACATGCTTACATCGGGTATACTTCCATTATTTGTAAATGATTTAGTAAATGAATATTTCACTAAGGCTGTATAATATTCACGGCTTCAATAAATAGATCATTTTAGACCTTTTGCAAACCATCAATTTTGTAGGTAGGTACTCTTTGACTTTTGGAGACATACCTACTTAACTATAAAAGACTACAACATAACATTGTAATGTAACGCTAGGATTTCTTAACTTTCTAAGTGGTTATAAGTAACTTCTTGTGTACTGAAAACGTTAGAAAAATATATAATTCTACGAGTAAATAACCCTTATCACTCAATCAAATGTCAGCTTAGAAATTACGAGAACGACCTTGTGAGCTGGGAGACCTCCCGAATATAAAATGCACAAATCTTTTATTTCTGATTTTTATTATATTTCAAAACACGGTGACATTGCATTTGCGATTCAAATGAAATTCGTTTCCGACATATTTGTGCGTGCGTTCTTTTTTCAACATTTGATTTAGCTGTCTTTGTTTGTTTGGCTAACGATAGGTAGGATATGCTGTAGGCCGATCGTTGAACTCTGCAGAGCAAAATCTCTCTGGGTTCCCAAGCGTGGCCAGGCTAAGTGCCGAGGTGTGCCGCCAGTCTTTCAGGCGGCGCAGCGCTACTGAGCTGAGGAGGGGTTGAGACGAATCCCGACATTTCCGACGGGCTCCTCAGTTGAGTCTCCTGGCCGACCACCGTTAGCTTATTCTCCATTTTAGGAGTGAGTCCCACATAATCCAAGTGTACCGTACCTAGGGCCCTGGTATATGCGTAAAGGCATCAGTGACGAAAAAAGAAATTTAAAAAAACCGGCCAAGTGCGAGTCGGACTCTCGCACGTAGGGTTCCGTACCACTATACAGCTAAATAAATGTTTTTCTTTACGTTTTATTATATTGGAGTTAATTAAATGAAAAAATTAGGTAATTTGATTTATGACGTTTAAAAAAAAACTATTGGCTAGATTTCATTCAAACCAAATTTCGTTAGTAGTTTTTATAGTGATACACATGATATATTTTTTTCAGTTTTATCATGCCCATATTTTAGAAGTTACGGGGGGGGACGACACTCATTTTACCACTTTGGAAGAGTCTCTCGCGCAAACTTTTCAGTTTAGAAAAAAATGATGTTAGTAACCTCAACATCATTTTCAAATACCTATCCATAGATACGCCACACGTATAGGTTCGATGAAAAAAAAAATTTTCAGTTTCAGTTCTATGTATGGGGAACCCCAAAAATTTTGGATTTTTTTCTGATTTTATTTTAAAATCTTAATGCGGTTCACAGAATACATCTACGTACCAAATTTCAATAATGTAGCTCCTATAATTTCGGAATAAACTGGCTGTGACATACGGACGGACAGACAGACAGACAGACAGACAGACAGACATGACGAATCTATAAGGGTCCCGTTTTTGCCATTTTGGCTACGGAACCCTAAAAAGGCAGCTCATCAAACCGCCCGTTTTGAACGATAATTATGATATTTAGATAAATTAAAGTCCCACATGAAATCAATCCTCATAACAGGGAGCTACTACAAAGTTGAGGACTTCCTGGACGGAAACATTCTTGGACGGCTGCTTCCAAGTGAACACTTTTTGCAGTTTCCAAAATTTTATTTTTATTTTGTTTTAATGTATTAAGAATGATGCATTATGACAAATAGGTACTGTAAGAATAATTGGCATTGAATTTCTTGCCGGTTCTTCTCTATAGAAAACAACTTTCCAAACACCGTGGTAATTTTTCTTTTTTATTTGTACCTGCATAATTTGACGATGCATAAGTAGGTAGCCGTACCTACCTACTTGTCATAAGTCTATGTGAATAAAGATATTTTTCAATATCATTTTCAATACTAGTGGTACTCACTTCTTGCGCTTTCTTCGCCAGCCTCGTAATCAGATTCTCTGGGTAGACCTGGTGCACGGAGAAAGAGGGCTGCTCCACTCCGGCCTGCCTCCGGATGTCCTCCCAGCGCTCCTCTCCGTACGTCTGCCGGATGTACTCCGCCATGTTCTCGAGGAGGAGCCCGTACATGGTGAGGACTGGGGAAGAGGGAGAAACTTTGTTCATATACATACAGTTTTGTATAGTGGTTTTGTGGTAAGTAAATAATATCAGACAACATCACATACATTGCTCCGATCCCAAAGTAAGTAGCTTAAGCACTTGTGTTATGGGTATCAGAACAACGAAGGTACCACAAATAAATACTTAAATACAAATATAAACACCCAGACACGGAACAAACATGATGAACACACGAATGTTTGTCCCGGGTGGGAATCGAACCCACGACCCTTGGTTCCAAAGGCAGGGGTAACTACCAATTGAGCCACCGAGCCTGTCAAGTCAGTAAGTTTATTTAAAGTAATTTTGATGGTTGAAAAATTATAATAAAAAGAAAAATATACGTGTTTTTGTTTTTTTTATACTACTATGGTTACGGCACCAGAGTCCAGGGGTATCACACGCGTGCTGTACCACGGAAACCTCCGGAAACTCTACTCGCCGGCAGGAATACGACCTTAATTCTGAAGATTTAAGGTTTGTATTCTATATTAGGGCCTCAGGTCAGGCAGAAAGTTTGTACTTCCGAGTAGAACAATAATTGCTTTAAAATATGTCATTTAGATAATTAGATATCATTTTCATTCCTTATCTAGATTTCATCCAGATATGTAAGATTATCATCGAATGGACGAGTTAGTTATGAAACGAAGTTTTCTACGAAATATGATGGTTGTTGTTATTTAGATCTTTTAAATACGATTTATTTATCCTTTGTAATTATTCGTTTTATCGCTCTTAGGTAGGTACATTAATCCCGATAAATTAGGTTCTATTGAAATATGAGTTTTGAAGAGGTTGTTTATCATTCAAAAATACAGGTTTTTGAACTGATTTGACTATTGAGTCCGTTTGATCTTCAAACGAAACGTATCTAGCATATTATTAATTTAAAATATTCAGAGGAAATTATAATTCAAAATATTTCAACTAGGGATTCCAATTAAAAAGAAAATATCAACATTCAGAGTGACGAATGACGATTATGACAGCTTCGGAGAATCAACATAATAAAACAATGAAAAGGCACAATAATAAATACAAAGGGTTACGCCTGACTAACTTCAAGGGCAAAATGTCCTTTGATGATTTATGGAGTATGGCCGAAGTAATAAAGGGCCAAAGCAACTTGATAGGTGGAAATGGAATGGCTGCCCGTTTCCATGGCCACTTAGAGTTGTGCTGGTCGCACTTTGTAAGCTACGCTACCTCTAGACCTCCCACAATAAGTACAATAATTGTCCTTTGGGGTGATTTGCCTTAGTCACCACGTTCGGCAGGCGGGTTGGTGACCGCAGTAGATTTGGATTGACGCTGTTGCCGTTTACGGATATTCCCTCAGTCGTCTTCTACGACATACTATTCTAAAGTCGGAAACCACACAGACCGAATCAAGGTCGGATGATTAACCAAATCATCCGACCTCAACTTATCCTAGTTCTCATAGTAGGTACCTACCTACCTACTTGTCGTCATGGGAGTACCCCCTATTTTCATTCGTCATTGTTATGGGATTTACTTATTTATAAAAAATAGTTGGCATAGCTTCCACTGGCGTGATGTCATTGTCTGTTGTCTGCAATAGGACTCCTCAAATTGATATAGTGGTCGATAATAATTAACCACTCACCAGTTTCTTACACCAAATAACATTACTGTCTACTATTTAGGTATACATACCTTCTATCCTATTTTCATCAATAAATTGTCATTAAAGCTTAACTTTAGCGAACTGGATTTTGTTAATTTATAAATTACGTACCTAAAGGTTCAAAGTGCAATGTACAAGTAGGTACCTACCTAAACACTAATTTATTGTATTTTTAATGTGAAAATTTAAGAATAATTCTAAAAATAACGTCCGGTCCCAACTTAGCATCTGAACTTATTCTTGATTTTTCAGTTTGATTTTAATAGAAGCCCATTGTTGAATTCACTGCCACGTTGATTCAGTAGGTGAATCACTGGTCTCTATTCTATTTCACATCAATGAGGTAGAATTCCGAATTGAAATTGGAAATACACGTTTGAATTTCGAACACAATGCTTTCAAAATCAGTGCGATGGCCTCGATTTTGCCGCTAAAACCGCAATTCAACTTTAAGGCTTCCTTCAGATTGACGTTTAACCGCCATCAAACCGCCGTCAAACCGCTACCCCTGTTCACACTACGAACGCGGCGGGGCGCGGCGTTCAAACTGCGGTTTGGCGGTTGATCCGCTACCCCTGTTCACGCGTTTTGACATCGGCGGGCTAGGGCTGCTCTATAGTCAAATTGTGAATATCGATGAAAGTAGAAGACAAATGCCCATCGCGAATCTTACATTTATGCAAAGTAAGCGTATCTGCACTACGTAGTGTCACTAGGAAAATAACTTAGTGCCGACGTAAGTTCTTTAGTGTAGGTACTCTCGTAATTAATGGTTCACAATTGGTGGGCAGCAATACTATCCATATTTCGGGTACAATTTTCAGCTACTAAATATTTTTAGCTAGAAGATATACTCTACCACAAGTCAATATCGCAAAATTTCATATTCATTAATTCTAAAGAGGTTTGCTCTTGTCGGGTGAGCAATATCCACCACTCCCTGAACTGCCTTCAACCCCCATTACGTAAAACAGTACTCGAAGGTAATATAGAATAGGAAAGAAAGGATGAGAGAGGCCACAACGTCCATTACACAACAGCTAAGGAGAAAGTTATTTAACTATTTCCTAAGTGATAATAATGGCCCGTTTGCACTATAAAAAAAATTTCCTTTATTCACTCTTTGTCGAAATATTTTCTCAAGAAACTATCCATTTCCATTTAAAATTATTTTACTTTTCAGCTTACTATATTTAGATATTATCGAAACTTTAATAGCACTATACCTCCATCACTAGCTAGTGACATTTCTTCTTCTGTTTTATAGAACGTAACTTTACACGGTAAAAATAAAATATGAAACAAATTTATTTGAATTTATAAATTATGGTGGAAACACACCATGGTGGAAATTATGGTACACGTTGAGGCCACACTAATTATTTAGAAATGGTTATTAACCTATAGATACATTTTTAGTTAGCATTTTTCTATACCAACAATCAAACATTATTTTCTACGAAATACGAAATAATGGAATCTGAACATGATTAATTCATGAATACTTATACGGTACTTATGTGGTATCCATATTCAAACTGTGTTTCTTATTACACATCTTTTATTGTGTTCTCATAAACTTATTTGTTAGCGAAAATCCCCAATTGAACCGGTATCGACCCTGTGAGATTTGTTTGTGTGCGTGTCGACGATAGCACCGACATGACTGATGTGTGCTTCTCTAATTGAAAGTACCAGGAGTGCATATCACATAGGAAGTTTAAATTATTCAATTTCTAAACAAGAAGCATTGTAATATTTGATAAGAATTTCTTTAAGTACCTATTGTGGGAACGAAAACTCCCATTAGATCTACCGTAAAAACAGTAGTAGAACAACATAATACAACATAATTTTAGTATGAAGTAAGTAAATACAATAATTCTTTATTTTCGCAACGCGCTTCAAAAATGGTTACGTTCTGTTAGTAGATACGTAATTGTTTTATTTTTAGTGTTGTTACAATTTAATCGTTACGCTAATGGATCATAATGATTAATCGATATGTAAATAGTACAAATTGTAATCAGCATTGGACACCAGAAAGTTAAACGATCACTAGGAATCGTTTATAATTTGCTGTTCGCTTTAGACAATTGTGACAACTGTATTAAATGTGGGTTTATGAAATTTATTTCTTAAATGAAGATGTTATTATAGATAAAAATACGATAATATTATAATATAATCAAAACTTAACTTTTGTAATAATATTTGAAGTTTGTAGTCATCAATAAACTTCGCATTTGCAATCAATTTAGTACTCATGGCTCTCAAATAAGTTAAATTGTACTTCTTCTTAAGGTGACCAGAAACTAATATAAAACAGTAAACAGTCGTGTATCCTATTCCCAAAAACAGAGTAACTAAAGTCACACATAAATTATCTTTAAAGCGATTATCGATGTTTAGATTGTAAATCATTTGGTACTTGAATCGATTTATTCTCACTAAAGAATCAACAATTACCTATAGCCGACCATCGATCTACAACACTACCAGCTGCCGAACCGCAAAACCGCGACCGCTAGTGTGAACACCTCGGCCGTTTTGCGGTTGATCGGCGGTCGATTTGCGGTCGCCGCCGGGCGGATCAACCGCTAGTGTGAACGAAAATAAACGCTAGTATGAACAGGCGCTAAGTCAGCGAACACTTCAAATATAATTTCCGTTTCTTAATTAATTCGTAAGATAGAGAGATACCATAGAGACTTTTCCAATCTGTTTGATCCAGTCCCTTAAAAGGCAATATAAACAGTGCGGAGTGACGTTCAAAATCGTGACGTGATCAAAATTTTATGGAGCAATATTTGCGATAAAATCTATAACACCAAAGCCTTTTGCTATAGTTGTGAAGGATTCCGTTTATCCATTCTAACTCTTACGTAATTCCATATTTGGGTACCTTTTGGTGTAAGCCAAATACAGTATATTTGGCTTTAAATTGGTAATTTCTGGGATTATTATTTTGATTTATCATCTTAGCATCCGGTTGTTTCCAAAACTTTAATTTCGGAAATCCTTTCGGATGATATAGCCAAAGAACTCCAGGAGATAATTTAAGTGTGTAAAAAAGTTTAAGTGGGGACGTGAAAAGTGGTATGACATTAATTTCCATAATGGTGAAAATTACGCATCTTGTAAGATTTTTCATTAATGAAAAAATGTTGTGCGTCTTTTTCCGGGTCTGGCTTTTATTAAGAACTAGAAAAGACAAGATTAAGTACCTAGAGTAAGAATGGGAACGATTAATTTTAAAGTAACTAAATATCACCGTCCAAATACTTTTTTACCTACTTTACGTTCTATTTTGTACACTTTACTTAATTTTGGGCGCCAGGATGGTTTGTTAACTTTACTTAATTTAAACATTAATGGATATTAACTATTTATATTAGTCTTTTTTTATTTATGGCTTGGGCACTTCATTCATTGCTTGAGACTTCCTTTGTTTGTGTTCGAATTTCAAATTTGAAAACACAATGGTGGTAAAGTTTGAATCGGTGTCTCCTTCCTCAGGGAAGTAAACGACTCCACAGGCGCACTTCTATGTCTTGGGCATAATAGTTCGCGACTGGGATCGGACAGTTTAGGTTGCCGCTCCTTAATGAATTAGTTCGCTCATCTTGTTGCTCAGCTCCCTGTACAAATTCACAGACCGGCTTCTACGTAGGTACCCCATAGTGTACTTCGGTTATTAGGATTTATATGACAGTTTTCCTATTATAGACCAAATACGAGTAACCTCCTGTGCTTCTGTCGCGAACTAATGAACTATAGAACGCGTCGAGAACTAGTTCACGTAGCCCAGTAGAGTATAGCATAGTTCATCGCGAACTACACAAGGCTCCATCGTTCTAATATAATGACTGGGTCAAGCATTGCCAAAATGTGACCTCATACGCACATGCAGGCCATACCCCGTGTATTTTTAGATGTCCTCGCACCTTGCTTTATATTCCGCTGTAGGTACTTTCCCTATTGTCCTGAAAAGGTAGTGAGACGTGATCCTTTTGTTAAAAAGATACTAACATTATGAACAATTCAGCGTTATGACGTGTTTCATTAGGAAATTGGCGTTTGATTTCACGTTTGGCAGGCGGGTTGGTGACCGCAGTAGGTTTTATTTGTAATATGTAAATGCTACAATGTACGGGATGAGATGAGTACTTACTCACACGGAAACAAATCTAATTATCCATTAATAAATCAGTGATTAGGCGAATCAAATTTAACGGCTCTCGAATAAGGTGTTGAGTACATTGCCGCTCCTTAAAAGGACCCCAATGACCACAATGTGGTATTGTGTCTAATATTAGACTCGCCGGCCACACGTCCTATTCACCGCGCGTTTCCTGCCAATGTGACCTTTATTACGACACAGGTAAAGTGCAAGGTTTTATGAATTGGTAATCATGTTGTAATTGTTACTATGTATATAGAACGCTTAACGTCGTGACGTCAAACCGGGACGTAATGGAGAGACAAGGATAACTTAGTAATGTTAGTAAACTCGATAGTTCTTCTATCTATGTATAATATGTATTTATTTACAAAAAAAAGTATCTAAGTAAGTTTTTCAGTTGTCTAGTACCCATAGTACAAGCTTCGGGTTAGTTTGGGGCTAGATGGCGCTGTGTGGCCCAGCGTGGCATGTCTTGGGTTATTTATTTATTTATCGAACACATTAGGCTCGTATTCGGCACGTACTGGTTTAATTGCGTTAAGGGAGAGCATAAGGAAATCTGTATATTCAGATAAAGCCTTCAGATGTTTGACCAAATTGGCGAACAACCGCGAGGCCGATGTTTAGCAGTGGACTGCGTTAGTCTTACGATGATATTCAGATAATTAATTACTGGCTGTGTAAAGGGGTCTAGTTCCTTTAAGGTTTATGAAAGGTGATCACTTTAAATTTGTAATAAATAAGACTTCCTGCGCTGTGCTCTTATCTCACAACCTTAAGAACTATAAAACGTGATATGAGGGAACTAGTTCGCGTAGTTCACCTATAAGAGCGTTATCACGAACTGAGATATTTGTCCGCCAACTGCGACTAAACCTATGTAATTGTAGTAAATGTAGGGTTCGAAAGCCAAAGTTACTGTAGATGTCACAGGAATGATGATAAGCAGTACCTATTTAACTTTTACCAGTACCTATAAGCAGTATCTATTTAACTACCATGTGCGATTTTGCTACATCAATTCCCCAATCAACACAGTTAACTGAAATGAAAAAATAAGTTATTGACATTCACATGATTTGGTATTAATAAAAAGAAAAACCCCATTATTTTGATGTAAGTAGTGGGTGTATCCGATGATGCAGGTGTTTTAAAAGTCAATATTTTAAAGCTATTTCTTCTTTAAATAACCCTATATAGTTGCTATAGAAAGAACTTGCTAATAGGCATCAGTTTAATACTAAGGTAAAGTTCTCTATCTAGACTTAGTTGAGTCTTTAACTAACTATCCTATTACAATAACTTAGTTCACAAGTCCTATAATTTAGCTCAATCATGTTAACAGTCTTAGCACTAATTCAATTACTTTTATTAGGTGTTTCGCTCAATACTAGACCCCATAACAATCGCCACTCCTCAATTCCTCAATGACTATGTCCCATTCGAATCATTAAAGCCACCGTAAATGAATCGATCGATTAGGTACATATAATATTTTGACAACTTCTATGGTTCAGTGGCGGTGAATGCTGCCTCGGACGCAGTGGTCGTGGGTTCAATCCTCGCACAGTACAAACATTTGTGTGCATGAAAAATATATTATTTACAAAAAAGTATCACAGTAAGTTTGTCAGTTGTCTTTTAATAAAAAATATTTTTTGTCTGAATTTATACACACTTGGGTTTTAATAAAAAATATTTTTTGTCTGAATTTATATGTATAATAGTTTGAGTTCGGAAGATTGGAGTGCATTGCTTATACATTTTTTTTATTGTCATTGTCATTATAAAGCGTACTCATCATTAATTCCATCTGACATAGTCGATCAATAGCGATCATACGACCATTGAGCCATGTGGGGCGGTTGACGCAGAATCTTATTCATTCAACTGTTAACAAATGGAGGATCGTTGTGTGGTCATGTGCGGCTGGAGTCGTTTGAATGGGTCGTATTAATTGTTATTGTGGAGAGCGATGCTATTTAATTAGTTGGGTGTGGGTTTTCGATTGCGAATTTTACGGAGTTACATGGATATTCTTTACTAGCTGTGCTCGCGACTTCGTCCGCGTGGAATAGTTATTTTTCCCCGTTTTTTTTTTACATTTTCCATTATTTCGTTGCTCCTAATAGTCGCAACGTGATGTTATATAGCCTAAAGCCTTCCTCGATAAATGGTCTATTCAACACAAAAAGAATTTTTCACTTCAGACCAGTAGTTCCTGAGATTAGCGCGTTCAAACAAACAAACTCTTCAGCTTTATAATTAGTTAAGATAAGAAGTTAAGATTAAGATTGTACAAGAATCGAAACAAAAGCATAAGAACTGGGATTTTCTATGTTAATAATTAATTTATTTTATTTACAGCCAATACAATTAATTGCTCGTTATTTTGGTCCCCACCACCAAATACCAGATGACAATTGACAGTAGGAGTGGTCTAGGCTGACAATGATAATGATAGGTTTGTAATGTATAAAAAAAAATACAGTCACAAAATATTGTACTAATGTCCTATTCACAACAATTAAAAGTTATTATAAAAATCATCCACATTCGTTAGGTGATTTTTTTTCATTTATCCTCAGCATTTGCCGTCTTTTATTATATTTGAAGCATCAAAATATAAATGTCGTGTCTTTATTTGTTGTCTTGTCATACAACCTCGAAAATGAATAACAAAAGCAGTACAGAATCGTTCCTGTCGAGAAAATGAAATGAACGCGTAGGATTTGTTAGTACATAATTTGTGTTCAGTGAAAAAAGAAAAACTCCTTGAGGGAGTGCTTATTAAATTTCTTAGGAAAGTGGTGACACAATGGAGGTGGGAATAGCAGTAAGGAGGTATAGCAACTTTGGTAGACAGACTGTATATAAATTAAATGTATAAATCGTTGGTCCTAAAGAGCCGGTAAACAAACACTTGTACCTACCTTCGTTCATAAAACACGCGTTAAGCGTATGCTTTTAACGAGAGTTTTTTTTTCTGAAAATAAAGTAGTAGTTATATAGATCTATTATTAGATACGTATAATACGTACGTATACGTACGTAAGGATAGACCTGCTTATCTTTATCTTATAGTTACCTACCTTTTAGGCTGGATCGATTTTTAAATATTTTAAATATATTAAATAATTAGAAGTATTATAACGGTACTCTGGGGTTGTCCTGCAATATATTAGCCTGTATTCTAGACTACACTGATCACTGACGAGACAAATCGCTACATTTTAACATTCCTTACTGACCTTATTTCGGTGTTGCTTGTAAAGGATTTTCAAGAACTTGACAGAAAAAGTATAATAATATTGTGACATGTAGTTAATTCTGTTGCATCTGGATTGATGTTAAAATAAAAGACGACAATAGCCCGCAGGGAATTGAACCCGCCCCTAAATTGTTTTATTACGACGTTATCTGATTCGGAGACATATTTCCACATAAAAAAAAACTGTGTGAGAAGTAGAAGACACCTTATTATCTTCTTAGAGGTGTTCTTTAATATTTTTTACATAAATAAACAATTTAATTCACTATCTTTTTCTATCAAAAATATTTAGTAGTAGCAGAAGTCAAATGACTTCTTTAAATATTGTGTAGGTAAATACGGACGATGGTGGCGCGCACCAAGAGATTTAGTGCCATTGTCATGGAATGCTATTCCAGCTCATTTGTTTCCTTCCTCTTACAATCCTGGGTTCTCTTGGCGGGGCGTGAAACGGCATCTCAGTGGGCCTTCAGGATGAGGGCGACAGGCGCCATGGGTTCGTTCTATCATACCTGTCGACCTAACTTTTGGACCTCACGACCGCTTACCATCAGGTGGAGTGAGGTGATCCAGAAAGCTCTTCTTTAAAAAAAAACAAATATTATAAACATTTTACCACATTGTGAACTAAAAACATAAGTTTAGAAACCCCTGCAAGAGTAAATGTATAACATAAACATGTCCGAAATAGTTTCGCCCCACTTTATCGATAAAATGTAATGGCGTCACTAATAAGCGACCGCCGATATAAAATCAGTTAAGAGCGCTAATACCGACCGACAAATTGGGTTTACTTAGCTAATGTAATTGGGTGACTGCGATCAGCGTGACAATATTTTGTGTCCTAACAAAGTGTGGGTCAATAGGCGAGGTTTTTATTTATTTCTATAGGAATATAGTGTCTGCTTGTCACAATGTTATTGCAACATCGAAACGTCAAGATGCTAGACACAATAAAAGAGATATTCTTTACTGCACACCACACAAGAAAGACACATGTGTTTCATGTTTCCGTTGAGATAGGTGCCTTAGAACGAGACGTGAACGAGCAAAAATTTATTAAGAGACTAGAATATCGTTTGTTTGAAGCAACAGGCTTTGAGACAAAGTAGGTATCAGAAGGAAATAATCATAAAAAAGGGCAAACTTTACAAGACATTTCTTCTTCTCGCGTCGTGCTCCTCATTCTCTCTGAATCACCACCCTGACAAGAAAGCGAACTTAGGACGTTGCTAAGGATTAAAAATGCATAATTTCTTTTGTATTACTCAACAAATACATATATACTTTCAAACAAACGAAAGTTAGTAAAACTATTTTGCAGTATAATCTTACATATTCATTAAGAAAAATATGCTACGACTAGGATAAATAAATTTATCGGAAAAGCTTATTTTTTAAGCGCGCTAGACATGCACATAAGTTGCCACAGAGCTTAAGCCGTATTAAAAGTTCCGTAGCGGTACCTATGTACCAAGCTTTTTCTTCGCTCGCAATTTCATAGATATTAGTTTCTTCTACAAGATTAACATTTTTAATATCAGCTAGAAGTAACTAGTCTTTGAGCGACGTAATGAAGCCTCTGTTAATATGAATTAAAATTCTTTCAGTAACATGGTAAAGTACAGTTTTGGTTCTTTTTGCGAAGTTTATAGGTACCTAACGCGTGATATCTTTTTACTATCAGCTACTCAAATAGATCTAAATAAACATTTTTTCTTTCTTTCTTATCTATCTACATCATCATCATTACCATCAGCCTATTACAGTCCACTGCTGGACATAGGCCTCTCCAGTTGTTCGCCACTTAGAGCAAACATCTGGAGGATATACCCATAATCGCCACGCTGGGCAGGCGGGTTGGCGATCGCAGGGCGTAGCTTCTTGCTCCGATGACGCTGCTGCCCGTCACCGGTCTTTAGTATTTAGCTACGCTTTCAATTGTGATGGTTATACCGCCACCAGTTGGTTGCCAGCGCCTCGTTTGTTATTCGGCAGGATGCACCACGGGCAGGTGAGGTTGGCTTGGAGCGAAAAGATGATAGGCCGCTCCCTTACATCCCTTAATCTCATCTATCTACACCTGCACCTTAATACCCTGCTGGGTGGTGCGGGCAGAAAGATAAATATAATTGATGCCAAGAGTTTGGCGTCGCTTAGTGACGGCCAGCCACTTGTCCTTATCCTGGATCCTATCCTTATCCTCACAACACATGAGAAATAGTCAAACATCTAACCACGGTATGTTTCGAAATATTCTAAATATTACATTTTAACACGCAGTTGCCAAATGAAAGCAAGCGGCCCATCTTTTACTGTCTTGTCTTTTACTTTGACTTTTTTGTCTTTGGTGTAGGCTTATTTCCAGCAGTGGAGGTAGGCTGATGATAATGATGAAATAATTAATTGGAACAACTAAGATTCAGCGAAATACACAAAAAAAATCACAATGAACAAAAGAAGAAACAAATAATAAAAAGTAATAATATCTAAAGAGGTTGGCCTCTATGCGGCCAGTTCGTAACAAGATATATGTAAGTACCTACGAATGTTGGTAATAGAGTAACTTCGCCCATCTAGGACATATTAAGCAGTTACGTCTTAGGTAATTGTTGCTACAGATGTCGGCACACTTTGACCTCGAAGTGAGAAGCCCTTTGAACTTTTTTGTGCCTTACATCATACCTCATATACCTGTGAAAATCTAGAGGAGGAACAGGCAAATTATGTTTAACTCAGAATACGGATTGATATGAATGAAATTAACATATTATTTTCAATAAAATAAATTTTTATCAACAAAAAAAAAATATCAGGCCACATCACAAGTATTGCTGCGATCATAAAGTAAGTAAAGTACCTTAAGCACTTGTGTTATAGGTATCAGAATAACGAAGACACCGCCAATATTATGCTTAAACATAAATATAAACACTCAGACATGTAACAAACACAAATGTTCATCACACTAATGTTTGGTAAATAAACTTTCTCCCAGAAGGGTAGGCAGAGCCCACGTCCTTCCATTCGCTACGATCTTGGCACACAAGAACAAAACACAAATGTCGATGATAGACTGGCTAGAAGCCGTTTCGTTTAAAAAGAAACTTTTATATTTATGTGACCCTCCCAGGGTTGCCTGACTCCCAGGCCGTTAAAATGTTTGAGAGAGGTAGGGCAGATATAGGTAGCGAATCTTCGCTCGAATTGAGCCGCCTGTCCGGGGAAAGACCTCCACCCTATAGAATACCGCAGCCAAATGCCCTCTGGGTCGTGTTTCTGCCGGTGAGTAGGGGGTTGGGCCGGCATGGCGGTGGCAACTGACAGGTAACTGATCAGTTACTTGCCCGTTGTCACAGCGACTTGGGCTTCTCTTTCGCTTTCCACCAGGCGTAGGTAAGCCATTATGTCGAGCCATTATAAAAAAAAACCTTATTAATTAGGTTGCTTGACTTTTTAATGCTTGCGGCTATTTCGTTTACGCTCTTTATTATTATTATTATTTTCATCTAATTTTACACCATTTCATTTCTGCAACAAAACTACGTCATAATTTTGCTCAATCATTACCTACTCAGCATTAGTTTCAAACTTTCAATGCAAATACGAAACGCTTACCGCGGCTGGCTTCAGTGGCCATCCTAAGTAAATATACAGTAGCCTAACATCTTAACATTAGAAGTTGTAGCGATAAGTAGGTACAAATACCAACCAAAATTAAGCCACATGCGAGTAGTAGTCACATTTGGCTGTGTTATTGAGTCGTTAAATGCGTAAGAGCGCTTTTACGGCGAACGGCGGAAAGGATTGATATTTAGATATAATAATTATTATGTGCTTAAATCTTACATTATGTAATAAGTGTGTAATAATAATTAAGTAAGCATTATGTAGTTTTGATGTAAGGGTACTGTCTATCATCTTTTTGCATCCTGCCGAATATCAAACGAGGCGCCTATTCCAGTCCACTGCTGGACATAGGCCTCTCCAGTTGTTCGTCACTTGAGGCAAAAAACTGGAGGATATACCCATAATAGCCACGCTGGGCAGGCGGGTTGGCGGTCGCAGGGCGTATCTTGACGACGCTGACGCTACTGCCAGTCATCGGCCTGTAGTATTTAGCTACGCCTTCAATCGTAATGGTTATACCGCCACTAGTCGGCTGCCAGCGCCTCGTTCGTTATTCGGCAGGATGCACCACGGGCACGTGAGGTTGGCTTGGAGGGAAAAGATGATAGGCCGCTCCCTTACATCCCTCAAGATATATAAGGATATCCAAGGTATCCCGCCTAGGTTATCAAGGTTACCTAGGCAGCTAGGCTTTAAAAATTTTATATTTGGATTATTTTTTGTGTCAAGGCCGCAATGGTTCCACCGCAAGTCGTTCAATATAATACCAATTTTCCGCTGCAACTAGCGGTACATTGGCAAACAATTTTCATAAATAAGTCCGTTGAGCAAATATGAGTAGGGCAATTTCCCGACGGAGCGCTGCAGAACGCGACCATCTTGCTTTAAACCCTTATTTATATACCCTACTATTTATGCTTCGTAGATCTAGTTATGTGAAAATACAAAGTTACTTTTTAATGGCTGTTTTTCCGCAGGAGTATAGTAAAATCCGTCGAGTCGTTTTTGTTTCTATAACGAACATACAGACAGACAGACAGACCGACAGACAGACAGAAAAATTTTTACTGATTGCATTTTTGGCATCAGTATCTATCACTAATCATCACCTGATAGTTATTTTGAAAATTTAATTAAGGTACAGAATTAACCTCTACAGATTTATTATAAGTATAGAAGAAGAAGATATAGATATAAAAGATGTTATTTATATAGGAATAGGAATGCTTTTACCAGTTAATAGTGTTTAGGAGTACCAGGGGCGCATAGAGGAAGTGTGAGGAACTGAGGAGTCAAAGACCAAATGTGTTCCTAAATCAATGGAATATCTTACCTAATAACCAACATGACATAAGTTAACGCAACCTATAGAATTTTTAAGTTACTTGATATGTTCTTGATGTTTTTCACACACATACACAATGAGTCACTGATCTGGTTACGATGATAATTGGGCCGAACTAAATTGAGGTTGTTTAATTTACCATTTATGCTTCAGAAATCGAATTACATACAACAATGTAGCTAGATTCTTGACAAGAGATACGAGTAAACAATTCCCCCGAATAAAGCCTAAGATGTAACCTGGTTTATGATCCACGTGAGATTCGTAAATCCTAATAAGGTCCCTACGTGGCCTTTAGTATCGAGTGTTGAATTCATGGGCCATAAAATTGGTAGCTACCTACTTCAATACAAACAGCAGTGGAATAGAAGGATATAGTTGTATTAGATATAGATAAATATGTTTTATTGCACAAACCAAAAAACAGGAAAATATCATTACAGACTTTATGGAGTAGGTACAGTTAAGGCAATCGCATTATTAGAAGTGATTCCTTAAAACCCAAGGTATTAGATTAGCAAAGTAATGAAAATGAAAGAGATTCTATTCACAAACATCGGTATCCAATACGAAAAGTCTGTCCTTGGTTATCACGTATTCAGATACAAATGAAAGCACATCTGATATTGGTACTGCAGCATGTAATCAGAAAGTATAAGTCAACAGATATATGCAAAACCACACATCATCATCATTTGCATATCGCAGTCCGCTGCTGGAAATAGGCCTCTCCAGTTCTTTGCCATGTTCGTCAACTATCTGAAGGGTTTTCGATCGCAGGACGTAACTTCTAGCTGCGGTGACGCCTTTACCCATCATCGGTCTGTGGTATTTACTACGCCTTCAATTATCGTGGTTATACCGCCAGCGGTCGGTTGCCAGCGCCTCGTTTTTTATTCAGCAGGATGCACCATGGGCGGTTAAGGTGATTTATCGACACCAGGTGAAGGTAGTTTGGAGCGAAAAGATCGAGAGTCGCTCCCTTACGTCCCCGTTAACACACATAATAGAGGAAATTGATTTGGAGGCTTAGCTGGCTACTAAATTGGGTCAAACGAGACCAACCGTTACTAACGCACATGCAACATCTGTGCACACTCATAAATAAAATCTCGATGCAAATGTTGGGTGGGTGGGTCGTTAATATGTCATTAGTGGTCGTTGTCTCGGCGTGGGATAACCTGCATTAAGGGTTAACCCATACGAGGCGGATTTATGGCTATCGTTATAATAAGCTCCCTGCTTCGTAATCTGGAAGTTCGTGTTTTGCGAAATATGGGCGGAGGGTTAATAAGAATGTAGTAAGCCATAACAAGGTATTTTATATACGTACGTACGAATTTGTTTGCCATAACAAGGTATTTTATATACGTACGTACGAATTTGTTTTTTTTTTTTCAGAGAAACGAGGATTATTCGCGAGTATAATAGGTACTCGTAACGGGATGCAAAACAATGCATCGCATGGTAGGTAGCATTGCAAAAACTGGGTGGCAAACAATCCTACGGCCCGCCTGATGTTAAGCGGTTACCGCAGCCTATGGACACCTGCCATGACTGCAATCGTCCGTGTGGTTACCGGATTTGAATATGACCACCCAATCTCATACCTTAGGAGTTGTAGAAGACGGCTAAGAGAAGGTCAGGAAACGGGCAGCAGCAGCGTTTACCTGGATACAAATGAAACTTGCTGCAATCAGCAAAACCAAGCGTGCCAAACGTGGTGTTTGAGGCAAATGCCCCAAATAACAACTGTCATTGGGGGAAGCCTATGTCCAGCAGTGGACGTCTGCAGGATGATGATGATGTCAACGGTAGTGGCAAACGATAGTTATACTTATAAAAATGTGAATTGAGTAATATGTCACAAAGCATTTCACGCATTTTCATACAAGGAGAATGGGCATTGGACTATGGGAGTTGGGCCTGAACTTGAGTTGGACCAATACTCATTGGATATTGTTTTTCTGATAGGTCATACCACATACCTAACGAGAAAATTATAAAAAAAAATCAAATCAACCGGGTTCTTGTACAGTCACAACAAAATGTTTTATCTGTTTGTCTATTATTTTACAATTAACAACGGTGTTTTTAATACGAATGAAACCTCAATGCCACTGGAGTGACTAATTCTAACCACAGAGAGTCACGTCGGATTTATATAGCACATATAAAAATGTATATATATAATAAAAGAAACACAGGTTTACTTTTACGCATATGTATATATTTTATGTAGTTTAATCGATATCCACAATAATCGAATCTAAATATTGGGCTGGGGGGTTGAATCCTTCGTGCCTTGCTAAGCTCATATACCAAACTACGGACAAAATGTGCGCACACCTTCCCAGCGTACGACTTCCGGTCAAACAAGTACAATAATATTGTATGATAGAGCTGATGCCGGTTTGGTCTCTGTCAATTAATATGTAGCCACGATACTCGCGCGCCCTCGCATGTCGTGATTGAATACTAACTCTCATCAAAAATACATTTGTTTCAGAGATACCAAATTCTGCCAAATCATGTATTTGTTCGTCTCGATACACTTCAATTAAGTAAACGCCATCCCGTAAATGTTCACTACAGTAGGACCTCGCTAGTTTCAACTGGTATGTGCCCAGTGCGAACAGGATTATTTCTTCCTCAGTCAAATGTGGAAAGTCCTCTATTTGGTTGTCTTCTAATCGTATAAAAGAAATCCTTTGTCGGTAAAGACGCTTTTGCTTCACATATTTCTTCAAAACGTTTGGTGAATGTATCCTTTCCTGTATGCGGTTTATTATCGCAGGAGCGCGTTCACTGTTACCGATTACAGGGTGAAAATGGTTAATTAATGCTCCGCACACTCTAAAATCATCAAACATGTGCAACAGCGCTCTGTTAAAGTAATCTTGACGAAGAAGTTTATAGTCACGCTTAAAACGCCCGTTTACTACTTCAATCACCCAACGACAAATTGTTATTTGTCGAGATTTGTTGGCTTGGGTTGTCGTTAATTGTGTGGCATGTCTATCCTTTGTAGGAGGTATATGGCCTTCATAGTTATTCATTCCAAGATTATCTATGGCGTCTCGAAATCCTCTATCCAAAATAAACACATCGTGATGAGCAAGAAATACATGCAGCGGGTGTTCTTCGTTTTCTAAAACAGAATTCAATATGGTCGCATCGCTTGTTGTTGCAGCATATGGACCCAAAATATCTATTATGTATCCGTCACTAGTTGTTATTATGAACGGCTTCAATAAATTGGAAAACTTATGCAAGCTGTAGCTTAGTCTCTGAAATAAAAAGTTGGAACTTTTTTGAATATAAACATATGTTCCATCGCAAATCACAATCAACTTCGTGTTTTCATTATTTCCGAAGAGGTATTTGGGTATTGAGAGATTTCTTTGTAGTGCATCTTCTCTCGTGATATGGTCAATACCTAAATGCTGAGGAACATACTCTTCATTCAAACATTGTCTTGCAATCGCCAGCTTCCTCTCTAATGTTCGTCGAGACATTTGAATAGGTTCGCAAGCCTTTCATTACTCTCACCAGTCCGTAGCTTAGCGAGGTAAAGACCGAGTATGGTCCTAGCGTCGCTGTATGCACTAAGCGACGGTGTTTGCAGTAATATAGATTCAAACTCACTTCCATTGAGTCCTACCCAAAAATGAAGACTGTCGTCATTAAGACCGACCATAGTCTCGAAATCATATTGCCTGTTAGATAAGATTCCTTCAGTTAACATGTTACACACATCTGTGAAATGTTCTGCTGTAAAGTAATGAGAAATTGTGCAGTGGGTCTCCAATTCATCCCACATATTACTTTCTAAATGTTCCCTGCATACTCGTGCATGCTGAGGAATGTACAATTGATATGTTGTCATCATATACAGCTTGATTGTTTTTGGTATACGCCGGCGGTTATCGTTCCCACAAGCGCCAAATATGCAGTGACTTGATGTGTTTGGTGCTCTTTTATACGCAGGCACATACAGTTCGCGATCATTGGCACCCTGTGCATCATTTTGTGGAGCTGGAACCGCTAC
Organism: Conogethes punctiferalis; assembly: GCA_031163375.1. NCBI lineage: Eukaryota > Metazoa > Arthropoda > Insecta > Lepidoptera > Crambidae > Conogethes > Conogethes punctiferalis. The sequence continues at coordinate 7,641,374 of CM062098.1, read as the reverse complement.
TGGAGCTAATAGTGGATCTGGTACTGGTGGTGGAACTTCTAATGCGTGTTGCACATAGTGGTCAACTCTTTGCCAACAACGATGACAGAGAGATTGTGTGCTGTTGAATGATACCTGCAAATAAATAAAACAATGACAATTCAAATATTACGTTATCGGTTATCACACTTTCTAAAGGGATAAGAATGTATTCTAAGCAAGCAGCCCATATACTTATGTATACTAACCATGTGCTTGTTGCCACTATCAGAAATGATCGGTCGGTCAAATCTTCCAGATCGGTCAGTTGACTCACTTATTTCTTTTCGGTTAAGAACGCGTAGGTAATTGAGCGCATGTGAGGCATTACATTTTATTTTAACTATATAAAGAAACAATAAGACACAAAGAAAAAAAGTGACTTTGTCACAGGTACACAAGTTTAGCAACTAAAAAATAATAAAAAAAGTTAGTTCAACATTCGTATTGCATACGGGGAAGTATCTTGATGTACAAAGCGGGATACCAATCGCACTTTATATGCCTGTTCTTTACATGTTAAAGACACATGATTTAAATAACTTATATTAATAATAGTGAACAGTATGAAACTCGCCTGTCTTATTGCATTTTCCTGTATATATGAAACATGCGCAGGATGCGTGTGTAACAGGCTGGCTGACAAAATATGATTTTGTCTACGCCTATAAACAGAACGTGGGCACAGAGCGCACAAACGTTCTTGTTCCATTTTTAAAAGCAGAATTCAAGTCCGTAACGATAGCCGAAGTCAGTTCATGTAGGAATATCACTAGTGTCCAAAAGCAAGCAGGGTCGTCGTTATAAAAACACGTAATATTTGGCAACAATAAAAAATGCACTGCACAGTCAGAAGCGAAAATACCGACTGACGACAGAACAAAACAAAATAGTCAAAACGATTTACTTATCAATCCAGTAGCAATGAGGTTTCACTCGTATTAAAAACACCGTTGTTAATTGTAAAATAATAGACAAATAGATAAAACTTTTTGTTGTGACTGTACAAGAATCCGGTTGATTTGATTTTTTTTTATAATTTTCTCGTTAGGTATGTGTTATGACCTATCAGAAAAACAATATTCAATGAGTATTGGTCCAACTCAAGTTCAGGCCCAATTTGACGCGTCGTCCTTTGTCTCTTTTTATCTCTTTTACTAAACTTAAACCTCGTCTTAGATTATATTATGAACACGAGTTAATTTAAGTAGATGTGAGTTACCTAAACCAATTTGACTAGAATTCTAACAAAGAAGCTTTAGATCTTCCGTGCAATAAGCGAACGACTTTCAACTTTGTTCGGAAATCATTTTGCTTATGCATGAAGATAGAAACTTTGGGATAGGTACATTATTTACCGTGCATTATATGATTTCAACATATTATTAACGTTATATTTTCTTCGACATCTACGTGGGCGAACGCTTGTAATAAACAAATTCCTAACAATTTTTTATCTAAATGGAGACAAACCTTTTTAGTTATGTTAACAAAATATTGCTCTTCTTGCCAGCTATATGATACTCGTATTTCGTGGAAAAATGGATGTAATAAAATTCCAGCGAACCCAAATATAAATTGCTTTTGCGCTTCAAAACAGACGATTATTTGATCAGAATTCAATAAGTTAGTTCGAAAATATGGACAATGAAATACGATTTTCTTCATAACAACCAGTGACATAATTTCACAGTCGATAGATTATTAAATACCTACGCACTTGTTATAAAGAGCAGTGAATCTTTAAGTTGTGTTTTGTAATATCCGAAGCTTTCATCGACTTAGGGCCGTTGGACCGAGGAGCATGATCAACAGCTAGCTCGGCGGAAGTACTTCCAGTTTTCGAAGGGACAAGAATGTCCCAGATAAAAAGATGGCAACAAAATAGATCGACTGTTCTTCCCGTTCTACTACCAACCAAACAATCCAAGTGTTAATCACATGTCTCTTTACTTCGGGCAACAAAACTCAATGATACCGCGATTGAATTCGCCGCCATGAGAGGCTACGGAACGTCTAATAATATTGTTTTTGCGGGATAACGAAAATGAAATAATTTTGTGTATATTTTACCACACCCGACATTAATTATGGAAAACATGAACTACGGCTCAATGAATGTCTGTGTCTTTAAAAGCCAAGCTGAGAAAAAGAGGTGAAAAAAGGTCTGAAAGCTAGTTCACAGGTTAGTTAATAAACATGGTAAATATACCATTTGCAAACAGTTTTTTAACCGACTTCGAAAAAAGGAGGAGGTTCTCAATTCGTCTGTATGTATAATATTTTTTTTTTTTTATTTTTTTTTATGTTTGTTCACCGATATTTCCGTCAATTATGGATGGATTTCAAAAATTTTTCTTTTGTTCGACAGAGGACACTTCTGAGGTGGTCCCATTATCACCAAGTCAGGATCTGATGATGGGATCCTGGAGAAATTGAGGGCAACAACCGAAAATTGTATGCTCATATGGTGTTTTTGTTACGTAATCATATTTTACTCAGGTATATGCTTCCGGGCGTCATCATCTGGTGCTGGTGATGAAGCTACAGAACTCCTTAACGGTTAGGAGTTAGGGAACAGTACTTCCATTGGTCGATAGAAACTAGGTAGTAGTATGTACTTATGCAGGGCTAATAGGGCAGATGATTTGGTAAGTGATTTGCTTGATTCTAGATCGCAAAGTCTTCACTTGACTTAAATCAAAATTTTTCAATCCTAAGAAAAACTCTTAATTACATTAATTAGCCTTTATTCAAGTTCTCAACACATTAACGCAACTAAAAATCGAGAAATAAAATTATTTTTAATAAAAAAATTAAACCGACTTCAAAAAAAATACAACCGACCAAAACTAAAAAGCGATAAATAACGTAAGTAATTCTATCCTTAATACATATTATATGTATAACTATAATTATTTCAATATTACAATTATCACTTATTTTTGAAGTCGGTGCCAGCCAAACGAATAAATGTATATTGTGTGGATTTGCCGGCCGCGCGCGTCATACAACAACAGTCTACGTTAGGTACCTAGAGGCTGGCACCGACTCCAAAAATAAGTGATAATTGTAATATTGAAATAATTATAGTTATACATATAATATGTATTAAGGATAGAATTACTTACGTTATTTATCGCTTTTTAGTTTTGGTCGGTTGTATTTTTTTTGAAGTCGGTTTAATTTTTTTATTAAAAATAATTTTATTATATTTCGGGAACTACTGACCCCCTGCTTTTTTCAAGCAAATAAACTAACAGCTTTGACTGCCGATCTCATTCTACAGTGGTGAGCACAAAAACGGTCTCATTAGCAAGACACAACATATACATCCTGTCAGATCTATCACTTAATATATTGGGAAACTGTCAAACCTTTCTCGACCATTAACTGTACATTTTTAATGAACGACGTACCGAGGGGAGGCTAAGCGGACTCATTAGGGGCGCAGCGACCCGAGAAGATAAGCTGTTATGTTTTAGAACCGCCGTCCGAAGAACTCCCCCCTCGTAAGTGGTTTATCGTTATTAATTTTGAATTTGTTTTCAGACTTTCGTTAGCTAAACATGAATAGGACAAAGGTTACATTGTTCTCACGTTCATTTTGGTGAAGTCTGATAGAGGTAAAAACTAATGACTTCTTCGTGACCCTAGGATTTCATCCATCATCGTATATTTTACTCTACACTACAGTTTTTGATGACTAATATCTTTATTGTAGTTACATATTTGCTAAAGAAAAAAAATAGCTTCCATACACAACATGTGAAATCTACTATGTACTAGGAATGGGATTGAAATTACTATTTATAGTAGATAAACATTCTATACGAGGTTCCGGAGGTTCCTATCGGAAACGAGACAACTTCGTTGTAGGTATCAAATATTCGACCCGAATTGTTTCGAGTTCGAAAAGTTTTACCATCCTCAGAGCCAGAGCACTTGTAAAGTTTGCAATAGCAAATTCTTGTTCCCAAGTGATTTCATGGTGATTTTCAAGGGTAACGTTTTTACCCTTGAAAATTTACCTCTTATTGTATCTACAATAATTTAATTTGACATTGATTAAATTCAATTTGAAGTCGATGAATAATGATTTTGGCTCTGTTTAGTCTCTTTCCGGTCGTGTCGAACTACTTATCATCCCATCGGAGAGTGATGGAACAAAATGCACCTGTATTTCTGCATACACTTCAAGGTACACTTTAAAATCGCCCTTATAAGTTCAAAGAAATGTCACACTGATTAGGTTGAAAATCTGTGGATTGAAATTACATAATTACAAACAGGAAAACATAGGACTAATGCAAAATGTTCAATTAGGTTCAAATGTCACAATATTACACATAATGTACTACCATTTAACATGGAAAGTAGGTATATCCTAGTATTAAATGGTCGAGCACCCATCCGAAATATATATCGATATAATCCACCCGAAACGGACTTCCTACAAAGCTCTGCCCACCGCAAACAAGCTTATGTTTATTACACCCATTCCAGACTCCTAATCCGCATCAATGTTTTTTACTTAAGACCCCAAAAATACCCACTTTTAGTGTTATTGATATCGCCGTAGTACCGCCATTCAGCGGTCAATGGATGAAATTCAGAACAATTTAGTGCTGAGTAGGTAGGTTACGAGAGGCAGTACATTTGTCCCGTAGGTAAGTATAGATGTCAAAATTAACCTTTCAAATTGTGCATCGTATACGTAAATGCTTTTCCAAGGAAAAAAAATTGAAAAATAGGTGTGACTTTCTAGACGATGACATAATATTTATTTATTTATTTACCAACGTTTATAAACAATTATACTTAGAACTAAAAACATACATTGGTGTATATGTTATGGACCAAGTAATAAATGTAGCATTATATATAATGCCCGGGCATTATGATAAATGGCCAATATGAAAAGGCAATTTGATAATAATTATTCAAGTAATCAAATTGACCGGTCATTGTAAATATTGTTCATCACTTTTTGGGCAGAGTAATAAAAACATATTTAATAACTATATCGCAGTTTCCATTTGAGGTGTTACCCCTCCTGGTGCTCTGTAAGGCTTGCGTACTAAGGGGGCACAGGTCGAACACTCCTTGAGATAATTTAATATGTGTATGTGAGACATCGGCCTATTATTATTACTTTTGATTGCTCCAAGATGGCAAATAAATAAAGCACTATTGCATAATGATGGGAACTAAGTCATAGAGCTATTGACAAAGGTTCTGTGGTCCTATTGTACAGGATAACTGGGCCTTTTTTGCTGGATATTAAAGGCTCGGTATGGAACCCTTCGTGCTCGACGCTGACTCACATTTGGCCGGTTTTTTATTATAATTGTCATTTAACTAAAATTGAAAATATAACGTTAAACAATTTAACTCATTTTTTGTATTTATGTATTTTGCATTTTACATTTCTAGAGGTAGACCTCAAAAGAGTGGATAAAAAATCCTGTGTATTTACGACATTACATTCTAATGTCATTTTTTTTAAAACGCTGGCTGTCCAACGTGATAGATCAAAATAATATACCTTCTAAATCCACTATAGTTATGTACAGTAGCAGCACGTTAATAAGTCGCTTCGGCTAACATCGTCTGTAAAACTAAACAAAAACACTAGCGGACGCGGCGATGTTCAAATAAGTGATTAGTTACGCGTGCGGCCCTCTCCTTTGCTTTATTATCAAATTGCCCAATTGTCAAGTAGCAATACAATAATGACCGGCAATGTGATAAATAATTGAAGATTAGATAGTAATTATAATTTTGCCCAATAGAGCTTGACATTATTCATAATGCCCTAGCATTATAAATAATGCCCGCATTAATCACTTGGTCCATAACATATACACTATTGCTATAAACAGTTATAGGCGAACACTGCTTGCGCTAAAAAAAACCATTACAACGGAAAAATATAAATATGTAGCTTAAAAAGTATATAACATCTATTATATAACATCTAATGAGGTCTCTGCCTCCGAATCCTTCCAAGAGTTGGTAACCGATCTGCAGAGCTTGGCAGGCGAGTCATGGTGAATATCGACTATATCGCTATGTTCATTGAGTAGCCTACAGAACCTAGCAATCGGAGAGTTAGAACCAAAAACAGTTTTCCTTAATGGGGCTCTAAGGGGTGTAATAGTGTTACTTGGATATCTTGCAGGCACACGTAGCTTAAATCTCTGTAACAGTGGTGGGCAATCTATATTGTGGGTGAGAATTTTAGAGGCAAAACTTAAATCCAACACTTTCCTGCGGTTGCACAATGATGTCATTTAAAAAAAAAAAAAAAAAAATATTATACATACAGACGAATTGAGAACCTCCTCCTTTTTTCGAAGTCGGTTAAAAATGCGCCAGACGCTTATTGTATGAACGCATTTTTTTCTTTGATATACCGCTGGCGTACATAAGGTGCCAAACAAAGCGTTTTTGTACCCGCTCCAGACGTAATGAATGTGTGGCGTAGTGTGGCCTCCAAACTACACTGCCATATTCTAAGATGCTTCGGACCAGACTATAATAAAGCAAAATTTTTGTTTTATAATTTCGAAACCCCTTGGTTGTGCGGACTATAAATCCCAACATTCGCGATGCCCGGCTTGTTATATTGTGTTGACAGACACTGTAAGTAAACAACGTATAAGGTAAGACAGAAATAGGTACAGGTATTGGCGTGCTTTGTACACTTCACCTCGTAGGACATTGTACAATTCAGAAGCTTATCTTCCAACTCTTGTTCAAGCGTGTCCTACCCCACTAGACATTTGCACTAACAAGACCCGTTGGGTGTAACGAGATCTCGAACCAATTTTACGATATAAGCGCTCCTGTGAAATATACGGTCCATAGTTGAGAGTTGGAACATATAGGTATTCCTGAAGGAGTGTGGTATTGATCCTGCAAAAGTTATACGCTTAACTCTTTGTGCGTGTCTGTACATAAGTGTATGGAGAATAACCCATGACATGCCACGCTGGGCCACACAGCGCCATCTAGCCCCAAACTTGAACCGAAGCTTGTACTATGGGTACTAGACAACTGATAAACTTACTTAGATACATTTTTTTTGTAAATAAATACATATTATACATAGAAAACACCCAGACCAATACAAACAGACATGTTCATGCACACAAATGTTTGTAATGTGTGGGGATCGAACCCACGACCCTTGGCTCAGAAGGCAGAGGTCACTACCAATTGAGCCACCGAGCCTGTCTCTTAATTAATTTATTTATTTATTTATTAGGTTTGCTAACACATTACACATAAATCCTTATAACTAACATGGGACAATGGTTCTGTGCCTTATGTGTAACCCAATTATAAGCAAACACAGCATGCATGATATAATAAATTATGATATAATACAGTAACAAAAATCTTAAGAATCTAACTTAACTGCGTTATCTAATCGGCCAAAGTGGCCTTTACGAGTTTTTTAAACTAAGGTATGGAGTTGGCGAAAATATCAGATGTCCCACTACACTCGTTGGCCAGTTTACACATTTTAGGTATAGGGGAGCTGGAACCCAGAATAGTTTTCCTGAGTGGTGGCGCAAATAGCGTAGCCGGCTTACGCGGGTATCTTCTAGGTACCCGAAATCTTACTTTAGTAAGCAGAGGGGGGCAGTGATAACTTTTGTCTGCTATTAAAAAAAAAAAAAGGTCTTACTTGATTTATTATAATAATAAGAAAAACTTTTTATATTTGGACATCACAGCATAACAATAACTAGACAAATACAACTTGAACACAAATATTTATCTTATAAGTATAAGGAAAAAAATACAATAAAGATTTGCAGAGCATTGGATTGTGGCCACCGTAGACCGTAGGCAGAGACCACGTCCTTCCATTTGCTATGATCCTGGCACACAACTTTTGCTTCGTCCACATTCATTTAAGTACTACTGTGACTACTAGACAAACAAATCAGTAAATCTCCTTAATAATAATATAGTAAACGGCATGCTTTCAAAATACAACTAAGTAATTGTAGCTTATTGTTTTCCAATATCGGTAAACACGAGGCCTTTTAATTAAATCCCAATTCATGTCGAGTACGCCAGCTGTAATTGATGAGTTTCGAATCATCAATGGCGACTAAGCTAAATATTTGGAAAGGGTTAAGATAAAAATCTCTTCGGAATTTGTCTATTGACACAAAATGGACGAGACGTTAACCGCTCGGACGGTTTCTATCAATAAATGATTTTTAAAGGTAGGTAAGATAATATAAATTAAGCAAAATTGTCTCATGTATATTCGGCAATTGGGACATCAACACAACACTGGTTTACATACAACTTCATTAGTAGTAAAACAGGGTTTCAAATGAAGCTTATATTATATAGCCATCGTAAACTGTGACCTAAAAGTTTATTTCGGACCTCTGTACCTACTTAAAAGGACTGACTGCCCGTTTCCATCTTCTTCTTCATCGTTAACAAACGATAATTTGGAAAAGAGATAAGGCAGTCTAAATTATACAGGAAATGTCTATTATACCTAACTAGTCAACTTAAAATAGGGATATTCAAATACGAGTAATAAGTACCTAATTGTTATGCAGTCGATTGTAACATAATGTAGCAAACAGTTACAATTCTTATATTGATTCCTTTTGTAAATTCTTTATCAAGATGGATGTACCTTAGAAACAAAAGGTAACATAATATTATCTAAGACAATGTGGATATAAGTACGCATATAACGAACGCCATTTTAGGAAGCGTTATGTAACTAATTGTATTGTTGTTCTTATCAGAGAAAGGAATAGGGAGGGGATGATCGATATACCTACATCGATGTTTTTAGGTATTAATTTATTTGCTTTTTTATATCTATATCGTAAATCGTCCTTGAGATAGGTGCTCTACACTCTACATATTGCGGTAACTGATGTACTTACTCAAGAAATTGCTATCCATAATGACAAAAACAAAATATCTCTTAGTTTATGACGTAATGATTCGTCGGTCTTTGTTGCAAACTTTTATTAGTTTTGATACCTTATTTTAGTTGGCTCTTTTATTACCTTAATTTTATTATGAAGAAAATTCCTAATATCGTTGTTGAAAATTGTCTTGTAATGGTCCGTTGAATTTCCAATTACAATTGCTTCATTTAATTATTTTGTGCATTTAATTTATGTAAATAACATTCCTCATCATTCCATCGTTAATTAAGTATGTCCTGACATTTATCACTCTGAGATTATGGCAAGCCATCACAAAGTACCTACAATATTTTCGTCTATTTATTTATTTATTGGGCTCTTTTTCTAACGTATCATTATAAAAGGGAAGTGAAAAGGGATCTTAGGTACAATATTAAAAAAAAACTGAAATTGAGAGGCTCAGCTCAGCTACATATCGGCAAGTGAATATGACTTCACTTGTCGATAATGTAACATCGATTGTACCAAAGATTTATCGCTTCACTAGTAAGGAGCGCCATCGCCATAGCGCCGGTAAGTAGGTAAGTAGATTATATTTTTCCATCGTATATTTTCAGATCTTGTTACATTTATTATGATATCTATATAATAAGCTTTTCATATTTAATTTGAAGTATTGTTGAATATCTCTGTATTTTAGGTATTGTTGTAAACTCAGGTATTTTTGCCTCATTTAATGATCTACAAGGATGTTGTTAACAGAATGGAAATCGTAGCTAAATACCACAGCTCGATAACTGGCAGCAGCGTCACCAGAGCTAGAAGATACGTCCTGTGATAGCCAACCCGCCTGCCCAGCGTAGCGATTATGGGTAAAGCCTTAGATTTTTACCCAAAGTGACGAACAGCTTCAGATGTCCATGTCCAGCAGTGGTCTGCGATAGGCTGATGATGATGATGATGATGATGATGATGGAAAAAAGGCAAGGAAAGGCATAAGGTAGGTATAGAAAAAATCGGGAAATGAACTTTCTTGTCGGTTTCTGCCATCGGTCGAGCAGAGACACAGTGAGGATCGATATATGCTCGAGAGAGCAATTATTTTAAATGTGCCTCGTATTTCATCCAATAATAAGCTTTCATTGATTGCTACCGCCTACAATACCCTCGAAAATATCCCGATAATTAACGTCACCATTGATAACTACTATCTTGTAGACTATCTTGTTAGCGTAGATTGTACCTATAAATGATGATAAATGTTTGTTTGGAGCAGATAAGTCACCCCAAGTTAACACCGCTTTTGTCCTTGAACAGGATTTAATAGCTCAATTTAGAGGTCAAGGTTTTATCCAAGCCTCATATGTTGTGTCCATGGTTTCCAGACAAAAACTTTGGGTACCTACACCACACGTTATTGAAGTTAACCAATCTGCCAGATGTTTTTCCGGATGGATAATGGACTATGATGATGATGCCTTCCCGACCGGTTTCGGCCACGGCGACCACTTTAAGTCCGTGACGTTTGTCGATTATGTGCTCGCATGTGACTGGCGTAGCCTATCTTCTTAGATAGCCTTTTCGCACAAAGCGGACATACGAGCACACCATCGACGTAGTTAAATACGGATGATGACAAGGTGTGAAAATGAAGAAAATAATTAGTCCGTCTCTTAGATAATAAAAAAATATAAGACCCGTATTTTTTGTTTTGTCGAAATAACAAGAAAATACTTAGATATAGCGCATTAAAGTTACGGAGTGGGGGCTAACTACGTCATGTTAGAGTATATTTTGTACTCTAACGTGACGTCATGTGACATTTAAAATCAATGTATCTTCGTAAGTTTTTGAACAAGAGGCAAAATAAAAAATACGTATCCAATATTTTTCATTAATCTATCTGATGGACATTAAATTATTTTTTAGTCATCATCCCAATTGCCGCAGGTGGTCGGGCTTAATAGACTATACCTATGCATTGGACACTGGGTTGGAAATTGAAAAGACAGAATCTCTTGAAAAGAAGTAAGTAGGTTGATGTGTGGCTGTATATTTATTCAGTAGGTACTAAGGCGTTTGCTTGGTATGGCAAAATAATTATTAATTTGTACCAGTAGTTATTTTGTTGCCTTTGCACAACTTTTGGTCGTATCACGACAAATTAATGTGCTAAAGAAGACTAGGTATGTGGTTTTACAAAACATTTTCTCCGTTAGATCTTATTACAATATGTGCTTCCGATAATAATTATCCTAATTAATAAAGTCCAACAGAAAAAGTTTTCTGTCAAGCAAACGCCGTCGTTCTATTATTTTGTATCTGCCTGCATTGTAAAAGTTTTGCTTATATTTGGAGTCCTGGTAAAAAATTATATTTACATGTAATTGACATATTGTTAAAAGCCGCAGTATCTTTAAACACTGCATATCAGTTAAATTCGTTTAAATAATTTAAAATCGACCACGTCCACAGTGCAGTGAGTGAATTTATCTTTCTAGGGTTAAAACGGGTTAAGTTTAGCAGGGAATGGCCGCCGATAAGCGAGCTTACGGAACACCGACTGGCTTTCGCCTAAGCGGCTTTGGAGAACGAGAATTCGATGAGGTTGATGTTTTATTACCATTGACTGTTTTTAAGTTCAGTGAGTGTTGGAAATGAGCCATACCAGTACAAGAACTCTGTAAAATCTTTAAAGGAAAAATATTCTTTACCACAGGAAAGAAAACGGAGACTCAAACTTGTTTGTTCCGTATCTGGGTATTAGTATTCGTATTTATGTACTTGTATTATGCTCGTTATTCTGATACCCACATTACAAATTCTCAAGTCAATAACTTTAAGATGGGAGCAATGTATGTGACATCCTCTGAGTAGCCATCTTTCGCGGCAACCTTACACGTTTAGGCTTTTCTTACTTCGCCGTTACTCTTTGTCGTCGCAGCCCTATATTCAATCCTATAAGCAATGCAAGTAATTAAAAAGTTATAAACTTTAGCATACCAATGGCCCAACTGTCACACGTGTGAACAAAGGACTACGCTGTTAAGCTTAGCTATTAATATTCATATTGACGATCTTCAAAGGGACGCTCAGTCATAAGGTATGCATAGAGTATGTACCAGTTGAGGCAAGTAATGACGCAGTGACGCACGAAATAGGTATATAACGACAAACGGGTATATCTCAACGAGAGATGGGAATGGCTCAATAGACATAATCATGGTCTCTTGACTGATTTTTGATAAAAGAGCAATCAATCTGTAGAGATTGTATAGAGAGAGATTGTATATAGCTGAGAGCTATAGCTCTACAGCTACAACCACCACTGATTTTATCCTGAACCTGTGAAATATCAAAGCATTTATGCTTTAATATTTCACAGGTTCAATGTCAATTGACAATGTTACAAATAGGTACAGTTCGGGAATTCAGAGAACTTGTATTGGTATCACGGATTTCTTGCAAGCGGTAAGCAGGGCGCCTACTTGGCAATTCGCAAATGGGGGGGATTTATGGTGCAAAATACGCGATCCATCCATCGAACGATCGTTTTCGATTTTCAAATCCATCAAATACTTTCGGGGCCTATACAATTCAAGCAAATAATCTAATCTATTCTTTTTATAATATAAGTACATACAGGAAACTTATTAATGATAAAAAGAAAGCAACAAAATAGATCGACCATTCCCTTTAACTACCCTCCACAGAATGAAGTACCTACTTACCTGGGTACAGACGAAACTGACACATGTCACATTTGTAACGTAATAGTATTCGAGGCTCGCATTTCCCGTGAAGTGTTTTTGTGACATATTTCGAATAGGGATTTCTTTTGTGGATGTTGTTCATTGGTTAAATGAGCCGATGATTTACCTCTTTGTCCCTTTATCCTTTGGGTACGAGCAAAAATGCCTTTTTATTAGAATTACCTCTTACCGAAACTATAGTTAGGCATTTTACCTACTTGTTCCTTTTTCAAGACATGGCCAGAATGATTTTTTTTAAATTACTATGATGACAGCCAAAGCTTATTAAGTTTTATTATCATCACCGGACTGGGGGGGATCGGAATGATCTCACCCTTAGTAAAGTTAAGCAACACAGCTAAGGGCGCCACATACTGAGCTCGAGCCTCGGCTTAGGGCTCTGCTGGGAGGGTCCCTACGACGCTATTTTGAGGAGAGGCGAGCATTATGGGATAGCCGTAGTACTGGACGAGTGACGTAGGCGATTTTTTTATGGAGTCTACGGAAAGGACATAGTCGGCAGCGGAAACCATTAACGAGTGGTGATAATGCAGAGCAGAGTCAAAATATTTGATGCAACGTCGCTTTACCTATGTACAGCGACTTTTATCAAAAAACCTACCTACTTCTAAAACTGATTTATTTACTACCCGACACTTCCCGTCAAAAGGCCGTTGACCTCCTAATCCTACCAGATCCTTTTGTTCCAACTAAACCGTCTAAGTAAATAAATGGAGTTGTCCGTCCAATCCTGAACATGACAATTATACGCTATGCCGAGATATTCACAAGGGAATAGCGTTCAAGACGAAAGCTATTTATAGTTCGAAGTCCAACACAAATAGAAAATATACCGCTTAAATCATATTTAAGAAATTACTTTTTTATTTGTCTCGGGTATGAATGTTGGAAAGGGGAGTGGAATTATGGACTTACTTCCAGAATAGGAGGGCATACCTACTAAACCCCCCCCCCCCCTCTGTCACCAGTGGGCAACAAGGAAATTCTTAACTAGTTTAGAAATTCCTTGTTAGTAGTAGTTAATAGTATTATTGACCTCATTTTTATGCAAGAGACATTATTAATCAAAAAAGAAAAAAAGAGGCCAATTTGTATACAAAATTAGTATTCTCAGTAGAGCTAGCTCTAGCTCTGAATATTCATACTGAAAGGCTAACTGTCAGACATGCATTTTCATTAAACTTTCCTTTGGCGTGTTATTCTTAAAGGATCAGAAGGAGGAACATATATGGGCGATATAGACAGACATATAATACGAGCTGTAGATGATGATAATTATAAATTCAACAATTATAAAACTTAAACAGTAAAACTGTAAGTCCCTCTCTGTTTAAGATTAAGTTACGACGTCGACATTAGGTACTTTGACTTTTTCTAATCACAACTTTTTGACACTCAAATAAATAAGGCAGGCCACACACAGGCCACAAACTAACATGATTGAGACACTTTTTTGTAAATAAATACATATTCTATATAGCAAATTCCTAGACCAATAGGTACAAACGCGGGGTCGAAATCGCGACCACTTTGTTGGAAGAAGTGTTCACTAGCATTGAACCAACTTGGTGGTAGTCAAAAAGCCAGTTCGCATCAGAAACGTTTCCGTATTGTTACTGTTATTTGTACCAGAGTATTGTTAATCATATTACGAGCCAGCAACGCTCACGCAAATTGCTAACCCGATAATTGGAACTACACTTGATACCATAAAATGGGTCAATCGCTCAGCCCAATTTGGCCCAGTGTCGATCAAAACAGAGCAAATACTGGTGCAAATAGCCATTAGTCAAAGACACCTTGTCAGCGAACAATTAATCTGCGTCACTGATCCAGTATCGCTTGTACTGTATAAATTAGAGGCTGTAAATTTCGATCATGTATTCAGAAATAGTCTAGACAGCGTTGGCGTTAAGGAAAAGGCCTGATAAATATGTTGATATACCTATAGGGTTTGGAATTGGGGGGCTATTCACAAATGCGTTCGGAAAGATCTCTTTCGAAATAGAGATAGTCATCATTATCAGCCTGCAAACATCCACAGCTAGACCTCCCAAAGCCAATTGTAATTTGGGCGGATTTGCCTTAATTACCGGCAGGCGGGTTTGTGACCACAGTAGGTTTTATTTTTACCCAGGTAAAGGCTGCCCGTTTCCTGATATTTTTTTGTCGTCTTTTACGACACCTACAAACTAGATATCCGAGCGGCGGAAACATTATTTTGCCACATTTCAAGTAGCCAAAAACATCTAGGTACACAATGAAAGTTTTAAAATTCAATCAAATTCATATAAACACACAATTTTATTATGAATTAGAAAGAAATAGACAGCTTTTCATAATTATCTGAACAATAGTAGGTATAGATCTCTCTGAGAAGCCTTTTTGTTAACAAATATCATGATGGTGACTGTGCTATAGATGACGTGGTAAGTAGTGATAATATGATGCCGTTCTATAGCCCATTTGTCGTATAAATGTACGATTTGTTCGAGTAAAAATTGGCTTCAGAATACGGATTGTATAATTAAGTCTTTAAAAACCAGTAATGACCTTATTTAAGGAATGGGACAAGAGGGTAAGGGTAAGATTAAAGAACTCTTCAAAGGTTTTGCCATATCGCCAAAATATAGGAGACAAAAGGAACTTCCCTACGCCGCTTTAGGTCCTCAAGATGTTATGTAATAACAATAATAATACCTATCCATACTACGGAGCCTAAAGGCTTGCTTTTTAACCAATTGATTAATTAATAAATCTATATCTTCTATCTATCTATACTTATAATATAATGAATCTATAGAGAGGTCAATTCTGTACATTGAATATTTTTTTCAAAATAACTATAAGGGGGTGATTAGTGATGGATACTGATGCCAAAAATGCAATCAGTAAAATTTTTGTCTGTCTGTCTGTATGTTCGTTATAGAAACAAAAACTACTGGACGCATTTCAATGATATTTAAGGATATTTTTATCTGTATGTTTAAACGCGCATCACGCGAAAAAAACTTTATAAAATTAAATGTGGTTTTCACCTATGTATTGCTAGAGGTCTAACTTATTGGAAAGGATTGAAAATATTCCAATATTCCCATTAACACAAGTAGGCTCTATTTGCTGATGAGTTTTTTCTTATTACCATAACACCCCATCCAAACGAGGTCGCCCAAGTAGTTGGCTATCGCAAACATCGGAATTTCAAATAAGACATTGAGTTAGAATGTAAATAGGATAAGTGTTAAACGAAAGTAAAATTGGTGTGCTAACATTTACAGCTAAATTGGATTATACACTTTCTATTAAGGAGTTTAATTAAGTTTTCAAATAAGTGAAGTTGATGGAATGAATTCTTGGTGACATTCATAACAATTTACTGTTAATAAGTGGTCAAGAATTTGTTGAGAGAGCAAATGAAATGTTGTTTGTTTATTTCGTAGAGTATTTTACATGGTGTAATCTTCGAAATTAAATTTATTTTGGCGGTTTCTTCGTAAATTTTGTAATTGGATAGAGAAAAATGCTGTGTTTTGGATCATTTAACATCGATGGGAAAAGTTTTAACTCAAATGGGACTTAAACTGTGTACAGTTAGATCGGGTAACTTTGGGCCGTTATGATAAAATTGGACTGCTGTAAAAAATCTTTTGAAACAGCCATACCATAAGTATTACAAAATCTGTGGTAGGCTTATATAATATAGTAGGTAGGTATAACCTAGCAAAAGATATTCTCTTCTTCGTGAAATCTTCAACCCTGATCATAGGGTGTTAAAGGGGTCTTCAATTGTGGATTTAAATTTTCAATAATGTACGTTTTTCTATAGTACTACGAGTCTAATCTACCTAATGTCTACTTCTAAAGTCGTCATAAGGTAACATAGTTTTCAACAAGACATCGTTTGGTATTACTTACATTAAATAAATCATTGCTTATTTATTATCTAACTCTTCAAACATTGGCCCTTTGTATGTGAAGAGACATAAAGAATTTCCTGATCGCCCAAACAAATATGTCGCGTCTGATAAACTTGGCATTTGGCAATGATTCTCGGAATACTAGTTTTGAACCGGAACAGTTTCCCAACGATATAGAGATATATCGGACCAGCCGTTTGTCGTCGCCCTCTCGAAGGCGTCCTTTGAAGTGCGAGTGCCAAGCAAAACACTGCGGCGTCGGAGAACGACGTCACGTTGACGCAAAGGTGATCTGTCTGGGCTCGAGTCAATACATACATACATATTTTGATCGTCTTTTTTTCAATCAATCTCTATACTTTATTTTAAACTCTTTTTTTTTAAAGAAGAGCTTTCAGGATGACCTCACTCCACCCGATGGTAAGCGGCCGTGAGGTCGAAAAGTTAGGTCGACAGGCACAATAGAACAAACCCATTGCGCCTGTCGCCCTCACCCAACCCAGAACTAAAGAACCCAGGATTGTAAGAGGAAGGAAACACGTGAGCTGGAAGGGCATTCCACTCTACTCTTTTTGTCTCAACTTTTAATTAAAAGCAAGTCATGAGAAGTCTCTGGACATCCAATTCACGCTCGAAGGTTTCATTCATTATTTAATTTTATCACTTCACTGAACTTTAGAGCACAATATAAGAACTGATTATATGATAAAAAAGCAATAAAATAGACCGACTTTGCTTTCTGCTTAATTACCTACTACTACTTTAAATATTTGGGGAACTTCTTACATTTTCTATCAATTATGAACTATTTAAACCATACTTATATAAGTATGGTTATCGATCCAAGTATATACTTGGATCGATAACAAAATTTAAGTGACTGCCCTTGCCGCCACATTTAATTTAAATGTACCTAAAATCTACCCAAAAGTTGTAAGAATAGGTAGTAAATATTTTTCAATATTTGTTTAATTTAAATTTGTACGAACTTATTTGAGAACTTAATATACCTATCTACTTGTATTTGTAGCCCATATAACACGTCTTAAGTTACCAAATCCGGTAACACTTATCTCCAACACGGAATAGTCGATTGACCGTAGTCCGTAACGCTACATTGCATGGCTGGCGAACCGGTTGAGGGTTGAATTGGCAATCCCAAGGGCGGATGGGATTACATACGGAATACCAATCATCCGACCGGAGAGGCTGCTAACAGCGTATCACGACTGGACTACTGAATTATTAACCAACACAACATTACTAGGTCGGAACTGGGTTATTGCGGTATCAACCTCGATTGTCGCACATTATGTCAGGCTTTTGGTTAAGGCAGTCTATTTAAGAAATAATGTTTCTAAAATATTGTAATATCTTCTCAAGGAAAGCTAAGGAAGAGATCGTTCCCACCGTAAATGTTTGTATTATATATTTATATCCAATGTGTTATATATTGGCTCAGCAGGGCTTTTCACAGTTCCTTAGGCTTGCAAACTTTCGGAACCGGAAACAGATTCGAATTCGGAAACCATGCTATGTAATTTTCTAACCTAGTACCTACCTTACCAAGATTTTCCAAATCAGAAAGTTTAATACTTTTGTGAATAATGAGGCAAGTTAGGTACCTGATTTGTTTATTGTCTAATGCATTTACTCATATTATGTTGAGTTTGGGGTCAGTGTTGTCTTGTTGTGACACTTATCTGTAGAACTGTGTATTCTAGCTATCAAATCTCATTCGTCATATATTGAGAACAAATAGATGAAAATGTTAAAACTACTCTTTATTTCATTTGTTTATTATTAAAATTTTAACTTAATAATTTAAGTATTTTATTAACAGTTAATTAACGACTAACGCAATAAAGAGTTTGGCTATACCTATCAGCTGCCAATGAGAGAGACGATTTAATAATTAAAAAATATCATGTTAGCTAAAAGTAGTTACCTACTCGTAACAGATTAGGTAATATTCCAAAGGTAGCTAGATTATTTTGTTTATTACCGAAGGGAATAATAATCCCTACGACTGACGATTACGAAGCTCAGAATAACAATAACAAATATTAATCTGTCAATAATACTCTTGTAATTTGGAAATATTTACAAGATAGAAGTTCCTTTTAAGTAGGGATTAAAAATTCGCTTCATATAGAACGCGAGAAGTTTTGTCAGCACAAAGCACTGAACACCATCGCAAAAGTTGGAGGTTTTTTAAGTTGATTCTGAGCTAACTAGGTAGTTCTTACCGTGGTTCTTACTTCTTGGAGAGAAGTCGAAAAGTTTAATTAACTTTTTTTAGACCCAAGATTAAAAACGCTGCTATTCGGGTAGGTATCACACACACACTAATATTATTAAGGCGAAAGTTTGTGAGTATAAGTGTGTGAGTGTGTAGGTATGATTGTTACTTCTTCGAGTGTAAACGGCTGGACGGATTTGAGTGAAATTTGAGAGGCTATTATTTTTCCCAAAATTCCCATGAAATCGGTACAATCGGCGGGGGGCAGCTAGTTTCAGATGAACATTTCACTGGGTTACATTATTGGCGTTTTAGTAAGGATCCCTAAGATATTCTAACAATTAAAATAGCCTGTGTTACTCAAGGTAAATGTAGCTTTCCAAAGGGGAAACAATTTTAGAAACCGACTACTGTGTCGATTTTTTGAGTTTATTCATTACAAACATACACATACAAAAATACAAATCTTTTCACTTCATTCATATAATCGATAATTATTTCTTTTTATATACACCTGAATTATTTACAGAATTTGACTAAAAGAGGTCGTTGTCAGTGACTAAAGCATCGTCCTGTTCTAGGCATAATAATATTGTACTCAATGCCTCTTAAAATGAATTTTTATAATAAATAATAACAAATTATCTAATATACCTATATTATTTAAATTTGGAACAAAACAAACCCTATTAGTAGATATTTAGTTAATTTGTGAACCCTACATATAGGTAAAAAATTTACGCATTTATTTTCCATCTTACTATAAGTATTGTTTACGATTAGAAGGTCGAAGGCGTAATTAAAATCTTTCGCCTAAGTTATTAATTAGGTACGATTCGTTACACCATTCCGTTTTCTGTTATCATAAATATCCCAGATTATCCTCAAAGGGTATCTTTGTAAGAAGCCGGTAACATGTATTTCCTTATTTTGTCGCTTAAGAGCATTCTTGTATTAAATATTTCCCTATCCATGTTTATGTTATAGAAATTCGTATCCTTTTAATATTGTATTTCTACAAGGATATCCGTTGTATGAGACGAGCCAAAATTAATACAATGTGCGGAATTTACGTTGCCATAACGTTGCTATGTCGCTAAATTGGATGGACTGTTTATTTATCCAAGATAATGATATGACCGTGACATGATTATTTTGATGGCCGCTCCAATTTGATAGATGTCACATTTTCCGTGTATCGTACGCACTATGGAGTATATGTACGATTATATGTTATTAGTATCTATTTATAGTATTAGGTCTACTATAGTCATAATAAACTACTGAATATTTCGTTGGGGCAAGATAAGCTGAAGGAACTGACATGGCCAGGCCTTTTTTTCCGTTACCGCATGGAGAAAATATATGTCGTCCATCACTACATAGTAAAAACAAGTTGCTTTTGTTGTGTCTTAGTAACCGGGCAATGGGTTTTGATGCGGTTTTTTTATAGATAGAGGGATTTAAGAGGAAGGTTTGTGTGTATAATATATGGATATGCACCCGTGCGGGGATTCAAGGTTTGCGTGTATAATATAGGTATGCATATGCACTCGTGCGAAGCCGGGCGGGTTGCTAGTTAGATATAAACTACAGCAACATATTTCATCAGAAACAATACTCTTTTACTAACAATAAGTTCCTAAGTTGATTAAAGACAGCTTTTGAACAACAAAAAACTACCAACAAACGGTCTAGGTATTGGTACAAGCCTATAAAACTCTCTTTAAAAAAAAAGCTTTGTTTACCTCCCCTTCTGTACTTCGATTCGTTTTACAAGCAGGCACTAGATTCCGATCCAATCTCCTTAAAAACACTAAAGCGGTCCTAGACAATGGTTGTTGCAAAGTACGGCCGGTCGTAAAAACGAGTGGACCATATTTCTGTGCGGTGTCAATTAGGTTTCCAGCAGGAATGGCTGAAAATTATCCCGCGGGAATAATGCCTGCGCTTTGCAATGTTTTTTTTTCTTTGAGGCTTTTGTTTCCCGAAAAAAATCTAATAAGAGATAATTAAGAGAGGTAGGGCATAGCGAATCTTCGCTCGAATTGAGCCGCCCGTCCGGGGAAGGACCTCCACCCTATAGAATACCGCAGTCAAATGACCTCTGGGTCGTGTTTCTGCCGGTGAGTAGGGTTTCCGGAGCTCGTGGGGGGTTAGGGTTGGGCCGGCATGGCGGTGGCAACTGACAGGTAACTGACCAGTTACTTGCCCGTTGTCACAGCGCCTTGGGCTTCTCTTTCGCTTTCCATCAGGTGTAGGGAAGCCATTATGTCGAGCCACTATAAAAAAAAAAATTAATTAAACGCTGGTGCTCGTCATTGGCCTGTGGAATTTAGCCACGTCTTCAATCGTGATGGTTATACCTGCGATAGGCTGATGATGATGATGGTGAAGAGATATACAGATTAATATTTTATATTCCTGGTAATGTTTATTTATTTCCATTCACAAAATAACATAACAAAGAACCTACGATGATACGATGTTTGCATAAGTGACTCCGACTTTGATGATATTGAAAAGTTAAGCGTAATGTTGACTCCAGATCAAAGTCTGGACTCCCTTAGATACAAATCTAATAACATGGACTATAAGCCAAAATTATGCTACTAAGCTGTATGTATAGCCTACTAATTGGTACTCGCAAGCTTTCTTAGATATATTTCTCTCACAAGTCTACCAGTTATATGTATAAGTGAGTAGATAGAGTAGATACTAATGTATTAGACATTAGAAATCTTCTTTAATATCTCAGGTTCCCTCGTTACGTGCTTCGCAGTGCAAGATTGCGCGTCGCCCCAACATTCTGTGAAAGTAATGCCTACTCGTACCACAACTTTAAGGGAATCGTGTAAACGAGTGTTGGTTACGTAAACAAATGTTTGCCTGCCAATGTTTATTCCATTGCGTGTTTAAATATTAAGTTTAGACACTGGATCCGAATAAATATGTACATATAACACGTTCCATGTGCGTCGGTCTCCTTTGAAATGTTACATTTCCCACAGAAATGTATCAAAGATAGAACAGTATTGTATGGGGAAAAAGCGTTTAAATATAATACGCGTCCTGAATGTATTCTCTAAAGCTAGTTTCAAGGAAAATGCGCAATCCAGTTGAAATTAAGCAATACGTATGCATCTTTGCAAACTCAATGCTTCACTAGGGGTTGCACACACACGGTGCGATTGTTTGAAAACAAGTCATTATGGCCATTCAATATATAATACTTTTCTGTGACATTACCTTTAATGGTTGTTGTGTTTACCTGTAAGTGTTTCTAAAGGAAGATATTGTCTCCAATATTCGTGAGTATTTGGCGGATGAAGATGAGAATGATTTACCTGAAAAAGACAGAAAAACGTTAGTTATTTTGAAAGTATGTAATGATTGTATGTGGTTCATTTCAATATTTATCGTAGCATGATGGTAGACGATATCGTAGACAATGATAGAACACTTTTCAAAAGATACCATGAACGATTTGATTAGCCTTATTTAAAAGACTTTTTAATACAAATAAGTTTTTAAGAGCTGTAGGGCATAGCGAATCATCGTTCGAATTGAGCCGCCAGTCCGGGGAAGGACCTCTACCCTAAAGAATACCGCAGCCAAATGACCTCCGGGTCGTGTTTTTGCCGGTGAGTAGGGTTTCCGGAGCTCGTGGGGGGTTAGGGTTGGGCCGGCATGGCGGTGGCAACTGACAGGTAACTGACCAGTTACTTGCCAGTTGTCACAGCTACTTGGGTTTCTCTTTGGCTTTCCATCAGGCGTAGGGAAGCCATTATGTCGAGCTACTATAAAAAAAATACGTGAACCAATTAACTAATGCCAACACTTGGTCTCAATCTTCGTTATTTGTAGTGTAATCTACAAATCCTTATGTTAATAGAATTTATAATAAGCAGGGTAGGTAGTTGATGAATCAATATGTAATTGTTCAACGCAGGAGCTCCATCTGACAATGTGAGGAATTTATTATGTAATTGTTTTAGTGTTAATAGTCTGTAGAACCTATTAATATTATAATGTGTAAGTTTGGAAACTACTGAATCAATTATCATAAATCATTCATTAACTAAGTTTAGCTACATTTGTGTTTATATGTATATCTAACAAGACATTTTCATAGGGTGTTAATCGAATAATGAATGGTTAAAATGTTAGAGAACAGAGCTACTTAACTTTTTGGCTACATATTTTGGTTACATATTTTGGTCTTAAAGATCGGTCATACTCTAACTAATAAAGAATTGTGTGCTCACAAAATACTGATTTTCTTGTAATTTTTTTACATTAACAGACAAATTTTCCACATAGGTAATACTCGTACATACATACTTTGTTTGTTTGAAAAGCCCGAGTCTCTGTGACGATGCATAAATAAAATACGTTTCACCACCATTGATGCCAATGTACGAATGGATTTAAAGGATTCTCTTCTACACGCAGGAAACATATTATGAATTTGTAATGAATGCCATTTTTTATTCGTGCGACAGAGAAACCGGCTTAATCGCGATGAAAATTTATTTTCTAGCCATGCTAACTCAGATAAAGACTCTAACCTTAAAAAAACTTAAGTAATACCATTCGGTGTGGACGTCAACGGGCAACGAATCACATGGCAGTTCGTAGTAGGTAGAAATTCTGTGATGTCGTAACAAAGGTAACATTCTGTGGTGGAACAGGGAATCTAAATTGTAGCAGTTCGTGGTAAATTATAACTATTTTTTTGTGAAACACTGGTAACAAAGGCTAGACTCCGTGGCATGGAATAGAAGGGAAGATGGTGGTTAGGTTAATAAATCTACAGACCACTCAAAGATGCATCCCTTCACAATTGTATGAATTTGTATGCAAATTTGTTTAATAAGATGAATAATTTATTAGCTCGTTGGTTTGTTCATCCAAACTCTACCGAAAACCTTAAACAAGATTGAAGTTCAAGGACATTTCCTGTCACAATTCGCTGCAGAAACAAAGTCTCGGGTTTAATTTTCAATGCCAGGGGTGTTGTCAAGGAAAACACTCCTTATTTGCGGAAACTAAGTCGTTTCCCGCCCTACACACCACTCGTCGCGTAATGCACGCTGGCTTAACACCCCTTCCCAGCACCCGCTAGACAGAAGGAAATTTAAATATATGAGAAACTTTGGTGAAAAACATTTTTATTAAAAAGGTAGTGCCTTATTATTATTGTTGTTTACATTCCTCATCTTCTTACTATAGCTCAACACGTTAGCAAACATAACTTTTCAAAAGATTAGTACAACAAATTACATTAAAAGATTGATTATGAGTAGCCCAAAGTGTTAAATCATGTATCAATTTATATACTTGTTAACACATTAAGTTCCACGTCACAACAACAGATGGCGCTGTTCCACATTAACCCGCGCAAGAGATTACACGCTCAATCACAATTAAAGACGCATATTCAAGGTAGTCATAGAAAGTTTATTTTCTGCCTATCCCCATCTTCCTACAGTGGCTCAACACTTTCGCAAACGTAGCTTTTCAAATTAAACCCGGCCCGCTCAGCTTGCCGGAGAGCGGAATGGCGACGTCATTTGGAGCGTCCCTGGAGTAATTACCTCTTTACCGCTGGCGTCAGTTGTGCACTCGTTTGGTATGCACTTAAACTGGCTTTCATAAGTCAGCGAAGTGTCTCGGCGCCTCACGTGAGAACGTTTAATATTAATACTTAATAACGCTGAAGTGGTACCGGCTAAATTAAGTGCCTGCCGCAAGTTCCCTAACCTTAAGACTCGCATACATAGCTATATAATATACTGCGTATTTTTAGCATCATATTATGTGTAGCAAAAAATCAGTGGTAATAAACCTTTCTTACAAATTCTCGTCATTATCACGTCTGTATTATCTTTTGAATTGCTATAGTAGGTATATGGAAAGAGTTCCTTGTAATTTCATCATTATCGTTCGTTATCAAAACCATCAACTTTAAAACCTTATTAAGACGAGTACGAGAAATTGCATTATACTCGTAGAGAGATTTTGAGATGTCAACAAACCACGTGTCAAACTAATGTTCTTTTTTGTGCAAGAAGCGGCAGACGAGCAAACATGGATGGTAGGCAGCTACTTCCGCCCATAGATACCCAACGCTCACGTTTGCGATTTCTGCCTCTTTAGGCTTTATAAAGTACACACTTTTCACGATTATATTTTCAATTCACACGTATGTGTACCTATGTATGTATGAAAATATTCATTTTTAAAAAAATATTGCTTTCTAATGCTAATAAAAGATACTTATATAGGACAGGATATCACGGTGGTAGGACGGTGATCACGTTTTATTTTCAAAGCATCGCATCGAATCACGTTTTTAAGCGTTCGACATTCTATCGCTCGATACAACGAATCACGTATCACTCAACTTCTATTAGCGTGCACGTTTTCCTTAAAATGAGCACTAGAATACACATACAGAACGCGTATTGGACCTGAATAAGTTAATACGACTATTCTATCACGCAAAAACAATATAAAAGAGTTTAACTGAATTTCGTCACAAAAATATCGCTTATGCTCTGGAATAACATATAAGTATAGGATGAATAAAGAGAAGAGATGACCATTGTTCTCTGGGTAATGCGGTGATTAGTAAACTGAAGTGGCAGTGGGCTGGACATATCAGCCGCAGAACCAATAACCGTTGGGCTAAACGAGTTTATGAGTTGATACCGCTTCTCGGTAAACGTTGTGTAGGGCGCCCTCAGGCCAAGTGGAGTGACGATTTGCGCAGGATGGCTGGCAAGTGCTGGATGCGAGAAGCGCAATCGAATTGGAGAGGCCTGTGTCTAGCAGTGGACTGCGAAAGGTTAATGATGAAAGGTTTTACGAAGTAAATTGGTAGCAAATTTTTTTTTATGTACTAGAGAACATAAATACTTAATCCGTTTTTGACTTAAGTACCTACTGCTGCTAATAAAACGGATATTGTCAGACTAACACCGCGTTTACTTCGCAAAGGAAGCCTGGATGTCCGAACATAAATTCCGGAGCTTGTAATATCGCAAAGTGACTGGTCCGTTCCTTTTATGCCCGTGTTTGATAAGAGTTTCTAAAGGAAAGGTCAGGCACGGAGTATGAGCTATGTAGCTAGGTCGGGTTTAAATTTTTATAGGCTTTAAATGTTGTTTCGATTATAAAGGATTGGCAAATGCTTACGTACAATCGTGCCGAAGACTATTTATATATGTACCTAGATACTTCATCTGGGTTTAGAACACAAAATGAAACATAATCACTTAAAAAATGAACTTTGGTGCAATGTTTTAAGGTCTTCTTGGTGAAAGATTCATCTAGGTTTTAAAATAGAAAGTACCTACATAATATGAAACTACGATATTAGCTTGATAAAAATATAAGCTACGAGTTGGTTTATTAATAAACTAGCTGTGCTCGCGACTTCGTCCGCGTGGACTAGTTATTTTTTCCCCGTTTTTTTACATTTTCACACAAAAAGAATTTTTCAATTCGGACCAGTAGTTCCTGAGATTAGCGCGTTCAAACAAACAAACAAACAAACTCTTCAGCTTTATAATATTAGTTAAGATTAGTAATGAAAATTAGTAAGTATTCGGCGAAATAGCCAGTAAAAGGTCGATTCAAGTAAGTTATAGAATAATCCTAATTGCCTTTCAAGCGCGGAGGAAGAGACAAGAGGGTTATTAATTCTTGATATCAACCCAAGAACAAGGAAAATTGAAAAACATTACGTTATCATTAATACTGATTTATGGTCTCTGTGTTCAACGGACAGCTGTTCAGATTAGTGCTGTAACGTAATAAACATTCGGACCTGAATGTGGATTTAAGAAAGTCGGTTTCGGTTACGGATATAAAGTTATTTCAGGGATAGTATCGAAATGAATAGGTATTTCGGATAGCGATAGGACCGCCTAAATTGTACATCAAATAGCTGCATCATCAGCCTATCGCAGTCCACTTCTGGACACTCCTAAACGATGATAGGTCTTCCTTACATCCCCTATAATTAGAAGTACTTATTCCGTTCAAGGTGATTTGTGTTTGGGAACTAAAGCTCGATTCCTCTTAGTTTGTTGTGACAATCATTTTACAAGTGTGTTCCTGGTTTCATGTAGCATTTGCCAAAACATGTGGTAATTGTTGAGGTCTTAAGGCCACCCGTTTTTTAGTCGTTAGAGCTGCTAAACATATATCTTGGATAGTTCATTACTTTGAATGGATACCCGCACTAGGCGTCTAGAGAGCCTATTTGGATAAAGTTCACCATATTGTTTCCAGACTCGGAAATAAAAAAATATTTCAGTTTCGGACAGATTTATCTTTTGGGTATTTACGTTTACAGTTCCGGAACTTTGTAACATCCCTAGTTCCTATGTCTAACTAGACAAAAACGGAGTATACGTGTTGATTAATGGTCGTGAGTCTGAACCGAGCTCACGCCTTACGATTTTGATGGAATAAACCAATGAGTGAGAGTGACACCGTGTTGTAAGCCCTCTCACCTCCAGAGAATCTGGGATCATTAAGCTAACCTTGGTGAAGCTATTGATGCGTAACAAGAAACATTATTCTAGCCTTTTTTTATAGTTGCTCGACATAATGGCTTCCCTACGCCTGATGGAAAGCAAAAGAGAAGCCCAAATCGCTGTGACAACTGGCAAGTAACTGGTCAGTTACCTGTCAGTTGCCACTGCCATGCCGGCTCAACCCTAACCCCCCACGAACTCCGGAAACCCTACTCACCGGCAGAAACACGACCCGGAGGTCATTTTGCTGCGGTATTCTATAGGGTGGAGGTCCTTCCCCGGACGGGCAGCTCAATTCGAGCGAAGATTCGCTCGATTCAAAGAATATCCTAACTCATCCCTCCAATCTTTGCCCTGTCATATACTATGAATCCATGATAGACCTTGTGGTTTATCCGAAATTTGTCCCCCGCCCCCCCCCCCCCCCCCTTCTCGTAACACACAATAAATCTGCCATCGCCTGTCGGCAATCAAACTTCCGAAAACAAGCTTGCCAAGTCACACGGATCGCTTCACCATAATTCAAAGCCAATACAATAAAACGCGGATTCAATTTGTTCTGCCCTGGAAGCGGGCAAACACCCCGAACCCTTGGCTATTTATAACGCGCCGTGTGGCCAGCGGAGAGGGAAGATAAAGTGTCATCAATGTCAGACAACGCTGATTTGATATTTTCTATTTTAATAATGTAACGATTCTTTGGAGGGTATCTGAATGGAAGCATGGATGGTTTATTTTTAACCGATATCAAAAAAAGGAGGAGGTTCTTAATTGGACCGTTTCTTTTTATTGCTCCCTTTTTATCATATAGTAGGTTTTGACTTTTGATGTATGATATAATTTTGTTTTTTAAAGTTAGGATATTTTTTAGCCCGATGACGGCATGAAATCTGCTTACGGGAAGATTAGTATCCAAGCAATACATATATAACTCTATACACCCGAGTTGTATAACTTTAGCCACAGGAAAGTTTGTATGTTTTCACTCATATACGAGTTGCAAATGATCAGGAAATGATACATTCAACTAACGTAAACGTAAGTGAAAGTTATGTAAGTAAACTGGTAAGTAAAGTCGGTGTATTACTTACATATTTCATGTCGAACGATAACAAAAACTAGTTACTAGTGTAAAACACACATTAAATCATTCCATCTACAGACTGACAATGATCTTTTGGCACGTGGGTGACATTGATTGAGGGCATTACTGTGGAAAAAAATGTCAAAAATCTACGTCAATCAAACATATTACAAGAGGTTGAGCATTAGTCCCGATTTCGACCAAGTACTAAATACTTAAAAACTTGTTACTAGTTTTTTGGTCGAACTCTTTCGAGATCAACTAGGTAGTTTCCACTCTAATCGTAACCCCACATCAAATAATACGAACAATCATCAAAGCTACGAACAAACAAAAACTATATCCATTCTACGTCGGTTATGCAGTGCTCCTTAATAGCCTGCTACGAGTCGCTACGAGCCGCTACGGACTCCGCTAATGCTACGCACGTAGCGCCCAATCCGCGCAAGAAGGATATCAAATATTATTATTTCCTTTCCTACATGCCCGGCATCGCATTATACGCCAAGTGTGAAATCCTATTCATTTTGAGAAGGTTTAATGGGTTTGTTGATAACCGTGTTACATTTTTTATTCGTTATGGATTTGCGCTTAACCACAAATTTGCTGATGCGAGTGCGATATTAAGGCCTAAGGTAGAAGAAGCGCGCTCATACAACAATATTTTTTTGTTCAAAGAACATCGCCGAACAAGGTAACCTTTACTTAGACTAAGTATACCTTACCCCAAGGAAATTTGCCGACGCTCATCAACCCAAAGACCAGCTTACTCACGCCTTGAACACCGGAAACAGCACATTTATTCGTAGCACCTTTTTCGTAAGCCAAACAGTTCAAATCAGGCGAAGTTTTCATTATATCCACTTCTGTGTAGCTATTAAAGAATATACTTTTACAAATGCTTATTTTCTTTCGATTTGTGTAGGTGTATTTGATATTGTCTTTTATTTTTTTCTCAAATGATTTACACATGAGCGAAAATTTCAAACGATTGATTTGAATCCTTCTCTTCTACTTAGTACGCATAGCTTGCTTTGACTTTCTGCCACGCTTCCAAATATTTCAATATCAGCGAGTTTTAACGGAGCTATTCAGAGACCTCCAATAATAAAACGTTTCACAACGATACCGTGGGTCCGTGTGTTTGTTTTGTGAACAAAAGTCATGAATAAATACGCGAGAGCTTGGCATTTTTTGCAAATCGATGGTACGACAGCGAACAGAATCAAATGTAAATTCTTTTTCGATTAATGATAAAGACATATTTTCTTAAAGACATTTCTTTCTTGGCATCTATGGCTTTTTCAGTAAAGAAGACTTTGAAAATTGTATAGAATAGCCGTGCTATAAATGTATGTAATGATTATAATGGAAATATAGCTGGCTGACTGGAAACTGAGGTTTCCCGTCCATTAACAGAGCGGCTTGGGCTTCCTTTCCAGCTTTCCATCAGGCCTTTCTGTCAGATAATTTATATTGATAAAAATATATATCTTCTTTTAAGAAACATAAAAACAAAATAGATCGACAATCAAGTGTCTCGAATTACCTGCAAAATGAAAGCGGGAAAAAGGCTATATGAGTCGCTCGGTTTCATAAACTTTGCCATCAGATAGGTATAGAATAGGACTATTGCTTGGATCAGTCGAATACCAAGGGGCTAGTTGGCAGAGTTACTTTAAAGCAATAATGGAAAATGCAAGGCTCATCACGAAAACAACAGACTGTAATAACGCAATCACATTCACGTCCCACTTTAAAAATGAGTAAACGCCCTCCAAAGATTAACTCTTGCCACATAATGACTGCTTTCAGAGTTATTTTACCGGTAATGTCTTCAACAGTAAAGCGAAGCTCGATATAAAGTCGTAAAACAAGTCGCAAAGCTCCGGAGTCTTAACTCGGCACTTTAGTACTGGAATTCGTTAATCACATTTAAAGCTAGTACTAACCTTTTGTACTACGTCTACGTATATATTTTTGCCTACTAGCACAATAAGGTAACGCTTCAAATGAAAGAAAGAGTGCATGAGATGGTCAGCAGAGAACATTCCTTTGCGTGCAATCACTATCGTATCAATATGCGTAAGAAAAAAAAACATTTAGAACGCGTATTGGATGTGAATAAGTCGAATCTATAAGGGAGGGTGTTTAAAATTTCATTTTGAAACACACCCGATAGGTGGCATTATGTAGCCCTGCGAGCCAGCTATCATTCATTGGTCATCAGCATCAGCCTATTGCAGTCCACTGCCGGACATACGCCTCTCCAGTTGTTCGCCATTTAGGGCAAACATCTGGAGGGTATACGCATAATCGCCACGCTGGGCAGGCGGGTTGGCGATCGCAGGGCGTAGCTGACGCTGCTGCCGGCCATCGACCGGTGGAATTTAGCTGTGCCTTCAAGCTCGATGGTTATACCTCCACCAATCGATTGCCAGAGCCTCGTTTGTTACACATCTGGATGTACCATGGGCAGGTGAGGGTGGCTTGGAGCGAGAAGATAGGTCCCTTACACCCCACATTATTATATATTATTATATAGGGATGTAAGGGAGCGGCCTGTCACCTTTTCGCTCCAAGCCATCCTCACCTGCCCGTGGTGCATCCTGCCGAACAACAAACGAGGCTCTGGCAAACCGACTGGTGGCGGTAAAACCATCACGATAGAAGGCGTAGCTAAATACCACAGGCCGATGACGGGCAGCAGCGTCACCGGAGCAAGAAGCTACGCACTGCGATCGCCAACCCGCCTGCCCAGCGTGGCGATTATGGGTATATCCTCCAGAAGTTTGCCCTAGATGGCGAACCACTGGAGAGGCCTATGTCCAGCAGTGGACTGCAATAGGATGATGATGATGATGATATTATATATATTTAATTCTCTCTCGATCCCGAAATGATTCAATTTAATTGATAACTTTGGCTTTTCTTTTTTGTAACATTGTTTAAGCTATTCCTTTAAGTTTAGACTCTTCTGAAAATAAACATATCTACGAAAAATGTGTTATGATAATATCATAAAATATTCTCGTTAAATCACTTGGAAATAGTCTGTCTAGTTTCTTGAAAGGATAAAAATAAAATAAAATAGAAAAGTCTTCACTTTCGCCTTGAAATTTTCACATTTTTGAAGTAGAAAATGTCGCTAGCATCTTGAAAATTCATGCTTTTAAGGAATAAAATGCTTCTGAGGTTCTTATTTATAACCCAGACATAGATGTTGTATGTATGTATCAAATTATGTTGTTCATTGGGGACCTAACCAGGGGTTTTGATGCCTCCAATGTGACCCATTTGGGCATCTGATATTTTCGGGAATTTAGGTAATGAAAAAAAAACTCGGGAATACAGCTATGTTATACGTTTAATTTTTTTACTGACACCAGTCCGAGAATTAGTCTGCTTCAAATTAGTAGGTACCTACTTGAACCATCTGGAGCTTTTATCGCTCCAAGCTTACGCAAATTAACATAATTGAATAAACTTGACAGTTTACATCAACAATAACTTTTCATTATCATTTAATTCTAAATTGATGTCCTTCTTGAGATTCCCATTAACGTACCTCCAATTTCAATGATTCTTAAAACAAGAAGTATTATTGACTAGCTGTGCCAGCGACTTCGTCCGCGTGGAATAGTTTCTTGGGTAGTGATTTTAATGACCCCCAGTGCCTGGCAGCTGGCAGCGGCGCGACGCAGATCTCGGCGCGCTTTATATACCCGCGCAAACGTACAGCAGGCTCGAAGTGATTAGTTAAATGGGCGTAACTTTTTATTTATGGACCGATTAACATGAAACAAACACTAAATGTTAAAGGAAGCTTCCAGCAATATATTAGTGAAAACGGCATCTTAATCCGATGCGCGGTTTCTGAGATTAGCGTGCACAAACATACAGACAAACAGACAAACAGACAAAAATTCCAAAAATCATTGTTTTGGGTACTATTGCATTAATAAAGGCCTCCCATAATATTTTTTCACATATATCTTCCATGTACAGACAGCGATTCGTTACATTTTTATTATATGTATATAGAAAGAAGATAAGATATAGAAGAAGAAGATAGATATAGATATAGATTTTAATAAGCAACTTATTTCTGCAGTGATGGATAAAGAATACAAATAACTTATTGTGTATAGCTTCGCTGCAGGTTGTACCCGCCGTACCCGCCTGGTTTGCAACTATCATAAGTATATGTACGGTACGCCGAGTACGGCGAGACACTAGTGAAGTGACTTCGTTCGCGATTAGAGATCAATCGTTGTTCTTCTTCTTCTTGAAATACCATCTCCTACTGAAGGTCGGCTATCATTACGGCCATTCCAACTTTAGACACAGCGGCACGAAACAGGGCCCCTACAACCAAAATTGAAAACGATAGTTTATTGAACGGATCGCGTACTTTTGCACCATAAATCCTTCCCATGTGTCCCTCCCGTGTTCCAATATACGAACTAAAATTCGTCAAAGTCGATTTTCATTAATTTAATTCATATATTCGAACTCGGGAGGCACAAATAGATTTATGGTGCAAAAAGGGATAAATGGATTTAACATCTGTATGATAATCGCCACGCTGGGCAGACGGTTTGACGATCGCAGGGCGTAGCTTCTCGGTAATTTAGCTGCGCCTTCTGTTATGATGGTTATACCGCCACCAGTCGGTTGCCAGCGCCTCGTTTGTTATTCGGCAGGATGCACCATGGGCAAGAGAGATTGGCTTGTAGCGAAATTATGATAGGTCGCTCCCTTACAGCTCCATTGCTCATTCATTACATTCCTAAAATATAATAGTTTACGTTCGTAATGGTGTTTAAATCGTTGTACAGCCAGAGATATCTTAGCTTAGGCCAACATGGCGATGTCAACTGACAAGTGATTGATTGGTTTATTTATCCATTGCCTTCTGTTTCGCTTTCTATCAGGCAAGGGAATGCCACTATACCATAGCACTATAAAAAATCTTTAGAAACGCAATCTTATGTCGTTTCAAAAAGAGTACTATTACAATTGCCATAAGGCACAAACTAGTCCTGAAGGAACCAAATCTAGGTTAGTAATATGAGTTTTAAACGTATCGATCTGCAGACGAATTTTATAGCCTCTCTCATGTGTCAATATGTATGGAGCGGAGGAAAGTTCGGAGACGAAATTTGCTATTCGCGTCATGTGTGAATACTTCTCGTGGCAGATGCAAAATGCAATTTGAGTGGTGGTTTGGCGTAACTTTGTGGGGGTGGAAAACTGTGCAAAATGTTTGTTAGATGTATAAAAAAATGTTTTCTCTTGACCAAATATCGGACGTAGCCCCCAATCACTCAGGAAATCAATAGCAGAGGAAATAATAAATAATGATATCAGACAACATCACATACATTGCATAAATGATTCTGTCAAAAGAGACCGAGACTAAACCTTTGTAACCGTATTCAGTACGCGCAACTTCCATGCCGTATTCCAAAAATAAATTAATTCTTTTATTTTCTTTACTTTTATTTTGACGTCCGTGAAAAGTACGAAAATATTTGGTAAAGCATCTTATTTTCTACTTACTAGGTATATACCTATCTACTCGTATCATCAGAGCTAAAATGGTATAAGAATATAGAAATACTATGAAGCAACAATCATTGAAAACGAACATTACAACCCGCTTTCACAAAAAAAAAAGGATTTGATTCCTTTCATGTCAGGGTGTTCTTTTCCGCAAACATACCCTTCCGATCTGACACACACAATGAGAGCTGATGTACCTACCTACCACAGAGACGTATTAAGAATAGAACGGCCTTTTTTTCCAAACAATCCCTGAAGGGTTCTATTCTATTCTAAGAACTGAAGATCTTATTTCTAAACAAAGAATAAATAAATAAATAAATAATAAATAACCCAAGACATGCCACGCTGGGCCACACAGCGCCACCTAGCCCCAAACTAAGCTGAAGCTTGTACTATGGGTACCAGACAACTGATAAATTACTTAGATATAATATCTATCAATCGCAGCATGGAAACTGCGCATCCTAGTTAAGCGTTCGAGTTTGACAACTATACTTACTCATGCATCACTCAAGTTCAATTAAATAGATACATTTTTTTTGCACAAAATGCAAATATTTATGTAAAAAGCTGTTACAGAAAACCGCCTATAGGTACAATATATGCGGTCTTATCGCTAATAAGCGATCTCTCCCAAGCAACCTTCGATTAGATTGTATGTACTAGTAACAAGTTTGAATCGAAAATCGAATCGAAAAACCTATATGACTAACTTTAACCGACTTCAAAAAAGGAGGACTGGTTAACGATATTAATGATATTCAAAAAATGGGTGATGTGTGGACTTAGTCAGCAAATAAAGGTTTGATATGAATTTTATTGCAAGGCGTAGTCGCGCATACCGCACAAGGCCGTTCTATCCTTGATAAATTTCTATGCTACCTACATTGTGTGCAATAACAAGCCGCGGGGAGTCAGTAGTGGCGATAAATTGAATTTATCACGACGCTCCGACACCATTATATTACGTTTGCAGTTTAAATGGTGTCATTTAGTTCGGAGTTATAGCTCTGTAGTTATAGTGTGTAGGTAATAAATGTAGGACATAGCCGTACTGCGAACCAGGCTTTGTTTCAGTACCTCCAGTTCAGTCCCCTACCACCAAAATCGAAAACGATCGTTCGTTGAACGGATCGCGTACTTTTGCACCATAAATCCCTCCCATTTGTTGAATATATGAATTAAATAAATGAAAATCGACTTTGACAAATTTTTTCGAAAGGATAGTTTTCGATTTTGGTTATTTTTTTGTTCATAAAGTTCTTTCTAGTTGGTACCATTGTCACCAAATGGAAGTCAGTTTTCTTTTTTGCAAAAGAATGCTGTTAATTATTATTTTACATTCGTTTTATTGCGTAGGTGCTTAGCTCTAATCAAATTATGTATACAAATAGGCCACTTAGAAATTCGTCAAGGACTTAGAACTTTATACATAAGTAAATTATTACCTACTAATGGCACCTACATAGTAAGTTACTCGAGAATATTTAGGTAATCTCTTCAAAGTTGAGAATTCAAATCTTCTCGTTTCGTGGTAACATGTGAAGCCATTTGAAGTCTTACTAAGTGCGTACTAGTAAGTTACAGTTTATTATTAAGTTGGATCCAATATCTTTGTATTTTGGTGCTAAGTCGCAACTTAAGGTTTCCCAATAATTAGTAAAATTTAGCTTTGTACAATTTATTTATAGGATCTGATCTGATAGTTAGGAGATAACGCATTAAGCATATTTTTGTGAATGTAGGTATAAGAAAGACAGCGAGAAAAACCACTTTTTTGACCCATTGCACACACATTACGTAAAATTTGCATTAGATTAAACGCAATCTTTTGAGAACGAAGTATTTAGGATACCACAAATCTTATTTTTTACACAAAAAGCTTTAAAAGCATTTTTCAACTTGTATTCTGAAAACCTTGTTCAATAACCTATGTACCTATACGTGCGTAACTTATGATCCGTTCACATTCACCGAACAGCGCAACTTTGTTCAAAACTGCTAACATTATTTACAATACGCCCGGTCCATACGAATAAACGACGCGATATAAAAGTGAAAATACAACGGTAGATATGGAACTCGAAATGCGTCCGGCTGTCTGAATATATTGTCCCGCCCAAAATGGCTGGACGGACACCCGCGTATTAATAAAAAAAAGGTTTGTTGGACTTCGCTTTTGCATGGGTTGGATAACTTTCGAAATAAATAGGATACAGGTGAGAGATATTGCCCCTTTAGTGGAGCGGGTCACCAAATTGTTTGTGTGGTGTTTTCTATTAACCTCTTTTGTTTTTTTTTGCAGCTAGATAGGGAACGTGCACATCGATGGTACTGCCAACTGGTGTCATAAATGTTTTACACTACGTAGGGGATGTACGGGAGCGAACTATCATCTTTTCGCTTCAAGCCAACCTCACCTGCCCGTGGTGCATCCTGCCGAATAACAAACGAGGCGCTGGCGACCGACGGGTGGCGGTATAACCATCACAATTGAAGGCGTAGCTAAATACGACAGGCCGATGACGGGCAGCAGCGTCACCGAAGCGAGACGCTACGCCCTGCCAGCGTGGCGATTATGGGTTTATCCTCCGGATTGCCCTAAGTGGCGAGCAAGTGGAGACGCGTATATCCAGCAGCGGATTGCAATAGGTTAGTGATGGCGATGATTTATTAAAGCATGCTCGATTTTTCCGGCTTAGGTATGTTGTTGAGGACAACATCAGATAGAAAATAAAATACATAACTACCTGTAGTTTTTGCTTGTATCAGGCCTTGTCCTTAGAAACCTTCACACATTCGCACAACGTAAATAAGAAATTGTGTTCGAAATTAAATTAGAAGCCAAGTTTGCGACCACACTATTTAAGAAATCAGTCACAAAAGGATGCCAATTTTCGTGACGCCTATACAAACATCGTTTCCAAGCGACGTGGCCTGATTTAGAATACCTAGATACGACATTAACGTTTCAAAAGCTTCCAAAAACGTATGTTGAACTTTTCATTTCATGAACTCTTTTGCTTTCAGTCACATTCTCTCCGGCTAACATGCCAAAGTGACAGAGCACAAAAATTACTGGACAAAAAGCGTCACTGGAGCGAAGAGCTACGCCCTGTGATCTCCAGCCCGCCTGCCCAACGTGCGATTATGGGTAAAACTTCTGGTGTTTGTCCAAAGTGGCGGATAGGTAATTGGAGAGGCCTACGTCCAGCAGTGGATGGTGATTGGCTGAAGATGATGTACTAGGCAAAGTGTATGTCACCCACATGAATTAATAATTTCTCGCGTAACTGACTGCATGGTTTCTAATGAGAAATATATATTCTTCATATCTACTCGACTTTGTAAGTATAAATAATAAATAACCCAAGACATGCCTCGCTGGGCCACACATCGCCACTTAGCCCCAAACTAAGCCGAAGCTTGCACTATGAGTACTAGACAACTGATAAACTTACTTAGATACTTTTTTTTGTAAATAACTTGTTCAAGCAAAATGACATGTTCATGCACACAAATGTTTGTACTTTGCGGGGATCGAACCCACAACCGTTGGCTCAGAAGGCAGAGGGAACTACCAAATGAGCCAACGAGCCTGTCGAATTTATAATAATGTAGGTACTTTTATCTAGGCTTTTCTGAGTCGATGAACTTGACAATTAAATTCCTTGAACATTCCGAGCCGTTTTACGTCCTTATTTTGCTTTTAAAAGCGTCTTTATAATACAAGCCCGGCCATTAAAGACAACATCTTTGAAACTGTGTTTAGTGCCTACTTTGGCTTAATTAAATAATAAATTCTAATAAAAGTCTATTACGGAGCCACTCACAAGAACCGTTCTGTAACAGAAGAATATAAAACCGGTCAAGTGCGAGTCGGAACAGCGCGTGAAGAGTTACGTATAGTTTTTACCTGTTTTTTTATAACAGAAGGGGCAAACGGGCCTAAAGGTCATCTGATGGTAAGTGATCACTTCAGCCCGTAGACAACGTAACACGAAATTTGTAGGCTGGCAGAAATTTGTACGAGGCAGAAAATTACATTACGTACGAAAAGACGTACGTCTTGCGCGTAATTTACTTCAACTATTGTGCTGATTTTTAAGCCTTTTATTACACCCTCTATTTATTATTATAAAAGGTTTTTTATAAGTAAATTGATAGCGCTTTGTGTAAATTGTGTGTGTGTGTGTGTGTGTGTGTGTGTGTGTTTGTGTGTATGTTTGTGTGTGTGTGTGTGTGCGTGCGAGCGTATGTGTGCTTTGGGGAGTATTTTTGTCAACTTTTAAGTTACTGGGGATAATATATTTTCAGTACAATGGAACGTTATGTCATCCAACAAAAACCGATTCACTCTTGCCTTGAACCTGCTCTACAAATCAGTGTAAAGTAAAAATACAACTGAATATTTTGTGAATATTTCCACTGTCTAGATAGATATCAGGGCTCTTGAGATACAGCCTGGTGACAGACAGACAAACGGATAGACAGCGAAGTCTTAGTAATAGGGTCCCGTTTTTATGCTCTGGGTACAGAACCCTAATAAAACATTACTAGCTGAAATACAAGTAGCCGGTTTAAAAGCCCTTGTTATTTCAACCAACTTCACTTCGGCGAATAGAATTTGTGTACGAGTAAATAATATAGAGTTGATTTAGTGAGAGGGATAATAGCGTCCTTTGAATTTAAAATAGAGGAGTTAGGTGGGATTAAACGTCGTGGCTTCAACTATACATTTCTATAGCGCTATAATTGAGTATGCGAGTGACAATAGTTTCATTTACCAGCGTATTAACTGATACTGGGCACCTCCTAGTACAAAGACACTAACACGCATGGGGATGTAAGGGAGCGGCCTATCATCATTTCCCTCCAAGCCAACCTCTCCTGCCCGTGGTGCATCCTGCCGAATAACAAACGAGGCGCTGGCAACCGACTGGTGGCGGTATAACCATCACAATTGAAGGCGTAACTAAATACCATAGACCGATGACGGGCAGCAGCGTCACCGGAGCGAGAAGCTACGCCCTGCGATCGCCAACCCGCTTGCCCAGCGTGGCGATTATGGGTATATCCTCCAGATTTTTGCCCTAAGTGGCGAACAGTTGGAGAGGCCTATGTCCAGCAGTGGACTGCAATAGGCTGATGATGAAGACCAATGAATGATAGCTGGCTCGCAGGACTACATGACGCCATCTATCGGGTGTGTTTCAAAATGAAATTTTTAAACACCCTCTCATAAATATTCGACTTATTCACATCCAATACGCATTCTAAATGTATTTTTTTTCTTACTCTCACGGTTCGATGATATGGCAGATTAATCAAACGCATGCTCGAAGGCTTATGACTCTGTTTGAAGCTGAATTATAAGTATTAAGTATTCAGGAAACCCAGGAAATATAGGGCACACGTGATCTTTTCTTCTATACTTATAATAAATCTGTAGAGAGGTCAATTCTGTACATAAAATATTTTTTCAAAATAACTATCAGGGGGTGATAAGTGATCGATACTGATACCAAAAATGCAATCAGTAAAATTTTTGTCTGTCTGTCTGTCTGTCTGTCTGTATGTTCGTTATAGAAAAAAAAACTACTGAACAGATTTTGACGAAACTTGGTACAATTATTCTTCATACTCCTGGGCAGGTTATAGGATACTTTTCATCACGCTACAATCAATAGGAGCGGAGCAGTGACGGGAAGTGTTGGGAAAACGCGAGAAATTTAAACCTGTTTGTTTGAACGCGCATTACGCGAAAACTACTGCATAGAATTGAATGCGGTTTTCACCAATGCATTGCTAGAGGTCTAACTTAAAACTTAGGCACAAGGTATAGATGGGTATTATATGGAAGTCCGTTATTTTTGAAACCCGATATCCACGCGAGCGACGCCGCTGGCACAGCTAGTTCTTTAATAAATGCTTCTTCGTGTAACAAAATATTTTCCAAACTAAACAAATATCCAAGATTTGAGATAAGCCATCTTTGGCGGATATTTCTCCATAATATTCTACGTATATTTGTAACAGATTTTTGTGAATTTATGTGGGCGTGACGGCAAATGATGTTACAAATCATATCGGATCTCTATAATGTAACCTCGTTTATCACAAAACATACGTATTTCTCGACGGAGTTAAATAAATAAAAAAAAAACGTAGGTAATACGCGTAATACATAGCTATGATTTTAAGCTAAGCAATTTTTATAGAATATAAAGAATAAGTAGTCGTAGTAAGTAACCGCCGAATTTGAAAGACCTATCAAGAAGAACCGGCACGAAGTTCGATAGTAACCTACTTACTCTTTTACATTGCCAAGTATTCGTAAGAGAATTCTTTAATGAGAAGAATTGAAAATTATAGACTTCAAAGAGTCATTGCTTATACAATGCGAAAATTTAATAAAAATGTGTTCACTGGACCAATGTCCTGGATATTGTCCACTATTACCATTATAAAGTCTTCTACCTTAGTCCCATTTCTCAAGGTAATTTGTATTTTGAAAAAAAACAGTTATTCATTGAAAAGTGTCCTTTCAATCTTTACGTATTTTCCAAAGCGGGATATTACTTTGGAGCCTTTTATTAAATCTCTTAGGCAAACTTTGGCCCACTTACAGGCTGGGAACAAGATCCCACCGACAGCCGTCCCAAGTTAATAATTATATCGCAACAAATACGCGAACTTGGCAAACATTGGCGATTTATAAGGACAGAAGTTGGTTTACGATAGTATGTTTGCGTTTAATCGACTTTGTTAGAGTACTTATAAACATATGTACAGGCGGTCATATATGTACGTACATACTCATACGTCAAATTATCCACAAACATTACTACGCGACGCGTGTCGCACACTGTACGTCCGTACAGTGCCCAAATTCCCATAGGTTTTTGGGCACCTGTGCTTTTGCGGGATGCATAGTAACGTTTGTGAGAATCTCCTCCTTTTTTTTGAAGTCGGTTAATAAATTATTAAATGAAAAGGACCGACATATTTTTTTATTTCTTTCCACTAAGTACCTATCTAATTTTGCTCTTCTTATCCAAAAGAGTTCCTTATCAAAATCAACCCGAATTGTGGACCTTACGCCCTTTGTTTAGTGCACATTAGTTAATTACTACTATAAATAGGAGGTAAAGGGAGATACTTATCCTTCTTTACTTAAGGCGTTTTTTTCTCGAACTCGTTTTATTCGTTTATAAGTTTTAATTGTAAAGTTTAGGGAGACAGTCCAGATTAATTTGTGAAGTTGTTATACGGTCTGGGCTGGAAGGGGTGGGGGGGATGCGGCGGTTAGCGGCTTCGCAACTTCGCGCTGGTTCATTTAAACTTATTTGCTGCTATTTAAAAAATAAGGAGAGATACTAAATTCAATATATGTATAAAAAAAATTAGAAGTTGAATAAAATTAATGACCCAAAAATGTCAAAGATATACCAATGACCCAAGGTATACTGTTTGGCCCACTGTGGATGGCCACGGTGGGCCAAACAGTATACATTATGTCTGTCCATATATGTATATGTATGTATATCCCTCCCAAAGATGATAGACGACTTCCGCGGGAGGGAAGCCGCAGCTGGGACGGCCCCTCACGAGATGGACTAATTACCTGAATGTAAAAGGGGGGACCTGTCTTTTGGACCCAGACCGGTCCACGAGTTGGCATTTTACTATCCAGCTGCAAGCTCATTCATGATGATGACTGCTGAGCTAAAGGCATCTTTGTAAGAAGAGAACATCCCGGAAATATTCGCAAAGAGAAAATCGTTAGGTACATAACCGATGTAGATCGGATACCGAAGACCTTCGGATTTTCTTACAAAACTAGATAGGTATCTCTGTAATAAAATCCGAAACATGTGTTCAATAATGTGTAGTTTAATTTTAGTAAGCACAGTACATAAGGAAGTTTTAATGAAGCGGTCAGAGATTTGGGCTCAAAGGTTCGGTTTCGACAGTTAATTAAGCCTTGCTGAACGTATTTTGTTGGAACTATGTATCTAATTACTATAAAGTTACTAAAATATAGTAATTATACATGTGTGGCTACCTATTTCAGCATGAAAATTTAATTATACAATGCCTATGGCTATCAGCAAAGTCAGGGGTACAGCCATGTCGCTGCCTACCGGTAAGAAAGAGCTCTATTTAATCCACGTTTAAAGAAGGACATGTCGCAGCGATCAGGGATCACCGCGGCTGGGAGGTCGGTCCAGAGTTTGCAAGTCCGTGAAAAAAATGAACGCTGAAAACGAACATTACGAAATCATATCCAGAATGTATCCAGGACCCTACCGCGGCGTCTAGTAGTGCAACGATGACGGCTAACACTCCCCATGAAAAAGTTTGTAGAAGTCTGTAGATCCACCCACTGAAAAGCTGAAATCTTAATAATTGACTTAATCGACTCTTATGACACCCACAGAATAACCCACATACTTACTTTATAAAATGCGATTCAGTAGTTTCGGAGCCTATTCGAAGCCAACAAAACAATATGTCAGTCGGAGTCGCTTCATTCATGGCGTTACACAAAGCAAACCGAATACATACCTAAGTTAATGAGCGTACATTCAATATGTTACTGTGCACACGACAGCCATCTTATTTAAATTTAGTTGAAAGTGAATACTGTGATATATTTACGATGGCTTCCCGCGCGCTGCGAAATAAACCGTCTAAGGAATTTGCAGAAATACTCGCGACTTGGGCTGCCACTATATTTCACTGAAACAAGAAATCTGTTTCAATTTCGGCACCTTAAAGGTAGCAATGTGATTTTACGGGAGAAAATAAATAAATAACCCACGTCATGCCACGCTAGGCCACACAGCGCCATTTAGTTCCAAACTAAGCCGAAGGTTATACTATGGGTACTAGACAACTGATAAGCTTACTTTTATAAATAAACATATTATTTGGTTTGTATTTTTTGAAATAAACATATTATTTGGTTTGTATTGTTTTCTTTCTTATAGTCATTATAGCAAAATAAACGCAAGATTTAAGGGGGACTGATAGTCAATCTTAATCCTGTTCATAGCGGTATATCCGAGATACTCGTAGCAAAATTAATAAAATGGACGGATGGGACGAAAAATTGTCGGGAGAAATGATAAGACGTCGGCTTACAGTATAAAAGAGAATGCTAGCTAACTCGCCTTTTGTACATGCCATTTTGTAGAATAAAGTTTAAATAAATAAAACGACCGCTTAAGACCGGCAATGTCATTTATGTACAGGAGTGGATGTCGTCAGGCTATTGAACATCATATAACTAGCAATATAAAAATATTCAATTAGCATCAAAATAAGGTGAGCTTTCAAAATAACAGATTTATCCGTGTCGAAGTCATTTTCAAGCAAAATTAACGTAACATTACGTGATTTCTAAGCATAATGAACTTAACTTAAATTAGACATGGTACTAGTTCAGTGACTTTTGATACTAACCTTACAGTCTATATTCAAAATCGCAACAGCTATCAACCAATTAGGAT
Source organism: Conogethes punctiferalis (assembly GCA_031163375.1). Lineage (NCBI taxonomy): Eukaryota > Metazoa > Arthropoda > Insecta > Lepidoptera > Crambidae > Conogethes > Conogethes punctiferalis. The sequence continues at coordinate 7,597,772 of CM062098.1, read as the reverse complement.
GTACAGTACACTCATGCTATCTCTTTATCTAATGGCTCATCGCTCTGTCGACTGATCGAGATACCATCGCGCACAGCGATCACTTAATTACAATTACTATGAATGGGAATGTGTTGATAAGCAGAGCTATTTGTGGAACACTATTCGATCACTTCAACAATCGGGCTTGTCGTTTGTACAACGATTTACGAAATAGATCGTTTATTACGAAATATTTCAGTGTGAAGAGTCCATAACTATTCATACTACATCAGAATAAACAATGATCATAAAAATTGTTTATGGCCGCTAGAATATTGTGAATTATTTAGATATTTTTTATGTTTGAACAGTTTCATGTTATGTTCTCCGACGTTTAAGTTGGAGACGCGCGATGCCTTTAACTTTGTCCACTAGACAATCAGCCTCAAACTACTCGAACTTATCTCAATGCTCTAAAAATATAAATTTTGTTTTATCTACTAATATTGCCATTGTCTTTTTAGGTAATAAGTACCTAATTGGAGATGAAAAAAATTACCACCGATTGCTTACCACCCACCCACCTTGTTAAAACATTTTAATTAGTGCGTGACATACGATTTGATTTGATTATTTATTAAAATGTGGTACACATACACACACATACATACATACATACACACACACACATACATACATACACACACACACACACTCACACATACGCACTAATACACACACACACACAAAGCTCCACTTATCACACACTCACACTTACGTTCTCACCTATAGTTATTGTAAGCTTACCTATTAATTTTCACCGGTCCGGTGTAGGAGAGGCTGGTAATCTGTCATACAGGTCTCCTAGTACAGACACCAGTCTTTCACATAGTTGAATAACAATAGATTAAGCATAATTTTGTATCAACCAACTATGTGAGAGAATAAATAAAGATTATTATTAATCTGTGTAAATGAAGATATTTCATACGTCCATGGATATTTCCTATTGCTTCACAAAGTGTGATTCCATTTGATCGTTTCAACGTAAAAAAGAACAAAAAGTCTTACGTAATCCAATTGCATCTGCTCGTATTTCCCGGGTTATCCAATCACGGGCCCAGAGCTTACGGGAAGCACCCGTAAAGGTCGCCGTTTATTTATCACGCTCACGCCCTACTAAGGTCAAGTTCAATTTGCGTCCCGCGGCGGGATCAAACAACAGATTTGTGTCCGCGTTTCCTTAAATATTGTTTACTTAGACGGTCTTCTTAGGCCTCTTGTACACACACGATTTTTGGCCGACAAAATCTACGGTTACGTCCCCTCGCCGTTATACTACGAGTAAGCAAAAAGCCTTTTGTCCAGGTCACGGTTATTCAACTGGAGTGTTAGTCGGACGGTTGACGTGACGTGGACAAGAGGCCTTAAAGTTGTTCAAAATTAAATAGCTAAAACAACTTATGGAAAATACTTGGTACTCTTCTCCTCCACCACCAATTGAATCTAAGGTAGCATAGCCTAAGCACACACTCTAATACTCGTAATGTAAATGTACATGTGCCAATCTTGATTAGTGTAAGATTATTTACTGTTCCTCATAGGACAGGCCTAGGCGTGAGGACCAGAATAACTTTTATTTTTATGTAAGCTGTGTTTTTGGAAATAAATAAATTATTATAAATTATAATTATTATTAATATCTCCTGTTGGTAATCTCCTTGGAAATAGTTTTCCGAGGCCGAAATTCCGAGGCCGAGTCAAAAGGACGAAACAGAGAGTATGTAATCCTACTAATATTATAAACGCGAAAGTTTGTTTGGATAGATGGATGGATGTTTGTTCCACTTTCACGCAATAACTACTGAACGGATTTTAATGAAACTTTACAGGAATATAGTTTGTACATCAGATTAACATATAGGCTATGTTTTATAGGAACATTCACGCGGGCAGAGCCGCGAGCAGCAGCTAGTACCCAATAAAAATATATATAGGTACAATGACATGTGAGAGAGTGTGTATTTAACATTATCATAACGTTACGAGACTGCGATACGCCTTAATTATAATAAATTAGCATTTATACCTAGGCACGTGTAGTTCCTTTTTTGGATGTACATAACTGAAAATAAGGTTTATGATTAGTCTGCTAAAGTAGCTGTCGAAATGCTGCCATTTTGTATATGAAGGTCATCTGACGCTGCAATATCAGGAGAGTCACTGGCCCTTGAGAAATTTGTAAGCTCGCTTTTTGAAGGTCCCTTAGTATCGGAAAAGTCGCAGCTGGTACTAAAACGCGACCATAGTCACTTCACGGGTGTTCCACCGAGCGTACGGTGGTCGCCAGCCAGTGTAGTAAGCTACTAGCTTAGCTGAAATCTCAAGAAGTCTGTTACTGAACTTTTACGTCACCCACAGGTCTATCAGTCGCCGCCGTCGTCCGTGTGCTTTCCGGATTTAGAATAGGACGACTAAGGGAATATCAGAAATCTCGCAGCAGTTAGTTAAGGTTACTCAAAAAAAGCAAATCCAATAGAATGACAATAGGCTTGTTGTTAATTAATCCGTCTTTTAGCTTATTCAAAAATAAAAAACACGTATTTTTTATTTGTAAATTGGACTAAAAATTACAAAGTTATAGCCCGTTGAAATTACGCATGACGCCACTGCGGTGTGGCATTTTTACGGGACAGAGTGACGTCAAAGACTCCTAACTTTTGATGCCTTGTATCTTCGCTATTTTTTATTTGAATGAAAAAAGGAGAAATACGTGTCCAATACATTTTTATGATAAAAAAGGACTAAACATAATGTAATATAATGTGGACATTAACAGGCTGATGATGATGATGATGATCCCCCGCCGCACGCTTTGGTAGTCTCATCTTGGTACCATTTTACATGAAAATGTGTTAGATGGAATTCGCCTGTCTACTTTTCCTGATAAGCCGAGATAGCTTGACTTTCGCACAGCAATAACGGAATACTCCTGTTATCCGACAGCGCACGCCCCATCTCCGCCCCAGTGATTGGGAGCCGAGGAAAATGGCTGTCACTACTTTTTACTACTCGGATTCCTTTTAGTGTTTAGTGTCTCCCTCAAAGTGCGATAACGCCCCCTCTGGGCTCAGGAAGCTTAGGGGCAAAAGAATCAGAAGAAAATGGGAGTGCTGTAGTGAAAAATTAATTATCATTTTAATTGTTTTCGTGGGTGTTTACAGATAAGAATAATTAAAATGCGAAAGGAGTGAATGGAACCATGACGGCTGATAGGGATGGGATGTATGGAAGGAAAAAACATATTGCGCCGACCCCTGATAATGGGAACAGGGCAGCCAAATGATGATGAAAAAGCAATGCATAAAAATGCAAAAGTCTCATTTTTAATAAAAGATTTAAGTCCAGTCCAGACTAAAAGTAGTATGTATAATTAAATAATTAAAAATTATAGTGGTTATAAGTTTCTTATGTACACCTACCTAATCACTATAATTTTTATAAGGGGTGCTAAATTTTTTTCATTTCAAAGGCAAGATAAGTTTGAGAACCTATGATTTAAAGCTAAGTTGGAACCGAAAGTCTACCGCCAGCTGAAATAAGTTACTTTATAAGTTTAGCTCGCATAGTTGGTAAACGCATTGTTCCCAGCTGAAAAAGAAAAGCATTATTTCACACGCTTGTGACATCCCCATTGATACGTATACTTTATAGATATCAGCGTCCATCGCAAGCAATGACGTATTTATTGTTGTATTGTGTGTTTAATTTATAAACAGCCATTTTGTCCACGTCTGTTTGTATTGGTCTGGGTGTTTTCTATGTATAATATGTATTTATTTACAAAAAGAAATATCTAAGTAAGTTTATCAGTTGTTTAGTAGGTACCCATAGTACAAGCTTCGGCTTAGTTTGGGGCTAGGTGGCATTGTGTGGCCCAGTGTGGCATGTCTTGGGTTATTTATTTATTTTTATTAAAAATCCGAGCAGAGGCAAGGACGTGGAGTGAGCTCTATCACTTACCTTCGACACTACCTATATAGGTGGCCAATATCCAGGAGTAATGACGACTATCAACTTACAAATCAACAGGCTCCATGGCATGATTAAAAAAATACAAATGGTCCCTCATAACTAAAAGGTTAAGAACCACTGCTTGGAATGACGTATTTATGACAAATGGCTCTACAAATCTATGCGAGCTAAGCTAATCCTCCTTATTTATGATGCTGGCAGTAGACTAGAACTTAGGGCCATCTTAATGCTTTCGAAGCGTAATTCGTTATCAAAAACAGGCTTGCAATGTAAGTTATTGGAGCTCGTAAAATCCGAAAGTTCCGAGTGGAATCCCTGATCGGGTCGATTCAGAAAACTATTAATAGGTCTTTTTTTCCTAATGTTTTTTGAGTTCACAGTTCACATAAGTTATAAGTCAAAATATCTATTGCATATTGCAAAGGGCATTAGACATTTAGTAGAAAATACATGAGCAGGTTGATTTGTGACCTTCTGTACACAGGTAACTTTAGTTTAGAACTGAGTGATGAGTGTGCCTTGACTAGAGTAAACAAAAAACAAAAAGCTATCGACTTTCACTTCCCGCTTCCCAAATTAGGGTACGATTATTAATTCGGTAAGATCTAGCCAATTAACGTCTGCTTCGTATTATCTATTGTAGACATTACACGAGTTGATTCCGTATTCTGTACCCGGCAAATAATTATATTCTCGCCGCGTGGGCGGCGTGTAAGGAAATTAAATCAAACTCCAAACACCAGTGATAGACATCACGCATTTCGCCCGAAATAGCGCGGGATTTTTACATGACATGTGTAAATTATAATTAGGTTTAATCATATTTTATACATTAGTACATACGCACATACATAGTGGCACAGACACAGACTTCCCGTCGCCTGGTAAAACACAAAAAAAAACCAACTTGCTGTGACAACAAATCAGACAATCGGACCGCGAAGTCTCTCAATACCTTGAGAGATTTCGCGAAAGAAATGGGGTGATGATTTATTTTAATTTCCGTCACCGTATAAAATTAATTAAAATTTGAACGAGTAACGTACGAATAGTAAAAGCTGATACAATGGTCGCAGGTTTGATCCCCGCACAGTACCTATAAACATTTGTATGAAAGTTCATGTCTATTTACTTGCTACGTACAATAATATGTGTTTATTTACCCGAAAAAGTACGAATCAAAGTAAGTTTATCAGTTGTCTAAAACCTACAGTACAAGTTTCGGCTCAGCTTGGGACCAGATGGCGCTGTGTGGCCCAGCGTGTTATTTATTTGAAGTGATAACCTTGACTTTGATACGTCAGGCCACCGGTCTGCCATTGTGCCAGCACTAAACTCGCCATAAACGCCATAATGCGATTCTGTAACGTAACCGCTGACCGTAAACGGTGACGTATTATACGTGTAAGTGTTTCTAATCTGTGTTTTATTGGGGTAGCTATGAAACAAAGTATTGGAAGGTAGTTGTTGCCGTTTTGTTTGAGTATTAGATGATAAGTTAAGTTGAAAGTTCATCATCATCATCAGCCTATTACAGTCCACTGCTGGACATAGACCTCTCCAGTTGTAGAGCAAAAATCTGGAGGATATACCCATAATCGCCACGCTGGGCAGGCGGATTGGCGATCGCAGGGCGTAGCTTCTTGCTCCGGTAACGCTGCTGCCCGTCACCGGTCTTTAGTAGCAGGCGTAGTTGAAAGTTAAGATGAGAAAAAAGTTAAGTAAAATAATTGACTGGCTCGGTGGCTCAATTGGTAGTGACCCTTGCCTTCTGAACCAAGGGTCGTGGGTTCGATTCCCACCCGGGACAAACATTCGTGTGATGAACACTTGTGTTTGTTCCGTGTCTGGGTGTTTATATTTGTATTTAAGTATTTATTTGTGGTACCTTCGTTGTTCTGATACCCATAACACAAGTGCTTTAGCTACTTACTTTGGGATCGGAGGAATGTATGTGATGTTGTCTGATATTTATTATTATTTATTACTTTGGGCAAACTCCTGAAGGCTTTACCCATAATGCCATGCTGGGCAGGCGGGTCGGCCATGGCAGGATGTAACATTTAGTTATGTAAAGACATGTCATAATGTTTTATTGTTATTATATTACCAGTCATGTTACTTCCCTTCTTCTAACGATTAATTAAGTACAACAGATATAATCTTTATCATCGTCCTTTCTATTAACACTCGATTATATCGAACCGAAATCGATATGATGTATCGGGATATTGATACGGGCCATAACATTTAATGAATGATGCTTTGAGTCAAATTAATTATGGTATTAAGTAAGCTTTTCTATTGTGACGGTTTCTAAAACGAATTTCGTCACATCCGTATTTAAATTACTTAGGTAAATTTTTTAATACCTAATATTTATTTATGTTTTGCAGATTATTAAATTTTATTAATATAACTATGATATTGGAAGCTAGCAGACGACGTTAAATGAAACGTTTTAGGTCAAAACCACAACATAAATAAAACAGCATTAACTCCAGTATTAATAGGTACAACGTAAGTGTCATATGTAACGGGTATCTGCCATAAGGATATAAAACAAAATATTTTACCAGGAAAACTTAACACTCTTTTGAACATCGAATACCAAAACAAGAGTTTATAAGCTTTGGCGCGAAAACTTTTAATATTTATTATAAACTGATTTACATAATTATGTAACGTCCAGATTTAACATTTGTTTTTATTACTAGGTTAGTAGCAGAGCATTCGGAGGTTCGTCTTTCTTAGTACAACAAACTAAATAAAAACTTCGCTAGAAAATAATAATAAATAGTTTCAATAAAAATATAAATTATTTATGCACATACGTACCTTTTATTTACACGCCTTTTTCTTAAACCGATAATACAGTTTCAATATATTTGCGCTACATTAACAAACTCAATTATAAACACAAGCACATACTGGCCACTAACCACCACTAAACATTGGCTGAAAACGTTAAGTCCACACACTAATTAATAAAAACAAAAACTAAATAAATAGTATTCCGAATTCAAATTTCGCGCGTTCGTAGGTTGCATAAGTCAAACGTCATTATAAGGCTGGGAGTAGACTGTCTCGGCCCGAGGCGAGCGCTCGACTGAGTCCAATTGGGCTGGCTACATGCATCTCGGGATGAGTTTGGACCCGCAGGCGCGAGCTTCGCTTTAATGAACCCAGGGCCTTGGTAATTACGCTTACGGGAATCGCCGGCCGCGTAAAAGGTTTAACGGGAGTAAATCCAGTTAGTATCAATGAAATTATTGGTTTTTCATAATAACTTTTTAATGGTATTACGTTCCTTTTTGAAGTGCACATTTTACATTTTACGTGAGCCTGGTTAAAAAGTTTCATCGATAATTGGATTATATTGAACAGAATCTACAGACAATTAGTCTGTAGATTCTGTACACAAGCACATTTTAAACCTACTGACGCGACGGTTATAACAATTACCTTAAATAGTTATTTTGAACATTGACCCGGAAAATGTGATGCCTATCTGTCGTTTTAAATTAATAACATTCTAAAATACATTTATAATGATTAATTCATCTTAATAATAATTTCTCTATTTTAAGTTATTTACTACAAGCAGACTAAGTAATGTCTAATCTGACAATAATTTATTCATCCTGGTTACTAATCTGACATTAATTTATTCACTATTATTATATCCTGGTTAGAATATCTCTAGTGTAAGCGCCTTTATCCGATAATTACTCAATTCACACAAACAGAATACGGCGGTAGGGATTTGAACATTTTCGTGCCGGGAATAATAGTCTAAGGCTGTGTGTTCAGTCAGACCGCGACGAGTCAAAAATTACGACACATAAAAACTTTTTACGTGTCTTAATTTTTTATTCAAAAGATATCAAACTGTGTTTATTCCTAAGTACGAGACGGCCCTTGCTATCTTTATTTTTTGCTTCGACGGGGGAAAATGCCTTTACACATACATGCCATTCGGGGAGTAGCAGGGTATGTGGGACTCCCCCTCGAGATGGAAGTGAGGCGAGGAATATCCACTGAAAGACCCCGGTCACACCACCATGCGCTATATGATATGCCATATAGGGCTAACAGGCCCTAAGGGCGCATGGTATCTGTCTATACGCAGCCTTACTCAAGGACCGGTCTCTACGCGCGCCCACTTTATTTAACTTTTAATACGCTATTATGCATAGCCAAAAAACACAACTCATCAGCCTATTGCAATCCACTGCTGGACATAGGCTTTTCCAGCTGTTCGCCACTTAGGACAACCATCTGGAGGACATACCCATTATCGCCACGCTGGGCAGGCGTAGCTTTTCGCTTCGGTGACGTTGCTGCCTATCATCGGCCTGTAGTATTTAGCTTCGCCTTCAATTGTGATGGTTATACCGCCACCACTCGGTTGCCAGAGCCTCGTTTGTTATTCAGCAGGATGCACCACGGGCACTACGGGCAGGTGAGGGTGGCTATGAGCGAAAAGATAATGGGTCGCTCCATTACATCTTAGATGTGCAGCCCCGCAACCACTGCGGGCGCGTTTATAATTCGCTCGGTTTTTAATCAGATGCAATAGGCATATGTTTGAATGCTCTGATGTATGGGGCGCAGAATACTACCTGCTTGTGGTAAGAGGCGACAAAAAAGGCAGATGATTGAAAATTGGTTCGTGGCGGGTATAATAGTTAGGCCAATAATTCGGGGCGGCCTCGCGCCGTAATTGGCGGCGGCTACGCAGCCCTACAAGGCGGCAATACAATTGTCTTTCTATTTGGCGCGTATTAATTGACCATGGGTTAGCACGCGACGCGTTTGCTCGATGCACACTTTAGATTGTCCGCGGCATAATGATTTGCCTATGTACGATCATACAGGCTCATGTGCAAACATATCGGTACGAGTTGGTCTCAAAATAGATACCTATAGAATAAGCTATTTGACTATTTTTTGTTTGGATCAATACTTTGTTTTTCTATTAAGGGTATATCCTCCGGTGTTTGCACTAACGGACGAACAATTGGAGAGCCCTAAGTCCAGCAGTGCCGGACTGCAATAGGCTGATGATGACGATGAATCCTACAGGTACCTATTTATGTAGCATTGCATAGGTATTTAATGTAGTCTATTATTGCTTGCTGTTTAAAATCTTTAATTTCTTTCTATACGTTTTATGTCAGTTCAATGAAATATGATTGTGTTTTGGGCGTATTTATCTAACTGAGTTGTAAAATAAATACGTAAAGTTTTTATAAGGGCGAGCCCTTAAAAAAGATAAGCAATTGAAATCATTCGCAAAATGTAATCAATTTAAAAACATCGGTCAATCAAAAGACGAATCGGACTAATGGATGTCTTGATTGAAGGAAATAAATTTTCATAAAATAGCGCATTAAAACACAATTTGCAAGTCCGAACAATTTTATTTTTCCTCAATTTCCTTAAACCGTCCTGCGATATCACAGAGCGCAGCTTAGGGAAAAATGGTCGTCGTTAAATTGTGACGGGAGACAAAAGAAAGGCGAATTCGGAATTCACCGTGATTCTTTTGATTAAATTAATACGGACTATGTAAGGCTGGTGCATTTGACGATGAACAAAAGGTGGGTGCCTATATTCAAATACTGAATTTGGAGTATGAAATGAGAATTTAAATTTGTATATTCAGTAAGTCTAAGTATGTTGTATAATTTTACTTTACATAATATATAAATTAGGTTTTTTAAGGACTGTATTCTCTTCAACGGTTGTATACTCACCGCAATTTCTGCTCTCTGCATGACCCAAAGGTTCCCTGGCAGAGAATGCTCGTCAATTAAGTTCGCCTTTTTGTACCATTTTTTTGTGCAATAAAGTTTAAATAAATAAAATAATTTAAGAGGTAGACGTAGTGTAGTTTTCACGGTATCCTTCGATGCTAAGAGAGGTTAATTTGGTTTATCTTATAATGTTTATTGATTGATTTCTTTATTGAATTAGTATATAATATAAGTAAAATATATGACAACTCCCTTTCTATATTTAATATTAGCTACAGGTACACATTAATTTATCCTAATAAGTAAAATTTTCTCCCTAATCCCCTAATAAGTTGATAATATTAGAAAAATTTTAGAGTCTAATGCAAATAGTCCATTATCCATTAATACTTTGATATGGGGTAGTTTGATCTGTGGCAGTGTGTACCTTCATTAGTTTTTGAAGCGATTTGCATAAATAAGAAGTAGTTTTAATAATAACTGTTCCAAACATCCAACGTTTTAACAAACTAATACTTTTTTACGTAGGTACCTACTACCAAAATCTAAAAAGAAATTTCGTCTACGTACGATAGTTGATAAAAAAGTATAAAGTCGCAAATGTGCACACAACGCACCTCCAAACGCAATTAAGGAAGTCGTTATACAACACTGGACATACAGCGATACAGAAATATAAATGTTTGTTTGTTAGACCCCACCGGCATGAACGGCATCTGAACATTAGCACAGGAATTTGTTTGGCCTATTAACCTGCAAGTTTGTATTAGGCCTTGGATGACCAACAGATATAGAGCTTAAATGACTAGCAGTATTAATTGTTTATTTATTAGGACAACCAACAAGAGACACCTCTATAAGCAGATAGAATAGAAAACACTAACTTACAGAGACAAGTTTCATCTAGATAAAAATTAAGTAGATGTTATGAGAAGAAAGGATATAAATAAGGTAATAAGTACCTACTCGATCACGATCTCTACATCAAATGTTCCAGATCTATGATTTTTATAAGTCAGTGCCCATCAAGCTGAGGCGTTTTTGCTAAGGGACTTTCATATATTTTATAGATTAGATGAGGTATGTGGTTCCGCATTGTGTGATTAAGCTTCCAAAATAGAATCCTTTACGTTGCCCAGTTGTTGCGTTTATTAGCAATAGAAGTTTCTTAGAAATAAGTCCAGTGTTTTCGAAGAACAGAGTGCACACAAACAGAGAGATATTTCTCTTTGGATTCTTGCTTTATTACTGTTGCTTTTCCTAACATTTTTTGTAATAATGTCCAATTTACTCAAACTCATTTTGACTGTTTATATACGAGTATCAGTTGATTTAATTTTTATAAATATCTTTGTATACAGCAGCGGCGTCACCAGAGCGAGGAGCTCTGCTATCGCCAACTCACCTGCCCTAAGTAGCAAACAACTGGAGAAGTTTATGCACCAGTGGATTGCCCCTTGCTGAACATAGACTAATTTAATAGGCTGATGATGATGATTTGTATATATTTTTGAAGCATGTTACTCTACTTTATTGTATGAACTTTAAAAGTAATTTTGTTTGTACATAGCTCGCGTCTTACGTCTGACCTACGGAAAGGGCGGCCTTTACCATAAACCAGCACTTCGGCTACCCTCACGCTCGCGGCATGCAAATCGGTGCGACAAGAAAAGGCCATCTCGCCGATGATCCGCTACGTGCTGCCTGCCACGACCCCAAAACGACGCTAAGGTAGGTTACAGTTGGCGAAAGTTAGTTATTTAATAGAGAGAAAAATCTGTGGTATTGAAACCAAACGAGAGCACAGTGTAGATTTAATGCTAGGTTTACACGCGTGCCACGCAGCCAGGCAAGCAGCCTGGCAAGCAGCTCGGCGAGCAGCCCTGCCCTACAAATTGCGCACGCACGTGCACATTCAAACAGACGAACAGCCCGTTCACATGCTTGTGCTTGTGTTCGTGCCCGTTGAATGTCGTGTTGAACGCGAGCGTGTAAACGCGGCATAAGTGCTATTTTTAAAAAAAATTGGAACAAGTATAATTGGTTACCAAGATACAAGCTTGCTTAGTTTGGATATCTCTGGAAATTCTGTAAATGATAGCTTTACTTTTTTTGGTTTGATTTGATTTGAAACCTAGGTTCACGAAGCGCAGAGTAAGTATGCACATTCTTCGGAATTCGCGCCTTTTTAAAATCTCAGAAGTAATGTGTGCTGGCAACCAACTGGCGGTATAGCCTTCACGAAGGAAGGCAGACGAAGCTAAATTCCACAGGCCGATAACGAGCTGCAGCGTCACCGGAGCGAGAATCTGCGCCCTGCGATCGCCAGCCCGCCTGCCCAGCGTGGCGATTATGGGTAAAGCCTCCAGATGTTTGCCCAAAGTGGCAAACAACTGGAACGGCCTATGTCCAGTAGTGGACTGCGTTAGGCTGATGATGAATGTGTGCGTTACGCTGTGGAGTTGAGGTTATGTTCAGTTTTAGATTGACGCTTCGATACGCTTCGACTCTGCGCTAGTATAAATTGACCCTTATGCGAAGAATCACCCTATACATTGTTGTGGAGTGTAGGCAACGTACGGAATAAGCATGTGCTACAAAAACTATATTCCGTCCGTTATATATTACGAGTATATCCCGACGAGAATATCATGTACATACTTTCTTGAAGTACCTATTACTAGCAAACCCGGCGAGAGTTGTTCTGCCATATAATTAGATTATTGATAAGACTCAGGAGACCTATCAATAAATATAAGATCCAAGACGTTGGTAGGTGAATTAAGCGGAAGCAAGAACTATAAAGTTAACTAAACTTGTGTGATAAGGTATTAGTCAACCAAGCTGGTCATGTGAAAGTTGGTCGTCTTCACAGAACTTTAGAACATTTTTTACAGATCTATTTATATTAATTATGTACTGCAAATGCTTATTTATTTCTTTAATCTTTATTGCACGGTAAATAAGTGTAAAAAAGGCGGCCTTGATGCCACATAGGCATTCTCTACCAGTCAATTTTGGTACAAATAATTTTGATTTTTAAAAACATGGTAGGTACATGACGAGGTGTGACTGGCTCGGTGGCTCAATTGGTAGTGACCTCTGTCTTCTGAGCCAAGGGTCGTGGGTTCGATCCCCACACATTACAAACATTTGTGTGCATGAACATGTCTGTTTGTATTGGTTTTCTATGTATAATATGTATTATTTACAAAAAAAAATGTATCTAAGTACGCTTCGGCTTAGTTTGGGGCTAGATGGCGCTTTGTGGCCCAGCGTGGCATGTCTTGGGTTATTTAATTAAATAACCTTAATCGCTAAGCCACTGACGCTCTGTTTTAGTAGGAGTAAGATATTGCCGTTTGGAAAATTACTTCGAATCCGTTTTCGATGTAAACAACAAAACGATAATTAACATACCTACTTTCAAAAAGCCATTCCAGGAATCCGTCCGCACAAAATAGACGTACATATAATCAGAAAACAACTTTCGAATTCCTCCTAAGTCCCCTTAATTGTGGAACAATGTCTATTAAAATTCATAAAAACTTTATAGCAAAAAAACAGATGCTAAAATTGTACCCGACAAGAAAACTCCATCTCACCGAAGTGATTCGGAACGTGAGGGAAATAGCAAGCTAGTTTCAGCATTGTAATTTTATTATACGTCATTGCAATGCCATTAAGGATTTGATACAAAAAATAAACGGTCGATTGCAATAAAGAAAACTTCAATGAGTATGGCTGCTAATAACAGCTCTTGAAAAAAAGCATATATATAATAATACTAGCAAACCCGGCGAACTCCGTTTCGCCACCAGATGGCTGTAATTTTTTTTTCCTTAATTTTCTTTGCTACAAACCTCACGGAGCCCGAGACGTTTCTAACGAATGCAAAACCGTGGAAATCGGTTCGTGCGTTCTGGAGTTATAGCGTCAGGGAGGAAAACCCGGCTTATTTTTAACCGACTTCGAAAAAAGGAGGAGGTTCGTTCGCACCGACTTCAAAAATAAGTGATAATTGTAATATTTAAATAATTATGTATTAAGGATAGAATTACTTACGTTATTTATCGCTTTTTAGTTTTGGTCGTTTGTGTTTTTTTGAAGTCGGTTTAATTTTTTTTTTTAAATAATTTTTATATAATAATATTTCCTATGACGTGACGGTACAATCGTACAACCGACTGGGGACGGTATAACCATCGCAGTGGAAGGCATAGCTAAATAAGTACTACAGGCCGACGACGGGCAGCAGCGTCACCGTAGTGAGGAGCTCCGCCCTGCGATCGCCAAACCGCCTGCCCAGCTTGGCGATAATGACTATAACCTGCTTAGCCCAATGGTTGACTGGTAGAGAATGCCTACTTGACATTAAGTCCGCCTCTAGTACAATTTTTATGTGCAATAAAGATTAAATAAATAACCTCCAGGTGTTTGAATAAAGTGGCGAACACCTGGAGAGGCCTATGTCCAGCAGTGGACTGCGATAGGCTGATGCTGATGACATGACGATAGACGGTAGACGGTAGATTTCTCCCATGGTTCTCCTAGCGATTTCAGCCAGTTCAACTGGAACTGGACAACCGTGTACGTACACTCAGCGAAATACGGGTGAAGTGACAGTCGGTGTATAGCCAGAGGTATTTTACAGACCAGCATGGCGGTGGCAACTTAAAAGTGGTAAAGTACCTATTTATTTGGTTACTTATCTATTGCCGCAGCGACTTGGGCTTCTCTTTTGCTTTCTATAAGCCGATGGGAGGCCACTAAACATAGTGAAAATACTTTTGTGTTCGTTTGCTGTGCAACATACAAACATTATGTTATCACAAAATAAAACATCTTTGAAGCGAAAATAAAATGTTTGTTAGTATTAAGTTGCTAAAGGATCCGCTATACCGTAAGTTGGTAAAAAGTTCTGTACTTTATAACTTTTTCTGAACAAAACAAAACGAAGAGATCATTTTCTTATAAGGATGGTTCAGTGAATCAGCAGTGTTTTCGTGCTTAAAATTTCTTTTTTTGTATTTGTTTTAAATATTTTGAGCTTGGTCCAATTGCAAAACACGCTGAGTAGAATGCACTAAAGAAACGTTAGCTCTTTAGATAGATAGATATTCTTTATTGCACAAAAATAAACATTTACAGACAAGGTATTACAATAAACTAGTGGTACAATTTAGGTTCTTTATGTTTACACAAATATAATATTATGACATATGTATATTGTATGCAATATGTATATTGCAAATGACAAGTCAAATAGACAAGCTTATAACAAAACACACACTATGGATTTAGTGTACATTTTTCTTCTACTGTACCTACTTTTGATGTAATCCTTATTTTTTTTAAAAGTGATACTAATGAACATTGTTCTTTCTTTCTGTCTTTCTTTATTTACATTGGAACACTATACAAGCCAGTATAATTATGGAAGATATTAAAACAAAACTGTTCACAATAAAACATCATAGTAGAAAACAAAGTCGCTTTTTCTGTCCCTATATCCCTATGTGCGCTTAAATCTTTAAAACTACGCAACGGATTTTGATGCGGTTATTTTTTATACATAGAGTGATTCAAGAGAAAGGTTTAAGTATAATGAAATACCCGAAGAGTAACGAGTCGCTAGTTAGGTATAATTTATCAAATGCAACCTCCAATAACCGACTTACTTAAAACCAGATTTACTATGAAGGTAACGTGGCTTACCGACAATTTTTCTGCTCATCCCCAAAACACTCTTTTGTTCCGCAGTCAAAGAGCCGGTTGTTTTTCATCGTCAACTCTTTTCCGACGAAATGCCAGCCTGGTAACGAGAAACAAGATGGCGGTAAACAGAGTAACAAATCAAGTAAAAACTGGATAGACATTCTTTATTGTGCAAAAATTTACAGGAAAGAGTATACAGACATATAATAGGTACAATATAGACAGTCTATATAAGGTCTACTATATATATGTATACCTACCTTGTATACTATTCTTTGTTATCTACTTAGTATAAGATTAACTTGAAACTATGAAGATACGGAATTGGGAATGAATCTATCTCAATATGAATGCTTTTTGAACATTGCTTTGACAGTACGTACAGGCAAGTAATTTACAATTAAAGTAACAAGTTAGTTAAAGTAAGAAGTTCCATTCCAATGTACAACAAATGTAGGTACAACAAATAGAATTCGCATACCGGTGCGAACTCGGGTTGTCAGGTGTTACCTGCAACAACTAGACCATCGAGCCAGTCAAACAAATGTAAAGTCAAGGTTAACAAACTACGTAGGTACAAAATTCCATGTCAATAGCGAAGACGATTCCTTAAACAGTACGGGCAAGCTTCAATACGCCTTCAATCGTGATTGTTTACCGCCATCAGTCGGATGCCAGGCCTCATTTGTTATTCGGCAGGATGCACCACGGGCTTGGATCGAAAAGATGATAAGTCGCCCTTACATCCCTCGAAACGATTTGGAATGCTTCTGAATATTACAAAAGACTGCAGAAATATCCCAACTCACCGTCTTAACTCTAAGCTGGAAATGTTTACAGCTTTCCACATACTCCTCCAATACATATATGATGTTGATTGTATCAAAAGGCATAAATTTCACTTCGTTTATTTACGATCCACGGATTATCCCACCGACTTCCCCGGTAATACGTAAGTACATTGAAACTTCGACAAAGAAATAAGTATCACAAACGCAATATTTATTCAGTGGGGTTTGTGGCTGTAAAGATATGAAAATATAAAATGTACGTACGAGCAACTCGTATGGGATCGTAAAATTATCCTTTAAAACACTGCCACGCGCGTGTAAAAAGGTTTCTAACATAAAAACTTTTACACGGTAAATCAACTCTTATGCATTATTAACTAACTTGAATTGTATACGTAATGATACATAATAAATGTTAGAATTAGATAGATAGATACTCTTTATTGCACCAAAATAAAACATGTACAGGAAAAAGATGTTATACAGATATAGTAGTACAATGTAGGCGATCTTATCGCCGAAAGCGATCAGCAGCGTCACTGGAGCGAGAACCAGTGGCGATTATGGGTAAAGCCTCCAGATGTTTGACCAAAGTGGCGAACAACTGGAGAAGCCTATGTCCACCAGAGGACTGTGACAGGCTGATGATGATAATGATGACTTTTCAGCGTTATGTACGTAGTTGTCATGAGTTAACACGATGCTTATAATCAGGTGCATCGATAATCAAACTAAATCAACAACTATAGCTATGGATTTATGCTATCAATTTGTTAGCAAATGACTGTGACCGGACGAAATAATAAAGGTTATGTTTTTGCCAATTGTCCGACCGACCGACGAAACACCCCATTCATAACAAAATGTACTACGCGCTACGCAATATGCTACGTGTCTACGTGACTGCTACGGTGCTACGAAAACATAACAATAACAAACGTTATAGTACGTGCAATGTACATGTGAGGGTATTTTTGTCATTTAATCAGGTTTTCTGACGTCGGGGACTCGGGAACAGGTACCTTCTTGAATAGGAATTTAAAATAACATTGTAGCGAAAGCGATTATAATACAAGCTCTATGTAAAGTCTACAACGCCCCTATAAATGCCCCTTCTGAGGTCATGGGTTCGATTCCCGCGCAGTGCAAACATTTGTATTCATGAACATGAGTGTTGGATTTATTTACAAAAAAAAAGGTATTTAAGTAAGTTTATTACTAGACTTTTTGATGGTAGAAACGTTTTCTATGGTGAAGCTAGGACAATGAAAGCTAGCACACATAGTTCTGTGGTGGAAAGCGGAACAAGGATAATGTAAAACTAGTCTCCATATTTCTCTCCACGGTATATAGGTAGTCGATAGAAACACTAGTCATTAAGCAGGAGTAGTAAAGAACGAAATTTTTTAATAGGCCTGACTTTGTAGTCAAGAAACTTGAATATACCTAATGATGACTCCATCAATATGACGCATGTGTTAAGGTAGCACACACTTGGTATCTGACGGATCATAAGAGAGAAAAAAACGCCCTTGTACAATACATTTGTAACTATAAGTACAAACTCAATGTGCTAAAGATTTCCAGCTAATCTGCTATGGAGATTGGCCGTTGTAACCGACCCGACATAGGTAGTTTCTTCTTCTTCTTCGTCGATGTCACTCTTGACACAGTGGTCGTGTTCGTCATGTCAGGCGTTGGTGGCCAGCTTCACAACGCGCCGCCATTCCTCTCTCACAGCTGCCTTCTTTGTGCATTCGAGTAGAGACGATGAGCCCTTTACTGTTGCCTTTATCTAACATAGGTATTTTAGGAGAGTATATAAGGTATATTCTATTAGTCCAACGTCTAATAAATAAAAACATATGTAATACCTCTTCTCCGCTCCATTTCAAATACATTTACGTTTAATCGATTGTAAAAAAGATACCTTTTTCGGAGCATTTTGAATGAATTCGATCAATGTAATCGCTTCACATCAGTCATTTCAGACGCCTTGCGAAATATCATTTGGTTTACGCTCCCTTCATATTTGAGGTATGTGCGAAATATTGAAGATTGTAGGAGTTTGATTATGAATCTTTATTAATAAACCTTTTGAATTTCTATCTCAAAAACATTATCAATTTCTATGGCACTAATTTTAAATGCTTTTTTGGGAAAACGCTAAAGGAAAAATCTATTTAACTTTACCTATTCATTGCTAATGATACTCATACTACCTACATATAATAAGGGCGGTACAAAATACTTATCCAACTTTATATGAGGTATTCGTTCGTTATTCAACAATAACTGTTCCTAAAAGGCAAAAGTTTCAAACAAAGAGTTTGTACTTAGTTTGTTAAAGGTCCCTCCCATAGCGCGTACTTCACAGCATTATAAAAACACCGTTACTTTAAAAAACAAAACAAATAGTTGATGAGATTATTTTTGGGGAGAAAAAAGCATGGTTCCGTAACACATTTTTGTTCTTGCTTCATTTTGATTTCCACTTACTAAACGACTAACGTATTAATTGTATCACAAAATGTAATAACTTTTGGTATAAATGTTTGTATCCAGCATATCTACCTATCTCCTTAACTACCTAATGGTATCCTTTTTATCATTTTGATATCTAGCCCGTGTCGGTTACGTATATTTTGCTAGACCAAGGTAGCTTATAAAATAGTACATAACTTATAAGTAGGTATTCATAGCTATATAACAGCATTATTTCACAAAATAAAAACCGATTTCAATATGATAACAATGAGATTACAACAAAAAAAAATTGGTCAGTTACGACTTCCTCGTTATTTGAAGTCGGTTAAGAAATCGTTTACTTTAACTTAATTGCTAGTATACAAGAATGGAACTTCGTGTTCGTAGTTGTATTTAATGAAAAGAATAAATGTTCTTTAACGATAAAATTCAGATGAAGATACTAATTTTTTTACGTCCCAATGGAGGTAAATGTTTATGTTAGGTCCCAAACACTTTTTCGAATAGATTTTGTGTCTCCTGTGGGAACTATTAACTTAGGTATACACGGCAAAAAGCTTATGCTACTTTCCGCTTCATAAAATACTGTGGAAGCTAAAAATCATGACGACCCATTTCTTTGTCGCTGGGTAAATGATAACCAAACAGTATTTTATTTTAAGTGTAGATATAGTATATAGATAGAAGAATATTCTTTATTGCACACCATACAGTTGACTTAAATCTAGGTTTCATCATCAGCCTACACTAATGGACATAGTCCTACCACAATGACAACTGTCATTTGGGGGATTTTCCTTAGTTACTAAGCTTGGCAGGCGTGGTAATCTAGGTACCTATAATTGACATATTTTCTTCAGGCAGACTTATCGCTATAAGCGATCTCTTCCGGACAACCTTTGGGTAAAGTTAAAGTATAGTTATAAAAAATTGAGCTATCTACTGATTCATAATTGATGTTAAATGACGATAAATAGATGTTTTTATTAGTTTACTATGGGTAGTTTCTTCTGCTCCCCCATCTTTGCATTTAACGACAAGTGCTCCTAAGCCATCACATCATTCAGAAAATTATATTAGAGTATTATACTTAGTAATTAAATTGGTCACATGTATTGAGACCTCGGTGCTGACCCCCAAAAGAATCCTTTATATAACGTGGATACGTTAAGCCCTTACATTACACCATGAAGTCTTTTCTGACCACCCTATTTTCTAGTGAAGAGAAACAACATGAAGGAAAACGGGTATTGACTGTTTAATTTTATTTTTTATTCCTATACCTAGTCGACAGAATCTAACTATAAAGATTAAATACCTCTGTAGATTGTAAATGATCATCTTTCTTCAGATCTTATGACCGTGGTTCGGAGAGTTAAATGTGATATGAATTTATTTCTCAAATTTACTCAACTGGCGCATGGGCAAACAACATTTAGAACTATATTTTAATTAACTAAATAATTTTTAATATCAATTTCCTTACAAACCCAGTAATATTATTATGTTGCGATATCCTGCTATTATTTATATCAATTAACCTTTTCAAATTGAGCTCATTGAAGATGGTTTCAGAAATGCTATTACACTTTGGAAGACTACGAACACACATACACAGAGGCAAAAATTGTCCTCAAATACGGAGGTTTGAGACTCACTTTGAAGGATTCCCCGTTTGTAAAGTAAGTAACTTGTTTAAGGTTAATTTTAGGTTCCGAATAAGGAATCACTACCAATTAAGCCACCGGGCTAGGCAATTATTGTACCTACAAAGAATTTCTTATAGTAAGCTTTATTTACTAGCCGTTTGCACCGCAGATGTAAGGGTCAGCTGTTGACACGGTCCCACGCCGCGCCCGCAAACCCTATTAGCCTGATTAGCGCCACGCGCAAGCCGGGACGTGCTCTGTGCGAGCGAAACATGACCGATTCATGTTTTTAATTTAATATGTCGGCACTCACTTACTTTGGGGAAATTAATTAATGGCGTGTAGAAGATTATAGCCCGTTAGCTTTGTTTATATCTAGTAATGCAGCTTGGTAGCCTTTCGTCAACTGATAAAAGCGAAAGGAAGGCCCAAGTCTTGTAAGTCTATGTTTAGTCTTAAGTTCTTAAACTCGGAGGCTTCGCTACTAATGGTAACTTAAATAAAAATCCTAGTGGCTGCGGCAAATGACCTCCTACAGTTTATTTATTATTAATTTTAGGTTATTAGGCACTTGTATAAGTTATACATAACTAGCTGTGCCGGCGGCGTCACACGCGTGGTTTCAAAAAGAACGGACTTCCATAAATACATAATTATATGATACTGTTAAGTCATTTTTACACTACATAATATAAAACAAAGTCGCTTTTTCTGTCCCTATATCCCTATGTGCGCCATCTTTAAAACAACACAACGGATTTTGATGCGGTTTT
Source organism: Conogethes punctiferalis (assembly GCA_031163375.1). Lineage (NCBI taxonomy): Eukaryota > Metazoa > Arthropoda > Insecta > Lepidoptera > Crambidae > Conogethes > Conogethes punctiferalis. Next base: position 7,576,596 of record CM062098.1, on the reverse strand, counting down.
TTATTTAATATAGAGTGATTCAATAGGAAGGACTAAGTAGGTACCTATAATTAAATACCCGAAGCGTAGCGAGGGTCGCTAGTAAGTAAATAAATAGATATTCTTTTTGTACAAACCACGTATATTGCAGGAAAGTACATTACAGATAGTAGGTACCTAAGTACAATTTACAATTGCTTCCAGACAACCATCACATACTTAGGGCAAATAAATTTTAATGAAAAGATGGGCAAAGTTGTGCACAACTTTTACTAATAAAATAGTAATAGTACCTACGTTAATAGTATGTATGTATGTAGTTATTTGATTGACATTGAACTGACCAGGCTCTGTTGGGACGTATTCTACTGGTTCGCCTTCGGGAACCTGTTCATAGTGACGGGCCTGGAGCTGATCAGCATGGGGCAGACGGCCAGCGGGGGCTCCTTCCAGGACGCCGTCCAGATCTTCAGGATGATGCCGTGCGTCGGGTACTTGCTTGTAGGTAAGTTGGCACCTGTCGAAGAGCAGGGGTGGTCAAAAGGTTGATAGCAGCTATTAGTACAGTCAATCAGGGCAAGGGAAAAGTCGTGGCTCCCGTGCGGGTAATGGCTTATTTTATTAAAAAAAAAAACATTCTAGTTGACCTCACTCCACCTGATGGTTAGCGGTAGTGAGGTCCAAAAGTTGGATCGACAGACATACGTAATGAAGATTTGTTTTTAGACGGGAATGCATTATGCACCTTTACGCCGGGAGGGCAAATACCCCTACCCCTGGCTTCCGGGGAGCGATAGAATGTATCCGGTACATAGGACGAAAAACATACCGCGACCATCGCCCTCAAACGAATGCCCACTGAGATGCCTCTTCACGCCCCGCCTACAAACCCAGGATTGTTAAAGGAGGGAAACACATGAACTGGAAGGGCATTCCATGACTTAATGGCACGGGGTAGGAACGTAAGACTAAACCAGTTAACCGCTCACTTTGACTCTTGCCGATAATTTTAAGAGCGGTAGGGCATAGCGAATCTTCGCTCGAATTGAGCCGCCAGTCCGGGGAAGGACCTCTACCCTAACGAATACCGCAGCCAAATGACCTCCGGGTCGTGTTTCTGCCGGTGAGTAGGGTTTCCGGAGCTCGTGGGGGGTTAGGGTTGGGCCGGCATGGCGGTGGCAACTGACAGGTAACTGACCAGTTACTTGCCCGTTGTCACAGTGACTTGGGCTTCTCTTTCGCTTTCCATCAGGCGTAGGGAAGCCATTATGTCGAGCTACTAAAAAAAATATCAAGTTATAAATATATCAACTATGTTTACAGCAATGGCAAAGTCCTACAAGATAATGTACTACCGGCCAGTGTATGAGAACCTGGTGAGTGAGCTAAGGGACATGTGGCCCAAGGGTCGTGTCACAGAGGAAGAGGACCAAATCATTGCGACCGCGGTCAGGCAGCTCCGCTACATCATACAAGGTAACATTCAACTTTACGCTGTAAGTAATAGCGTCCTTTTTCAAATGGCTTGGCTGAGGATTGATGGTGATGAATTTGAAGGTAGTAGAATGGGACGCACGGTCAATGTATTTTCATCATCATCATTAACCTATTGCAGTCCACTGCTGGACATCAGGCTTCTCCAGTTGTTCGCCACTTTGGGCGTTTGCCCAACCCGCCGGCCCAGCATGGCGATTATGGGTATATCCTCCTGATAAACATCAGGCGGGTTGGGTATCGCAGGGCGTAGCTTCTCGCTCCGGTGACTCTGCTGCCCGTCGTCGGCCTGTGGTATTTAGCTACGCCTTCAATTGTGATAGTTATACTGCCACTAATCGGTTGCCAGCGCCTCGTTTGTTATTGAATGTATTTTGCTTTCTTTTTATTCCCGCAGGAAATCTGTAGTGTTTCAATAGTAAAATGTATCAGGAAAAGTTTGTTATAAAAAAAATGGCTCACCCAGCACTGGTCATAGTCCGGCCATCCGTTTTTAAAAAAGGGAGAATCGTCAAATTATTTATTCTTACGTTCCCTATGCTATAATTTCGTCATAAGTGTAGTATTAGTATTTTAAAGTTGGAGACTACATCCCACCATTTTAACACCCTCTTTCAGTGTGATTTCCGGATTTGATAGGACCATCGTATCGGATCACATCGGGGGATGTAGGTAAGGGAGCGGACCCATCATCTTTTCGCTCCAAGCCAACCTCACCTGCCTGTGGTGCATCCTGCCGAATAACAAACGAGGCGCTGGCAACCGTCTGGTGGCGGTATAACCATCACAATTGAAGGCGTAGCTAAATGCCACGGACCGATGACGGACAGCAGCGTCACCGGAGCGAGAAACTACGCCCTGCGATCGCCAACCCGCCTGCCCTGATTATGGGTATATCCTCCAGGTGTTGGCCCTGAGTGGCGAACAATTGGAGAGGCCTATGTCCAGCAGTGGACTGCGATAGGCTGATGATGATGATGATGATCGGATCACATGGGTGTCGTAGAAATCGTATAACAAATAAACAATAAATAAATTAGTTTATTTCTGTAAATAGATTGACTAGTAAGTAATACTTTTGCACTTATCAGGAAACCTAGGTACAAATAAAACCTATTACGGTCACTAACCCGCCTGCCAAGCTTGGCAACTTGGTATTGAAATTAATGTTATTTCCAGGTTACTACTGGTGTAACAACGCTTTGATGCTGATCTTCCTCTGCAATCCATTCTTAGAGATCCTCAAGAGGGCGTGGGGGCACGATGTACCCCTGGTCTTGCCCTTCTTTTATTGGTTCCCCTTCGATCCCTTCCAACGCGGCTACTATGAGATCATCCTGATCGCTCAGACTTGGCATGGTGAGTTGCGATAAAGTGGTAAGGATTTTAACACTTAGGAATTTCAAATTACCTAATGAATAAGGTAGGTACAACAAATGATGGCTTAACTACTCGTAATTTATAAGCCCTCTAGACTGCGAAACAGTGTAGACTTTTTGTCGCATTTTTGTGTCCATTTTGGTGGCATATTTTACATGTTTGTATTTATTAAAATTTCGTGTTTAGTTTAAAAAAGCGTAAAATGTGTTACCAAATAAACCATTTTTCTTTCTTTTTTTTAATATTAACACAACATAGTGAAGTGACCTCCACTAGTACACTTCCAATAGTAATACACTTCTACTTTCGCGACCGCACATGTACCCGAAAACTTATAGGATTTTTGTTGGCGCGTCGCATACCTAGTAGATAATGTTTATGAATACGGCCGTTAGTCGCACGGGCCAAATCACACCACTTCGCAATTTTGTGATTGTTCACTTGTTTGCTGAGTGTCACCGCAATGCTAGTCCGTAAGACAGCTCTGGCTCATAGGGGTTCAATCGAGCGTACTGTGGTCGCCAACCAAGATAACTCCTGCCATTGGCTATGTTGTGAAACACGGGTAATTTAAGTGCTTATTAATGTAATTTCAATCCCACCAAAAACATTCTGTAAAAAACCAGCCAAGTCTCGATGGAGCTGCTTGTTTGCTGTGACAAAGTGCCTTTGAATGTTCAGGTACGATCACAATATGGCTGATGCTGTGCGCCGACTTCCTCTTCTGCATCTTCCTGAGCCACATCACGGTTCAGTTCGACCTGCTCTCCGTGAGGATCAGGAAACTCGTGTACGTGCCCATGGACCAGCAGCTAATCGAATCTTATCCAATGGGTAAGTCACAACTTGTCATCATCTTAACTAATATTATAAAGCTGAAGAGTTTGTTTGTTTGAACGCGCTAATCTCAGGAACTACTGGTCCGAATTGAAAAATTCTTTTTGTGTTGAATAGACCATTTATCGAGGAAGGCTTTAGGCTATATAACATCACGCTGCAACTATTAGGAGCGAAGAAATAATGTAAAAAAACGGGAAAAAATAACTATACCACGCGGACGAAGTCGCGAGCACAGCTATCATATCATATGGCTGAAATATTTTTGCTCGAATCCTCGGTTAATGTCCTTGGATGCGACTGTTCTTGGATGAGCTCTGAAAAGAGCATTTTTTGGTACTCATATTGGGCAGTTGAAAACACGTGGGTACCTACCTACTCTTTTTCTCAGAGCTTTTTTTTTGATTGAAGCATTTTGTGTGTAGGCGCATAGAAGGAAAATAACCATCACTTGGACATGGACAATCGATTCATGGTTAGGTAATGCATAATTTGTGTTTATGTTCAATTCATTTCAGAGCATAAGAGAATTGGAGAACTTTCTTTAAAAAACGAATTAGAAAACCTAAGGTATACTTACCTACAGCGATCACAGTGTGTGATCACCATAATGCCTGCCTATGTATGGTGATCAAGCCTAAATGCGAGGATTCTGTGGTTCGTTTCTCGGTCGAGTCAGCTAAAGAAATTAACTTATCTTTTGCTGACCTAGGTCTTCTAGAAGACATTGATGGTTATCATCTCAAGGTACAAGGGAATACCTTAGTTCGGGACTTACCTACTTACTAAGCACTAATTGTAATTTTTACTTCAAACAAAATACGCAGCAATAGGTACGAGGTTGTTTTGTTTCCAATTTTCGGTACCTTTATCTTGCCTGTAAGGGCAGGTAAATGGATTTGTATATTAATTAAAAAGGGGTACCTACTCAAGTTTAGGAAATACAATGCTACATATACACAGTTAATACTACCTTTACCCAAATAGTCCTGTCACATCTCCCTGAGATTTGAGATACCGCAAATATAGATTTGAAAAATAAGAAATGCACATAACACGAATTTTGTGACCTTTGACCTTAAATTTCAAATGAGGCAGACACCTTACTTCTTAACATGTGTAGGTAGAGACGTCGTTTTGAATGTCAGAATGTGCACAAGTTTATACTCAGATCATAGTTTGAAATTTGGAAATTCTCATCTAATTTTGGCTAAGACACACCCACTGTAAACATTCATATGCTCTTTGATCACACGTATCAAGAATAACTCGTTTATTATGTACCTAAATACTTTGTTTATCAGCTGAATACTCGAGAGAGCATCTTCAGAAAAACAAGAGAGCGATCGAATCGTACGGGGACCGTGAGTGGGAGCAAAGATATCAAAAGGACCTGAGGGATATCATATCAAGACATCATGCTTTGATCAGGTAGGTATTAGCATGGGAACCACTTCAGGTTTTTTTTTTTTTTTTATAGTGGCTCGACATAATGGCTTCCCTACACCTGATGGTAAGGTAATTAGCCACACAGTCCACCATTGGTAATGGAATTCTGTACTATTTTTTTATGACAAAGGGGGCAAACGGGCTTGATGGTCACCTGGTAAGTGATCACTTCAGCCCATAGACACCGCAACACCAGGGGAGTCACAGGAGCGTTGCCGGCCCTTGAGAAATCTGTAGGCTCGCATTTTGAAAGTATCCATTCGGGAAAATTGCAGCCGGAAGCTGATTCTAAAGAACAGCTGCACGAGGCAGAAAATTGCGAGCAAAACGCACTGTGAAAGACCTCCAACTATCAAGATGATAATGATGAAATCTTGAATTGGTGTGAGATGTACAATGATGAAAAATGGCAGCTGGACTAGGTTCCTTCTACCTTTACCTTCCTACCATCCTGGGCCCTATTCGGGGCGTGAAATGGCAACTTGGACTTACACTGTGACAGCCTGAGCGATCGAAAGAGCCCTATCTGTTGTGGGGTCGTTCATATTTCTTGGATGTAGTCAACATCGGGCAGGATGTAGTCATTAAGACAGGTTAATATAATTGAATAAACAGGTAACAAAAATAATACATAAGTATAAATTTAAATTCAATAAGCGCCGTTTCTAGACTACACATACCTACTTAAATCTTGTGATTACGTTAGTTACTGGCAATGTAGGCACTATGTACAATGGGTGGCCCATTTTAATATTAAATATGAACACAATTTTGTTTTCAGATTGTCCGGCGATGTAGAAAACATGTTCAGCTTCGCTCTACTGGTCAATTTTATCAACAGTTCCATTATCATATGCTTTTGTGGATTTTGCAGTGTTGTAAGTACACCTTTTCGTAGGTAGGTATCTACCTAATGTTAAAACAAACCAGCAATAAGCCCATACCGTTATTACATACTAGGGCTATAACTACATATAGTACCTACATACGAATATGTAGATATGGTATTTCATCGGCAAAAAATTAATAAGCTTTAATTACTTTAAGTCGCCAAATAATATGTTATATTGTTTGTAAAATTTACTAGGTACGAGTACAATATAACAAAACAAGGTAGACACTCGATTTCGAAAATATTACCTAATATTAGGGATTTCAAACACTATAGGTTCCCTTATTAGGTATTAGAATGGGAAAGCAAGTTGAAAAGAGTCCATTTTAGAAATAGGTAGGTACGGCACAAATAGAAGCCAAGCTTTTTAGTATGTCCCTACCTACGCAAAATAATATTTTCCCAAGCGAAACTGCGCCATTCGTGTAGATTTTAGGTACACATAAAATCGTTCTGGTGTTTATTTATTTACATTATAAATATTGTAACCAACTTACCTTTTTATTCTTTAACCAACTATTTTCAGATCGTCGAAAAATGGAACGAAATGGTGTACAAATCATTCTTGATAACCGCCCTCTCACAGAAGTGGCTGGTGTGCTGGTACGGACAGAGGCTCCTCGAATCTGTAAGGAAATTAGACTACTTTTTAGCTGCTACTTTACGTTGCAACCATTAGGTAGGTATCTACTTGTCGATTGCGTTTTCTGCATAACTAAATCCTAGATATTACCATGAACTCTATCATTCCTTATCCTACACCTACGTTTATAAGCTGTCTAGTACCCATAGTACAAGCTTCAGTACTTCGGTTGGGACTAGATAGCGCTGCCGCTGCCCAACTTGGGATGTCAATCTCACAAAAACAATAATATAACCAAAAAAAACAACACACCCCTCTTTCCGACGTAGGTACAACAAATATTGGTCTGCTATTGGCACCTATTTTACAAAGCTTTCGTTTACACTTCTGAAAGGAAAGTTAGCGCTTGATTCAGCCAGGGAAACCTAGTTACTATAAAATTCTATTACCGGTTGTACCCGCCGTATATAGGTACCTATTTGAACATAAAGATTGCGCAGTATAAAGTAAACACTTTGAATTTGTCTTTTCTAGGCCTCAGTTTATTTCTTAGTAGCCCAGATAAAAATAGAGACGGATTAGGTTGCTACATGTCGCTACACAATCGCTTTGTGATTTTTTAATACTTAAATGTAGAACATAATCTTTATTGTTACAGAGTAGTGGTGTATCCGATGCTCTATACAACAGTGGATGGTACAGAATATCGTCTAAGAAAATAAGAAACTCTATACTTATCATGCTTCATAGGTTTGTTTTTTCTATCCAATAGAATCAAAATACCTAATTAACTTTCAAAAGCTATTGTAATCGTAGAGATGCGTTAAAATAATTATCTACTCACATGGATTATTTCCTTGTAGGACGCAGAAAGAAGTTCGTGTTACTACGTTTGGATTCTCTGTAATATCACTGGCCAGTTACACAACGGTAATGATTATAAAACCTATCCATACATGATTCCATACGTTCATTTCAGCGCAACTCTTGGGGACTTTTGAATAGATACCCCTCCCTTCGACCACCAACGCTCTGCGACCATCGCACATTAATTTTCATCCTCATTGGCCATGGCATTAGCACAAAACTCCTGTCCATCTACATAGTACGATTACCTAGTTACAATATACTAAGACGTAGGTAGTTACCGAGTTACTCTGTTTTTTTTTTCAGATAATCAAAACCGCGTGGTCCTATTTTACACTTCTCTTAAAAATTTACAAACAGTAGAACTCGTTAATACTTCTAGCATACATTAGGTAATAACAAAGCAGTCAATGTACCTACTTATGTAGGTATGTTCAATAAAGTACTTACCTATTTATCAGTGTTTTATTTTCTTCACCAGTCGATAGGTTAAAGGTAGACTTTCGAGCAGAGCGGCTCCGGCGACACTGACGCGGCGATAGAGCGATAGAAAGAAAGAAAGAAAGAAAGAAAATATGTTTATTCAGTGACAAATAATAAGACTTTATAGCTAATACAATAACAGTATTATGCAGTACGGAAATGTATGAACTAACGTTCGAACGCGGCGTCACTGTCGCCGCGACAGTGACGCCGCGTCAGTGTCGCTGAGCGATAGCGGCCGTGGCATGTAGTACCACAAAGCAAATGCTCCGTGTGTAGTACTTAATACTTCCATGGTTTGCGGTAAGTGCCTTCTTCCTCTCGACTTTTGGATATTGAGTTTGGTGGGCTTCGTTCCATACTCAAATAGTAATGAAGCAAAGATCACCATCCTCCTCTTCTTCCAATAAGCTATTTTTAATTGACCGGTTCATTCTGATTTACAGAACATAACTCACCACCACCGCACTGCCGTCAGGCATGGAATACCAACTGGAACCGACGCCGGAGTCGCGCTGCTCGGAAGCCACTCTAGCGTCAGGGCCGCTACGACACTGACGCAACGGCTCTGACACGGCGTTAGTGTCGCCGCTCTGTTCGGAAGTCTACCTTTAAAGTTAACTTATCATCAGCATTTGTTAACAAAGTATCACCGACTTCAACACCCTTTTACACCCTATCGAACAAAACATACAACAAAAAAAATTGAGAACTTCCTCCTTTTTTTGAAGTCGGTTAAAAAATACCTAAGTGAGTGACATATTTTATTCTATTGCCTATGATCTCTGTGAAATACAGACAACAGTTCAACACAATCGTTTGTAAGTAGATCAGGAAAATTGAATGATTTTCTTCAAGCGGCTGAAAACAAATCTACCTACAGCAAAAGCGTTTGTGAAACTTAAAACTCTTCTGACATTTTTCGTTATGGCCTAAAAAGGGATTCAGTCCTTGAGCTACGATATACGCTCAAGCGATATAAAAAAATCAATTAAGTAAATGGCCGTTCCGACTTAAAACGTATCCAAACGCAATTATTTTTACAACTGGCAACATTTTCCAACACGCTTTGTTTTCTTTTCTATCTGTCAAATTTTGCAGTTGTCCGCTGCGGCATATTTTGCGTGTCTGTTTGTGATAAATTTCTAATTGAAATGTCGAACAAAAGAAACAAGGATGTTGAACAGCAGGCAAGCGAGAGTGAGGAGGAGCAAGACTCAGGCAGTGAGAGGGACTCTGACTTCGATTCTGACGGAAACTACATCGGCGACAAGGTAATTTGCGTACATAACCTCTAAACACATGGCGTGCCATAACAAAAAGTATGTAAATATAAGATAAATAGTTAATGCTAGTCTCTTTGAAACATATCTAGTTAAAATGACAGAAATTTTAACTAGATATGTTTATGCTTTCTATTAGTTAATGATAATTGAATATCGTTTCAACGCGGAATATTACAGTGCCCACGGAATTCTCTTGCATCCAATTACACAATAAAAAGAAACAATGAATCATAAACTCCCGGAGGTGGCCGGCTCGAACGATACCTACGTAATAGTAACAGCAAAGAGTTCAATATCACACAACAATTCATCTTGCATTTTTCTTAACTTTTTTTGACTGCTTGTGGTGAAGTCAACTATTTATACAATTGTTTTGTCTAGAAGTAGGTAATTGATCTGTACGAAACACATCGTCAATTAAACATCGTAATAATGGGCTTTAACCTTGTACCAATGTCGTCATATTGTCCAAATCCTCATCATCAGCAGCAGCCTATCACAGCCCACTGCTGGACATATGCTTCTCTATTTGTTCTTCACCTTGGGCACACACCTGGAGCATAAGCTCTGGAGCTTATGGGTATAAACCCATAATCACCACACTGGGCATGCGGGGTTGGTGATCCAAATCCTATTGACTATGAATATCCTACTTACTTAAAACTTTCAACAAGTTAATAGGTATGATAAAAAAATTGTATGAACATTTTAGGAGTTGCAAGCTGACTTTGAGGGACGCAACCCTGAAGACTGTGACTTTCATGGCATCAAGCAACTCCTGCGCCAATTGTTCCTGAAGTCTGATGTAGATCTGGGAGCTCTGGCTGAAATTATCATCTGTAAGTTCTATAATATAACATGGACATTCAGTCTTTCTTTTACTCCAAAAAGATTCTTGAATTATGACCAAAGTTTTGTAGATAGTTTCACATTAATTATATAAGCAAAACAGAGGTTTGATTGTAAACAAAGGGTGTTTCTAAACTGAGGGTTGTGGCTTTGATGTTTATCCCACCCGAAACAAACATTTGTGTTTGTACCATAACTGGCTATTTCTTTCTCTTTGAGGTATTTGTTCTTGTTCTTCTACACAATTGGATCAGAACAACATAATGAAGATTTTGTGAGATATAATGAAATAAACTACTTTCTATTAATTTTTAATTTTAAACCTATTACTGGAAAAGATATCAGGAAAGATGAATTTATCAAATGCTAACTTCATTTTTTATTCCAGCTCAAAATTATGTGGGAAGTGTAGTGAAACAGTGCCTGGACAACGGCCAAGAAGAAGACGATGATGATGATGATGGCAGCGATGGAGTATTTGGAATTACAACTGTTATCAATATTACAAAAAGAAAAGTGAGTAAAGTTTTATACTATTAAATTTAGTGTACCCCATGCAAAATGGGTGTTTAGTCATCAAGTTACGGAAGTTGGCCTGTTGTAACTACTATTAAGTGTTTTAGTTTAATAAGATTACTCTTATGATGAAATGACTAATAAACCTATAATTGTTACCAATTATAGGTTTATTAGTCATTTCATCTGTCCTTACCGCACACTGGTCCATTTTTCTTTTGCAGTCGATAAGATTCTGATATTTACTAATTGTTTTAAAGAGGTCTCAACTTTTGTACAATTAAGGGACACATACAAATGTTGTCATTCCTACTAACAACAAAATTACTATTTCTTTTAACAGGATGATAAAAGCATACAACAAATCAGAACCTTACTAAACACACTTGCTGAAGAGAATGCAAATGACAAAACAAAAGCACTAGTCAAAAAGATCTTATCGGACGATTCTAATCAAGTTGGCCTTGTTATAAACGAAAGGTATGGATGTTTTATTCTGATTATTTCAATTTTGTACAGTCTTAAGAGCATTTAAAAATATTGTCTAGGCCTAAAAAAGATATAGGTGTGAGATGTGCATTTGAAAAGTCTACTACACATTTTCACACCACTCATCTTCCTATCCCATCTCCAGAAATGCAGCTATAGCCTAACCAAGATGTTTCAGTTGTTTCTACCTACTCTCTACATGTATGTATGTAGTGTACTTACATAGTGAATATTTATGTTTGTTTTGTGCCCAAACAACATGAATTTTTTAAAGCCTTTAACTTCCAACTAAAAATAAAGATATAAGTACAAGGTACTTTCTGCTAGCCCAATGGTTGACTGGTAGAGAATACCTATGTGGCATTAAGTCCGCCTTTTGTACACTTATTTACTGTGCAATAAAGATTGAATAAATAAAATGAGTCTTTAATATTTTCTTTTCAGAATCCTGAACATTCCAGCAGCCATCAGCGTACCACTCTTCACATCTCTACAGTCAGAGCTCGAGAAAGCTGTTAGAAAAAACATGCCATACACATTCCAATATTTAGTATGGATCAGCAAAACATACAACACTGGAGGTTAGTTAGAAACTTTCTTTAACAACAGTATGTATTCATTCTTTTAATTATCTGGTAATAGGGAATATGCATGAAAAATAGTTTCAGGTATTTACTAATTTATCGAAAAATAGATCAAAATCTATTACGAACAGTGAAAACATAATCAAAATTGGTTGAAAAATGGGCGAGATACAGTCGTTGAAAGTGAATATATCCGTCTCTGTCTCGCGAAACAGATTTTTCTATGGAGTCAGTACGGCGCTCACGGTACGTGACGTCATCAACCGCGTCGGATCTCTCTGTCTAATCAATAACTTTAACGCTTTATAACTCGCTTAATAGAAAAGATAGTTTAAAAATTCTTCGATATTTATGTATCTGGAAGATAAAAGATCTCAATAAATCCATAAAAAAAAGTCATGCATATTCCCTATTCTGGTATATCTTAAAGACTGTTATGGTTTTTCTTTTGTAATTAGATTAGATGAAACACAAGTTTTAAAAGTATTTATCACTAGATCAATGAATGTATTGGTGTAGGACGTTCAGATCCGAAGGCTCCAGGTTTGATCCCTGCTCATGTCAATTTAGGAAATAACTTTTCTAAGTTGTCTCGGGTCAGGATGTTCTTAGAGACGTTTTCTAGTTGATTTGTCAACTTCCCTCTCACAGTAACCACTCGAGAATCTTGCATTTGGAGACATTTTAACCAACTTTATTTTACCCATTTACTTATAAAAACATACTAGTACCAAAACCAATGGGACAGTCGCCATTGGTTTTGGTCCTAATATGTTCTATCTACAAAAAAGGCTGCTACTTCGCAACAAATGACATACTTTGTATGTACAGAGGGTGCCACTGAAGTGCTGTACGCGAACCAGGAAGAGAAGCCGATAGCCGACGAGGCGCTGGCGAGCTTCGAGGTGGATGTGACCGAGCAGGCCGACCTGTCGCAGTGGGACTACGAGGGAGGCGCTTTGACACCATGTAGAAAGGTGTGTTAACATAATTTCGTGAAATATAGATGTAACAAACAATAACTTTTCCACTCTCCGAGATCCTGACTGAAAACTGACAAAGCCCTCACTGTCAGCTTGTAAACATCCACTGCTGGAAATAGGGCCTTAGTCACCATGTTTGCCAGGCGGGTTGGTGACCCCAGTAGGTTTTATTTGCGCCTAGGTAAACATAGTTGCCCGTTTCCTGATATTCGGTTAGTAGTATTCTATGACACCCATAGGATGAAATATGGTGGTTCTATTCTAAATCTCGAAACCACACTGACCACATTACAGTATCGCAGCGTCACCGTAGGAGAGGGTTCGTAAGTTTTTACGGTAAAAACTTATATAATATTTTACATGTTGCAGGTGTTCATTTTCGACGGATCCAAGTTCAACCACCTAGTCAGACTTATAAAGGAGGAGGTGGAATCCGTCTAAACGCACCATGTATCGCCGCTAGACATATTTATGCCATTCAATACATTGTATTTATATTTTTATTATTACTACTAAATATAAGCTTTACAAGTATGTAAATAGCGTTTTTTACTTTGTACACACAGTTAGATTTGCAAAAATAATGCTCTACTTACATATAAAATGCTGGAGCGCTTTGTATGCAAGTAGAGCATTATTTTTGTAAATCTTATTCCGAATGTAATGCCCACCGTGCCCACCTAACATGAGGTATCTAGGCAGTTTCAATTTTCTGATGTCTGGTACATTTTGTTCCTTCACTAGTTGGTTCCTCATTTATATGGCATTATTACTGGCCTGGAACTACCCAAAGAATCTCATAATACAAGCATTATTCTCATAAAATGTATCACTCATATCATACAAACATTTAATTGTAACTTTTAAGATGGTTCCAGTCTACAGATTTCAAAACAATTATTTCTCATTGGATTCTTTAGTGGTAGTTGAATTGAAACAAAAACCCATACCATTTTAAATCTAACGATTTTATTAAAGTCAAAGTAATATGAAAAATACATGATTGCCACTTATGTCACTAACTTAATAGATCATCTGAAATTCGTCACCTCTCTCTCATACTCTCATCGGGTGTATCCCACTATTTCCCTTTTTGTATAAGAAATATACTGGGATTTTGTCCCACTATTCCCAAAGCTGTTTCGCAAAGCAATAGTCGCGAATTTTCACATTGAATCGTGTATGGAAATGCACTATTTATGAATAATCCACCGTATATTCCACAAATAAAATAAATTATTTGGTATTGAAATATTTTGACATTTACTTCGGACTATTACAATTATCATCAGTGGCATCATTTATCCATTGCCTGCGTTAAGTACCTAGACCATGCACACAGAAACTATCCATGTACTTTCAGAAGGCGACTATCATGTTAACCCCATGGTTAAAACATAATAATCATGATCTTTGATACTACACACGCTATCGATATACACTGTATTGTCGTATATTAATTCAATATTCGGGAGCAACACTTTATATAACGCATTTTTCAATATGAATACAGGAGCCAGTCAAATCCTATCCCATACTATGGATAGGCCCATCAGTACGATATTGCCTTTGTTAAAGTACACTAACAAGCAGCAACACTACTTCTATACATCTCATTCTGTCACTATTGACAACGGTTGTGGTCGTCATTTCCAGTGGTGGCAAGCTCATGGAAATAATGGGACAATATTAGGATCAACTTATACAAGCGCCTTCGATGCTCATCGATTCGACCAGTATAAATTGACTTAGGAAAACCCTTTCGTCTCGCACACCCGCCGCTTGCGTCATCAAGCGCTCTTGTATATAGCCAGTGCGTCCCTCATCATGAAGTCTCTCAACGCGCACAGCCCCTTGAGGATCTTGCTGTTCTGGTCCATCTTCTGCACGTCTGTCTCGGCGAGGCTCTTGTCTTGTGCCAAGTAGCCGTTGACGGCGTCCTCCGTCATCCAGTGGGCGGGCACCTTGTGCATGTTGAACTGAGCCGGGTCAGGGTTGACAGGCATCGGGGTGAGGGACTTCTCCCACGGTGTGATGTACTTCTGTTCCGAGTGGAGACCTTCGATGTATCTGCGTAGGGAGAAGATGTTGTAATGAAGGAAGATTGGTGAAGAATTTGATTTAAAATTTTGGTTTGCATAAAAGGAAAAATACTACAAATGCATCCACACTGCAGTTACTCTTTGTGAAGAAACTTTAGGTCATAATCATCAGCCTGCAAATGTCCACTGCTGGATATAGGACTTCCACAATGACGATTGTCATTAGGGGGATTTGCTTAACCTTTGGTATGCTGGGTCTCAGCTCTGATCCACCTGCGTTAACTGCTTGGTCTCAGATATGATCCTAGATTACTTGGGTCATTATAAACGCAAATATAAGTCTTATCCAAAAGTATTAACGTGTTTTATATCTTGTTTTCGATTCGTAACTAAATATTTTACCATAAACAATAATCATTCTTCTAAATTAACACTTTGATTTGGTCAAATAACTTTTTTAAAATGCATAATTCTTCACGGTCGGTGCTCTGCGGTGATCAAGTTACAATGCAGTGTTTTTCAGAGGAAAACTACTAACAAGTTATGTAAATGTTACTTTTTACAAGTATTTATATATTTAAGAACCCATAATGTGCGAAATTGCGTAGGATTTCTAATAGTATTGATGTAAAAATGACGAAAGAAGATAAGCTATACCTTATGACCTGTAATAACACAAGAAATTATTGATGTTTCACACGTATTTACAACAGTATAAGTAACAGTTTTTTGCCATTTTGATAGATAATTTTGTCTAGAATATTATAAAACCGCTGTTTTTACAATAAAATCAAAATAATTGTCAGAAAATAATATTTTTCATCATATTAGAATTGAATCACACGCACACATACACACGTAGTCGGCCATTTTTCTTGTTTTTACACAACGTACGGAAAGCGACCGTTAGGGACATACAGCATGCTCCAAGAATTCAAATTCTCCTAAACGAGTTAATTTTCGCAAAGCGTCACCGTTCCGCCCTTGTGAATTTAGATAGCTATATTTTTTTTTA
This sequence comes from Conogethes punctiferalis, assembly GCA_031163375.1. NCBI lineage: Eukaryota > Metazoa > Arthropoda > Insecta > Lepidoptera > Crambidae > Conogethes > Conogethes punctiferalis. Next base: position 7,560,868 of record CM062098.1, on the reverse strand, counting down.
TTTTTTATTTATCTTGACATACTTGCTACAAGGTTGTCTCCATACGAGGGAACTCCTCAACGATGACCAGCTCCGCCGCGAATCTTTTGATAGGTAAGCTAATCAGACTGACGAAACTGAATTTGGCCATGACCGTCTGCTACGGCCAGGGATGTCTCCTGAAGAGGGAACTCCTCAACGATGACCAGCTCCGCCGGGAAACTTTTGATAGGAAACCTAACAACATTAGCGAAACTGATTTTGGTCATGACCGTCTGCTACGGCCACGGCGAAGGTTGTCTCCTGACGAGGGAACTCCTCAACGATGACCAGCTCCGCCGGGAAACTTTTGATAGGAAACCTAACAACATTAGCGAAACTGATTTTGGTCATGACCGTCTGCTACGGCCACGGCGAAGGTTGTCTCCTGACGAGGGAACTCCTCAACGATGACCAGCTCCGCCGGGAAACTTTTGATAGGAAACCTAACAACATTAGCGAAACTGATTTTGGTCATGACCGTCTGCTACGGCCACGGCGAAGGTTGTCTCCTGACGAGGGAACTCCTCAACGATGACCAGCTCCGCCGGGAAACTTTTGATAGGAAACCTAACAACATTAGCGAAACTGATTTTGGTCATGACCGTCTGCTACGGCCACGGCGAAGGTTGTCTCCTGACGAGGGAACTCCTCAACGATGACCAGCTCCGCCGGGAAACTTTTGATATGTAATCTAACAACATTAGCGAAACTGATTTTGGTCATGAACTTCTGCTTCGGCCAGGGTTGTCTCCTGACTAGGGAACTCCTCGACGATGACCAGCTCTGCCACGAAACTTTGTAAAAATGACATGTTCTGTTCATGGCAAAATATAAAAAAGTTATATCATAAGTATGTGTCTTATTTTCTAAATCATGAGCATCCTGTATACATGATCATATCTGAGACTAAGCAAACAGACCTATATTTACTAGGTTCAGACCTGAGACCAAGCAGATAGCTAATAAGGAAGGACGCCATCTTGGATCATATCTGAGACTAAGCAGATGAAGGCAGTGGACGAGTCACGCACACATGCATACATTTTTATATAAAATTAGCTCTAAATTTTGTTAGTTTTCAAGAATATTGTCTATGAAAGTGATGGTGGTGATTGCGTTGTATGTAAACCCGCTTTTCAAGCTTGCCATAGACACCATTTACCAAAGTATAGACTGAAGACATCCAGAGAAAAAGTCGAAAGAAAAAAGGTTATATCAAAACGTACCCCTGTCAGTTTTTATGATATTTTCGTATGTAAATGCTATAAATAGGTAAACATTATGTGTTTTATTAGGTTATCGATAAATTATTATGAATTGGCAAGTCAGTGAACGGTCTAACTTTGTATAATTCACTTATAAATGAAGTCTAAAGTTTTGGTGTGGTAAAGAGCAAAATGGCGACTTTTTGAAAATTATGGGACAATTTCAAAGTGATTATTTATTGTTTACTTCTTTTAGAAATTAGTAACCGACTTGTTCAATTGATTGTCCAATTATCTAACTACAGGGAATAACAACAAAAATCAGATTTGGGTCTGCAAATTTATTGGAAATCGTTTCATGTTTTCCAACAGGTACAATTTTGGTCAAATATCTGTGTTCAAAGGCCTGTGGAATTTAAGCAACAACATCATATCATTTGAAAAATATACACAGGGTTCATCATGTATATAGCTTTTAGGAAATCCAATAAATTTAATGTGTATGCAACAATATAATTGAGAAATTAATTAATTCCCGAGAGTCGCCGAGCGCGCTTGCTCGCCCGCGCGATACTCCCGCAGTTGACGGGTACAGTCGTGCGCGGCCCTCCCGCATACCAAAGGTTAAAGCAACTGACTTAAAGTCACCAAGATTGGCAAGCGACCGCAGTAGGTTTTATTTGTACTCAGTTGTAAACGCTCCTATCCCAACCCGCCTGCCCAGCGTGGCGATTATGGGCAAAGCCTTATGGCGAACAACTACAAAAGTCGGCTGGATAGTGTAAAGCGGTACTTCGTGTAACTTCGGGCCCTTTGACTCGGGCACAAAAACCGACAACCGGTGGAAGTCGCCTGAGGCAAGGCAAGCCGAGGTGCTTCTCTACACTATCGTATTCGTCAACTTTGCGAGTAGTGTAGCGGGGGCATGTGACCGGCTGACCTGATGTACGCCTCGGAGTGCGTGACGCGCTGCGCCCGCGGCGGCGCGCTCACGAACAGCGGCTCGAGGCAGCAGAGGGAGTGTCACTATGAGCGGCTGACCTGATGTACGCCTCGGAGTGCGTGACGCGCTGCGCCCGCGGCGGCGCGCTCACGAACAGCGGCTCGAGGCAGCAGAGGGAGTGTCACTATGAGCGGCTGACCTGATGTACGCCTCGGAGTGCGTGACGCGCTGCGCCCGCGGCGGCGCGCTCACGAACAGCGGCTCGAGGCAGCAGAGGGAGTGTCACTATGAGCGGCTGACCTGATGTACGCCTCGGAGTGCGTGACGCGCTGCGCCCGCGGCGGCGCGCTCACGAACAGCGGCTCGAGGCAGCAGAGGGAGTGTCACTATGAGCGGCTGACCTGATGTACGCCTCGGAGTGCGTGACGCGCTGCGCCCGCGGCGGCGCGCTCACGAACAGCGGCTCGAGGCAGCAGAGGGAGTGTCACTATGAGCGGCTGACCTGATGTACGCCTCGGAGTGCGTGACGCGCTGCGCCCGCGGCGGCGCGCTCACGAACAGCGGCTCGAGGCAGCAGAGGGAGTGTCACTATGAGCGGCTGACCTGATGTACGCCTCGGAGTGCGTGACGCGCTGCGCCCGCGGCGGCGCGCTCACGAACAGCGGCTCGAGGCAGCAGAGGGAGTGTCACTATGAGCGGCTGACCTGATGTACGCCTCGGAGTGCGTGACGCGCTGCGCCCGCGGCGGCGCGCTCACGAACAGCGGCTCGAGGCAGCAGAGGGAGTGTCACTATGAGCGGCTGACCTGATGTACGCCTCGGAGTGCGTGACGCGCTGCGCCCGCGGCGGCGCGCTCACGAACAGCGGCTCGAGGCAGCAGAGGGAGTGTCACTATGAGCGGCTGACCTGATGTACGCCTCGGAGTGCGTGACGCGCTGCGCCCGCGGCGGCGCGCTCACGAACAGCGGCTCGAGGCAGCAGAGGGAGTGTCACTATGAGCGGCTGACCTGATGTACGCCTCGGAGTGCGTGACGCGCTGCGCCCGCGGCGGCGCGCTCACGAACAGCGGCTCGAGGCAGCAGAGGGAGTGTCACTATGAGCGGCTGACCTGATGTACGCCTCGGAGTGCGTGACGCGCTGCGCCCGCGGCGGCGCGCTCACGAACAGCGGCTCGAGGCAGCAGAGGGAGTGTCACTATGAGCGGCTGACCTGATGTACGCCTCGGAGTGCGTGACGCGCTGCGCCCGCGGCGGCGCGCTCACGAACAGCGGCTCGAGGCAGCAGAGGGAGTGTCACTATGAGCGGCTGACCTGATGTACGCCTCGGAGTGCGTGACGCGCTGCGCCCGCGGCGGCGCGCTCACGAACAGCGGCTCGAGGCAGCAGAGGGAGTGTCACTATGAGCGGCTGACCTGATGTACGCCTCGGAGTGCGTGACGCGCTGCGCCCGCGGCGGCGCGCTCACGAACAGCGGCTCGAGGCAGCAGAGGGAGTGTCACTATGAGCGGCTGACCTGATGTACGCCTCGGAGTGCGTGACGCGCTGCGCCCGCGGCGGCGCGCTCACGAACAGCGGCTCGAGGCAGCAGAGGGAGTGTCACTATGAGCGGCTGACCTGATGTACGCCTCGGAGTGCGTGACGCGCTGCGCCCGCGGCGGCGCGCTCACGAACAGCGGCTCGAGGCAGCAGAGGGAGTGTCACTATGAGCGGCTGACCTGATGTACGCCTCGGAGTGCGTGACGCGCTGCGCCCGCGGCGGCGCGCTCACGAACAGCGGCTCGAGGCAGCAGAGGGAGTGTCACTATGAGCGGCTGACCTGATGTACGCCTCGGAGTGCGTGACGCGCTGCGCCCGCGGCGGCGCGCTCACGAACAGCGGCTCGAGGCAGCAGAGGGAGTGTCACTATGAGCGGCTGACCTGATGTACGCCTCGGAGTGCGTGACGCGCTGCGCCCGCGGCGGCGCGCTCACGAACAGCGGCTCGAGGCAGCAGAGGGAGTGTCACTATGAGCGGCTGACCTGATGTACGCCTCGGAGTGCGTGACGCGCTGCGCCCGCGGCGGCGCGCTCACGAACAGCGGCTCGAGGCAGCAGAGGGAGTGTCACTATGAGCGGCTGACCTGATGTACGCCTCGGAGTGCGTGACGCGCTGCGCCCGCGGCGGCGCGCTCACGAACAGCGGCTCGAGGCCGGGTCGCGCCGCCAGTCCCGCGTCGCCGACGCCTGCGCCCGCGCCTGCCCCCGGGGACGGCGTGTTGCGCGCCATAGGGGACATGCCCGACAGGGACGCTGGAACAAATTCAAATATAATTTATGTATTACAAAACTAGCTGTGCCGTAGAGATCGGGTTTCAAAAACCGACTTCGAAAAAAACACAAACGACCAAAACTAAAAAGCGATAAATAAGGTAAGTAATTCTATCCTTAATACATAATTATTTAAATATTACAATTATCACTTATTTTTGAAGTCGGTGATATTTCGTGTACAGAATCTCTCTACAGATTTATTACAGATAAGGTCAATTTTTACTAGCGCAGAGTCCACCTACCTAGCATTCCCTCGACTTATAATCTAGGCTCTAGCTAGGTAAGCTCGAACCTAGAGTTTGTTCATGGTCCTTCGAGGCCGGTAAGGTTTTGCGTAGACGCGCGAATCCTAAAAAATGTGCGATGGGCCACAGACAGGTGGTTTGGAGCAAAAAGATGATACATAAAATATATTAGGGAAAGCGCTGCATGTAAAAGTGTAAAAACTTACACAATCCTCCGGGCGACAGGACGCCGCTACGCGAGCTGGCGGCGTACGTCTTCTGCGGCTTCTTAGTAGACGGGATGAAATTCCTAAAATGTACATAGAGTTAAAACATTAAAACCTGACTTTATAAAACATATGAAATTAAATATGTAAATGAAAAATTAAGTTATCGACATTACAGACTATTCTGTATGTTATATGTCTGTACTGCAGACTGACCTGGAGCGCTCACGCGCCTGTACAACTGTACAGTAAACTTGTACAGTGATAGCGCACTTGGGTGCTTGCAGACAGACTGGCCAAAAGTCACAGTGTCCATACAGTACCCTGTAGTCACGGTGCCTGTCCACTAGCTTTTAGTTGCGGCGCATATAAATGGCCTGATGTCATGGTGCTTGTACACTAGTCTGCACCGTGACTGCAGAGATACGGTGCCTGTACACTGGTTCGTAGTCACGCTGCCTGTACTGACCGGGAGCGCTCGTGCACGGCCATGGGCTTGCCGTTGCCCTTGTTGACGTGCAGGTCGCGCACGTGTCGCAGCAGCCGCGGCAGGTTCGGGAAGGGCGCCTGTCCCTTGCGCACGCGCGCGCAGCTGCGCCAGAGACACGGGTACTCGCCGAACGCGCCGCGGTAGTACTGCTGCACGTGGCCCGCTGCGCTCGCGCATGTAAGTACACCAGAAGGTTAGGTCACCCGTTTATATAGGTCGCAGTGGGGTCCCCTACGTGGTTTCGAATGCCGCTGTTGCGAATTATTTTTCCACTGCGTCATAGGTTCGAAAGCTTATGGACTCTTTGTAATCGTGAAAGGCGCTGATTCTAAAAACATTTTCGCCCTTTTTAAAGTCAATAATAAAAAAATATTTATTTAGTAGGTAATTAAAAAAACAGTATTTTCAATATGATGACTAAAAAAGTTATTATTTCTTCCTAATTTCTTGTCCATAAGCTTTCTAACCTATGAAGCAGTGACAAAATAATTCACAACAGCGGCGTTCGTAGCTTCGTCGAAACTAAATCTAATGCATACCACGAAATCGAAATGAGATAGATAGATATTCTTTATTGCACAAAACTATAGATTTACAAGAAAGAGTATACATTATATAGTAGGTACAATGCAGGCGGTCTTATCGCTGGGAGCGATCTCTTCCAGACAACCTTCAGGTAGAGGATAATTGCTTAAGAAATGAGGTTATCAGCAATTTCGCCGAGTTCCAAGGAATATCAAGAAATCCCGGCAGATAACGAAAATTCCCGTTTATTGCGTTTTCTTACTAAAAATGTTTAATGATATGAAGAAATGCTAAAATAACCTCAGGGATAAGTAGTTTAACTAAACTTAATAGTATTTCTACTTCTATGTGTAATTATCACGAATACATAATGCGTAACGCACACATAATTCGATTTTACCATACTCACGTTCTAGTTTGGGCTTCTTGGTTTCAATAAACGTCCCAATCACTGGCAGCGTTAAATAAAACGAGGGGTATAGTAATGAATGAACATATGAAATACATAGTAAAACAAGCCCTAAACGTTTCATCGTCTAAATATAATTTACATAATATATTGAAGAGTCATTTAATGATATATCTTTGTTTATGTGTTGCTTCGATGGATAGATTTACCTGTACTTGTGTCGAAAGAAGTAACAAATTATATCAATATTTTCTATATTTTTATATGAAATGTAGGTAATCCCTATAGTAAAATAGTACATATCTCAGAAAATTTTCTCTTTTAATTGTTTTAACAAACTGTTTGGATTTTGCAAACCGAAAATTAAAGCTATGATGAAATAGTGTTATTTTTAAAATTGTATGCGACCGTACGTGCAATATTGTAGTTTTGCATGTGGTCTAACATTTGTGCATGTCACCGGAAAATAGCAAGAATCGGAAGTTGATCAATTTCCTAGGTAGTTGATTAACTTCCGGAAAATAATAAACGGCAGTTGAAATGTATATTATATATTAGGTATTTAACGTATGTATTTTAGTAAATTGATCATTTTGCGGGGTCTTGCCGTAAAATCATCCGACGAAAGTGAGGTGAACGTTGATTGGTTCAATGGCTCACGTGGCGTTATCCCGGCAACCAATCAGGGAACAGTGTATTAAGTTACGGGTAATAGTGCACCGTTAAATAGTACATTGAGCAACGATTGACCCATTTGAGGACGATTTTACGTGTGTCAAAATCGTAAATTATTAAATGACTGTCAGGCTACCGTAAATTGATCAACTAACTGAAATCCCTTGCGTTAAATAATACATTTCAACTACCGTTTGTTATATTCCGAAAGTTAATCAACTACCTAGGAAATTGATGAACTTACGATTCTTGCTATTTTCCGGTGACATGCATATTGCATATACGAGTAGTAAACTTTTAAGACACTTACTATTTCCCCCGTCACCGATGCAGTGCTCCATGCAGTCGGTGAGCTCTTCGAACTGATAGTCGCAGTTGTCCCAAGCACACTCGAAAGTCGTTTCCATCGGCGTCTGTCAGAGATTAATGGAAATAAGTATGCGAAACTGTGCCTTGCAGTAGCCGTTTTAGGTCTGATTTTCCAATGTTTATCATAATATAACGGTGGCTGTTCGCTCGTCCGATGATAAAAAGGGGAGGAAGGAATCAAATTAAATAATTCCGCCGCATCCTACTATTATTATAAACGCGAAAGTTTGTTTGGATAGATGGATGGATGTTTGTTCCACTTTCACGCAAAAAGTACTGAACGGATTATAATGAAACTTTACAGGAATATCATCAGATTAACACATAGACTATGTTTTATACGAATATCACGCGGGCAGCAGCTAGTACTCTATAAAATGCAACCTATCGGTACCGTACGCATCTTCGGCATCTTCCGGTGTGAGATTATTCTCCGCCATGTCCGTTCTAACGGCATCCAGCCAGCGTTTCTTGGGCCTACCTCGTGTTCTAGGGCTACTTGACTGGCTCGGTGGCTCAATTGGTAGTGACCACTGCCTTCTGAGCCAAGGGTCGTGGGTTCGATCCCCACACATTACAAACATTTGTGTGCATGAACATGTCTGTTTGTCTTGGTCTGGGTGTTTTCTATGTATAACTAGCAAACCCGGCGAACTCCGTTTCGCCACCAGATGGCTGTAAATTTTTTTTTCCTTAATTTTCTTTGCTATAAACCTCACGGAGCCCGAGACCTTTCTAACGAATGCAAAACCGTGGAAATCGGTTCGTGCGATCTGGAGTTATAGCGTCAGGGAGGAAAACCCGACTTATTTTTATATAGTAGATATGTATTTATTTACAAAAAAAAATGTATCTAAGTAAGTTTATCAGTTGTCTAGTACCCATAGTACAAGCTGCGGCTTAGTTTGGGGCTAGATGGCGCTGCGTGGCCCAGCGTGGCATGTCTTGGGTTACTTATAAGAAGGGTTGTGTACACACGTGCTGCGACAGCTCGCGCATCTCCTCGGCGAGGCGCGCGGAGGTCTCCTCGTTGCAGCGCGCGGCGCGCTCCTCCCAGCTCTGCTTGGTGCTGGCCGGGAGCGAGCGCCACTCGTTGCCCACGATTCGGGATATCTCGCCTATGGGAACAATTCGATAACTTGTAACAAAGGCAAGATAGTCGTGATAATGCATATGAATGACATACAAGGTGACTTTTTAATCACTATCCAATTTTTTTCTGGGCATTAGGTATTGTTAATAGAGCCCATTTCTGCAAAAAAAAATATAGGTAAAATTTTTACAACAAATTCATTGTCCCGAACCAATTATAAATTTCACATGGTTACCATTTCGTAGTACTCGCGGTAATACCGTCTTACTTTTAATTCGTAATACCATTGATATTTATCGTTTTGCGTACTAAATATTTACGCCAGAAATGGTAACCATGCGAAATTTATAATGGATTCGGGACAATAACTTTATTGTGAAAATATTAACTATATTTATTTTTGCAGAAATAGGCTCTATATAATAACGATACCTAATGCCTAGAAAAAATTTGGTAAAATAGTGATTAAAAAGTCACCTTGTACGAGTATAAATGACAATCATGATAAACGTAGAGTAAACAAAGGAGCCACTCATATTTTAAACCAATTATTATGTCGCACTCGAATATAAAGCTTTAAAAATAGTACAAAAACAAACACAAAAATACAACATCAAAACTATTCGATCAATTAAGGATACAAATTGATCGAGTAAATGAAGTAACATACCAAAAATACAATTCTACCAAACCAACAAAGCTTATCATTTTGTAATCGATAATTAATAATCTCCAACCAATTATATTCATGCAAAAATTTGAATAAAATCTCATCAGCTATTAAGCTAATATAATACGAGTATTACATGTGCTAAACTACGTAATTTCAAAAATATCTATGTACTTTTAAAGTATAAGTCAAAACACCTACCTAATTTCAAACGTTTATCCTTGGATGCTAGATTTTACATAGATTCAGGATGAGTAAAGTTTCTATAGCCAATATATAATTTTGAATTATCGATAGGTTTTGTTGACTTGGCGCACCAACATAATATGTTATTGGACCAAATCCTAAAAATATAAATCATAGCGCAATTTCGCAATGGCAGGGAGTGTGAACACAGCATAGTAGCTACTATATATCTATTAACGAGGTTTGAAAATCAGGAATCAGGTGTGATTTTTGAGTATCAGATGTAACTCCGTTAATAAATATAGTTATAATAAAGTTTAAAATAATGATCTGCCATGGCGAATTTGGCGTACACAGAATGTTCGTATTTTGTTATGTAGCAAGTTGGTAATTTCATAACTAAATAATTATGTAACTCTTTTAAATACCAAAAATATGTATCAGAAAAGTTAAACAAAATAACGAACATTCTTGTACAGCAGAGGTAAATGTTCAGTTAGTTTACTAAATTAAGTTAATAACGTTGGCTGCTTAAAGTACAGTAGGGCAGGCTTGCGAGGTGGTACCGGTGAACATAATAAAACTTCAAATACATATACATATGTCAAACATCGGACAAAAATTAGTTCATCCTTATGATAAATTTGGCAGTGACGTGACCAATCTAATAAACTGATAATAATACTCTTCCGTCGAATTAATGTTCCACAGTCCGCCCTTCTACGCCGTAATATCATCAGGAGCATCGCATACGCTTTGCAGACTCTTTAAAACCCTAATAACTTTAGACTTGCAATACCCTATACTGTATTCACCTGAGAAAACCTTAACAGAGTGCTTATTCCATAGACGCAGCGTTCGCAGGAGGAATTACCTCTGAAATCAGATTCAGAGGTACCTATTTCCTCCGATAAACTCTGACGCCTAAGTGACTACATAGGCTTCAGAGTAATCAGAGTGTATGAACTGAGAATGAACACCCTACCAATGCCTGCGGTGCGATGACAGAATGAAGATGTTGGCAACAATTTAAATAATTATTTACAACAAAAATGGTATTAATTATACATCGATCAACCTCTTATTCATGCCGTACTGTACATGAAACATACTATGAAGGCCGAGAAATACAAATCAAAACATGCCAATGAATTACTTTAAATGAAGGAGATACTATGGAAGAGGGAATTATGTTTTAAATAAATCATTTAGTGTCTGTAATAAATCTTAGTAATACTTACCAAATAAAATGAAAATTGTTAAATTTGTTATCAAAATGAGCAATCATAATATTTGTCTCACATTAACTTGTAGCTTTATACAATTACTAGCGAGCGACGTCGTATAGCCACGGTTGTTTAAGATTATTATAGCCAATGTTCACCGGAGATACTGTAGCTTCCCAACAGTGAAAGAATTTTTCAAATCGGTCAAGTAGTTTCAAAGCCTATTCAACCAAACAAAACAATAAAATCTTTCCTCTTTATAATATAAGTGATGATGATGAAGATAATAGAGAATAGCAATAACGCAATCTATCGGGCATTTAGTTTTTAAACACCTCCATTGGCAAATTGGCTTCATTAGAAGCGAATAAAAAACAACAACAACCTCTCGCCTTTTTTGATGTTGTATAGAAAGTACATAAAACCCTAATATAGATATATAGCTTACTGCACCTATTATTTACTAGCGTCGCAAACCTTTCCGATATGGAACGTCTATTCTTTGGTACTGTCAATTCGTTTAGGTAGGACAAATCGTACGTAAGGTAGATTCCGAATAGGAATCCGTTTCCAATGCTTTATAAGTGGACATATTGATAAATCGCAAGCTCACCAAAGGTACATTCTGGGTTGTTGGCCACAATAGCCTTGCGGACCTCGCTCGAGTACAGTATGTACCCGGTGACTATCTTCTGCTTCGGATCCTTCTTCTTCTTGCTGCTAGCGGGCGTGGCTGACGTCTGGCTGCTAGAACGCTCTTGGCTGGGCGTCGCCGACATAGACGGGTTGTACGGGTTGCTGTTGCCGCCTGCGAACAGATATTGGGTAGATGAGTGTTTGGTTTTGTAGGTACGTCATTTATGTTAAAATGTAGATAACAAAATAAGTTTTTAATATCTATGGTCTGTATTTTAGTGGCGCCATCAATGGATGTTATGTGTACTCTGTCTATGAAAAATAAATTCAGTCTATTACGAAAAAGCCAAAGAGTTATTTTATGGTAGCTTGACATAATGGCTTCCCTACGCCCGATGGAAAGCGAAAGAGAAGCCCAAGTTGCTGCGACAACGGTCAAGTAGCTGGTAAGGTACTTGTCAGTTGCCACCGCCATGCCGGCCCAACGCTAATCCCCCACGAGCTCCAGAAACCCTACTCACCGGTAGAAACACGACACGGGTCTTTTGGCTGCGAGGTCTTTTGGTGGAACGGGCGGTTCAATTCGAGCGAAGAATCGCTTTGCCCTACCTCTCTTAGAATAATGAAAATTGGACATCCTACTTCCTACTAATATTATAAATGCGAAAGTTTGTTTGGATAGATAGATGGATGGATGGATGTTTGTTACTCTTTAACGCAAAAACTACTGAACAGATTTTAATGAAACTTCACAGTAATATAGCTTATACATTGGATTAACACATAGGCTATGTTTCATACGAATGTTCACGAGGGCAGAGCCGCGGGCTGCAGCTAGTATTAAATAAATATCGATTGAAAGTAGCTGCATTACATAGTTAGTATATCACAGTCTACTGCTGGACATAGGCCTCAAATTAAATAATAAATAATCCAAGACATGCCACGCTGGGCCACACAGCGCCACCTAGCCCCAAACTAAGCCGATGCTTGTAGTATGGGTACTAGACAACTGATAAACTTACTTAGATACTTTTTTTTTTAAATAAATACATATCATACATAGAAAACACCCAGACCAATACAGACATGTTCATGAACACAAATGTTTGTACTGTGCGGGAATCGAACCCACGACCCTTGGCTCAGAGGGCAGAGGTCACTACCAAATGAGCCACCCAGCCTGAAATGGAATTGTTCTCCATTTAGCGATCTAAGAAGCCTAAAGAAGCGCAAATCGTCACTCTACGTGGATTGAGGGCGTCCTACACTACGTTTGCCGAGATGCGGTATCTAATGCAGAACTGTTTTACCGCAACTGTTTTCGGTTCTGTAGTGTATGTAGGTATTTCTAAATCTATGAAGCCAATGCAAAAAGTAAACCCCTATGTTACTTAGTAGAGAGTATTTACCTATAGAGAGAGGTGTGGCAGGCGAGGCGAGGGACGAATCGTCCAGCGAATTTTCTAGAAGCATCTCGACGTCCTGACTGCCAATGGTAGTGTTGATGAGATTCGTGAACTGTGGTTTCACATCCTGCAAATTCCCATACAATTTTTTCTGATGCCTTCGCTCCTAAAAGTTTACACGTATTTCATGAAAAAAAAACACACACACACAAACAAATTACAAAAAATATAAAATAATATTAGTGGTACATAATAAAATATTACAGAAACAATAAAATATAAATAAACGTCAGGTATATTGCAAACACTTAATATTATTTATTTATTCAGAACTCATCATTGTTGTTTTTTCTATAGAACGGCACACATATATAAGTACATACGGTCACAAATCATGTTAACCAATGTGTCATGAAAAACCTACTCGAATAATGATGTCTACTCATAAGGCGAGAGTGCGTTTATGTCGAGCTATTATAAAAAAGAGTCGATTATCTCGTAACTATTAAAGTTAAACAAATATATGTATTTTGTCGTGTGAATTTGCCGACACAACACTACAGTCTACGTCACCTAGGCTGGCATCAACTCCAAAAATAAGTGATAATTGTAAATATTTCAATAATTAAAGTTATACATATAGCATGTATTAAGTAGTTCATTCGTTACGTTATGTATCGCTTTTAGTTAATGCAGCTACAGTTTTTGTCTGGTTAAAGTTTTTGGTTGTTTGTGTTTTTTGAAGTCGGTTTAATTTGCTATTATTGCTGTTATTTCCATATCAATTTGTAAGTGAAAAAAAGGATTCTTTATCAAAAACATAATTAAAATTATTTGAGAAACGACAGAGGATGACATGTGACCGTTTGTACTAGTCCATTACGAAAACATTCCAACACAAAGACTTACAATGTGATCGACGTTGACGTTCGAGTGGAACTGCTTTTGGCTGAAGGCGCTGGAGGAGGCCTGCACATCCTGAGGAGTGGCCAGCGCCGGCGGGCCCAGCGGCTTCGGGAAGAAGTAGATCTGAGGGGGACATGGTAAATGAAGTAGTGAGACAATAGGAATGTTTCGAGGGTCAAAATAATTACATCTTAACTAATATTATAAAGCTGAAGAGTTTGTTTGAACGCGCTAATCTCAGGAACTACTGGTCCAAATAGAAAAATTCTTTTTGTGTTGAATAGACCATTTATCGAGGAAGGCTTTAGGCTATACAACATCACGCTGCAACTATTAGGAGTGAAGAAATAATGGAAAATGTAAAAAAATAAAACGGGGAAAAAATAACTATTCCACGCGGACGAAGTCGCGAGCACAGCTAGTTATACATATTTAGTCCCTATTTTAAGAGACCCTGCAAACCACAGACTTTCTATCGGCCGATAGTTTGGTCGGGCTCATAATCAGTACTGCGCACTCAGGTTGGCCGCTGTAAGGACAATCTGTCTAGGTGGGGCTTCATTGATGCCTCTGCCAATCGGTGTGCGTACGGTGTCGTCCCACAAACTATGGCACACCTACTTCAGTGCCCCGCGTGTCCGGGCTCGTGTCTGTACGAGGACTTGCTGACCGCCAGTGATGGAGCTATCGCGTTGGTCTCACAACAAATAATCGTTTTGTCATCGACTCGAGAAGAAGAAGATCAGTATGAAGATGTATGCAAGTCCGCATACTACAAGCGACTGATCTTCAAACTAATATGAGACCAAACTATCGGCCGATGGAAAGTCTGTGGTTTGCGCGGGGTCTAAGTCATAAAAATATATTGGAGACGTATTTTTCCTTTTTTCGTATAAACAAAAAATAACAAAGATACAAGACATCAAAATTTATGAGTGGAAGTCTTTGACGTCACCCTTTGCGCCACCTAAAAAATGCCACTAGGAGTGACGTCACACGTAACTTTAGCGGGCTATACCTTTGTAAATTTTGGTCTAATTTACAAATTTAAATGGGATGTTAAATAAAATGGGATGTAAGGGAGCGACCTATCATCATTTCGCTCCAAGCCAACCTCACCTGCCCGTGATGCATCCTGCCGAATAACAAACGAGGCGCTGGCAACCGACTGGTGGCGGTATAACCATCACAGTTGACGGCGTAGCTAAATACCACAGACCGATGACGGGCAGCAGCGTCGCCGGAGCGAGAAGCTACGCCCTGCGATCGCCAACCCGCCTGCCCAGCGTGGCGATTATGGGTATATCCTCCAGATGTTTGCCCTGTGGCGAACAACTGGAGAGGCCAATGTCCAGCAGTGGACTGTGATAGACTGATGATTTTTAAATAATCTAAAAGACGGACTAATTAATTACATTTTTTACTGCAACAAGCCTATTGTGGCGATTACCAATAAATATTAATGTAAGTACCAAATAAACTTTATTCTATTCAATACCTCATCTACAGTGACGTCCTTGGTGTGCTCAAACTTCCGTAGCCCGGCCTTCAGCTTGCGAGCCACGCGGTTTGACTCGTCGTAAACGGATTCGCAGACGTACACGTCGCCTTCCGATATCTCTGTCGGGCGGCCTAAGAGTGAGAGAGATAAAAAAGTTATAAACATGGGTATTATCTACTTATAACCTTTAGAATAGTTGTTGAGAAACAATTACTTGGGATGTAAGGAATCTATCATTTTTTCGCTCCAAGCCACCCTCATCTGCCTACCGTGCATCCTGCCGAACAAACGAGGGTCTGGCAACCGACTGGTGGCGGTATAACCATCACAATTGAATGCGTAGCTAAATACCACAGGCCGATGACGGGCAGCTGCGTCACCGAGCGAGGAGCTACGCCCTGCGATCGCCAAGTCCCCGCCCATCGTGAAGGTTATGGGTATGTCCTCCAGATGTTTGCCTCAAGTGGCGAACAACTGGAGAGGCCTATGTTCAGTAGTGGACTGCGATGGGCTGATGATGATGATATGCCACTTAGCATAATTATGTCGTGGCAGGGACACAACGCAATGGTTTCTGGGGATCGAACTCTTGGTTAAGAAGTCAGGAGTCGCTACAAATGAGCCAGCAACGATGTATAACCGCAGATACCGCAGATACCGTTGGCAGATCTGTTCGGATTTTCGCAATAGTGTAAAGTGCGTGTGTATGTATTCTATGTATGCAGTGTGTGTGTGTGTAGGTACGGATGTTGTGTATGTATTCTATGTATGTAGTGTACGTGTGTGTGTATGTATGTTATATGTGTGTGTGTAATCTTACTCACATTTAAGATAATCATCATAGTCCAACACCGAACATTTTCCCACAATGCCTACCAGTGGGCTGGTGTCGTGGATCGTCGTCAGGAGAACCTCTTGCTTGTAGAAAGGCTGTGGTCAGAGATATTAAAGTTAGAAATTAGTCCGTAACACCGTTGAAATAAAGCGCATTTTCGGTTGTTTTTACCTTATTGATGATGTTGGATACTTCTGACGGGAAGATAAGGAACGGCCCGCGGAAGTAGCACTTGTTGCTGGAATAAAACACAAGGTTTTCATTGTTACATTACACACTAACATAATTTGTATGTAATTGAACTTTTGGTTATTATCTGTCGTGTGTAAAATAAAATTTGAATAAAATAAGAATCCCGATTATGTATCGGGATTAATACTTTTATTATGGTCAATTAGACTTTATTACCTTTAGTTCTTAGTTGCTTTTAGCTCTGATGAAAACGAATTATTTTAATGGGAGCATTAACATAACAATTTTTTGTTTTTTTTTCAATGAGAGGTTTAATGTATTTATAGTAAAAAAAAGCAGTAGTGTGCCTTTTTTAATTGCAGAAGGGCACACCGTGTTTACTATTTCCACACACAATTGCTCATACTACGAGTACGTTTTACTTCTCCTAACACGAGTTCCACGCCGATTCGTACAACTCACTATACTGTACTATGACAAATAACATTTTTTTTTTATAGTAGCTCGACATAATGACTTCCCTACGCCTGATGGAAAGCGAAAGAGAAGCCCAAGTCGCTGTGACAACTGGCAAGTAACTGGTTAGTTACCTGTCAGTTGCCACTGCCATGCCGGCCCAACCCTAACCCCCCACGAGCTCCGGAGACCCTACTCACCGGCAGAAACAGGACCCGGAGGTCATTTGGCTGTGGTATTCTATAGGGTGGAGGTCCTTCCCCGGACGGGCAGCTCAATACGAGCGAAGATTCGCTATGCCCTACATCTCTTAACATGTTACTCACTCGCCAGTCTCCCAGATGGTGTCGACCTGGGCGATCATCTGCTTGCCGCCGTCGGTGACGACGTACACGTAGTCGCCCGTCTTGATCACGCCGGAGCACACGGTGTTGTACTGTTCGTAGTACGTGTTCTCGTCGTCTGTGCCGAGGGGGTTGTACATCACTACGTCCTACGAAACAAAAAAAAAAAAATAACCCAAGACATGCCACGCTGGGCCACACAGCGCCACCTAGCCCCAAACTAAGCCGAAGCTTGTAATATGGGTACTAGACAACTGATAAACTTACTTACATACATTTTTTTTTTGTAAATAAATACATATTATACATAGAAAATACCCAGACCAACACAAACAGACATGTTCATGCACACAAATGTTTGTACTGTGCGGGGATCGAACCCACAACCCTTGGCTCAGAAGGCAGAGGGCACTACCAAATGAGCCACCGAGCCTGTATATAAAATAAAAGTAAAATAAAAGTCGTATTACTGAAGGCGTACTCCTAAGTTGTGTGTTGTCTTTAACTGATGCTACACTTCGTTAACCGTAAACTTTTGTATGGATCTGTATATTTGTGTCTAAGCTGCTAGTTCAGGATGAGGTCAGATGAGATCAAAAGGCATGGTACTTACTAAACGAGCACCGAGACAATTGGGTGATACTTTTTTTAAACCTAATGTGTTTTAAGAGAGGTAGGGCATAGCGAATCTTCGCTCGTATTGAGCTGCCCGTCCGGGGAAGAACCTCCACCCTATAGAATACCGCAGCCAAATGACCTCCGGGTCGTGTTTCTGCTGGTGAGTAGGGTCTCCGGAGCTCGTGGGGGGTTAGGGTTGGGCCGGCATGGCAGTTGCAACTGACAGGTACCAGTTACTTGCCAGTTGTCACAGCGACTTGGGCTTCTCTTTGGCTTTCCATCAGGCGTAGGGAAGCCATTATGTCGAGCTACTATAAAAAAAAACACTCATTTGGCAAACAAGCCTAACGGCTCACCTGATGCCGAGCCTACGGACGCCTGCAACACTAGAGGTTTTGCCGAACCTTTAAAACCCTCTTCACAACCTTTTTGAAGAATGTATAGAATAATGTAGTTTCAGGAAATCTTTTCTGGGAGTTAATTCCATAACCCGTTCCACTGGTACTTACCGGTCGGTCCTTCTCCTGTACATTCTCCAGCACTTCCAGTTCAGCCAACTCGTCTTTGTGCTTCTCGACGCGTTCGCGGAACACGGACACAGTGCGGTTGGGCTCCAACGGGACCTAATATGATAAAAAAGAAGTAATTAAAATATGTGACATGTTGTTACTAAGGATTTAAAGAATGTTTCTTTAGCATGGAATCATTCTTTCGAAGGATTAAATTCATACTACATTTCCTCTCTCTATGCTATATCAGTACATTTTATACAATACTAGATGTGCTCGCGACTTCGTCCGCGTGGAATAGTTATTTTTTCCCCGTTTTTTTTTTTACATTTTCCATTATTTCATCGCTCCTAATAGTTGCAGCGTGATGTTATATAGCCTAAAGCCTTCCTAAATAAATGGTCTATTCAACACAAAAATAATTTTTCAGTTCGGACCAGTAGTTCCTGAGATTAGCGCGGTCAAACAAACAAACAAACTCTTCAGCTTTATAATATTAGTTAAGATAAGTCTTTGAAAGTTTATGTTGAATTTATGTTGAACGGCGCCAGTGACGTCATTCAATCAAGGACATTTTCACAAATGACAGCACATTTACAACACTTGGAATATGATTTGGAAAATTTTGCTAGATATCTACTACTTAAGTGAATTTTTTGATATTCATTGAAGATATTGAATATCAAAAAATTCACTTCGATCTAAGCTCAATTGTAGTAAATATTAGGCTTTCTTACACCTAAATCAAATGTGAATAGTTTGCCTAAACATTTGACAATTCGTATCAAACATTATAAAACCGTCTTATTTTCGAGAGAAGTCTTTCCGAAAGCACAGTAGATAGGATTATGCTCAACAGATGTATAATTTGTTATACTCACATCTCTAGGGATCAGTGTGGCTTCCTTCTCGGACCCCTCCCACACCTTGATCTTCTTGAACCATCTGTTCTTTGTATTGTATCTGCTCTCGCATACATATACGTCCTTGTCAGCATAACCTAAGATAAGAATAAAAAATTTATATCGCTTACAAAGTGTTATCGACCTCAGGGTAAAGAATATAAACCTTATTACAGTTGAAATAGAGTTGATGTTGAAACATTTCAACCTGCAAGGCTAGTTAATGGGGCTAATAGGCTTGTTGCCGTTAAAATGTAATTAGTCCGTCTTTTAGATTGTTTAAAAATAAGAGACACATTTCTAAATTAGACCAAAATGACAAAGATATAGCCCGCTAAAGTTTCGTGTGACGTCACCCCTCGTGGCATTTTTTCGCAAGAGGTGACGTCAAAGACTCCTAAATATTGATACCTTACTTCTTTCTTATTTTTTGTTTAAACGAAAAAAGAAAAAATATGTGTCCAAAATTTTTTTATAATCTAAAATATGGATTAAATGTAATGTAATATAATTTTGACGCTGGAAATAACCCTATTGTTAGAAAAATCATCAAACTACCTGGTTGCAAAGCAGAGTTATCTCACAAATACCATAGTCACACAATCAAAATCCAACTGTATTCCCTTTACCTTGCGGTTTACATTTGAAGTACTCCTTGACGTTCATGACGTAGCAGTGACCGCTGACTTGGTCCAAGGGTATGGTGCGGTGCGTCTCCGTCTTGAACACCTCCTGGTGCAGGAACTTGCGCGTCAACACGTGGAAGGTTTCGTGAGGCCTGCGAAAAATAATGTTATAAATAACGCAACTTAAAGCAACATACCAATGTTTTTAATGAATTTTACGTTAGGCCTTGAAATGGGATATAGTTTATACGATATTACTTGGTACTTTTTTTTGCAAGAGGCGGCAGACCAGCAAGTGTAACGCAAATCAAGTTCTGGCGTCGCTACCGGACTTCTAAACACGAATACCCTCGTTCCTTGAAGGTTTCCAAGAAACTGGGCCCTTACCACCAAAATAGAAAACGATCGTTCCTTGAACGGATCGCGTACTTTTGCACTATAAATCCGTCCCGTGTTCAAATATACGAACTAAAATTCGTCAAAGCCAATTTTCATTAATTTTATTCATATATATTCGAATACGGGAGGGACAAATGGCGAGGAATTATGGTGCAAAAGTACGCGATCCGTTCAACGATCGATCGTTTTCGATTTTGGTTGTAAGGGTCCTGTAACTGTTGGTACTTGCCTGTAATAAACATTGGCGTACAGCATCGGCACGCCGTCCTTGTTGGTCCAGACGCGCTCCACCTGCACGATGCCGGGGTCCTTGTTGCCCTTCTCGGGCAGCACGTACACGAAGTCGCCCTTGCTGTACTGCGTCTGCAGCGGCGCGCCGCCCGCCGGCATCGAGTCGTCGGTGCTCGATCTGAAATTATATGTCATGTATCGAACGAATGTATATGTCACCGGAAAATAGAGAGAGGTAGGGCATAGCGTATCTTCGCTCGAATTGAGCCGCCCGTCCGGGGAAGGACCTCCACCCTATAGAATACCGCAGCCAAATGACCTCCGGGTCGTGTTTCTGCTGGTGAGTAGGGTCTCCGGAGCTCGTGGGGGTAGGGTTGGGCCGGCATGGCAGTGGCAACTGACAGGTTACTAACCAGTTACTTGCCAGTTGTCACAGCGATTTGGGCTTCTCTTTCGCTTTCCATCAGGCGTAGGGAAGCCATTATGTCGAGCTATTATAAAAAAAAAAAAACTAACTTTCGGAATATAACAAACGGTAGTTGAAATGTATTATTTTACGCAATGGATGTCAGTTAATTTATCAACTTACAGTATCTGGCAGGAATTTAATAATTTGCGATTTTGACACAAGTAAAATCGTCCTCAAATGGGCCAACCGTTGCTCGGTGTACAATTTAACGGTGCACTATTACACGTTACTTAATACACTGTTCCCTGATTGGTTGACGGGATAACACCAAGCGAGTCATTGAACCAAACAGCGTTCACCTCGCCTAGTTATTTTCTGGTGACATATATAAATGTGGTAGGATTATTAGCTTAGCTTTTGCAAAAATCCTAAGACGATTGCGAAACAGCAGATAATTGGAATGTAAGAAAAATTATGTAGGGGAGCCTTGATCTTCCCTAAAGGGAGCGACCTATCTTTGGCTCTATCGTGGCTCACCTGGTCTCGTCCTCATTCTCCTGCAGCAGCTTGCACTGCTTGACCAGCTTCACGCTGGTCGCAGCGTGTCGCGCGGCACAGCTGGTCGCGTGGCTCACCTGGTCTCGTCCTCGTCCTCGTTCTCCTGCAGAAGCTTGCACTGCTTGACCAGCTTCACGCTGGTCGCAGCGTGTCGCGCGGCACAGCTGGTCGCGTGGCTCACCTGGTCTCGTCCTCGTTCTCATTCTCCCGCAGAAGCTTGCACTGCTTGACCAGCTTCACGCTGGTCGCAGCGTATCGCGCGGCACAGATAGTCGCGTGGCTCACCTGGTCTCGTCCTCGTCCTCGTTCTCCTGCAGCAGCTTGCACTGCTTGACCAGCTCCACGCTGGTCGCAGCGTGTCGCGGCACAGCTGGTCGCGTGGCTCACCTGGTCTCGTCCTCGTCCTCATTCTCCTGCAGCAGCTTGCACTGCTTGACCAGCTTCACGCTGGTCGCAGCGTGTCGCGCGGCACAGCTGATCGCGTGGCTCACCTGGTCTCGTCCTCGTCCTCATTCTCCTGCAGCAGCTTGCACTGCTTGACCAGCTCCACGCTGGTCGCGAGCGTGTCCCGCGTGAAGGCCGAGGCGGGCGATTGGAGGGTTCCTCGGCAGAGCTGGTCGCGTTGCTCCACGAAGTAAGCTTGCAGTTCCACTGAGTCTTCGAAGATTTGGCTGTCGGTGCGCGAGAGGCGACGGGCACTGGAAGGTAATAAAAATAAGAACACGCCCTTTTGGCTCAAGTTTCGCTACAGAGGCCAATCTTTAAGGAGACTAGTACACTATTTAACAAGTTACCAGAAATGCCTGTTCATAAATTTAAAGCATAATATTAGAAAATAGCCCGTTTTCACAGCGACTTGGGCGTCTCTTTGGCTTTCCATCAGGCGTAGAGATGTCGAGCTACTATAACACACACTCACTCTCTCTCACACACACTTTTTTTTTATATACGTACTATACAATATTATTTGATAATCGATTAGAAATAAAAATAAGTTCTTTAAAAGAAATATAGAATTTTTATTATTATTATAACAAAAAGAAAACTGGCTCACCGCTCAAACACAGCGAACATATCCTGCTGGAAGTGGTCGAGCCGCTTGTACAAGCCGCGGTCCAGGCGCCTCTTGACCAGGTCCAGCGATATGGCGCGCACCTTCTCGCCGTTGGCCGCCTCGTCGTGTTCGGGCAGCTCCGCCATACTGTCCGAGTAGCATCTGCAATGAGGAGGTAATAAGGGCCTTATTCACCTAGAGGTCAATTATTGCGCCGACCCCAGATAATGGGAACAGGACAAGCAAATGATAATTCACCTTGAGGTTAGATAAGGTCAGGTTAGAACCTAGGGCCCCAGGACGAAGAGTTTAGACTTAGGCCTTTGGACGCTAGCGAGCGGAGAGGACGACGTCCAGGACGGGGCCTAAGGGCATGTTCAGAAGACAAGCGTTGAACGCACGTTTTGATAACGTGTGATTGTTGTTAGCGCGCATTGACGCGCGTTACATGTGTACGGACTGAATTAAAATGTATGTAGTTGTAAACGCACGTCTTGATAATGCGCGTTGAACGCTTGTCATCTGAACATACCCTTACGCGTCGTTAAAAGAGAAGCGGCGCGTAGGGCGTTGCAAGTTTGGACTTGATTTCATCCTAGGCTGACGTGGATAGAGCGTAATCTTTCGGCGAATCCCCCTACCGTCTGAAGGCGAACCCTACTTTGAGAAACCCTGCCATGTGATTATGGCTCTAGAAGAGCAGACTAAGGCCGGTCACATACATTCGGGATTCCGATACGGAATTCCGAATTGAAATTCACGTTCGCAACAAAAATGCTCTACTTGGATACAAAGCGCTCCAGCATTTTATATGTAAGTAGAGCATTATTTCTGCAAATATGAATTTCCGAACGGAATTCCGATGCGGAATTCCGAATGTATGTGGCCCACCTAAGGCGAAATACGGAATTCCGAATTGAAATTCACGTTTGCAACAAAAATGCTCTACTTACATATAAAATTCTGGAGCGCTTTGTATGCAAGTAGAGATTACTGCTGCAAACGTTAATTTAAATTAGGAATTCCGCATCGGAATTCCATACGTATGCGGCCCGCCTAACATCTACAGTCAGGATCTACTTCGGAATCACAGTGCACAGTTTACTTAGGCCATCTCCTCTTTGTATTTGCTTCCTGGTTTGCTCTATACTGATATCTTATGTTTCTCAAATTAAATTTATTGACAAGGTAGGACATGACAGGCTGGGGCGCATTATAACTTAACCAAGAGCGGCCAGAACGCTATATCTCTAAATGACATGCCATACAAAAAATAGGGTTTATTTGCATACGTCGAAAATGGATCCGATATGAAACGTCCATATATGCAAAGCATAGTTTTCGAATTCGAATACGTTTTCGATTTCTTTTATACTGACTTAGTGATAAAAATAACGATGGTGAGTATAAAAATGATTATGTATTATGATTTATCTGGTGGATAATATGTTATGAATAAGATGATTAGTGAACAAAGCTGATAATTACCAAATTATCAGGCATTTCCACCAGGAAATACATGCGAAAATAAAAAATATCGGGTTTGATTCAAGCTTCAGTTTTATCACTAAGAAACAACAAGATTTATAAAGCAAACGCTAAACATTAGCATAAATTATTGCTGTATGTAATAAACGGTAAACGTTTAATATTTTTACGAGACCCATTTTTTTATCAATTTTCAATGGGTTTGCGCTTCATTGCGATTCGCCTGATGGTAAGCGATATCGTACTAGTCGTCGATACTTTAAAATCATTCATAATTACGGAGATTAGCTTGTAGACAGTACTTACAGACTTGTGAGACAGTAATTTAAAATCTTCTTTCTACTGCTCTACTGCTGTTTCTATAAGCAAACCTTCCGCTCCAGATGCGACCCTGACGCTGACCACGATCCTCAGATATGAGGGACCGACCACAGAGAGAGATTCTTTGCCCCCCATAATTTGATTTGATTGATTGGATTATTACTTATCCATTTTAACATTAATGTATTTGATGATAAATTTGACATAAAGAAGGCAAAATTGAAAAGTTTATCCAAATAGTATAGTAATTAAGTACTTACCTCCCCTCTTCGTCTTGGTAATTATAAACGGTGGTGAAAAGATTGAGAAGCAATTCTTGTACCGCCGCTGGTACATCAGGCACCGCGTCTTCGTCCTCCCTGTAATAAGTATACATTACAGTACATATAGTATAGGCGATAGTACAGATCAATAAACTACAGCTTTGCACGTTCCGTTCACAGGACTCACACTTATGCAATTTTACCATACAGTAGCAAAAGTAAAACTATACCACCACTCAGTGGCGAAAAGCTCCCACTCTTTGACGTCACGCGTAATTTTAATATCTTTGTCATTTTTGCTTTAGACCAAATTATGTAATTTACAAATGAAAATACTGTCTTTTATTTTTGAACAATCTAAAAGACGGACTAATTACATTTTTTACGGCAACAGGCCTATTGGACGGTTACAGCTTGATGGTGACCCGTAAAAAGCTTACCTTAACAACTGCTTAGTCTGCAAACACATACGCTGCAGTATCAACGCGTCCTTGTATATCTGCGAGTCGGGCTCGTTGTACTTGCACGCGTTGTCGAACATCAGTATGAAGTCCGAGGCGAGTTCGTTCACCGAGCTGTAGCCGCTGTTCTTCAACTTGTGCGCTATCTTCTCCATGTCAATAGGGTTCTTGATGAGCTCGTAATAGTCGGGGTACTCGATTTTGTTTGGCAGCTTCATGAAGATCAACGCGAGTTGGCGATTTGCTGTAAGAAAGAAACGACGTTGGAAAAATATTTTCGAATCGCTGACCCGGGCCGGCAGACTTCGTACTTTACGTTCATCATCATCATCAGCCTATTACAGTCCACTGCTGGACATAGGCCTCTCCAGTTGTTCGCCAATTAGAGCAAACATCTGGAGGATATACCCATTATCGCCCGCTGGGCAGGCGGGTTGGCGATCGCAGGGCGTAGCTTCTTGCTCCGGTGACGCTGCTGCCCGTCACCGGTCTTTAGTATTTAGCTACGCCTTCAATTGTGATGGTTATACCGCCACCAGTCGGTTGCCAGCGCCTCGTTTGTTATTCAGCTGGATGCACCACGGGCAGGTGAGGTTGGCTTGGAGCGAAAAGATGATAGGCCGCTCCCTTACATCCCACGTTACTTTATTCACCTTTTAACCCGTCACTGGACTTCCACAAAAAATTCAAGACCAAAATCGGTCCGACCGTTTTCGAATTTTAGTGAGACTAACCAACAGGAATTATTTTTTAAATCATCATCATCATGTTGTATGGCTTACTTCTGCTCGAGTCCTCAAAGGTTAATAAAAAAATACTAACTGACCCGGCAGACTTCGCACCACCTGTTATTCATCTTTTAAACCTTCCCCGTTACAAATGTATGCCTTTTATTGAAAGGATCGCGTATGTGGGATTCCCACCGTTCTCGAAAACTAAAACCCCGGCCTCTTCGTCAGGGGTCCTAGGAGACCCATGCTGCCTTGACACCGCCAGCAATCCAAACCTAATATTGAATCCCTCAAAAGGAGATCCGCGTCCTTGTATATCTAACTCTTTCTAAAATTACCACATATCAAAAACAATACAAACCTTTAGGATCCCTATAATCCCGTATGGCGTCATACAAAGTCCTCAGCTTCTGCTCAAACGGGGTCAACTGCCTCG
Organism: Conogethes punctiferalis; assembly: GCA_031163375.1. Classification (NCBI taxonomy): domain Eukaryota; kingdom Metazoa; phylum Arthropoda; class Insecta; order Lepidoptera; family Crambidae; genus Conogethes; species Conogethes punctiferalis. Next base: position 7,535,012 of record CM062098.1, on the reverse strand, counting down.
ACTTGACCACTTTAATCGCCTTCATATTCGCCTTCCTCTCGTGCCCTCCACTACTGAGCTCCCTCAGACGTTCCTGCAGGACTCTCTCAAGGAGATTCGCGTCCTCGTATATCATGGAGCCTTCCTCGTTGAACTGGCGGCAGTTGGAGAACATGAGACGGAAGTCGGAGATCAGCTCGTCGAGACTGTTGTAGCGGTCGGCCTGGGGACGAAAACCAAAAGTTAAAATTAATTCTATATTATTTACATCTCTCCAGCAATTTAATATTGTATAGTGTGTTTATGAATCCGTCAAATGAATCTCTAACACCTCGATGTGCATAAGAATTTGGGCCTGTACGCGATTCTCGTACACCCAGGTGTGGTACAGGCACAAAATCACGTTAAGAGAGGTAGGGCATAGCGAATCTTCACTCGTATTCGCTGTCCGTCCGGGGAAGGACCTCCACCCTATAGAATACCGCAGCCAAATGACCTCCGGGTCGTGTTTCTGCTGGTGAGTAGGGTCTCCGGAGCTCGTGGGGGGTCAGGGTTGGGCCGGGCATGGCAGGTAACTAACCAGTTACTTGCCAGTTGGTGTCTATTGCGTGGGATGGGCCTTTATCCTTTAATTATTATAATTTCTTTTCTTTTACATAGGTACGTTTTTCACTAAATCACATCAAGCGTCATAAACAAGTATGATCAAGTCAAATGTGTTTTTTTTTAATTAACAAAATTTACGGCTTTGGATAAAGTCTATAAAGTATAAATGAATTCTGTAAATAAAATTCTGTTAGTTGTCACAGCGACTTGGGCTTCTCTTTGGCTTTCCATCAGGCGTAGGGAAGCCATTATGTCGAGCTACTATAAAAAATAAATAAAAAAATCCATTCCGAGTTCGAGAATCATTTGACAGGTTAATAATACTCGACATACCTTAATATTAGCCTCGATAGTGATCATATCGATAGGCCTCTCGATGACATTGTAGTAGTCCGGGTACAGTTTCTTGCTGGGCTTCTCCATGAACAGCAGCATGGGCTGCCGGCCGTCGGGGCACGTGTACTCCAGCAGCTGCTTCGCGATGTAGTGCAGCTTCTTGCGCAGCGGCACGTTAGGCTTGGGCACCGACGGGGATGGGGACGGCGACGGCGCCGACGGCGGGGCGGGGTTGAGGCGGGGGCGGCCTGGCGGATTAAGGAAATTTTGTGATACAGATTGTAGCGGAACCTCCTTGCAGGTTTATTTGTAAATAAAAAATAAAAAGCAAAATTTGGTTCATTGACAAACGTCACAAAATCGATATGTCGCATTCTGGTTTGTAGTTTTCTTTATTTTTATATCTCACTGGAAATTGTAAATATTTTATTAATGTATTATACTGTACAGATAAAAACCATTTCATTATTTACCTTCCGACCTACACCTACGCACGCCGCGCCATCGCATGCCATTGCTAAAACGTTCGCAACATACCATGGGATGTAAGGGGGCGACCTATCATCTTTTCGCTTCAAGCCAACCTCACCTGCCCGTGGTACATCCTGCCGAATAACAAACGAGGCGCTGGCAACCGACTAGTGGAGGTATAACCATTACGATTGATGGCGTAGCTAATTACCACAGACCGATGACGGACAGCAACGTTACCGGAGCGAGAAGTTCCGCCCTGCGATTGCTAACCCGCCTGCCCAGCGTGGCGATTGTGGGTATATCCTCCAGACGTTTGCCCTAAGTGGCGAACAACTGGAGAGGCCTATGTCCAGCAGTGGACTGCAATGGGCTGATAATGATGATTAACAGAAAGAGTGCCCAAGCTATATCTGCTTCCAGGTTCATGTACTGCAAAATATACCTTACTAGCTTTTGCCCGCGACTTCGACCGCGTGTTTAAATTTATACATACAAAAGTTTTTTCCCGCTAACTCCCGTTCCCGTGGGAATTTCTCAAAATACAGCCATAACTAAACTTTATATTTACTAAGGTACCTGCATGCCAAATTTCAAGCGTCTAACTTAAGCGGTTTAGATTTTTCATACAAAAGGATTTTCCCGCTAATTCCCGTTCCCGTGGGAATTTCGGGAATTCCTTTCTTAGTGCACCCCTACGGTACCTAAGCTACGTCCCTTCCAAATTTCAAGTGCCTACGTTTAGCCGTTTGGGCTGTGCGTTGATATGTCAGTCAGTCAGTCAGTCAGTCAGTCAGTTTCTCCTTTTTAACCGACTTCGAAAAAAGGAGGAGGTTCTCAATTCGTCTCTATGTATAACATTTTTTTTTTTTTATGTATGTTCAGCGATATTTCCGTCAATTATGGATGGATTTCAAAAATTTTTCGACAGTTCGACAGAAGACACTTCCGAGGTGGTCCCATTATCACCAAGTAAGGATCTGATGATGGGATCCTGGAGAAATTGAGGGCAACAACCGAAAATTGTATGCTCATATGGTGTTTTTGTTACGTAATCATATTTTACTCAGGTATATGCTTTCGGGCGACAACATCTGGTGCTGATGATGAAGCCACAGAACTCCTTAACGGTTAGGAGTTAGGGGACAGTACTGACATTGGTCGATATTAAACTAGGTAGTAGTATGTACTTATGCAGGGCTAATAGGGCAGGTGATTTGGTAAGTGATATGCTTGATTCTAGATCGCAAAGTCTTCACTTGACTTAAAGCAAAATTTTTCATTCCTAAGTAAAACTCTTAAGGACATTAATTAGCCTTTATTCAAGGTCACAGCACATTAACGCAACTAAAAACAGAGAAATAAAATTATTTTAAAAAAAAAAATTAAACCGACTTCAAAAAAAACGCAAACGACCAAAACTAAAAAGCGATAAATAACGTAAGTAATTCTATCCTTAATACATAATCATTTAAATATTACAATTATCACTTATTTTTGAAGTCGGTGCCAGCCAAACATATCTAGGTATATTGTCGTGTGGATATGCCGGCCGCGCGCGTCATACAACAACAGTCTACGTTAGGTACCGAGAGGTTGGCACCGACTTCAAAAATAAGTGATAATTGTAATATTTAAATGATTATGTATTAAGGATAGAATTACTTACGTTATTTATCGCTTTTTAGTTTTGGTCGTTTGCGTTTTTTTTGAAGTCGGTTTAATTTTTTTTTTTTAAATAATTTTATTTTATATATATAGATTTCGCTGACTTAAGTATCTAATACATCAACCGTTAGCTGATCACTGTGTTTCTACTAACCTACACTGTCCCACTGCCAGCAAACCTTTCCGTTGGTCTCTATCAAAAACTGGCCAAATGCGAGTCGGACTCGCGACGTAGGTTTCCATGCCACTATACATCTAAATAAATGTAATTCTTTATTATACTGAAGTTGATTAAATGAAAAGTAACATGAGGTTTACGATTTATAACGAATTAAAAAAATTATTAGAACTCGTTCAAACCAATATGCGGTGGTAGGTAGTTTGCATGGTAATGTACATCATAATATTATTATTTTAACATTTATCATCCAATGTAAACTATTTTGGTTAAAAAAAAATTGTACCTATAAGAAACCTCAATATCATTTTTGAAGACTTATCCGTAACAACAAGCAACTTCAACAGCTATTATGTACCCAAATTTATATTCACAATAAATTATTCTTCTTCTTCTAACCCACACGTATGTGTAGCCGCACTGTATAGGAAACTTTTCCGACGTTTGTGATTAAAAGATTCAGTAGATTACAGTCAAATACCTCTGGGTCTAGGAGTGTTCACTTGGTTCTTGACCGAGGACAGGCTTTCGTCATCACTGGACGAGCTTTGCACTATGTCCAGTAATTCCTGAACGCGTTGTTGCATCAATCTACAAGGAAAAAGAATATGTTACTTAAATAATTATGGCGTAAATATCTAGACAGACCTAAATGAGACACGGGACATTAATACGGATAGACTTATTAATGAATCCTGGTCCGTCCACTGCCACATTTCTCTATCCCAGGGTTCCCTCATCCAGCCAATGCCAGAAATAGGGAATATGCATGAAAAATAGTTTCAGGTATTTACTAATTTATCGTAAAATAGATCAAAATCTACTACGAACAGTGAAAACAAAATCAAAATTGGTTGAAAAATGGGCGAGATACAGTCGTTGATAGTAAATATATACGTCTCTCTCTCGCGAAACAGATTTTTCTATGGAGTTAGTACGGCGCTCACGGTACGTGACGTCACGTCAATAACTTTAACGCTTTATAACTCGCTTAATAGAAAAGATAGTTTAAAAATTCTTCGATATTTATGTATCTGGAAGATAAAAGATCTCAATAAATCCATAAAAAAAAGTCATGCATATTCCTTATTATAAGAACGTCAGCCTATCGGGTTGGGGGCGTCCTGCCGACTAACCAATAAGGCTGTAGCAGCCGACCAGTGGCGGTATAACCATCATTGCAAACATGATTGCAGGGGTAGCTAGATACCACAGGTCGATGATGGGTAGCAGTGTCACCGGAGCGAAGAACTATGCGCTGCGATCGCCAACCCGCCTGCCCACCGTGGTGAGTATGAGTAAATCCTCCAAATGTTTGCCCAAAGTGGCGAATAACTCATAACAATAGTGATCATATCGTAAATTATAATCGCAATCGTAAATCATAATAACAATCATATACAATTTACAGTTGTATTTATTGGGATGTAAGGGAGCTACCCATCATCTTTTCGCTCCAAGCCAACCTCACCTGCCCGTGGTGCATCCTGCCGAATAACGAACGAGGCGCTGCAACCGACTGGTGGCGGTATAACCATCACAATAATTGAAGGCGTAGCTAAATACCAAAGAACGATGACGGGCAGCAGCGTCACCGGAGCGAGAAGCTACGCCCTGCGATCGCCAACCCGCCTGCCCAGCGGGGCGATTATGGGTATATCCTCCAGATGTTGGCCCTAAGTGACGGACAGCTGGCGAGGCCTAGTCCAGCAGTGGACTGCAATAGGCTGATGAAGAAGATGAAGATGACAATTTACAGTACTTAAGTTAGAGTGCTTTCATAAGGTTTATTACCTTTGTAACTTCACCGCGTCTTTATACAGTCGCGACGTAGGCACATTATACTGCTTGGCATTCTCGAACATGATGTTCATATCGCCAGCCACCTCGGACAGGGTGCCGTAGCTGCCGCGGCGTAACTTGTTCTTGATTTGGTTTAAGGACATGGGGTTCTTGATCTCCTTGTAGTAGTCTGGGTACTCGCGGCGGGAGGGTAACTTCCAGAAGGGTTCAGCCATCGGTACTCCTAAGGGTATTTTTTTTAATACATTATTTTCCATTATTCTGGCTTTTATCTGGATATTTCTGGGTTCAATTGGGCTTTCAAGTGTGTGCATCTAGTGATCCATCCACACATTAGATTTGACGCTATTCCCTGTTGAGGCTAAGAGGAGTCCTTCTCTTGAGCCGCCGTATGCAGTCGTCAGTAAATAAATAAATAACTCAAGACATGCCACGTTGGGCCACACAGCACCATCTAGCCCCGAACTAAGCCGAAGCTGCTGAAGCCGAAGATGAGTACTAGACATTTGATAAACTTACTTAGAGACATTTTTTTGTAAATAAATACCTAATTATATACAAATCAACAATATAATATAAAGATAAGGAAAGAGTGGTGTACGCTCAGCCGGGCATTATGCTAGCTTGCCGCCTTCGTGACTTAAAAAAAGATTTTTTTATGTTTCGAATTATCATTCGTTATATCTATCTACTATGTTATTATAATCATGAGCTGGATAGAATTTTGACTAAGAAAACAGGTACAGTAGAACCATGTTGATAAGTAGCATCGGCAAACTAAGTCTACGCATGGGAAAAGCTGAAGCCGATAATTACGAATGTTACAGTTGAAATATAGACATTTTTTTTTTTTTTTTTAAAAACATGCCACGCTGGGCCACACAGCGCCACCTAGCCCCAAACTAAGCCGAAGCTTGTACTATGGGTACTAGACAACTGATAAACTTACTTAGATGCATTTTTTTTTTGTAAATAAATACATATTATAGATAGAAAACACCCAGACCAATACAAACAGACATATTCATGAACACAAATGTTTGTACTGTGCGGGAATCGAACCCACGACCCTTGGCTCAGAGGGCAGAGGTCACTACCAAATGAGCCACCGAGCCTGTCATTAGACACATTATTGCGTTAAGTAGATTCAAAGTCAACAAAACTGAAGTATCGTGCTATCTCACTCATAGCAACTGTCAACGCGACGGACGGACATGGCGCGCATCAACCAATAGCAAACGAGCACGTTTCGCGCGCATACTCGGAACATTACGATTGGCTCTAATAGACTTTTGCGCAAGTACATCGGTGTAACTTATAACATGGTAGATAACGATAAATGCTACTTCGAAATCGAACTTGAGAAATTTGAACATTAAGTAAGTTTGTGTGTACGAGTAAACAGGAATATAACCATACAGATTATAGTAATTTTACCATTTGGGCTGAGATGGCTTTTGACGGTGTCCAATAATTTCCACAATGGTGAATCTTCATTGTCAATCTTCTCTTCATCGCTGTCGCCACTGTCTTCAGAATGCTAAAATGAATAAACATAATATATGTTAGACTATTTATGTACTATAATATTTTTTAAGTAACTATTGTCTATAATACTTTCTTTTCTCTTAAAGGGCGCATTGTATGACACTCGTATACCTGCAGGATTCTATTTTCTTTGTGGTCAATGGAGCAAGGAGCTACACTATGCAATCCATTCCAGCGTGTTATGGGTATAACCTCCACGTGTATGCCTAAAGTGTCGAACACCTGGAGAAGAAGCCTATGTCCACCAGTGGACTGCGATAAGCTGATGATGATGATGACGTGGTCGTGGTCGGCGCCGGGCGGCTCCATGACGGCGAGCGCCTTGCTGGACGGCACGGGCCGTCGTAGGATGATGATGATGATGATGACGGTACCTTGACGTGGTCGTGGTCGGCGCCGGGCGGCTCCATGATGGCGAGCGCCTTGCTGGACGGCACGGGCCGTCGTATGATGATGATGATGATGACGGTACCTTGACGTGGTCGTGGTCGGCGCCGGGCGGCTCCATGATGGCGAGCGCCTTGCTGGACGGCACGGGCTGTCGTAGGATGATGATGGTGATGATGACGGTACCTTGACGTGGTCGTGGTCGGCGCCGGGCGGCTCCATGATGGCGAGCGCCTTGCTGGACGGCACGGGCCGTCGTAGGATGATGATGATGATGATGATGACGGTACCTTGACGTGGTCGTGGTCGGCGCCGGGCGGCTCCATGATGGCGAGCGCCTTGCTGGACGGCACGGGCCGTCGTATGATGATGATGATGATGACGGTACCTTGACGTGGTCGTGGTCGGCGCCGGGCGGCTCCATGATGGCGAGCGCCTTGCTGGACGGCACGGGCTGTCGTAGGATGATGATGGTGATGATGACGGTACCTTGACGTGGTCGTGGTCGGCGCCGGGCGGCTCCATGATGGCGAGCGCCTTGCTGGACGGCACGGGCCGTCGTAGGATGATGATGATGATGATGATGACGGTACCTTGACGTGGTCGTGGTCGGCGCCGGGCGGCTCCATGATGGCGAGCGCCTTGCTGGACGGCACGGGCCGTCGTAGGATGATGATGGTGATGATGACGGTACCTTGACGTGGTCGTGGTCGGCGCCGGGCGGCTCCATGATGGCGAGCGCCTTGCTGGACGGCACGGGCCGTCGTAGGATGATGATGGTGATGATGACGGTACCTTGACGTGGTCGTGGTCGGCGCCGGGCGGCTCCATGATGGCGAGCGCCTTGCTGGACGGCACGGGCCGTCGTAGGATGATGATGATGATGACGGTACCTTGACGTGGTCGTGGTCGGCGCCGGGCGGCTCCATGATGGCGAGCGCCTTGCTGGACGGCACGGGCCGTCGTAGGATGATGATGATGATGACGGTACCTTGACGTGGTCGTGGTCGGCGCCGGGCGGCTCCATGATGGCGAGCGCCTTGCTGGACGGCACGGGCCGTCGTAGGATGATGATGATGATGACGGTACCTTGACGTGGTCGTGGTCGGCGCCGGGCGGCTCCATGATGGCGAGCGCCTTGCTGGACGGCACGGGCCGTCGTAGGATGATGATGATGATGACGGTACCTTGACGTGGTCGTGGTCGGCGCCGGGCGGCTCCATGATGGCGAGCGCCTTGCTGGACGGCACGGGCCGTCGTAGGATGATGATGATGATGACGGTACCTTGACGTGGTCGTGGTCGGCGCCGGGCGGCTCCATGATGGCGAGCGCCTTGCTGGACGGCACGGGCCGTCGTAGGATGATGATGATGATGACGGTACCTTGACGTGGTCGTGGTCGGCGCCGGGCGGCTCCATGATGGCGAGCGCCTTGCTGGACGGCACGGGCCGTCGTAGGATGATGATGATGATGACGGTACCTTGACGTGGTCGTGGTCGGCGCCGGGCGGCTCCATGATGGCGAGCGCCTTGCTGGACGGCACGGGCCCGACGCGCGACGTGCGCTTGCTGCGGATGCGCTCGGACGTCTTGCCGCGCCCGTGCTGCTCTATCTCCTGCTTGCGGACGCTGATCACCTGTAAAACGTGTCAGGCGGTAGAGAAAGATCAGTAACTCATCACGAATTACTAGTGCTGTAGTAGTGTAAACCTTTTGGAATACCTTCTGAATGTCTGTGCTTACTAAGGCTGTCAACAGACCAATCGAGCGAAGACATTGTTCGATGGAAGGGGTTTCCTGCTCTCTAAATCCTTTCTTGGCTATTACCACACGAATTGTTCATAGATGATGCCGATCGAATTTGATCAATTGGTTGACTTCGATCGATATCGATCAGTGCGGAAGAAACTATTAATCTATTTCGACAAATGAACGTTTTCTGTAAAAAGAAAAATCGACCAGATGGCTCCACATAAAAGGCAAGTCCAGTCATGATATTGGTCTATTGCTATGTAAATGACAGTGCCATGTCAAAATGAACCTATCACGTAACATCTCATGTATATTTCCTATTTTTTGTGTGTACCGAATGAATGTGATTCAATTTGATCAATACAAACTGCTCTTATTAATAAAGAAAAGTTAGTGAGACCATTATGTGTTATCACAAGCTTCATTATGTAGCTGAAATAGCTCATCAGAGAAACTTACTTCCAGAAGTAAAAAATATTAGAGTCCTAATCTTTACAAGGCCATAAAGGTTTACCTTTTTAAGAGTTTTTGCGTCTTTATAAATCTGGCTCCCGGGCTCATTGAAATGGCAAGCGTTCCTGACCATAAGCTGAAGATCTTTCTCCAACTCTGTCAGGTTGGTATACTCGCCGCCCTGTATCTTCTGCGCAATCGTTTTCAAGTCTATCGGATTGTCGATCACTTGGAAATATTCTGGATAGCGACGTTTCCCCGGTAAGAATTGGAACGCTGTGTATAAGGGACGGCCGTCGGCGTTCGCAGTCATTACCTAAAAGTGATTTTAGATATAGCCCTGAATCATAAATGTGCTATACTTTTACTAAGTTTGCACGGAATAAAATACAAAGTTCATATTTTTCCTTTTCCATTTGTATTGTATTTATCAGACATTTATTAGAAATGGAAGACACAGCCACCTTGTAACTTCGTGAGCTTTTAAGTTCATCAAATCATTCTAACTAATTCTATGAATTAAAATATAAACAAAAAATAAAGTTGTTTATTATAAGAAGAAATAAGAAAACGATATTATATGTGAAAGAAAAAATATGCTGCGTATATCTTACTGCATGGAAGAGTTCTTCATAGACATTGTCTTCTTCGTTATTCGTAGACGACTCGGACAAGTCCTCTGCCACATCAGACCTCCGGCTGGATGATCCATTACGAGACAATTTGGGTGTTTTGATTTCTTCACCTATTCACAATAATTTTTTTTTCAGATCTCATTTTTTTTAAAATAGGTTTATCAGCAAAAATATAGCGAACACTTCTGTCACCATAATTTAAAAAAGATTCATATTTAAAGGGAGTTTACACTTTCGGAATAACATTCTATCATCATCAATGTAAATATGAATAGTGTTTTTAAAAAGCAAGCATTATTATCAATTCTATTAATTATGAAAGTTGGAAAGATTTTATTAGAAAATAAATATTTAAGATTGATATTATACTAACCACTCTCCAGGGAATTTTTGCTTTGAGTATACAGTTTCCAAAGTTCTATGGCATCCTTATATTCAGCCGAATCGGACTTGTAAAATGCTTTAGCATTATTTACCAACAGTTCTATATCAGCTGACAACTCTTCGATATCCTCATATGTGTCAGTTTTCAGTTTTTGTTGCACCTAAATTAAGATTCAAACATAATTTATTATTGCAGATCACTGAAGAGCTATGAGATTTACACCCATATTCACAACCGTAACTATTCATTGTGTGGACACACTTGAAAAACCTATACATAGACAACACTTGAGTGCTGGTTGCCATTGTAAATGCCTTACATTGCATAGTGTTGTCAGTTTACATATCAAAATATTGTTTGTGAATACGGGTGATAGATAGTGTGAGATTGGCAAAGACTTTTTAGATAGGTAGGGCATAGCGAATCTTCGCTCGAATTGAGCTGCCCGCAGCCCAACCTCTGGGTCGTGATCCTGCCCGTGAATAGGGTTTCCGAAGCTCGTGGGGGGTTAAGGTTGGGCCAGCATGGCGGTGGCAACTGACAGGTAACTGACCAGTTAATTGCCCGTTGTTACAGCGACTTGGGCTTCCCTGTCGCTCACCATCAGGTGTAGGGAAGCCATTATGTCATGCCACTATAAACAAAAAGATACACTCATTACTCACTTTTAACAAATCCATTGGCTGCGACACAACTTCGTAATACTGTGGTTCTTGACGTCTCTTCGGAGCTCTGATAAATGAATCGCATAATAAGGTGCCATCCTCTTTCTTAAATGATCTTATTGTGTCATACAGCTGCTGGCAAAGTTCACCCTGAAAATTAGAACAATATTAGTTTGTTGTTTATTGTAACGATAAAACAGGTGATATAATTTTGCATATTATATTAACTTGGACTTTGATTCAACCAATCACAAAAAAGACATACCATCACACAACATTAAGAAAAAAAAACAGTTACAAGACATGAATACTATTGATAGTGGGTGTTTAAGACAAAAGCACATATAGTTTTTTAGAAACAAAACATTAATTCAAAATTTTTCATTCTTATTTATTTGTGACTCTATAAAGCTTCAAGAAACTAATTACTATGTTTGGCATAAATTTTGATTCCAATTTTTTTAATTAGCAATGTTGAGCCATTATACACATTTTATCCAGTGCTAGGAAATGGAGCTTAACATTTAACAAATCAGTAAGTTACTTTAATTGTACTGTATTATTATTAGGATTGCATTGAGAGTGGATATTTAAAGCAGGTTATATTTCTGTGGATCAACAAAATTAACTAAACTTCAACATGCATATAGCACTATGTATCCAAGTCATGAATTTAGGTATTTGTAATAAAATTACAAATGCCTATATCATGCATACCATAACCATGCCGAATTCACCGTGTTAATAATAAACATTATTGGCATCACAATGGTCTGTGAGAAGCGTCACACACGTTAGAAAGTGTCCGTACTTACAAGTGGTTTGCTCAAGCGGTTACTTACTGGATCCAACTTCTTCTTCTTTCTGGATGACGGCCGTGGACCGGGGTTACTCAGTTCCACGGCATCGTCACTATCGTCTCCATCCGCGCCCCGGCTCGCCACCGAAGACGCTCGGCGGCGTTTGCTCATTATAACCCGGCACAGTAACCGTGAACACGCTCAAAGATTACACAAACGTAATACGCAACTGAACGCAAGATATTGCATTGTTTTTTCAGGTTCTCGTTAGAAATGACCTCACACAACACAACAAATGGAAAATGGAAGGTAACTCAGCGGAACGCTTTGATTGATCGAGTTGAAGTTCGCGTCCCCATAAACGTCAAAAGTGACAATTTGTTTCATAAACTGCCGTTAGGTGTCATATTGTTGTTACTTATTATACAGCCACAACATTTTTTCCTAAAATATGCCAAATGTCGTACAAAATATAAGTACAAAAAAATCCTATTTTTAAACAATTAATCTCTTTATTTTCTTATTTTACACATGCATGTATTTCTACAAACAAAACTCCTATAGAGATAATGTTATTGGAAACTTAGGTAGTAACACACCAAGTTATGTGTTTATGTTAAAAAGAGTCCTTCCCGCATAATTTAAGACTGGTTCTAATTCAAATATAGTTTATCCTGATGCATGGGCTATCGTATCGCTTTAAAAAGTTTAGCAATTTTTATAGTAGGTAGGTAATATTGAACCCACCCTCACTTAATTTTTAATCATTCATCTTTGAAGCAACTCTTTACGTAAAGTCCCCTTAGCCAACTTTTAATTTTATTTAAAAATGTCTGTTAATAGATATTATCAGAACTTAATTATGTGCGGCGAACTAGATTACTTTTGTTTAGTGTGCAAAGAGAGTTACCTGAGCTTGTCTGAATTGGAAAGACATATTCGCTGGGAAAATCATAAAAAGTTAGTAAAGGCTGCCCCTCGAGTTCGTAAGTTTAAAAAAGATGTAATTTACCAGGTTAGTATTTTTAAGTGAGACTATAAATCTGTTTACTTATCTACCCACTTTCATCCGGAATTCTGTGGAAGTAGAATAGGCCCACTGTTTCTTAATTGATCCTCTTTTACCCAAGACATAGGTACCACGCTGGGCCACACATCGCCATCTAGCCCCAAACTAAGCCGAAGCTTGTACTTCGGGTACTAGACAACTGATAAACTTACTTAGATATATTTTTTAAAAATAAATATGTACTTAGGGGAAAGTGGTCACCATTCGTACGTGGGGCACATTCGTGCAGTGAGTATAGCAGAAAAACTAAACGGCACACAAACACGCCTTTGCTTGTGTGCATAGACATACCGACCACCATATTGTTAGCGGAGTGGCGTGGCAGTCGCACCACGGTGTATCGGCTGACAAGACATAACGTGTTTTCGCGCGCGGTGAGTAAATTTTTTCCTTAGGTGTAATTCGCAATTGTAAGTAGAATTGTTATGTTTTTGACAATATGGTGATGATTAATTAATGTTAATATTGTTTATTTTGAGCTTTAATTGTTATATTTCTCTTTACTAAATTAGAATTTGTATAAAGTTGTACTTTAATTTTGTGCAAGGTATGGGGTGCTTTCGTACAGCCAAACAGGGGGCACATTCGTACGCGTACGAACGCTTCCCTTTAGATTTTATTAATCACCACAATATCATAATTAGATTTTTATGAAATAAAATATAGTAAACTTTTAAAATACCAGGCAAAAAGCACAATAACTTTCCTTTTATAAAGTATTTTATTGCAGAATCATGGTGCGAAAATATAAAAAAAGGGCACGCGTACTCAAGACGTGGATGAGGAGTCCATAAAATTAGCAGTTGACGACGTAATTCACGGACGCTTGTCGTATAGGAAAGCCGCGTTGAAATATAACATCAAGACCTCGACGTTGGAAAGCAGAGTCAAGAAATTCAAAGACTATGAGCCAATTCAAATATTATTAAGTTAGTTCTTTGAGAAATACATATTTTTATAATAATATATAAAAAATTAACGACTTTAATAGGCTTTTTAATTACCCTATATGAATTTACCCCATGCGTATGAAAGTACCCCACCTACTGTACGAACGTACCCCATACGTGGGGCAAGTTCGTACAAATATCTTATCGTAGAAAAATGACTATAACTCTATAACCTTTTGACATAATAGTGTCGGACTTTTTGGTAACAAACTACAATATATTTGTTATACTTAGGTCTATAAACTAGATAAATTCGATTATTAATCATAAATTAAAAAAATAAAATCTAAAAAGCGTACGAAGGGTAACCACTTTCCTCTACATAGTAAACACACAGTCAGACCAATACCTACAAACAGACATGTTCATGAACACAAATTTTCGTACTGAGCGGGAATCTAACCCACGACGCAGAGGTCCCACCCCAAATGAGCCATCGAGCCAGTCAAAATACGAGTAGGTGTGGGCCAAAATGGGGGTAGATAGGTAGATTGTAGTATTCTTTTTTGCTCATAGGTATAGATTGTATAATTTAGGCCGCTGAAATTGATTTCTTCTAGACAACAGCCTATCGCAGTCCACTGCTGGACATAGGCCTCTTCAGGTTTCGCCACATTGGGCAAACACCAGCAGGGCGTAGCTTCTCGCTCCCGGTGACGCTCTCGCGAGCTATTAACTGCTTCAGATTTGTTGATAGATGAATATAGTTAAATAATATAAACTCGGAGGTACATACCTACCAAATCAGCCTTTTTTTTTTTACAAACGAGATTGGTAGTTAGTATGGACGTAACATTATCTAGCTGTCCCCTCTGCCTGGGTACGCCCATGTTGCTTGCTACCACTACTACTTACAGGTATGTAACTAACGATAAGTCAATGAATATACATGGTAGGTAAGTTAGTACGTAGGTATTTAATGTGTAAGAAGGATCATGTTACAGAATTATGTACCTAGATGTTGTTACGGGTTTTCAGATTAGAGACGATTTCTACTGCGAGGTGTGCAACGAATTGATGTCAAAGATAGAAGAAGTGTCTAGTCACATCGACAGCGATATCCATAAATCGAACAAACAAAAGCCCAAGACTGAGGAAGAGCTTGCGATGACGAAGTGCAAAAGAGATACAGGTTTCATTCTAGTGGGCGATGCAATTATAGACGCTGAACACTGGCACTGTCTGTCGGCTACAGATTGCCTGATATGCGACAAAGTTGTGACCAATGAAGAACTGTTGGTGCACGTAAATTCGGAAGAACACGTGATGAGGATAATCAGGGCTAAAATCACAATAGAATCTGTTGATAAGTGTTATAGAATGGTTGGTTCTTTAAATGTTTTTTTCTGACTCCTTGTCCCCTAGGTGAGCAAAGGCTTTGAGAGCCGTGTGTAAGAAAGTATGTGGCAGCGCAGACGACAGACTATCCGTGACGCACTTTTTAGTCTGTGATGCAATTACCTATATGCAGTAACGCACACGATGCGCAAAAATCTGTCGCGGATATTTCACAGACTTAACGCACATCTTCGATCATTCTGTCGACAGAGCTGTAGGGACCTAGATGCTCTTTTTTAAATGTTTCAGATGCAGACTCTATCGCACAAAAAGTCTGTCGTCTGCGCAGCCCCTAAGTGGAATTTAGAATCCAGATACGATCTTTCCAAAGATAAGTAACACTGCCAAAGGGCGCCCCTAGCGATTAATGGTTCGAGGCTTGGCTTAGGCGTATGCCACACTTTTTTTTATAGTAGCTCGACATAATGGCTTCCCTACGCCTGATGGAAAGCGAAAGAGAAGCCCAAGTCGCTGTGAGAACGGGCAAGTAGCTGGTCAGTTACTTGTCAGTTGCCACCGCCATGCCGGCTCAACCCTAACCCCCCACGAGCTCCGGAAACCCTACTCACCGACAGAAACTCAAGTCTCGACATTCATCATTTGGTCATTTGGCTGCGGTATTCTATAGGGTGGAGGTCCTTCCCCGGACGGGCGGCTCAATTCGAGCGTCGAAGATTCGTTTGCCCTACCTCTCTTAAAAGGTGCGAAAACACTGGCGTTGCTGGGAGTCCCAATGGACGCTCTCTTAAGGAGAGGGGCAACCGGTTGCGGGCGGGTTACGCAGTCACGAGAGTGGTTTTTTTTTCAAAAATATTTGCTATATGTAGGTATTCGAAACTGGCAGGCGTAGACAGTAGGCAGAGAGTATTTACTGAATGGCTGTGGTGCGAATCAGCAGAATCGTATCGCGTGTTGGTGGCGATGGTATCAGGGAAACACACGGAGAGCGAAATAGTTCTTTTCAGAATTGTGTGCTTCTTATATCATTGAAACACGTACCTTCTAAACCCTAAGAGTAGCCACAGATGCTAAACGGAACCAATTCAGAAAAGCTCTTAACGGAACTGAACGAGGAAATTTCGGCTCTTCCGTGATTTATAAGCAGGCAAATACCTTCTTACTTATGAACAGAATGCGCCAAAGAGTTTAGCATTACCTAACTTTGTCAGAACCTCACTTGATATTAATTCCCGATGTTTCTTATCTTTCAGATGAACAAGGACCTGTTCTATTGTTTCACTTGCAGAAGACCAATGCCTACAGACACGATGGATAGCCATTGGACGGGCCCCGAACATTCTGAAATGAAAGTGAGCGTTTACAGAGCAACTGTTGCCGCGTCCTCTAGCACCATCGAAGAAAGGAAGAGGGAACTCACAACGAAACTAATTAACTCCCAAAGGGAATTTTACAACATATGCGTGAATACCAATGTGGCTGTATGCAAGAAATGCAACCAAGAGTTTCGTTTGGACTTCAAAGAAATGGTAAACCACAACAAAATTCATGCTGAAGATCCGATTTATCCCAAAATAATCATAGACAGCCCCACACCAACCCCTGGACCTTCAGACTCTGAAGACGATTCTGAAGAAGTCGTTTATGAAGAGGTCACAGACCACGGCAAGCGTAGAGCAGACCTAGCCAAATACGGCAAAACAAACCACATGAAGCTCAACCCTGGAGGCAGCAGAGGTTATTGCCGATTGTGCCACATTTATATATCTGCAAATATGAAGCTTTTTAAAGCTCATGTAAAAGGTTTCGTTCATAGAGGTCATTTAGAGCTCATGGGCTTAAAAAAACTGACCACTCACACCATCCCAGATATGAAATACAAGTCCATAACGGATTACATGACAACAGCCTTCTATGCGAGACCTGTCCATGTCGTGTGGGTAAATAGACAATTCTGTATTGACGTAGCCAGCTTTATTCTCGTGTCTGAGGTCCAAAAGAATCCTCACGATAAAACTGTGAAATGCTTCGCGTGTGATGAGTATTATCCGCAAGGGGACGATTTAAGACATTATGCTACTGAGGAACATAAGAAGAAGTTTTTGAGTGCTAAGGTGCTATGTATGAAAGGAGAATTCATTAGAGAAGTAAGTATTTCTTACGCGTTGATCAATTTCAGGCACAGCAGCTAATCCAAGAAATTTAGCCATGAACCTTACGCAGGATATAAGTATTGTACAGGTAGTCGAGGTAATGCAGAAGTGTACCTACGCACGCAGACATAATGCACTGTCCGTTTCTTCGCTGTCATAGTCCGATAGGACTGAATGCGACAGGAAATTGATGGGGTTTCCTACCACTTTGCTGATTGCAATGAGCAATTTTTCGCCTTCATATTCAATCTTCTTGAATACTGAGTAACTATATAACGATTGGTTTCTCATGATCGCTTTAAGGGGTCTGGGATGTAAGGGAGCGGCCTATCATCTTTTCGCTCCAAGCCAACCTCACCTGCCCGTGGTGCATCCTGCCGAATAACAAACGAGGCGCTGGCATCCGACTGGTGGCGGTATAACCATCACAATTGAAGGCGTAGCTAAATACTAAAGACCGGTGACGGGCAGCAGCGTCACCGGAGCAAGAAGCTACGCCCTGCGATCGCCAACCCGCCTGCCCAGCGTGGCGATTATGGGTATATCCTCCAGATGTTTGCTCTAAGTGGCGAACAACTGGAGAGGCCTATGTCCAGCAGTGGACTGTAATAGGCTGATGATGAAGTGGGTTAAGGAGATTAATTTTAGTGAAGTGTGCAACGTGGATGGGCGCGCGAAAGGCGCGTGTAGATCGACACGTTATCGTTGGCTCTACCCATCAGCATAGCGTTGTCCTTGTCCCAGTTTGCGATGTGATAGACGACCAGCCCATTATATTATACTTGCAACCTATAATCAGATATATTGTTTAGGGGCAGCCTATTGGCTATCGTTAGTCATTTAGGAAAAACATCACGTCTACATAGTAGCATGCAGTATAAACTTTTACTATCACTCTTTCTACCTATCTTTTGCATGTTCCAATGCAACTGTTTCAAAAATTAGGAAATACATTTTTTATTGTGTTTTCTGCTATGCAAATTATTCTGTCTAGCTATAGGTAACTAGGTACCTAATATAAAATAACAAATTATTCCATTTTCAGCTTCGTCCGGATGTTTACCACTGTGGCTATTGTAACAAACTCTTTCCATTTTGGGATGTGATGGAGAAGCATATAGAAACTGCAAAACACCAGCAAAAGAGGAAGGATAAGGATTTAACAGTGAAGATCGCCCATGACTGGTTTGATGAGAAAATTTTGAAAAAGACCAGCAAGCACCCTGATATCTTTTATGTGCAGCTTATTCATATGGGCATCATAAAATAAATTTAGATAAACCCTTCTAAGTTTATATAATTTTGAAGATTAGTCTGTTGCATGCTTAAAACTTGTTATTAAAAACGTTTTTTTTAATTATTAATAAATAAGCAATTAAATTTTATTGGTATTTATTTGTGAATACAACAATAATAACATAATATTGTAAACTTTAAAATTTGCTATTGGGGGCCGTTCAAGTATTACGTAAGCACTATGGGGGGGCGGGGGGGTCTTTGCTTTGCTTATTTTGGATGACATGGGGGGTGGGGGAGTCTAGATGATGATTACGTCATCTTTTTTTATTTTCTTTTTAACACAAATGGCAATCCTCACATTCTGTTTGCTTGAAATCGAAACGTATTTTACAAATAAATGCATACGTTTAGTAGGGTTGCCGAACTTTGACAAAAAAATCGATCTTAGGAATCGATTCGAACCGGTGCCTTGAAGATCGATTCGAAAAAGAAAACGATGATATAAGATAGAAGATCTATTAAAAATCGATCTCGATTCTCGTACGAAAAATTGTATTACACTGAGGAAGTGTTTTGGCTGATGGCCAAAGAAAAAAAACACCAATATCTCGAAAACTTTTTACGATTTTCATGTACAGGACAAAAATTGTTGCAAATGATTGACATCATTTCAGATGTCATCGTATTAGTATTAGATTGACATCATTTCAGATGTCATCATATTAGTGACATCATTTGCAACAATTTTTGTCCTGTACATGAAATTCGTAAAATGCAGTTTTCAAGAAAAATGCATATATAAAGAAAAAAACCGGCCAAGTGCGAGTCGGACTCGCGCACGTAGGGTTCCGTACCACTGATAAAATTTGGTAATTTGATTTATGACCATTCAAACCAATTTTCGTTAGTAGTTTTCATGGTAATACACATCATATATTTTTTTCATTTTTATCATGCCCATATTTTAGAAGTTACGGGGGGAGGGGAGCAAATATTTTACCACTTTGGAAGAGTCTCTCGCGCAAACTATTCAGTTTAGAAAAAAATGATGCCAGGAACCTCCACATCATTTTTAAATACCTATCTATAGATATCCCACACATATAGGTTTGATGAAAAAAAAAATTTGAGTTTCAGTTCTATGTATGGGGAACCCCAAAAGTTTTGGATTTCTTTCTGATTTTATTTTAAAATCATAATGCGGTTAACAGAATACATCTACGTACCAAATTTCAATAATGTAGCTCTTATAGTTTCGGAATAAACTGGCTGTGACATACGGACGGACAGACAGACAGACATGACGAATCTATAATGGTCCCGTTTTTGCCATTTGGCTACGGAACCCTAAAAATCACCAATATCTCGGAAAATATACATCATCATCATCAGCCCACATCAGTCCACTGCTGGACATAGGCCTCTCCCAATGCTCGCCACTTCGATCGGTCCCGGGCCTCTCGCATCCAGCACTTGCCAGCCGTCCTGCGCAATTCATCACTCCACCTTGCCTGAGGGGGTCCTACACCACGTTTGCCGAGACGCGGTTTCCACACCAGAACTCGTTCGAACAAAATATACATTTTACGAATTTTATCTACAGAACAAAAAACGTTTATTTTATCCATATTTATGTATAGAACTTTAAAAAAAATGAGCTAACTTGAAATTCAATTTTGGTCAAAAGTTTTTGGGTCCTTAATTCCATAGTGCCCCTAAGGCTACACTCCAACCAAAAAAAAAAATTATTCTAAAAATGTTTACGTAAGCATGGGGGGAGGGGGTAAGAGCTTTGCTTATTTTTGCTGACAAGGGGGGTGGGGGGGTAAATAACTGTAATAAATCTGCTTACGTAATACTTGAACGACCCCTTGTCCTTAATTATACAATTGTCAAACATAAAAGTATACAACCTCACAATTATTCTACTTTAAAACTAGCAAAGTTCTCTGAATGGCTTCACAATGCTTAATTCCATTCAGATTTGGAAACTTTGAATAATATTCAAATTTTATATTAGTTGTATGAGATTAATAAATGAATGTGTGAGTAAGTCTTTAAGTCCAAGTGGTAATAGGCATTGAGAATAACCTACTGATGAACTCATCATCATCATCTTTAGAAACTTCTAAATACAAAGTGAGTAATAATTAAACACATTTTGTGATAAAAAGTGGCCATAATACCTAGAGGTAGAATATGAATATTATTTGTACATAATAATACTATCCTTATATAAAATCAGTCCACAACATTATAATTACATTTGTTAATTGTACTATGAACAATCTAAAAACTAACTTGTTGTATATCTCTTTTATCATTGAAGTAAATATCGAACCATTGAGGAAAATGTGACAATAACATTATAAAATCATATTCAGATTGTTCTCGAAGTTCTCTCATCAGTTTCAAAGTAGGATTGACATAATTAATACGTAAAGGTTCTGGCAAAACACTTATTTTAAAATCGAGCATTACTACTATGTGGTTCACATTAATGGGATATAATACAGAAAAGCTTGCCTTTGGACAATTTATTTTAACTTTATCTACAAATAATGGAATAAACTTTTGCAAGCGTAAATCAAAATTAGTCATAATAAATATAAAGTTCAATGTACCAGAGCATATTTGAAAGCATTCGGATGATACTGAGCATTTCTTGACTAGTTGAAAGACGGAGGGATTGGAAAACACACTTTCTAAATCTACATTTTCATTAGATAAAATGTTGTGACAAATAGTTAACATTTCTTTTTCGATCTCTGGTTTCATTTTAATAGCCAGATCATCATACATACTTTCTATACGTTTATCTATTTCCTCTGTGTTCCAAAGATCTTTAATTATAGCCAAAAAGTTACCTTTGTTTGTATCCCAGTGTGCAATATCTTTTGCTAGTATTTCAAGATACACACCATTTTCATTTAAGTTGAGAAGCGCCTGCACTATTTCTGGGTTTGCTGCAGTCTCGAACTGAGAATTGATGTTCATAGCTTTGAATCTTTTCATCAGAAACACGTCCAAGTCCTTTTCCAAAGAACTTTTCGAAGTAAATAGTGATTGTTTGATGTAGATATCGCTAAGGGCTTCCGCAAGGTTTTCATCCACAGACATATGCCCTTCCGGGTCCACGACGCACATTCTTCTAATGTTCTCTAATATTGAGATGCGTAAATTATTGTGAACAGCAGAAGTTTGCTCCGACAATGTAAGAATCTTAACGAAACTCTTAGCCAATGCTTTAGCCACATTTCTATCGAGTACTGGATTTTTATAGAATAATTCTGGACATATTCCGAGATTTGTCTGTATGACCTTTTCTATTAATTTAGTATTCATGTTCTAAACTAATAATACCACGACAAAGAAGACACGCACGACCCCAAACAAAAACAAACAATAAATGAATGAATGAATTTTATTTAACGGTTGCTCTGGAATGAATGAATGATGTCAATAATTTCAGAGTGACAATTCTATGCTTTATCGTACAGCGCCATCTATCTGAAAACAGCTGTTGTTTATGTTAGACGCTAGATGGCTCTGTACTCTTATTAGAAGTAAATATTGCTTTTACACACTAGATGGCAGTGTTTAAATTTGATAAGTGCTGCTATTACTCAATAGGTGGCGCTACAATGATTAATTACAAATAAGGGTGTTAGTTTAGTATTTTGGAAAGCTGAAAAATTTTTTAGTTTTATAAAATTTGGATACGCAGGGTTTATGCAGATTATTTACCTAATTGCCATCGGCTGATTCAAGGGTCAAGCGTGCATTTAGAAGTCCGTGTGTCTCGGCGCTACGGGAAGTGCAGCCCCTCAGCCCTAGCGTAACAAAGTACATGCACCCACGCTTTCCTTTGCAGCTTCGGCTTGCTGGTCACCGAAGGCGCCTGAACCTTGTTACAGCGGGCAGGGGCTGCCTCGCGCCGCACCTCCGCCTTTTTGGAATTACACTCCAGGGGGCAGACCAGTATCACGTGAAGTCGGGGTTTTTCGATTCTGACACAGATTGACATGGAATCTACGATTTCTCAACAAAAATACAACCCAATAAGTTATTTAGCTTACCATGTTTATAATATGCATACCTACCAATCAAACTTGATCTAGACATGTTATCTCTGCTGATTAATCATAAAATCTTGCTGACCAAGTAGTTATTTTGTAGACCGAATGTTTATTATGCAAACTCGTGGTACCTATTGGTATGCTGCTTAATAATGATTTAATTTTTGACCATTATTAAAATTATTTGCGAATCTAAGATTATTATTGCAGAAAAAATCTTGGTAATGCTGACTAAAAATCATTATAGGTAGATGCTGTTTGGGTTGGCTGACCAAATTTTTCTAATTGCGTACCTACCTATCATTTATTTACTTCTCCTACATTATTACTTTGAAAGAATTATTACTTTTAACGTATTAATTTATTTTAAGACACTTAAAGGTATTTGAATTAAATTCTTATAAAGAAAAATCCAACTTAGGTAATACCTAATCTATAATTTAAAAATGAATCGAAAAATGTGTTGGTAAGCGCATAACTCAACAACGCCTGGACAAATTTGGCCAATTCTTTTTTTTAATTTTCGTTGAAGTCCAAGGATGGTTCTTACGGCGAGAAAAAATCAAATTATTGCAACGAGATACCGCGCGGGTAACACCGTGGGGCGCAGCTAGTAAAATAATAATAATAAAATATAAGTAGATAAACATGTCCTATGTACTTATCTACTCAAGTAGTAATATTACTATACTGGATGAATAATTTTATTTACTTAGACCGCACAAATCACTGCAAAAATGTTCACTATTTTTATAGAACTATCTACCTATTGGACCGTGATTGGACTGTTCACGTTTGCTTATATCTACTTACATATTATTATGTACCTTGCAAGGTGCTTTGTTGCTTATAAAGCTACAATATTATTTATCCGGGCTGCTCATTATCGTAACAATCGATTCAGTATGTTGCGACAGCGCAATAACCGCCCACGAACTTTATGATGAAACACAGTGAGGAAACTCCGCAGAGATTTCTTTCTTCTTTTTTTGGCTTTCCATGTCTGTCTTTATTTATAATTTCAAAGGTCCAGTCACTCTTAAAGGCAAGACCGTCATAATTGTACAACTAACCGTAAAAGTTTACCCGTCTGACTAGAGGAGCTTCGTGTTACGCTAATTACGCGGTCGACATGTTTCGAAGATTATTATTTTTGACAGTGACTCAACATAGAGGACTCTTCTCGCCTGATGGAAAGCGAATAAGGTGCTAAGTATACTTACCATCCACTTTGAAAATATTGCAAATATGAAATAAATATAACTAACTACGGTATTTTATTTATGGTAAGGGTGTTTGGGACGAGATCGCTAATAACGATAAGATTGCATAAATTGTACCTACTGCTACTACTAACTACATTCTGTCTACTATGTTTTTCAATCAATCAATCAACAGCCTTGGTCCGTCCACTACTGAACGTAGGCCTCCTTTAATTCGCGCCACATTTCTCTATCCCGGGCCTCCCCCATCCAGCAACTGCCAGCAGTTCTTCTAAGGTCGGAGGCCCAGCGGGTTGCGGGGCGTCCTACACTACGTTTGCCTAAGCGCGGTTGCCTATGTTTTTCAGCTTAGCACAATATGCGTTATCCGTAGGCAAAGTCTTTACCGCCGACTGAGTTAGCGGCGGATCGGTTTAGCTTACCCTTCAATATAAATGGAGCGTTCATAGTTTCCTAGTTTTGATAGTCGAACGCTGTCAATTGCGCAAGTCAGTCGGCGCGGAGGCATACAGTTTGCCTACTTGGAATGAACCCTACAAACTTTACTGCTACGTCATTAGACTGTGCCATATTCACCTTTCGCACGCTTTCGGCACTCATTCGGGACAATTCTTTTGTCTGATGGCCGTAATGGACGACTAAGCCTCGTCGCTGGCAATCAATCATTCCGACTTGGAGTCGTTACAGCAAGTGTGAACTATCTAACAAGATAGTCGACGCAGGTTTCATATTGAGTTGCAGGCTCATGTTGAAATAATTTAGCTATAGGTACATATTATAGATAGTTGTGCCTGAGATTCGTCCGCGTGGAATAGTGTCCTTGAGAAGCATTTTTAATTGTTTATGCTTTGCTAATTCTTTTAAAAATAGGTAAGACATAATACATTTGAACGCCATCTTTATTAGTAGGTATGTTTTAAGTAATTATAATATGAAGCCTAATGTAAATGAACCTGATTAGTAAGGATATAATTTTTCTTTTGGTGATTTGAAAGCCTTCTATTCTCTATATGTGATTATAATGTTATGATGTCAATTTTGGCAATGTAATCAATTTTTCTTTATAAAATTCAATTTTCAACCAACCAACCAATTCAAACCCGTTTTATTTCAACCGTTTTGGGGAATTTTGACAGATAAGTGTAGATCGATGAGTGACTTGAACCTACGTTCCATATGGTTCCATATTACCTAATAAAAACACCACCCAAAAATTTTATATCATATTTTATGCTATGCTTTGCAAGTTTTATGGGCATTCTAAAAACTATTACCTACAAGCGCACGCAACTCATTCGTGCAATATTATATAAAGCGTAGCGCTGACAGCGAGCGTTACAGAGGAAAGGCGACTAATTACGAAGTTAATTAAATAACTGAAACTGCCGCTAAATAAACATCGAGACCGCTTTTATATCGCAACTTCAGAGCACATTGTTAAAGCCGATGCGTAGGGCTGACACCTTTCACGGTGCATTTACCCATTAAAAAGTGTAACTCAGTGATGCCCGTTCGTTCCACTTTTTAATGGTATGTTTTTTAACGTGTTTCCACCGTCTTATAGTTATCATCATCATCTTCATCAGCTATTACAGACACTGCTGGACATAGGCCTCTCCAGTTGTTCGCCACTTAGGGTAAAAGTCTGGAGGATATAACCATAATCGCCACCCTGGGCGGGGTTGGCGATCGCAGGCCGTAGCTTCTCGCTCCGGTGACGTTGCTGCCCATCATCGATCTGTGGTATTTAAATACGCCTTCAATTGTGATGGTTATACCGCCATCAGTCGGTTGCCAACGCCTCGTTTGTTATTCGGCAGGAGGTAGCAGGTGAGGTTGGCTTGGATCGAAAAGATAATAGGCCGCTCCCTTACATCCTCTTAAAGTTATACTACTTAGATCCATATTCTGGTTCTATCACGATCCTTATCTTTACCTCAAAGCCTACGGCTATCCTATACCTCCCGTCGGCATCCCTTCGCCATTTGGAAAGCTATAGAGAGGCCCTAGTAGCCGTGGCAATAGATACCTAAGTAACCAAAATAATCACCAGTTGCCACAGCTTTGCTGGCTTGTAGGTTTTATAATGCAAAATGGGTTTGCACTTGACTGCAATTCACCTGATGACCACAGTCTACGATTTTGTACAATTTAGGCGGTGCTATCGCTACAAGCGATCTCTTTCAGACAATCATTTTTTAATTTCTTGTAACATTTTTATTCCATTCCATAATATTAGCGCGATAAGCATGGCTGGTCAAGTTTGTTAATTTTAAACCTGATATATTCGCATTTTAAGCAAACCGTCAAGCCACTGTCCGACACACAGACAGAATGTAATTTGTATGAAGCCTCGAGCCAAAGTCATTCTGCTTATCCAACTCTTGTCACCCCTACGAGTAACTGCCGGTTACGAGGAGCGAAGGAGACGCCACCATTCGCCCTCTCGCTCACGGGCGTGGCCTCTGCACGAGATACCCACGTATTTATAAATCCCTCTATGTGAGGTCCAAAGTAATTTATTAACGCGACCCCACAAATACCGACTTTCGAAAAGCTGCGTCTATGTTCGAACTTCGATATTATAAAGAGTCGATAAGTGCTTCGATACTTTTGAGTATGCTAATTAAGACATTAACGTGTTATTTTTTGGGCTTGTACAATCATTCGATGATTGGTTGGATTGGAAAGTTGTGAAATTTATTCATGGAATTTTCCGTGTGTTGTTCTTGTTAGCAGGCCAAAGCAATGAGAAATAAGGTAGAATGTAACTTTTGTAAGTAGTACCTATACTTAATTTGGGTCTTGTCCTCAGCTTTCAATAGACGGTTCAAGTTTGCCGCATGCAGGGGATATATTACGGGTAATGCTAGAAGGTGGAGTAAGCCTAGGTTTACCCGAGTTGACTTAGTTTACCGAAGCTTCATAGGTAAAGTCCGAATAATATGTAAAATAAATTTTAATTCGGAGTTTACCCATGCTCACCTAAGTCTCCCTAACTCTGGCTGGGTAAACTTACGTGTTGCGTAATTTTCTTTTTTATTTAATGAAATAAGGGGAAGACAAGCTAACGGTTCACCTGATCATTAAAACAAATTATGTAGCGGAGATTTCCCGATCTATCTATGCCAATCATCGACTAGACAACCACTTCGCTAAAACAGCCCACGAAGCAAAGTTTAGTAGACTGGGACAAATATTCGTGTGATGAACATTTGTATTTGTTCCGTGTCTGGGTGTCTATATTTTTGTATTATATATATATCTATTTGTGCTACCTTCGTTGTTCTGATAACCGTAACACAAGTGCTTAAGCTACCTACATTGGGGTAGGAGCAATATGTGTGGCCCTGGACATTTAAATGTTGATTAAGATACTGATATGTTTTACTCATATTTATATTTAAGTAACATGAAATTTACGTAAATTATAGACTCTTCCGAATTTGGCGGTAAAGTCATCTTCATTTGTGCTTGAAGATTTATCCGAGTAAGGTCTCATGTCTTATGACAAAAAAATTTTGTCAGTTGTCATTGACCACTAGGTCTCCCTTTTCAGCTTTTCATCGGGCAAAAAGAAGCTACTATGCCATTAAGAACAAAAACAACTTCCACAGACCCCATCAAGATTAATAGGTCCTTTATTATCGTTAAACAAACTTTCTCGGCTAAACTTTTCTACGTTTGGTGCCTTTTATTGCGTTATCGTGACCACTGGGGCGATTTAAACGGAATTGTTTGTTGTTTAAGACATTTCGGGGAAAGTGTTTGATGGGTGTTTTATGTGAGACTGAGAGGTCGTTAGGGGTCGGTAATACTGGTGGACGGAGGACTACTGCAGTTTTGTCTACCGTTTGAAAGTGAGGATCACATCGGATTACAGCAGTTATAGGCTTGTAGTTTTATACATTGGTAATGTACAATTTTAATCACCAATAATAAAACCTTTGCATTAGATACCTACCTACGTAAGGCGACAGAAAAAAATATTACTAACACTCAGTTCAATTTAGGTAATATTATATCATTCTATGGCTGTTTCATTGGTCTACTACTCGCAAGAGCCATCTGAGAACAAAGAGGTCACGGAATCAAATGTCGGGTCGGGCTGAAAAATAGTTGCTGGGTTTTATTATAAAATCCGTAAGCTCTCCCTGTCTGGAAGGTGTGAGTCCTACACACCACCACCTCCTTTCCCCGGAAACGGCGTGAAGGAGCCTACAACATTCACCTCTAAAAAAGGGGGTAAGTTACTATGCAGGGCTACTTATATAAAAAAGGCTTCGTAAAAATTGTAAACATTCCAGTATTGTATGAATTTTTGTAAATATTTTTTATGTACATACTTTAATCATTACTTTTACATAGGTTGTATGAGGTAAGGTTTGTTTTTATTAGCTATTGCGTTTCGATTGCTGTGGTAACCATTTACCGTATTATTTGTGATCGTACGTATGTCATATCAGCATAGAAAATAGCCTCTTAGTACGACAGAGCCTCAGAAGTAATATAATTGTCTATTATAGTAATGATATAGTCGACACGCCGTGCTCTGTGCACATAAGCGTGATGGCCGGTGATAGCGATTTGGCCATCACAGCGCACATCGGCTAATGACTGCGCGGTAATTGTTAGTGATTCGATCAAATAATTAGGGACTGGGATGACCTCGACGTCAAATTAAATAAATTCATATCGTACTCGTATATCATCACATACATACATTGGCTCGATCCCAAAGTAAGTATTTAAGTTGGAGCACTTGTTTCAATGCAAATGTAGGTACCTAAATAAATTCAATAAATTTTTATTTTAGGTATTTATTTATTTATTTGACACACACAACAGACATACAGTAGTTACAATATTAGTGATACAAGCTAATACGACACAAGTTAGGCTGCATCTCCACCAACATGTGTGAACAGCATGTTTGACTACGTCGAGCATTGATGACAATTTTTAATAAAAGACAAAAAAAATATATAACACCTATAAATGCATATAATATCCATAAAATACCCATAACCAGTTGGTTGCATTAGATATTGTCTAATGCAACCAATTGGACAGGCATACACTATATTATATTATATGCTAGATAATTATCTTAATCACTAGACAAGAATACATTATAATTATTAATAGGTACATTAACAAGAGTTACAAATAAAATAAAAAAAAAACAAGAAATTTAATGAAAAACAGCACTATTTGATGTCAGACAAAATGTATTTCCATTTTCCGATGGATGAACTGTAGACGTCGAGCTTGTCTCCCACTTGACTCACCAAGCAGTTGTATTCGCGACACATTCTTATAATGGGATTGTGGGAGGAGACATTGTTATTGCATAAGGGAAGTGAGAAGGGGCACTCACGTCTGCAAGACCTATTAGGCACTCTTAGGCCAATCTCCGATAAGAGCGTGGTGGACATTGAGCCGGATATAATCCTATGTAAGTTATTTAAATCTTGCATTTTCCGTCGCTTTTCCAGGCTCCTTATTTTAAAGTGAGTGAAAATGTTCAACAAATTAATGTTTGTCCCGATCGGAGATAAGTAGATAGATGCGCTTTAGTGCAAACCAAAAAATGTACTAATACTTAAGCAAATCGGACATAATTTTTATTTATAAGTTTCTTATAATTTTGTTCTGTTAGGTACCTTTAATGTCTAATCTCATCTGTCTGATTAGTTTCTTAAATAAATATTCTTAAGCAAAGTAAATAATTGTTGTACAATTTAGGCGGTCTTATCGCTTTGAGCGATCTCTTCCAGACAACCTTCGAGAGGAGAGGATAGCAACATAGAAATGTTGAATGAAGATTGAATCCACGAATCTACAAAAAGTCACTACCAAATGTGGCAGAGGCTTCGTAATAAACATGGTCACACCAGCCATCTGCTCTCCAACTGAGGTTTTGACTTGTAGTTTGTGTATGAGATAATGACCCAGGAAATTTAAAAAAGTTCATGTCTTAAATTGACCCGACCCGGGGATCAAACGTCCGTGCCTTAGGCTTAACGGTCTAACCGAGTGCCACAGATTTTTTTTTCTAAATGACTACGATGATGGCCAGGGCGGCCTTGTCATCATCACCGGACTGCACATAGAGGCTGTCAAAACAGGTTTTCTTTAAAAATATAAATAAGTAAAGAACTTCTTTTATAAAAAAAAAACTGACTTCAATATTATGACAATGGGACCAACTAAGAAGTACACCCATTCAAACATAGAAAGAATTATCCAAATAACATACATACAACAACAAAAAACAAATAGTCGAGTCGAGAACCTCCTCCTTATTTGAAGTCGGTTAAACAGAGATATCGAGTAAGACCACCAACTCACCGGGCTCCCAACTGAACTGAGTACAGAAAAAGAAAGATCAATTTCAGTGAGGGTAGGATAAAGCCGTATGAAGCGAATTACTATCCAATAGGGCGCATGCGCGGTATAAAATAATAGATCATTGTTTAGGCGTAGTGCGTCATTAGAGGCGCGAGCCCACCCGCGAGGTCTTCCCTCTCTGTCGCTCGCACGGTGGTCCGAGTGTAAGGTTGCCACTCGGTTTTTCAGGAAACCTTTGGGGAACAGCGTAAAGTTCGCAGATCCAAGGAAACACTTGTATTATGGGATTTGGCATCACAAATCTTTTTCAAGGTTATCTGGACGAGGTCGCTCAGATGATAGTTTAAAGTAAATTAAATGGTGTGCTATCTATCTATCTACTTCTTGAGCGTCGGATCGGATCGGATGAGCTTCTTTCTGATGATGTCTCCCCATCTGTTTCGATTTCTGGCATCATGTAGTGCGATGTGTAGCTGTGCGTTCAGGGCGGAACGGACCTGGGTTTACCCACCTGGTTGATGAAAATAGCCGTGAAGCGAATTCGGCAGACTGAACTCGGCGATGTAAGAGAGCGACGTATCACCTTTTCGCTCCAAGCCATCCTCACCGGCCCGTGGTGCATCCTGCAGAACAACAAATGAGGCTCTGTCAAACTGACTGGTGGCGGTAAAACCATCACGATAGACGGCGTAGCTAAATACCACAGGCCGATGACGGGCAGCAGCGTCACCGGATCGCCAACCCGTCTGCCCAGCGTGGCGATTATGGGTATACCCTCCAGAAGTTTGCCATAGGTGGTGAACTACTGGAGAGGCCTATGTCCAGCAGTGGACTGTAATAAGCTGATGATGAACTCGGCGAAACATCTAGGAGCCAGCATGAGCGTTGGCAACTGACAAGCAATCGGTTTGGTTAATACTCCGTTGCAGTAGCTGCCTGTATTTTCGCTTTCTATCGGGTGACAGGAGGCCACTATATGTGCATTTATAAATAAAAATACAGTCTTTGAAATAAAGGGCCCATGATAATAAAAGGCACTAGAAAAGCTACCATAGGGTTTTAGTGGGTACCTACCTACTCGCTGCCCTCTCACCATCTTGAGGAAGGCTCCCTTTCCCGAGTCATTCTCCCCAAACGGCAAGTACGCGTGTTACCATTTTCCCCTGGATTAAAAATAAGGGTTGTTATTTTATTGTGCGTTGCGGTCAATCAAAGTAAAACAAGCACTGAATGATAATCATAAATAGTACTTTAGATTTTTGTCCAAAGTAGGCAATAATTGGAGAGGTTTATGTCCAGCAGTGGATTAGTGATGATCGGAAGCTCGAATACTTCGAATTCCTTTACTTTTAACTTAAAAAAGAGACGTAGCTTTCATCCCCTGGCAGCCCTAGCCATAACAAGAGCTAACTGGGAAAGGCGAATCGGCCGGTGGACGGTCGTTTTTTACGCGATTACCAACGCAAGTGTTTATAATAAATCGTGCGGCCGCTATCGATGGGACAGAATTAAAATTGCATTAATTCGCGTGTTGGCGCGACGCCGATTAATCAACCCGAGAGTAATTGTTTCATGGACTGATTTATTCTTCGGGTTCTGTTGCGTTCCGTTGCGATAGCCGCCTTTTGTTGTATGCTTGGTATGTTTATGGTATTATGTAGAATGATATTTTGTTAAATATTTCAAAGTCATCATCATCAGTTTGGTGCCACACTGATTAGACTCACTTAGATATTTTTTGATAATAAATACATATAAATACGAGTATAGAGAACACCCAGACCAATACAGTCATGTTCATGCACACAAATGTTTGTACTGAGCGGTCACACGACCTTTGGCTCAAAAGGCAGAGGTCACTACCATAGATCAGCCCTCTGACATTCTTATTAACAATTCCTCGAAAACGAAATCGAAACAAAGGCGACACCGCTGTCAAAAACGTTTATGCAAGTCAATATTTCATCGGGTCTGTCCTTACTCCTTACTTAAAAGACCGACGGAGGAAATCATGGTTGCGGAACATCAGAGAGTGGACGGGAATTGCGACGGTTGCCCAGCTGCTCCGACTCGCGCAGGACAAGGCTAGCTATGCAGAGATGACTGCCAACCTTCATTGATTGGAGAGGCACTTGAAGAAGAAGAAGAAGTCCTTACTCCTTAGGAGCTACAGTCAACAGCCCTGGTCAACAGCGTCCACTAAAAGTAGGCCTCCTTTAATTCACGCTACATTTCTATCCCGCGACAAGGAGCTTACTTTCAGCCAATACAAACTTCCACGAATCAAAACCATGCGTTGTCTGGTCTCAATCTCTCCATCAGGCAGGGCGGTTAGCCGGTCCCGTTGTCGTCGTAAAGGTTCCCCGTTTACGTGTGTTAATAATTTCATCTCGGTAATTGACTGGCGCGAGTTAAAGGTTGTAATGACCAGCGCTGTGTGAGGCGATGCCGGAATGCGCGGTGAGGTCGCGCTGCACTGTTAGCGGGAACAACGACGTAAGATTTGTTTTCTATTCGTTATGGGTTTGGCAACTCTGGCAACCGACTGGAGGTGGTATAACCATCACAATGAAGGCGTAGCTAAATACCTCAGGCCGATTACGGGCAGCAGCTTCACCGGAGCGAGAAGCTACGCTCTGCAAATGCCAACCCGCACAGTGTGGCGATTATGGGTAAAGCCTCCAGACTTTTGCTCAAAGTGGCGAACAACTGGAGAGGCCTAGGTACGTTCAGCAGTGGATTGGGATAACCTGATGATGATGGGTTGGCTTGGCCAAAATTCACCTGATGTTAAGTGATATTGAAACCTACGAAGTGGAGCGCGCTTCCTCAGTAAATACCCATTCACTCTCGCCTTGAACTCTCAAATAACAATTTTTGACTTTTCTGATCGGATAACTTAATCTCTTGTAGACACTTTCAGACTGCAATGGATCTTTGTCTTTGGTTCGAAAATAGTACCCTATTTTCGATGTACATATAAAAGCTTCCTGCAAGCTTCCGACATTAGATACTTATTACTAAGACTCCGCATTCTAAAGCAGCGCAGATCAATCAATAAATCTCAATTAAAACTTCAGTCACTTAACGCCATCAATAAGATACTTTTTTGTGCGAAATGCATTAGGCTCCTTCACGCCGTATCTGGGGGGAGGCAGCGTGGTGTGTGGGACTCACAGCTCCCAGAATGGAAGGGTATGCCTTTCCATTCTGGGAGGTGTGAGTCCCACACACCACGCTACTTATATGGGTATGCCCACTGCCCTTCCGCGTCGCCAGTAGTCAACAGCTTGCTGCCTGCTGGGACAAGCGGCCGGCACTCCAGGGAGGGCAAATCCCCCTCTATCAGTAAGACCCCACCCCAACTAGTCAGAGTAAAGACGATCGATGGACGTGTACAGGCGCCTCTTTTAAAAGAAAATTAAACGTGTTATACGCGATATTTACGGCGCGGGCCACGCAATAACTTTGTTATTAAAACAAATAATAACACTAGAGGGAGACACTCGTATCTGCCAAATGAGAGGGAGAAATAAGGACTTTGGATTATAGGTAAAAGAGTAATAAAATTGTACAATTATAGTGTTGTTTCCTGTAGATAGCTTTTACGTCAGATAAGCAAGTTTTTTATATGACTACGATGATAGTCAATACGGTCTTGTCATCATCACCGGGCTTTTGGGGGAGCGGAACGCTCTCACCTCTAGATTAGCAAGCGACGATAACAATAGGTACATATGTGATTTTATTTTTTCTAAACTAATTTATCATTTGGGTGGAAATGTTGTAGTAACCACGTTTGGCAGGCGGGTTTGTGACCGCAGTAGGTTTTATTTGTACCCGGGTAAACGCTGTTGCCCGTTTATTCCATACTAGCTGTGCCATCAGCGTCGCACGCGTGGGTATCGGGTTTCAAAAATAACGGACTTCTATAAAATGGTGCCTGAATTTTAAGTTACACCTCTAGCAATACATTGCTGAAAACCGCATTAAATTCCATGCAGTAGTTTTCGCGTGATTCGCGTTCAAACATACAGATAAAAATATCTCCCGTTTTCCCAACACTTCCCTCCACTGCTCTATTGATTGTAGCGGGTAAAGTATACTATACCCTGCCCAGGAGTATGAAGAATAATTGTACCAAGTTTCCAGCCGGCCCGCCTAATGGTAAGAGTTCACCGCAGCCCATGAACGCCTGCAACACCAGGGGCATCGCATGTGCTTTGCCGACCCTTTAAAACCTATTTTTTTTATAGTAGCTCGGCATCCCTACGCCTGATGGAAAGCGAAAGGGAAGCCCAAGTCGCTGTGACAACGGGCAAGTAACTTGTCAGTTATCTGTCAGTGCCAGAAACTCACCACGCAGAAACACGATCCGGGGGTAATTTTTTTTTTTTATGCAAGAGGCGGCAGACGAGCATTTGGCTGCGGTATTCTATTGGGTGGGAGGTCCTTCCCCGGACGGACAGCTCAATTCGAGCAAAGATTCGCTATGGCCTACCTCTCTTAAATTTTAGACTTGAAGCGCCCCATACTGTATTCCCCCGAGAAAACCTGAGCCCCTAGAAAGCTCATTCCATAAACGCATTCGGATTTCCATAGCCCTTCGGAAACACTGATAACAAAAAGAGACCAACCCGATTACAATCCGCTAATCGAGCCAAAGCAGCCTGTCGCCGCTCATCGGCACCGGCCGAATCAATCACAACCAGCTTATAATACCCGAATGACCTAATTCGCCGGCCGCCCGTGAGGTCCCTCATTTAGAACAGTAATAAAACCACTTTTTGACATATCCGTGGCAAAACCCCTAACTGATATGACCCTTGCGCTGTTAAGGTGTTAAGAAAGCTGGCGCGCTACAAAGGAGACTAAACCTTGTTGGTGTGTGTTAAGGATGAGTGTTGGTTGTGGGTGGGATCTCGTTTATTAGACTACAAAGGTGCCGCTCGGCGTGTCGGCGCCTTTGAAGCAGGCGGCCTGTAATTACGTAAGAGTGGTCCGGAGCATTGGCTCTTGGCATAACCCCACGGATGATTTCTAGGACTCTTAAAATTGAAATGTACGGCGGTTTGTTGTACGAATATAGGTAGATTGGTTATTCGCTTTGAGAATTGTGGCGTGCTACGGGCAAGTCTATTGAGTTTGTTTGTTTTATTAACATTGTAACGATTTTGTAGTGATGTTCTTGGGCTAAAATTGGATTTAGTGGCAGTAAAGCTAGTTGCAGCCGCTCTTTTAATTTTTATGTTTGTGTAAACGCTTGTGATTCGTTAAATGGATATTAGTGTTCGAAATGGCATTAAAATGTATGCAATTGGCTTTGAAACTACCAATTATTATTTGCTTTGTTAAATTTCTGTTTTCTAAAGCGTAAGTAAGAAATAATAGCTGAATAGTTTTTCAATAATGTTTTACATGGTAAGCTTAAATAATATTGAACTCTACATAAGATTCAAATTTAGTCTATTTTGGTTCATGACTGGTTAGTTTTCAATAGTGTTGGCCTCTACTACTATAGAGGTGGGGTAGGTAGGATTCTAATCCCAGCTAAGACAAACAATCATGCAATGAAGTTTAGATTATTATTTCCTAAATGTGAGTAGGTATACAACCAGGAAAATTGTCATATGAAATAAAAAGTGTTCTTCAAGTAATCCTATGTTAAAATATTGTTTCATATTCTAATAAGCCGCGGGTATAGATATACCTAGTTAAAAATAAAATTAAGTCAACGAAAAGATATGGGTAGAATCTGGTTGGTAATAAAGAAATATATACATACGTATAAATACAAACGTACCTTAACTGGAGATTGCAATCGTCATATAATCCCATACTTAAACGTAATTTCATCTACGCACCGGAACTTAGAACCCCGTTCCGACTCTACTAATACCGAGCCGAGTTTATGCAAACTTTACCCAAATCCAATTATTGCGCCAGTTTCCCGCCGCTAATCCGAAACATTTCGCAATCGACTCTACCAACTCTACATTTCCGTTCGTAATTAAAACCATTGTCATTATCGTGTGACGAATTAACTGAAGGGCGGCGGCGGGGGCGTGGCCTTCGGACTTCAAAGGCGCCGCGCGCACACCGCGAAGGCTTGGCGCGACAGGGACGGGTGGAGAGAAAGTAGAGTCGAAGATAGAGACAGAAAACGCGAGTTTGTTTGTAGTAGTAATACGTGAACGGGTTGATTCGGTCGCGATGGCGGTAGAGCCGGGGGTGATTCGATCGATGGTTATCGATATGTAGAGTAAGCTCGAAGAATTTTTGAAACGGATATTGAAATCTTAACTAATATTATAAAGCTGAAGAGTTTGTTTGTTTGTTTGTTTATTTGTTTGTTTGTTTGAACGCGCTAATCTCAGGAACTACTGGTCCGAATTGAAAAATTCTTCTTGCGTGGAATAGACCATTTATCGAGGAAGGCTTTAGGCTATATAACATCACGTTGCAACTATTAGGAGCGAAGAAAAAATGGAAAATGTAAAAAAAAACGGGGAAAATATAACTTTTCCACGCGGACGAAGTCGCAAGCACAGCTATTATAAATATTATTCGTCCAGTCTAGTGTATTTGCTATTTTAACGTTTAACATCTCATGCTAGAGAACCAAAATAGGATTCAAAAGACTGAAAAATCTGAGATTGTAATATTTTAAAACTTGTACATTATTTCTACTTAGCATAAAATACCATAAATACATTGATTAAATCTGAAAGTGGCTTTAGCACATGTATTATAAACAAATAACATACCTACACATTTTTTATTTTATAGTACCTCGATAATGGCTTCCCTACGCCTGATGGAAAGCGAAAGAGAAGCCCAAGTCGTCGTGACAACGGGAAAGTAACTGGTGACTTTTTATACTTATAAAATACTTCAATAAAATGGGCATATTTACGTTGTAATTATTTTGATTGCTATTTAGATTGTATCTTTCTGATATCATTGTTTATCTAAAACCGGATCATCTAGGATCCTGCTACCAGAAGTTTAGAATAAAGTAATCCAATCAAATTATGGAAAGTCAAGAAACGGGTAGCAACGTTTACCGTTTCTTCTTTCTCAAAAATGCTTTAAAATGCGCCTGCCAAGCGTGGTAACTAAGGCATCAATGACAATTGATGTCAATAGACAATTGATATTATGGAAAGTCTATGTACAGCAGTGGACTTTTGTAGTCTGATGATGAGGATGCATTAAATAAAGCTATCAGAAAAGCTAATTTCATCGATATCGGTACTGGGCAGCATCCGGCCCTAGCCATAAATCTGCGCCGCTAAAGAAGCCTGCGTCACTGACGTATTGTTTATAAATCAGAGCCGCACTGACGAGCGAGCGGCGGGAAACGCGATATCGCGTAATCAACCATGTTTGTAGAAAAGATGGGGGATTTGTGATCGTCTTCCATTTTCAAATTTTTGTTTTTTTTTATTATTTTTGAATTGAATACAGCCTATAACAAGTAAACATTTTCGGAATTTGTTTCTTAAACTAGGCGCTTAACTCCTTTTGTTTTAAGAATATTTTCCAATATTTTTAATAGGTTTTTAAATTGTTTTCTACCATTCATTTTGAACATTTTTTTTTTGAACAATTTTTTCATTTTTTTTTTAGACAAGCTCGATGGCTCATTTGGTAGTGCCCTCTGCCTTCTGAGCCAAGAGTTGTGGGTTCGATCCCCGCACAGTACAAACATTTGTGTGCATGAACATGTCTGTTTGTATTGGTCTGGGTGTTTTCTATGTATAATATGTATTTATTTACAAAAAAAAAGTATATAAGTAAGTTTATCAGTTGTCTAGTACCCATAGTACAAGCTTCGGCTTAGTTTGGGGCTAGATGGCGATGTGTGGCCCAGCGTGGCATGTCTTGGGATATTTATTTATTTATTTATTTATTTTGAACCTTTCAAATGTTAAGCTGTGGGAACTCTTCTACTGGCGTTTTGTCACCATAACTTTCAGTTATACAAATCGAACGCCCAAAAGTTGATATTTTTATAATGGCAATCCTACTGCTACCTGTTATTTTCTTTAAAGGACTAAAACCGTGGTTACATAATTCAAGCGCAATCCACTCAACCACCTGTTCTCAATCAAAGTTTTCCTCTCGTACCATATAACCATGGTGGGTGCATCCAGAATACCCAGATCCGATATAATTTTAGGAAGTTAATAAGTACTACCGGGATTTGAGCCGGGAACCTTGTCAGAGCTTTAAGCGAGAAATATCTAACCACTGCTCGAACGAGGTTGTTGAATGCCGCAAATTTTATTTTCAATGTCGCCATGTTTACCAAAGGCAAATTGAAGACATACCAATACCATTCAAGAGCTACCGAAAGACCTTTCATTATTAATTTTAGCAACAGCTAAGTAATTCCCAGATAAAACGAAAAAAATGGCGGCACATCGCCGCGATCGACGTCCCTAATTCGATAATTAACAGGTCCCAGCCATTAAATCGAATTATCTATGACACGTTCACTTTGAGAAGAAAAGCTAACTACTCATTAGGTCTAATACGTCCAGGATACAAAGCCCTACAAGATCGCAGGCCATCAACCCTCCGATACCGTGGTTTCAAGGGTACTCGAGGGGAGGGGCGGGTCAAGATAAAATGGTGGTTGGTTAATAGAAAGATTGCTGAATCACGCTGGTAGACATTTCAACGTCCAGAAGTGGTAATGCTCAGGCCGTGTTCCCACGATCGCAAATTTCGATAAAGATGCCACAATTTGTGTACCTTACAAGCTAATGATTTTGTGGGAATGGAAAAAAATGGCGGGTAAATAGGTATGACGAAAGAGTTGTAACGAATTGTGGAAGATGATTAATTATTTTGGCCAATTACTTAATGAGTTGGTACAATTTACGCGATGGGTTGACGCGCCTGTCATTTTTCTTCGGCACTCCCAATGACAAGGTTTTATCATTTAGAACACTGTTTACATTTTTAAGTAAATGGTTAATTAAATGATTAGCTAGAAATTTTTGCATGTAATTCAAAAAAAATTATGTCCATTAATTTTTTACGAAATTGGGTTACATGTTTACGCACCTAAACAACACAGTTAAAGATATATCTACTGTAATGATTATGTCATTGTGTTAACTGTCTTAAAAAGTTCTAATAAGCAATTCGCATGTCTTTAACCCGTATGTAACCCTGATGGCCCGCAGATGAACACATTGGCAATAATTTTGAAGATTATAATTTCATAGGTAGACTTACATTTACAAGGGCAAACCCACTAGTTAAATGAATAACCATGCCAATAAACATGCCACACAGCGCCATCTAGTACCAACCTAAGCCGAAACATAATTAATTAAGTATTTTTGTAAATTATAACATATTGTACATACCTATATAGTAAGCACCTAGATCAATGCAAATAGTTCATGCACACAAATGTTTTTCCTGTACGGGGATGCACCCGCGTCGACTGTGTCCAAACCAAACTGGTCGAGTTATTAATAATAAACAAAACTTCCACTTACTGCATTCCCCGATTCTCAGCCGGACCTCTATTCCCGGCCAGTTTTTGCATGGCTAATCTTGTCCCTGCGCACCAGTTGTCCGTTCGGCCATTAGGCCGGCCCGCCCCCGCTCCGCGGCAATTAACCATCATTTATATCCACACTCTGTCAAAACTGTGTCGCTTCGACCAAAAACATTTTAAAATATGCCATAATTAGGGGCCACTTGATTAATTCGAACACAAAATGAGCTCTTCGTACGTCAAATTTCGAATCCGAGGTGTGAATTAGACGATTTTTCTCCTTGATAAAGGTTGACGGATGGAAAATGTACTTTTGTGTTTAATTATTCACGGTTATCTGTTAAAATTATTTAATAACACGCTGCCGTGGTCAGGTGGAGTGGAAGCGGTCTCTTTGGCTTGATTAATGACATTAAAAACGTTACTTTCCTAGTTATGAGAAGCTAATTTGACTCGTCCAATCTCTTGTTACAATTACGCATTTAAGGCAACGGAATGCTCTGTCTTCAGCCGCAATATGTTTCGCGAGTAGGTAATTTGCACGAAATTACATGTCATACTTTTAAAGTAATATTTTATGAGTGTAATGTGGAATATTTTTAATGGAATTAATCTGATATGTCAGTTACCATTTTTCATGTAAAACACCACAAAATGTATCAATCAAACAACTTCTAGATTAATTAACGTGAAGATATTATTTTTCTAAGCTATTTCAAATAAAACTAGCTATGAGGCAGATAAAGAATGAACATTACTAAAAGATTTTACCGAACGACATGTTATAATTAAGTATTCACCAATTGCAGAACCGATGCAATCTCACTTATGAAGGTCTAAGTATGTACATTTGCAAAAGTATTGGGAACAGTTTCAATGACGCAATAAATTGGATTATTTTTGGTGGTCATAAGTAATGTTAAGGTATCGGAACACATCGGCCTATTTTATTCTGTTAAATGTCTATAAGCAATTGTCTAATAACTAGGTAAATGTCCAACGCATAGCTACAATAGCTAGTGTCCTGTGGTTTCCGATTCAGAATAGGACACCTCATCTGCTTCCGTGGGAGTCGTAGAAGACGACGAAGGGAATAAGAGAATAAAACTGGATACCGCGGTCACCAACCCGCCAAATGACAGCCTGTGTCCAGCAGTGGACGTTTGCAGGTTGATGATGATAATAGAGCGCGTTATGGATCGAGATGGTGTTGGATTTGGGCAACATGATATACGATACGAGTAAGACCATCTACTTATCTGTAGTTGTAAATCTTGTATAACGATGAAGAAGATCTCTTTTAGGTATAAGGGCCAATATTAATTATCCGGAGGTTGTATGGAAGAGACTGCTATGGTGTGTAATCTACATAGATTACAAATAAGTAATATATTGAGGTACAACTCTATTCTAGAGAACAGAATGTTATGGCGGCTTTCCGCTAAAGAAAAAATCGCGACTTAAGTCATTAAAGCGTGTTAGACTAGACGAAACTCTCCATACAGTTGGGAAAATAGGAATTAATAAAAAATCAATAATAATAAAATCAGTTTTTTTTCTTTAATGGAGATCGACCTTTACACAGAAGAAGGATATCACCGTGACTTTTCACTTCAAAACGCTTCTCCGAAGCCGCAGCACCTACATTGTGTTCCCTCAAACGTCTTGATACGTCCCAAATTAACATAAGCAACACAAGATCGAGCAGACATAAAGGGTTGTCCAAATTATCGCGCACAATGCCTGGCGAGTCAGCAACCAGTAATTTTCTTTTTATGCCTTTTACAATTGGCCTTCTATTGTGCCCCGAGTGGGGCGCAGCTCGAGAATGACCTAAGAGGAGGTCTTTAGTGACCCGCCGTTTGAATTTTTATAC
The DNA here is from genome assembly GCA_031163375.1 of Conogethes punctiferalis. Lineage (NCBI taxonomy): Eukaryota > Metazoa > Arthropoda > Insecta > Lepidoptera > Crambidae > Conogethes > Conogethes punctiferalis. The sequence continues at coordinate 7,493,584 of CM062098.1, read as the reverse complement.
GCCAAATTGTGGGTTACGTTACGAGCCCTTTGAAAGATCTCGAACAGCGCTCTGATTCATATATTAGGTACAATTGCATAAAAGTTATAGGTATAGATAGATTGATACTCTTTGTAGAACAACGAAAAATTTACTCAGGCAAAGTATGCAATTGTTGTACAACTTAGGCGGTGTTATCCCCATGAAGGATCTCTTCTAGACAATTTCTGGGTACATCAAGATAGAAACGTTGAGATGTTGTTAGATACCTTAGTTTCTGATTTGACATTGACAATTTGTACACAAAATAAACATTTTGACGACCGGTTTGATTCAGAGGTAGTAAACGTTGCCCGCTGATGCAATGGTCGCGGTTTCGATCCCCGCACAGGACAGGTATGTTTGTTATCCTATAAATTGCCAAATAACTATCCTACAAGCTTCTTCAAAGAGAAAATCTTTAGTTTTGGACTAGATGGCGCCATCAGGCATCATCATCATAAGCCTGTAGACGTCCACGGCTGCACATAAGAGTCCCCTAATGACTTTGGGGGAATTTGCCGCATTCACCATGCTTGGCAGGCCGGTTGATAAGTAGGTTTTATTTGTATCCTGGTAAACGCTCCTGCCCGTTTCCGTACACCCACGGGATAAAATGGAGTGGTCCTTTTCTCGGACACACGGAAAAAACGTGGCTTGTCTTGGGTTATTTGATTCTCTTTTCAGCTCTAATTGTGAGGACGTAAGAAAAAAAATTACTAGGCTCGTCTCGAGAAACGAGCCTTCGACTTCACGGCGATTGCGTGTCCATCCGTCTTTAGCAAATTGATTATGACAGCAACGCGTGCATACCTTATTAATGAGAAAAATGTCTGTTCGTACGAACGCAGATCAGGTTTGCGTCCGAAACCGCTTGAAATAAGTAGGTAGATAGTGCAAATTAGTGATATGAATGAGGACACGTTGCTTTTCGGGATCAGTTAGTGTATAGCCAGAATAGTCCTATACTAAATGTAAAGCTTCATCTACGAAGTTCGTGAAGCTAATGAAATGTTTAACTGTGTTCACTACCCCTATCCTACTTCCTATTATGAATATATGCAAATAATTGTTTAGGTGGTTTTACGTTTGTTACTCTTTAACTCAAAATTACCAAACGGATTTTAATTACTTACTTAGGTACTTTACTGTAATACTGCATACACCTCAGATTAACACGTATGCTATTTATTATTTATACATTGTCATTTAACATAATCACTGATATTTAGAGCGCAGAGCCGCGGACTCATAAAATTTTAAGAGAAACAATTACTTGGCGGCTGACCACATTGAATTCAGTATCCAACGCTACTCAAATTCGGTTACAAATGAAACCAGTCAACTCACAATGCGGCCCTCTGACCTCACTCAAATCCCAACAAAAACTCAATCACTAAATACAATTTCTATTCTACAAGCAACTGTAGTAATGCGTTGAAAGCGTTGCAACTAATTGATACGAGCCATTAAGTGTTTGGCCGCCACAGTATGGCTCATTCGAGGAGTTATTAAACCTCGTTGTCAATTTACATTGTCTCGCGAGTAATACCACCAAAGATTTGTAGCTGGATAGACCAGGTCATCTCAACTTATTTTCAAAGAAATCACGTCGTGTGTCATCTTTAGGTTTTCAAGGCGAGAGTGAATCGGGTTTTCTTGGGTGCGTGCTCTCTATCGTAGCTTTAACTTCACTTAACATCAGGCGAGATGGATACAACCACCCATTTGTTTTAAAAATATGGTCCCCATTTCCAGCGTTTGAAATTCAAACGCGCTCGAAATACCGTCGTATTTCGCCTATAATATTATATTAGAGACTTTAATTTGTGAATTATACTTGGAAATAGCACTAGAAATACTTCTGGAATGCATATTGCATGTGAAATGTCGTCTAAATTGTAGCCCTTAGGCCAGGTGCACTGATGATTTGCGCAGGATGGCTGACAAATACTGGATGCGGGAAACCCAAATCGATCAAAGTAGCAAATAATTGCAAAAGTCTATGTCCAGTTGTGGACTGAAAAGCTGATACGATGTGTACGCCGATTGACTTAGCGTTTTACAATCACGCACTACAGTGCACGCTTGAGCCACGGGCTCAGCGCACGCAGTTCTATCCTTGATACATTTCTGTGAATACCACATTCCCATCGCGATTGTGAGGCGTTATAATGACAGGAGAATGACGTATGGATTTGTCGCTTACGGCGTTTGGCGGCGCGCGCCGGCGGCCACATCAAAGAGGTGGGCTCCTTTGATGTTGCCGCGGTGCCGCCCTCGTGCGGGTGCGAATGCGACCGGCTTGTCGATGAAATGGATTATCGATAAGGCTTGGATTAAAATAAATTGTATCGGATAAAGCTTATTTATAAGCGCTAAAGATCGAGATGTAAGATGAGAGAGTAACATGTTTAAGTTATTGTTAGGTGTCTATTTATATAAATAACCATAATAATACAGCAGGGAATTATAGTGTCTTAATACCACCACATGCCGAGGCAAGCCCTAGACTAGATTCCCCAAGGAAAGTACCGCCGTAACAATCCTGGCGGTGGACGACCACTGAAAAAGCCAAGGCGATAGGAATAACGATTTCGGAGCATAGTAAAGCACGAAGTATGCTCTTTGTCCCATCCTGGGGAAATAAGACATTAAACCCTAATTTAGATGGACGAATGAAGTTTAACAGACTGGTAAAAGATAAGACGACTGATTGTAAAAGCCATGATGAATGCAACAAGAAGTCTTCTTCTTCTTCCCGAGTCACTGGTACTATGCCTCAAATAGAACCACTCAAAAACCTAGCGAACTGACCTGGATGCGAGAAAGGAGCCTCCTCGCGGTGCGCTCTGGAAGTAGCTAGACCTGGTAATACAGGTTCTAGGCTGGCCAATTCTTTTACCGCAACAAGAGATAATCCTCAACCAATACTTAATGAATCAGTGCTGGATGCGAAAGCCCCGAGACCGATCGAGGTGGCGAGCATTGGGAGAGGCCTATGTCAAACAGTGGACTGATTTGGGCTGATGATGATGATGACTTAATAAAAGAAATACTTAATAGTCCTGTCATACGTTATCTTTATCAGTCTGTTAAACTTTATCTGGCGATTTATAACTAACACAAATAATTTTAATCAGAGAATCTCATCGACATTTATCGATATCGACGCTCCCGCGGCCAGCGCCACACCGCAAGGTAATAAAACGAATGAAGCACGTATTTTGACGTGGAGCGGCGCTTCTGGTCACCCATCCCCCTCGCCCGTAGCGCGGCGTCCCTCTCTCTCGGCCAGAGGTGTCTGAAACGCTATTATAGCTCTGAGGAGGCTCGCTATAAATTATGGTGCAATGGTTACTATTCTTTCGGCCGCTCGGTTAGGTTAGGCGAATATGACGGATTCATTTGCTGTGATGGTATGGGTATTAAGTCGGACGGCAGACATGACTAGACTTTGACTATTTTACATGTTGAACATTTTGTACAGGCTGTCTGTCAAATGGGATTTATAAAGATGCGTGTGAATCTTTTTTGGGTTAGCTACTAAAAAACAATTGATAATGTAAGTAGTACTCTCAACAGGAAAAGTGATATTAAGAAAAACATTTGTATAAAGAATACCGCAGCCGAATGTCCTCCGAGTCGTGTTTCTGCTGGTGAGTAGGGTTTCCGGAGCTCGTGGGGTGTTAGGGTTGGGCCGGCATGGCAGTCAGTGGCAACTGACAGGTAACTGACCAGTTGTCACAGCGACTTAGGCTTCTCTTTCGCTTTCCATCAGGCGTAGGGAAGCCATTATGTCAAGCTACTATTTAAAAAAAATGAACTTAGGCAAGTTACATTGAGCAAATCGTGACTCCACCTTGCCTGAGGGCGTCCTACAATAGGTACCTACTCGTTAGGCACCAGGCTCCAGGCAAACGTAAAGATTATGTACCTACGTACATGGTGCTACATATATATCTATAGATACATAGGCACTCCTAAACTTTACTACAAAAATCTTACTTACTTAAAAATATCCGTTACTATGGCGCAATAGTTCACGTTAACACTTTGAATTTCACTCCTATCATCAAGCAATCATAAAACAAAGTTTAACGTTTTACTTTCCACGCACTCGTCCAGCGGAAACAGTCTCACCGGTCGGGATTATAAACCGAAGCTCAAATTGAATCGAGCTCTTTGATCCGACTTGTTTGCTCAAAAAGTTAGCTCTAAAAAACGGGTCAATAAATACAAGAGAAGGCTCTTTGGCGGCGACCGGCCATAAAACTGGCTATTACATGTCCTATTAACGCCTATTTCGACATAATTAGGACTATTTCGTACCCAAAACGGAGTTAAGTTGGCCCATTGTTTATGTTTTATGAAGTATATTAATATTGATTGCGTTGGTGGTCGCATATGGCGGACAGTTGGGGATTAAGTGGGTAGAAATATTGCAAGATTGATGATTTAATATCCTGTGGAGGCTGTTTCCTTCCTTGTGGCTCTCAATATAGATGTAGATCGTGCAGTGATCGATATAGACTTGGGACCCTTCAAGAAACGAGCGTATTCATATTTAAAAGGCCGGCAGCGTCCCTAAACTCGGTTAGAGTTGCGGGTATCCATGGGCGGTGTCGACTGCTTACCATCAGGCATCACACTTGCTCGTCTGCCGCCTCTCGCATAAAAAAAAATAGAATAAGACCCGTTTCGTTCCAACGACTAAGGGAATTCTTAAGATTAGAGCTTTCAGCCGGTGGTAGCATGTGCCCGACTGCCTGACGACCACGGTACATTTAGCTAAACACCCGCAAAGTGACTTCTGTCGCTTTTCGGAATCTGTCAATATATGACCATAATAGCTCTGGCTGGCATAGAGCAGTGTTTGTTTTGTTCAGTTGTCAGTTGGGGATGTAAGGGAGCGACCTATCATCTTTTCGCTCCAAGCCAACCTCACCTGCACGTGGTTCATCCTGCCGAATAAAAAACGAGGCGTTGGTAACCTGGCGGGTGGCGGAACAACCATCACAATTGAAGGCGTAGCTAAATACCACAGACTGATGACGGGCAGCAGCGTTACGTCAGCGGGCGAGCGAAAAGCCCTGCGATGGCCAACGAGCTTGCTCAGCGTGGCGATATAGGATGGCTATATCCTCCAGATGTTTGGCCTAAGTGGGGAACAACTGGAGAGGCTAATGTCCAGTCGTGGACTGCAATAGGCTGATGACTGTTGGTGAAGCTACAACTCGGATCGGACAATCGGATCCTCGTGGAGCGATTCGAACATTTGACTTTCGGTTCAGAGAGTACTCGTATATGAGACAAAGGGCCAGTAAATGTATTAAACGTCCCAATTCCAAAGACTCAAGAAATGCATGTTCAAAACGGCGACAGAATAGCGTGACTGTCAAACCTTGGGTATCAATTTTCCATGGACTGATATAGGAAAAAACAACTAAGTAGGTATTCTTGTCAGATTGTGAATAAACAAAAAGGGACAATTTATTGATTCGTTTTTATGCATAGTGTTTTTAATGTTCATTTTCCAGCTGTGTTAAAAATTTGATGTTTTCACTGTAACAAAGCATAGGTAAATAATTCGACTCCGCTTACGAAGTGACAAGCAAACATTTACCAATCCGAATCATCTTTCATCATCTTTTATACACGACTAAAAAGATTTTGTAAAATTTACAATTATTTGGAGATTTTTATGACACGTTATTATTTTCATTAAGAATAACGAACAGCAAAATTATATTTTACAATTAAATCAATTAGTTCTCGAAATCAGCGTAACAATAGTGACGAAATGACTATAGGAATCGTTCCACAGAACAAAAGACTTTTAATATCTCTATTAAAACATTGCTTTAAAACTACAGAAGATTCATGAACCAATCAAGTGGGTATTCTACAAAACGGCTGTAAAAGCGAATGAGTTGATTGGTGCGTGCCATATTACCATATTTACCAGTAGATAAAAAGAAACAGTATCTTTTCCACCTTGCAGTTTTTCTAATATCCATAGCGGAAACACATCAATCTATACATCCAGATTGAACACATGTTGTAATAAGCATTTTGGTTTGCCTTTTCAGGTAATTAATGATATATAATTATGTCAATTATCTAATATAAGTATTTCTATATGGAAGCCGCAGGAAATACACAATACACATCTTCTTCAAAAAATACTGGTTACCGAGCATGTGGTAGATTGTCTCTATCTAGAGACAGCAGTGTATATGAAATAAGTACTTACAAATCATCAGATATTAAGTATTTAATATACAATGATGGCAAAATTGGAGGATTGGTGGAGATCCACTTTTGCAAAGCCAAGGCCACCAGCATAGGTGAGTTTGCGCTATTTAAAATAATTAACAGCAATGGGACCAACTAGGAAGTACACATTTTCGAAGAAAAAAAGAATTTTTCAAATCGATTCACAATTCTCGGAGATTTGTAGTAACAAACATACAAGAAAAAAAGATTAGTCGAATTGAGAATCTCCTCCTTTTTCTTGAAGTCGGGTAAAAATAACTTACTTCTTGCCACCTAAACTGTGGCTCGAGAATCACATAGAATAGTCATTTAGATGGTGCTAATGGGGTTAACCTTTGGAACTGTAGACGATATTTAAGGTACATTAACGTACGTCGCCATTTATACATTTTGTGCGAGCCAGTTGAGTTATGGAACATTAATAGGCGTTTCGCAAGTGTGACTGGCGAACATTTTGGTTTACTGCATTACGCCAAGAACCTATTTTGCTAAACGATGTTGCGAAATCTACCCAGTAGCTGCTGTGAGTTAGGTAGCTAGCGAAACTGGTTGTGACATAGGTTTTATTTTGGTTGTAGGTTAGGTGCTATCTTATTGCTCCAGTACTGGGAAGATTTTTTTTTATAGTAAGTAGCAAAGCATAATGCCCACCTCTTATCTGAAGCGAAAAAGAAAGCCAAATCAATCATTTGTCAGTTGCCACCGCCATGCTGACTTGTAGGATTATGCTAGCTATACACAGACTGATTCTGAAATGAGACAAAAGTCTCTCTCTCACTGAAGATTTCGCTTATCCCATTACGTATTTACATAAAGAATCGTCCTGCGATTTAGGTCACGGAACTTATCCTTATTTTATCAGTAATTCAACGTCTCATGTCTCTCTCTATTCTCTATGCATGATATGTATGCATCAAAAGTATTTTTGTGTATTTAATAATAATTTATCGTAAAGTAAATAAAAATATACTTTTTTTTTACGAAAAATTAACGAGTTACAGACATTGAAAGCAAATATTATGTCCCTCTCACAAAAACTATGGCATAACATGATGTTATCAGTCTAATAAATAACTTTAAAGCTTTATAACTCGTATAAATACAAATGATATTTTAAAATGATAAAAGATTTCAATAAACTATAAAAAGTCATGCATATTTCCTACTCCAATATCACACACAGATCTTGCATCTTTAAAGATCAGAATAGCACAATTACGACCTAAACAAAGAGGCCAGGAGGAAATAAAACGCCACAGTTGATTTAATACTTATCTAGCAGAAGTCCGCTGTTTACTTAATTAATATAATTTCTCACGAATATCATAATCGTAACTCTGTTCCTTTGATGTGAACTATGTTTATTGTTTATAGAGGAACGATAAACAGGAATGAAAGATTTGGTGTTAACTTTCTAACGCTTATTTTAGAGGTGTAATCGTTTTAGATTTGATTTGGTTATTATGTTAATGTGAATGGTTAGAAAAATTGTTATTAAATGCGATAATATGGTTTTTAAAAACAACTGTTAGATTAATGATTATCGTGTATCATCGCTTAGGTTTCAGTCAATAGAGCTTTAACTTTGCCATTTTAAGCTGAGTGGCTGAAACCAACGGAAAGTTTTTAGTTAACGATCCCAATAAAAGCTATCAAAAATTCAGAATCGTGAATCACATTGCTAAAAAATTGCAAATGGGTGATAAAATCACTTTATTCAAAAGATCTCAGTAAGTACAGAAAATATGAGAAGTTGTTATTTTGTTAGATGTAGAGAATTAAATTATTCTCCACTTTTTACTCGTACTTATAATGTTACAATACGAAATTTCGAAATTTATTCCTTATAAGTACTTTCTCAATAGCTACAAATCTGTTTACGTGTGTGTCTTAAGACTAAGAAAAATGGCTACAATTCTATAGCTTATTCAACCAGTAGGCAGCCAATCTATTTAGTCCATCCATTTGTAATATTTTCGCGACAAACTCCATTCCACTCCCGAACAACACGTGCTGTACTGCGTTGTCATCCGTATACCATCCACACGATGGTGGCGCGCATCAAAAGGTTTAGTTCCTCGTTCTTGCATGGAATGCCCTTCCAGCTCATGTGTTTCCTTCCTCTTACAATCCTGGGTTTTTTAAGTGGGGCGCGAAACGTCATATCAGTGGGCTCATCTTCAGGGTGAGGGCGACAGGCGCAATAGACCTCACGACCGCTTACCATCAGGTGGCATGTGGAGTGAGGCCAACCTAAAAGCTCTTCTTATAAAAAAAAACTTAATGTTAAAGTCAAAGAACTTATACAAAGAACGTAGCTCCCGTATCTACGATACAAATGGCTTACTACATTTAGGCTGCGCAGACTCTTATTTACAATACGATTATTCCAACCATTTTCTACCCCGAGCCGTCTTGAGACTTATCACTGCTCGTAGCCAGAATTATATTAAGCGTATAATTAAAGTGAGTTAAAGCGGCCTGATGCTTTAATCTCCACTAAACATCCTTTCTCGCGGGTTTGATGAATTACGACTATGTATACAGATAGCTTGGCACACTTGCTGAAATGAAACAGACAGTAAGTACGTATAACTTTAGATGTAAATTATTTTATTATTGAACTTTAGTTGAAAAGGGTACAGCTGATGCTATGGAAAGTTCTTTAGGTAATTGAAAACGGTTACTTGAGTGATTTCTGTAAATGCGATGTCTGGCCATGAGAGCAATTAATTAAAGATTTATACTTAGCAGTATGAGCTTAATTTGAAGAACTACTCCGTAGCCATTTTTATACAGAGATTTGCGCAAAAGCATCATAAGCATTGCGATAGTAAGGTAAGGTTTTGTTTTGATTAAATCATTGTTTGTATGTAGTATAAATTTCGGTAAATTGAGATTCCAATAAAACGCATGTGTACATGTGTTATGTAAAGTTGATAGTATCTATATTTGATAGATATAATTACTCGTACTCACAAGCTTAATCAAACAAAGCCAGTTTTTACTATTAAGTAGGTATGTTTATTGTATGATCAAAAGCTCTGGGATAGTAGCGAATCGCAGAATTTGCCCTGAAAAGCTCTCTGTGCGCTAAATTGTACAACTATTGTATTTGGTACCTAAGTTATAAGTACATTTTTGTGTGCAATAGAGAGTATTATACCTACCTATTTAGTATTATTTTAATTCGAGAGAGGTAGGGCATAGCGAATCTTCGCTCGAATTGAGCCGCCCGTCCGGGGAAGGACCTCCACCCTATAGAATACCGCAGTCAAATGACCTCTGGGTCGTGTTTCTGCCGGTGAGTAGGGTTTCCGGAGCTCGTGGGGGGTTAGGGTTGGGCCGGCATGGCGGTGGCAACTGACAGGTTACTGACCAGTTACTTGCCCGTTGTCACAGCGACTTGGGCTTCTCTTTCGCTTTCCATCAGGTGTAGGGAAGCCATTATGTCGAGCCACTATAAATAAAAAAAATAAAAAATCTTTTTCATTTGCATTCCAAAATAATTATAGAGTGGATACATATTCTCTCTCCTCTCTTCAGAAAATTTACGCTTCCTCTACCTGAAGGTTGTCTGGAAGAGATCGCTCACTAGCGATAAGATTATACCACAACATCTCTGTATCACCTTTACTGTATTTACTGTGTTTTGTGCAAAAAAGAATATTTATCTATTTTAAAATAATTTTCTTCATACCGAAACAAAAAGTTGTTTTATTTTTAACTAATGGAGAGGCCATGATACCAAATGTTTTTAACACAACAATAACGTACTCGAACAAAACACGTCACACACTCGGAACGGACAAATCAGACGTTAAATAGATACTTATAATATTATTATCGGATTATCTTCATACAAACTTGTTTTTATATTTCAAACTCATGATACGCCCTTAGTGTGTGGAGATAAGGTTCAAAATGTGGATGTGTTTGTAAAAATTAAGCTGGTGTGTAAAATCTTCCGCTTGACAGACGGCGTCCGTCCTATCAAAAGGCACCGAACCTCATTAGTACTTATCCCAAATCAATTGATACACGAGCTATTCAAATAAGACTTAGCCAGTCCACCAAGGAGTGCCGCCAGTGATCTATCATGGACCCAATCATGTTATATAAGTATAAGTATGTCAAGTATTCTGTAGAAAACTTTATGAATTGCTTTTCTAGTAATATTATTGAATTGTACTGTTTATTATTAGAAGTGTTAAAAGGTACTTTATTTGAGTATTTACTTAATTCATAATTGTTAGTCTCTTATTCTCTTACTCTACGAAAAACTTTTATTCAATTCTGTATAATAGCATCTTTAGAGTCTTTATATGCAAGGTCACATTAATACCTTGCACATAATGTTCTCTAAAGTCGCTTATTTTTTAGAATAGAATCAGTTTTCTAGTGTTAAATAAATTTGGCGCTGCGTAGAGATGTAGCTTCACTCTGCATCTTCTATCGCATATACCACGAGGAGTGTTCCGAGAAATCTCGAGTCTCGACACTTGGCAGTCCTCAACTGTACGCTTCTGTCGCAACTTTCTGCCGCGCTCAACTAAGCTATGGAATGCTTTGTCGCCAGCGGTATTTCCGGACCGTTACGACCCCCAAATCTTCAAGAAAAGAGCATACCTCTTCCTTAAAGGCCGGCAGCGCAGCTGTAACTCCTGATGTTGCAGATGTACATGGGCGGCGGTTGTCACTTACCATCAGGTGAACCGCTTGCTCGTCTGCCCCCTATTCCATAAAAAAAAAAATTGACAGCTTCCCTGACATATTCAGGCAGAAAACTCAAAAACATTGGATTACGTACTTTTAAGGTCAATTACGAAAGGTAGTTTTGGCACCGAAAATGCCATAACTAATACGAGTATGTAAGAAGATAAGTATATCACATAACCAGCCTATCGCAGTCCACAGATACATCAATATGTACCATATTTGGCCCATAGACCAATGTCTATGGTCCAAAGCTGGACATAGGTATCTCTAGTTATTTTCCAGTTTGGGAAAAAAACTGGAGGCTATAGGTACCCACCCATAATCGTAACGCGGCGGGGAAACTCCTTGCTTCGGTGATGCTACTGTCCGTCATCAGCCTGTGGTATTTAGCTACGCCTTCAATTTGTGATATTTATTATCTTTTAGAGCGTTTGTCTTCCGATGTGATTGACCTTTTAGCACGTGTCACAGCTCAGCCGATGACGTCACTGTACCCTCGCCTTACTCTCGTTAGTCGGAACTCGATACGAGGCTTATGAGGATTAATCGACGATGTGATTTGAACACCTTGTTGCTGTGACGGAAATCTCTGATAGCGGTTTGGTAATTAATTACTTATTAACCTCGACTGTCTTTAGTGGTCGTAGGTACTATCGGTGAGCCGAGAGATGCCGGGTTTGCCGGACGAAAAATAAAACGACTTTGTACTTTAACGAATGGTAATCTATAAAATTGTGAAAAAATCTGTTATCATGCCTACAAACGCCCTCAGCTGGACATAGGGCTCCCTAATGACAATTGTCAATTGTAGGGATTGGCAGAAGTCACAACGCTTGGCAGGCGGGTTGGTGATAATCATACATCAAGTAAACAAAATCTATCAAAGTAAGCAGATAATAAAATTGGACACTTTGACACAGTAATAAGTTAATTGGGGAAACCAGACAGGTGGAGATAAGTTGTCGTGTCTCTACACTTAACCTCCATAAAGAGTTATAATTAAACCTGAAAATTAACATAACTTCCGCAAGTGACTGTCGTATTGTGAGCAGGGCGTGTGTCTTGCAATCATGTTATTGTAACTATTAACGAGCTGTCTGAAAGTCACCTTGCCAACTACGAGGCAATTAAGTAGAGCGAAAAAACTCGTCAACATCTCGACACATTGGTACTGTGTGTTCAAAAGCATTATATGGATCCTAGATTGATGATACGTCTAGGTAACTAAATCGTAAGAGATTTTTGGGATGACGTATTATGTTACTCAAATTATCCTACCTATTTGGTGTCTACCAAATCTATTTAGGTATAAGATAAAGAGAAAACAATAACATAGATGTCTTCACCCATGTTTCCCGTTCATCTAATCTCCAAAGAATCCTTAGTTCTATTTGCCTGAACAAAATTGAGTAAGTTGACTGTGACAAAATGGTATTCCATTTTAACGCTTGGCATTCAAAATTAAGTTATTAAATACATATATCACGAGCAAGAATAGTTTCCTTAAACATTTCATAGCATCATCGCCACAATAGTTCCTCTCCACATCAGTTGCTCGCGAGTGTACTCGCACAATAGTTTCCAACGTGCGATCCGCTAATCGCCCAATAAACGCCCATTTATAACATAATTGTGTCTTAATATACCCACACGGGCCGAAACGCCTAAAAACATGACAAAACCACTTCATTACCATCCATTGTTGCGATTTTATTCTACTTCCAATGGCTTTGTGCACTACATTTTGGCACGACTGTTTATTTTCACCATCTCCCCTTTGATTTAAGGCTGATTCTCCCTTAGCACACACGCGGAATTTAAAACTTCTATGAAAGCTGTACAATCGAAAGAAAACTTTATTAACAATCATTTAGAATTTAAAATCAAATAAAGTTTAAATAGAGTGCATCTGATTATACTTACCGGAACATTCACATGTGCATTTGTATCGATTAAGAGTGCCGAATGTGCGAATGATTTATCATTTGAGTTCTCTTGTTAATTCGTCTCGGAGTCCATTCGAGTCGGTCCTGGGGGCCGTGAAAAAGTAAAATGGAATCCAATGTGTTGTAATATTTTACGGGGCGTGTTTAATAGTGCCGGGCTAGAGATATTAATGGCGAATTAAGAATCATTGACGCGAATAGTTTAGGTCAAGGTTTTGACTGTCCTAATTATCAATAGAGCAAATATTGATATTGATATATATGTTTTCCCTTGCTTTGATAAGACATAACTAATAAAATATGTCCCATGACACACTAACCTCATTATAACGCTAGAAGCAGGCAATTAGCTCATCTAATGAACGTACCTACCTACTTTCCTGATCCTCGATCGATATTTAGCTTAATGTTATTAGTAATTTTTAATACTACTACTATACTAATAAAATAGGTACCTAGGTGTTTAATTGAGAAGCTGAACGTATTTCTTGTAAATATTAAAGATGTAAGTAGGTAACACCAGATACATATACGAGTAATATGTAACACCAAATAATTTAAATTAATCAATTGTCACCTTACCCATTCTTTTGGTTAGATTATATTTGACAAGCTCGATGGCTCATTTGGTAGTGCCCTCTGCCTTCTGAGCCAAGAGTTGTGGGTTCGATCCCCGCACAGTACAAACATTTGTGTGCATGAACATGTCTGTTTGTATTGGTCTGGGCGTTTTCTATGTATAATATGTATTTATTTACAAAAAAAAAAAAGTATCTAAGTAAGTTTATCAGTTGTCTAGTACCCATAGTACAAGCTTCGGCTTAGTTTGGGGCTAGATGGCGATGTGTGGCCCAGCGTGGCATGTCTTGGGATATTTATTTTATTATTTATTTATTTTATCCTCTACCCAAAGGTTGTCTAGAAGAGATCGCTCAAAGTGATAAGACCACCTAGTTGTATGTCAATATATCTTTGGATCTAGTTATCACTCAAATGTTTCGTGTGCAATAAAGTATATCTATCTATCTATAGTCTTTTATCAATGCATTGTAGGTATGTCAGTTAAATTAGTGTCTTAACGAATAAATACGATAAAAAGCAAGAACTTTACATTCAATATCTGATGTGTTAGCCATTCGATTGGGCAAAAAATAATCAATCGATGCCGAATCTTAAGATGTCTGCCGATAGCGGCCATACAATTTTTAATCATACTTAACTGGTTAATTCGACTTTTTATACAAGTGTACAAAAATCTATAACGATGGTATTCTGGTCTGTGTGGTTTTCGGATTCAGAATAGGACCACCCGATCTCATACCGTGAGTGACGTAGAAGACTACTAAGGCTAAGGGAATAGCAGGAAACGGGCAGCGGCGTTTATCTGGGTAAAAAAAGACCTACATTCACTAACGAGCTTGCCGAGTGTGGTGACTAAGGAAAATCCTCCTAAAAGACAATTATCATTGGGAGAGGCCTACGTCCAAAAGTGGGCTTTTACGGGCTGTTGATGACCCTTTAGTTAGAGCAACATTGTAACTTTGAGCCAATCTATAATTTTTCTTCAGCGAACCAATAGACATACCTATTTAATTTACAAAGAATCTTATAAGCCCGTGCGTAAAGTATTAATATAGATGTTTTACGACATTATGAAGGCACTTACCTCACATAATAATTATATAATGTTCCGTTACACCACAAGTTTAAACGTTCTTTTCATTAAAATTAAATGAATAAGTGCGAGAAAGATTGACAAAAACCTTTAACATCTGTCAGAAGCCGCGGGCAGCGTGACTCCCGCTCAAATTAATCACCAACTGACATTGCAGTAATTAAAATGATGTTTCTATTAATTTAACGCTGTTTTGATAAATATGCAACCGTCAGAATGAAAAGAGGGTGACGTAACGTGAAATAATATAATGGCCGTTTGTGTAGAGACAACTGTTGTTGTTAATTAGCAAATAAAGTGTAATAAGGCAGAATTAGAAATTTTTGTGGTCAATTCACACGTAAGTACAAATTTATTTCTTCTATTTAACATTATTATCTAAGGCATAAACCTTTGTAATACTGATCGGATCTTGTAGCACGAGGAAATGACGCCTGAGCTTTTGACGTTGATTTTTGACATTTGTGTCACAGTATCGTCCTCTTGTCAATGTCACCCACGTGACAAAACATCCTTATCTGTGCAACGTCGTCTCAACTCCACAAGCCTTTAATTTCGCTTTTATTAATTAATTTTACTCGAAATTCTAAGCAGTATTACGTTAGAAAACCTCATTCGGACATTAATGTGTCTTAGGTAATTTATATCTTTTAATTAATGGATACCTTGTTTTTCCAAGATTCTGTTTCAAGTCTAGGCCATAAAAATAAGTAGATTCCTGAAGCTTTGTTCCAATCTCTTTTTATAGCAACTGGGAACAAAGCTTTATGGGCTTATATCTTTCAATGTGTTTTCGCTTGTTGCATAATTGAACTTTCATGAAAACAAAAATGAAAACGGTGCATATTTTATCAAAGCTAAAAAGTTTACAACCACGTTCAAACACTTATAAGTCCAAGTGAAACTAATGATACCTTAAAACACACCACAATGAACATTGTTCGTGCTATCCAAAAATTGTTTTCAATTCCGTCGAATTAAACAAATGATATGACTCCTCATAAGGATAATTATACATCGCAACACCTTCACAAAACAAATTTCCTACCTTTCATTGCGGTTCTAAAACAAATGTAACATAATAACATCCTACGATACACTCTGTAATTATTTTCACTGTAGAATTGTTACATTTGATATAAACAACTGTTTTGTGAGACCACCAATGTAAGATGGCCCCCTTAACGTGTATTTTTGTATGTAAGAGTTTAAGTCGTGTAACTAAAACGTGTAATCTAAAGGGTTTTATTAAAGTGGTCGTTGTACAAAGAACTGTTATTGCTATGTGAGTATACAGAAGGGTCATTGTTAACAAATCTTAGCAATGCTACTGATATAAGTAACTATAACAAAAGTCCTACTAAGGTAAACGCTCCTATTACGGAGGTATTTCGCAACATTCGAAACTAGGAGACAAAAATAAGCATTTGTAAGTATTTCTAAATGTGCAAAACCACTTCATCGTCAAAAGTGGTTATTATATTTTGTATTTCTATTAATTTTGTGTTTCTTTTGATGTTAGTTTTTTTTAAAAAAAATATTTAAATAGCCGAGTCGATTGTTCCTAATTCGGAGGTATAATTTCGGTCAGTGCCTATTACGGCGGTAAACGGTTCCTAATTCGGAGGGTCAGAAACAAATAATGTTACGTACATTAAATAATATAAAATATGTGTTAGTAAAGTAAATTGTATGTAAGGGATGTAAGGGAGCGACCTATCACCTTATTATTATTATTTATTTATTTAAAACTTTATTGCACAAAATGGTACAAAAGGCGAACTTAATGCTAGGAGCATTCTCTACCAGTTAACCTTTGGATCATGCAGAGAGCAAATGTGTGTGCGGTGAGTGTAAAAAGAAACACTGTAAAAGATAATATCTAATTTATAATCAATAAACTAATATGCTAAATATACTACTTATTAAAATGTGCTATAAATACGTATACATACATGGATATATATACACATATAAGCAATTAATATAATAATACATATAAAATAAGTATATACAATAATATATATACATATATATACACATACATATATATGCAGGACATATATAAAAGATAATCTTGATGAGCAATTTATGAATTACGACGAATAATTTAAAAGGTGTTCACGTACCCTCTTTTTAAACAATTCCTTATTCTGTGAGGACTTAATTTTACAAGGCAAAGCATTCCACAGCCGAATGGCTTGCACAGTAAAAGATTGAGAGAAGAAGCCGGAGTGGTGAAGTGGGACAGAAAGCTGAAAATTATTGGAAGAACGGAGAGGTCGGTCATGGGATTGGAATAAAAATTTAAATTGACTCTCCTTATTGTTCCAAGCCATCCTCACTTGCCCGTGGTGCATCCTGCCGAACAACAAACGAGGCTCTGGTAAACCGACTGGTGGCGGTTAAACCATCACGATAGAAGGCGTAGCTAAAAACCACAGGCCGATGACGGGCAGCAGCGTCACCGGAGCAAGAAGCTACGCCCTGCGATCGCCAACCCGCCTGCCCAGCGTGGCGATTATGGGTATGTCCTCCAGAAGTTTGCTTTAGATGGCGAACAACTGGAGAGGCCTATGTCCAGCAGTGGACTGCAATAGGCTGATGATGGTGATGAAAGTAAATTGTAAGGTTTTCATTCATTGATTTGATAACATTGATTCTCTTATAATAACACTAGCTTTTGCCCGCGACTTCGTCCGCGTGTTTAAATTTATACATACAAAAGTTTTTTCCCGCTAACTCCCGTTCCCGTGGGAATTTCTCAAAATACAGCCATAACTAAACTTTATATTTACTAAGGTACCTGCATGCCAAATTTCAAGCGTCTAACTTAAGCGGTTTAGATTTTTCATACAAAAGGATTTTCCCGCTAATTCCCGTTCCCGTGGGAATTTCGGGAATTCCTTTCTTAGTGCACCCCTACGGTACCTAAGCTACGTCCCTTCCAAATTTCAAGTGCCTACGTTTAGCCGTTTGGGCTGTGCGTTGATATGTCAGTCAGTCAGTCAGTCAGTCAGTCAGTCAGTCAGTTTCTCCTTTTATATATATAGATTTGCAAATATAGCAGGGATGTACCTATGAATCACTTGAATTTTCCTTATTCTCCAGAACCTAGCACCCTCTAAATTCTAACAGTGACGTATTAAAAAAGATCTCGTTGAAACGAATTATTATTACTATATACAATAAACTACTCGTAGTATAAATGTTACATTTTTGGAAAATAGGTTTTATTACCCCGGTTCAAAGGTCAAAAGTAATAATATTTTTTCTAGATACCTAATACAACTTTAGTTTTGATGCAACACTTAACACAACCGTACTATTATTCTACATACTATGATGTGCATTCTTCTCTTTAAATAACATTATTTACATACATTGTTAAGTTTTTATCGCTTTTGGTTTTATTACATAAAAATCCATAAAACATTATAGAAAACTTTTTATTTATTTACTGAACCCTAAAACTTGAAATTTTATATTTTATGACTAGCGCCATAATAGGAACCCATATAACCTAATACGGAGTTACCTGAAAATAACTACCACCGTTATAGGAACACTACTCGTGTTATAATGTTCCTAATTCTGACCCATCAAAATTTCGATAAACAAAAGAGTGTAAATGCATAATCACACGATAACAGTTTTTTGGCTCAGTGTGTTCAATTTTAGTCAACAGTTATACAAAATAAACGATTTGTGATCAATTAAAATACAGCTTTTTATTTTACCGCTTCTAAGAAACCAACATTTTATGCTCAACAATTTTCATATTTAACTAGATTTCTAAGAAAGATAGCATACCGCAGAATATGGTCCTTAATTTAAGAGATTAATGATTATTTGAATAAAACTTGGAACTAATTCAATAAGTTAATAAATTAAAAGTTATAAACAATTAAACACGTCCAGTATATTTCCTAATTCGGAGGTATACCACCGTATTAGGATCAACCTATAAAATTTGTGTCCTTTTACGGTGGTATTTTGTTTCTTATTTTTTTGGGTAAAAATGAGTTTAAAATATGAATTAAGCTATTTAAATAGCTGCTGTAATAGTAAGAAAATGCAATAAATAACACACAAACGAACTTGAACGGGTTATTAATGCGAAAAACTTAGTTTATAAATATTGGTGTACTTTCATTTGATGTTGCGCGTTTGTATGAAAACCTCTCTCACATCGATGTCGTTACACTAATTGATTGATTTTGTTGTGTTGTATATGTGCTATACTTGCAAAATTCGGTCAACTGATGAAGGAATAGATTTGGAATAAATAGTATACATTTTGGTGCACTTATACTGAATAAAATAGGAATAAAACTCGAAAATAGAAATACCACCGTAATAGGAACCGATTTTGACTACCTCCGTGATAGGGACACTTACCTTAGCATTTCTAATAAAATATAGATGGACGAGGCTCCAAAGCATTTGGACAGCTACTTGCGGGACCGCTCAGTGGTCTACATTGACAGGGACGGCCGTTTTTGCCGGTGCGAGGTCGGGTCCGGTGTTCCACAGGGGTCTGTCTTAGGGCCCCTCTTGTGGAACATCGGATACGACTGGTTGTTGCGGGGAGCTCTTCTCCCGGGCATGAGTGTCATATGTTACGCCGATGACACTCTAGTTACCGCCCGGGGGAAGACCTTCGAGAGTGCTGCGCGACTGGCGGAGGCGGGAGGCACATTAGTTGCCCGCCGCATGGGCCTTCTAGGGCTACGGGTGGCGCTAGAGAAAACTGAGGCCATATATTTTCATGGGCCTCGGCGCCGTCGCCCTCGGGATGCCTTCATCGTGGTTGACGGGATTCGGGTCGATGTCAAAGACCGAATCAGGCATCTAGGTCTGGATCTAGACGCGCGGTGGCAGTTTGGCCCGCATTTCAGCGGGCTGTCACCGCGCCTCCTAAAAGCGGCCAATGCTTTTGCGTGGCTTCTCCCGAACTTGGGGGGGCCGAAGGCGCATTGCCGGCATTTATACGCCGGCATTCTCAAAAGCATGGCCCTTTATGGTGCCCCTATCTGGGCTGACCGCGCTTCCCACCGGAACAATGTTGTCCACCTCCGGCGGCCCCAACGGGCGATTGCTCAAAGGGTCGCCAGGGCGTACCGTACGGTGGGGTATGATGCGTCATGCGCCCTGGCTGGCACCCCGCCCTGGGCTCTCGAGGCCCAGGTGCTAGCCAGGGTATACACCTGGACGACTGAGGAGAGGGCGCGCGGGGAGCGCCCTACTCCAGCAGAGAGAGGAGCTGTGCGGAGGGAGGCGTATGAAGACCTCGTCCTTCAATGGACGGATAACCTCGCCTCCGCAACGTACGGAAGACGGCTCCTTGATGCCTTAGGTCCCGTACTGAGGGAATGGGTGGAGCGACCTCACGGCCACCTCACCTACCGCCTGGTGCAGGTGCTGACCGGACACGGTTGTTTCGGCAGCTTCCTGCACCGCATTGGGCGGGAGGAGTCGCCGAAATGCTGGGAGTGTGGGGCGGACGTGGACACGGCCGACCACACTCTCATCTGGTGTCCTGCATGGGTTGCCGAACGCTCCGTTTTGTCCGGGGTGATCGGCAGCCTATCCAGTCTTTCCGCGGTCGTCACAGCGATGCTAGGCGGCCGCGAGGCTTGGTCGGCTGTCGCCTCCTTCTGTGAGACGATTATCTCACAGAAGGAGGCTGCAGAACGGGCGCGCGAGGCCGATCCCTCGGCGCCGGCGTTGCGTCGACGTAGAGGAGGCCGCAATAGGCGGATGTTTGACCGCCAGCAGCCTCCTGACGGGACCCAGCGGGTGGTTGGTGCGGGGGCACCACCACTCGCCTTGCACGGGCCCCCGTTGTTGTCGAATGGGAGTGGACTGGCCCTTCGGGCCGCTCCCGTCGCTCCCCCTATGGGGGGGCCTGTAGGGCCCAGGTAAGGTGGGCCGCGCTAGTGGTGTCGTGGCAGTCTTGGCCTAAGGTCCCATGACACCACCCATTAGGCGCCTGACGGAGGGACCGGGGTTTTTTAGTGGGTATTCCCTGCCTCATTTCCATCCCGAGGCAGGGTGCCGCCCTTCCTTTCCTAAGGGCGGCGTGAGTCCCACATACCCTGTCACTCCCCCGGGTGGCGGGGATGCGTCAAGGCATTTTTCCCCGGGTCAAAAAAAAAAAAAAAAAAAAAAAAAAAAAAAAAAAAAAAAAAAAAAGGCTCCAAAGCATTGCGAATCATGTATACAGCTATCCTAAGTATTTCTTTTTTTCAACATGAGGTAGCCAGAAGATTTCTTGTGTTTTTTAAAATCATTTGAATAAAGAGATTCTTTTTTTATCATGATCGGTCTCAGGAGACTTGTAGGCAATGTGAATTGGTGCATTGTAATTTCGAAGTGACATGTCTGTACACTCTTACCCTTTACTGTTCCACCCCACATCGCGGATCTGGCCTCAAAATTGTAGTATTAAGTTACGACAAAGGGCTCGAAACCTGTACACAGCCGATCCCACCCTCGATCATTCAGTCTTAATTACTACATAAATTAACAACTCTTAGTCGTGTTATTACGTCTTGCATCAATATTTGCGTATTTTAGCGGTAATTATTATTGCATACTGTTCTGTTGTGTTTATTTTTCTCGCCACTTGAAAGCTTTTGAAAGCTTTTACATAAATTGTAGCGTTTTATGTTTTAATAATCGTGATGGATGTTTTGTGGTTTCTGGTGATCTCTTAATGATAGATGGAGAAAGGCGTTACATGCTCTTTGTAAGTAAAACATATGGCCTTAAGCCTAAAATATACGAGTACGTATGAACAGTTTTGTACCGGTGATTGCTTGGGTTAAGATATAGCGAGTTTAAGATACTTACACGTAACTATGTAATTTTAACACGTATGTGAAACGATTTATTTAAACTGGAAACTTATGCGCTAATTTATGAATATTAACTTATGGAAGTTATTTAAAAGTAAGCCCAGAAAATAATTGCTTTTAATTTGCAAGTAAGTAGACAAAGTAAAGACCAAACAGAAACTGGGTTATTTGAATAAGGTTTCCTTTAAAAAAAAAGGTATGCGCGTTAAATCCCGCTAGTTATATATTATTATATTATGCAACGCGAAAGCTTAAAAGTTATTAAGGTTTCCTTTGTATTTGAACATCAGATGTAGATTGCAAATGAGAATTTATTAAGAAATCCGCCCCAAGACAAGGCAAGGAAACTAGGTACAAATTGTTTTAAAATAGATGCAACTACAAATCGAATATTACTCAAATTAATTTGAAGATGTAGGAAATAGAATCTCATCAAATTTCTCTTCAACTATTGTAACAGTTTATAAAAAAATAGGCACCAACCGTGTCGAGTTTCATCCATTTAGAGTCGATATTTCCAATTTCGAGTGATTAAGACGGAGAGATTGAATGAGCCACGAGCGATAGGTTATATCGTAACACATTCAAAACAAATACCGCGACTTGGACCGAAGTTGTTCCGGCAATTATTTATTGTTTACGGATCATCACACGTTAAGGATACCAGAATTAATAGACTAAAGACCCAGAACGTCTATTTAAATATCGCCAAAGCTAACATGAATGATAGAAATTGGCGACCAAATTAAATAGACCTCTCTGATATTTGTTGCAGCAACGGTATGAGAGACCAAGTCATGGATGACGGAAAATCACGTCCAAAATTAATTGAACCCTTCGTGCTAATTAAAGTTGAAGGTATGACGGGTCTGCTTAAAGTGGCGGTTGCTGTTAGTGGGCGACCAATTAACGTTTAACAAACTTTTGTCTGGAACTAATACTCGTACAGTTTTAACAATTTGTGTTTGAAGAGTCGGTGTAATTTGACATCGCCGCCTTTGGCCCTCGTACACAACGGTCGAGAATCCGAATAAATTCTTATAGGACTAACATTTTATGTAGTATGTAGCGTAGATGTACTTAAGTTTACTCATGATAAGGACGGGAGCTCTGATAACTAATAATAATTAAAATATTACCCTATAGCTATCATTATAATGTGAAAGTCTAAAGGTTAAGTCGCGCAAACTTTCAGGAAAATTTAATAACGAACAAGGCAGAAGCATTCAGTTCACTTATTTATTATTATTTACATAATATTCATTGTATTCAAGTCTTATCTTAGGTAATAGTTAACTAAAATGTATCTCTCAATGTATAGATTATATGTCAAAATACATTACGTAAATAATTAAAAAAGATTTAAACTCTCATTTATGTTACCATCTCTGTAAGCTAAATTGCTCAGGTCCGGGTGTTCTGGGAGACGCTCCCATTCGCCAACATCTGGTAGGTACTAATAGTACAAGGGAAGATCTTAGATTGTGAATGGTGGTTTTGCATTGTTTGGAGCACAGTTATTAGGTATAAAGGCTTAGAACACAAGCCTTTCACGCTCACTCTGCCTAATTTCAGACCAACACAGTTTAACAATAAATAGTTTGGAAAACATAACAACCAAAGTAATTCTAGTGAATTGCAAACGGCACTAGTTTCCACGTTTTCCAGTAAACATGAAAATTGCCTATACTCACAACTTTTTGACTACAATTTCGTAGTAATTGTGTACGCTAAGCCTTACAGTCGGTTTGGTTCGGGCACGCGACGCGAGCATCAAGTAACTCCTAATTCCGAGTCCATATTCTTCCATTAGCTGTATCAGGGAGGTCTAAAAGCCGTTGTGATAAGGGTGGTATTCGCTTGACAATGATGATCGACGAAAAAAGCAGTGTTGCATAGGCTATCGGTAGTCTGTCGATAGTTGCGGTTATATTTATAGTATCGGTAGCTCAGAAACAAGCAATACTGTCGGTAATATCGATACTACGGAACCTAAACTGAGAATAACTAAGAATAATAACTATAGTATCCATTATTTTAGATTATTTATTGCTCTAGACTCTATATATAATATATCTATACTATCGCTAGTATTGTTGGTGGCAGGGTATAAACTAGCGATAGGTAGTCTAAAACAACCGATTATATTGTTAGTCTGAAACAATTGGTGGTATCGATAGTCTAAATAATAGATAGTTTATTCTCAGTGAATAGCAATACCTAATATCGATAGTTAATTGCTTTCATGCGATGGTATAGATTGGTTCTGAACTATCGGAAGGGTTAACTTATTCAAATGAAAACTATAGTTTATTGAACCATCGATAAATAATCGATTGTGAAAGTATCGATAAATCGATTGCAAAACTATCGATATTTCGTCAACGCTAGTACAAGGCGAATTTTCACGTAGTACAGCTCGTTCTTACGTGGGGCGAATGGATTTCACAGCGCCATGTGAATAATTTGAGCGACTCGGCTATGGAATATTTTTAATTACCAGCTTTAGTGCATTGTGGCTTTTGTTTTGCTGTGTGGATGTTAAGGAGAGGTCAGTAAACGGCTTACTAACTGAATGTTTCCAATTATAGGACCTTCTTTTGATCAGGAACGGATATCAATCTGTTCATGATAAAAAGACAGTTCCACCTATCTATCAGTATTATTTATTTAAATGTTTATAGTATCTATACAGTAGGTACACTATGTTTGTATGTGGGGACGAAATTGAGGGTTTCCAAATGGTAAGCGATGACCTCAGCCCATACACAGTATTACATAGGTACCGGTAGAGTCGTAGGTGTGTTGTGGGCCCTTGAAAAATGTAGGTTCGCACTATGAGGATCACTAAATCATATCTAGTGTTACCTACCACAATTTGGTTCATCGTCGCTATTCCTAATATATGTACGAGTAGATAGAAACAAATTCTCTAAACATATGCTTTCGAAAATTATTATCGTAAACTTAGCTTTGTTCATTTTATTAGTAACTCAAGTATATTATGCATGTACCTATCTTCTGCCTACACATTTACAGCCGTAAATGTGTAGGCAGTACGGCAGTACCGTACGGCGATTGCCTTCGTGTACTCATGACATCTTACTGTAATCACTGAAAAGTACTTATCATTGAAATCATTTAGCGAGAAGTCACAAACATCCATCCATACAACCAAGGCAACTTTCGCATTTATAATATTTACACTTGTGTTTGTTCCGGGTCTGGGTGTTTATAGGTATTTGTATTAAACTATTTATTTGTGGTACCTTCGTTGTTCTGATACCAATAACACAAGTGCATAAGCTACTTACTTTGGGATCGAAGCAATGTATGTGATGTTGTCTGATATTTATTAATTTATTTATATTGGAAACATACTTAGGTCTGAATTTTCAAACATTGTTGAGTTGAATTACTATGGTAGGTAAGCCTCGGAAATATAGTTGGTGGACTATGGTATTTGTCATCCAAAATATGTATACTTACTCGTTTTAGGTTGCAGTTTTTAGATTCAGCACTCTTATAATTGAAATATCGTCTAAGATGTATGTATTATTTTCTCCATATATATCTGTAGGTATACATTTTTTGTTTAAATACTATCGCTCTTAGTTGTGATATTCTGCTAGAGATTCTTCACTTACATTCACTGGGGAAGTTGCTCGTTTTATAACATAGATACGCTTCCGAAATATATTTTACTTACTATTTATTGCAAATACATATTTTGGAAGCGTATGGGTTCAAATTCTTGCCAAGGAATAATGAAACATAAACAAAAGTGATTTAGAACACATATTCGTTTATTTACACTAAGTAATATTCACATAGTCCAGACACTTTTTGCACAACATTACATATTTAGACGGAGTCCTGTGTTATTATTAAGTTAAAAGAAAATAGAATCTTTTTCGCAATAAAACTTTTCTTAATTTGAAAGCATACTTATTCTGTACACTAGGATAAAATACTTAGATATAAACTGATTGCACGTACAATGTTTGATTTCAGGAGAAGATAAGGGACGAGGATGAAGCACTCGCATTCAGAGAATGCCTATGTATGTACGCACTTGCCTTAAGGACACCTAGATTGTAATTAACATTAAAAACTTACTGTGTTTCTTGTGAAAACTGATAGGTACATCTCGAAAATGTAAACTTTATAATAGAGTCTCAAGAGTTAACTTTACAATGGAGAATAAAAGAATGTGTCAACATAACCATTATCCAAATATTACACAAATGGGCTTTTTTGTTATGTGTTTGGATTTTCTTGAATGATGTATAAGAATAGTATCAAGAATTTTTTTTACAGGATGCACAGTTATCTGTTCCACAGTCGTCATTCTAAATGTATAATTGAATCTGTATGTATGATATATGGAACCATGTTTAGATATGTCAAGTTATGCAAATTGTAGGACGTATAAAAAGTCACAGTATCTAAACAACTGGTATTTAACAGTAGGAACGAGAAGATTGCGCACGGCAAATTATACGATACGTAGACTTATAGGTAATACTATTATAATAATACATTGATTTGTGGCGAACTTATAGTTTGATAAAATGTGTTATAAAAACTTGTTGTAGATATTTTAAATTCATGATTTTCTTACAAATTGAAAACAAATTGTGGTTAATTACCATCTTAGAAGTAGGAAAGTACTTATGTGTTTTTTCATTTCACTGATTTACATTTCTTTTTCACAAAAACAAATGACAATTTTTCCCAATAATCGGTATCAATTAAGGATGAAAACCATTCAAATATCTACACAATTGTTAATATACCTACCGGCCATTTCCAATAAATAAACAAAAGTTTCTGTAAATAAATTGAAAGAATTTGAAAAAACGTTTATCTACACAATGAGTAGGCAAAAATCGGTTAGTCTAATAATAAAATGTTGCGATTTATTAACAATTTCCCAGTACAAAACATCATTTTATACCTAATTATAACAACATATCAAATCAAAGCTGTCATTAGAACATTTCTGTTATCATTAAGTCTTCATTACCCTAATCTACTCGTAAACGTTGTGCATCTTTATCTTACAACCAGAATTTAGCGATTAAATTAAGTATGTTGCTTTCCATATAAATAATAAGTTAATCAATTTATAAATGCAAATAATTTTCTCCTGTTTTATAATCTTTATCTCAGTACAGGTAAGCACCGGGTAAGTTTCTACACCGCAATCAAAGAAATCTCATGAAATTACTCAGTTATCTAACATTCATGTTCTATACTGTTGGTAATTAGTAGTAAATAATACTAATTTGAAATTAGTAATTAAGTTTACTAATTATAAATCAGATTACGCCTTTCACGTCATTAGCCCCGATATCTCATTATCGCTATAAAAGTATATAATTAAAAGAGTTTATTACTAATCGAAACTACCTATACATGGGTTTATGTACAAATCTGGGATGGCTAATGTTATTGATAGACAGATAAAGCTAAGATTGAAACATGTTATAAATGTTGCTTACTTTAATCAATCTTATAATAATGATTCTGCTTGGTTTCACACACGATTCATTACGCTCGGTTCAGTTTCAAATCCGTTGTCTATTTTATTTAGGAACCAGATTTTTTAAAGGAAACTGTACTGTCATATCCCAAAATCAAATGTTTAGTTAGGTATAAATAGCTTGTATTATAAGACTAATTTTAGTAAGCAAAATTTCATTACCCTAATCTTCAAAGTGCTTAGCTACATTTCAAAACCAACATATAATATGGTAAATAAAGTTTGATAAATAAATATTGCACTTCCACATTGTAAAATTAATATACTTATATTTAGCGAACTTGCAAGAAATATTTCCAGTCTTGTAATATTTCTCAGTAGTTTATGGCGATAACTGGTGAATAAACTGCTGTACCTAAATCTAACAACTTTATTGCATATTCAGACTACCAATAAAACTAGCCTTCCCGTAATAAATAATTTAGGAAAATCTCTATAAAATATTAAGTACTTAAATAATAAAATCAACTATCACATTTATTTCGAACGAAGCTTCTTCATTTTGTACAATAATACACTATAACTTCAGATCTATGTAATATTTACAGACGTAATTAAATAGTGAAGTACAAGATACTAGATTAGTGAAGGTACTAAACATCTAACGTAAAGTCCATTTAGTCGATTCATCGAAGTATCGATCGCGACTTCCTTTTGTCTTTTTCTGTAGAAATGTCGAAAACAACAAGATTTTTTTATCATTTGCAATAATGTTACTAATAAATTAAACAGAAACTTCAGAATTATTACGCCTATCAAGATCACATAAGTAAACACTAGTAGGTAGATATTTATTAATGTGCGTTTGTTAAAAGAAAACGTCACATTCCTACAGAATAAGACAATCACGACGACATTTCCACGGAAGATAACTCTACAGTTACGGAATACGTCACTTCAGTTCGTTAGCATTCGATTCAAATCGATTAATAATCGAATCTCCTGTAAATTTCCGGCGCGACTGCGCGGGCCTCATTTCATTTGGACGCGTTGACCACCAGATTCGTCGCCGCTTCCTCACTGGCCCCTATGCTCATCGCCTTCTTCTTCAAAATACCCAAGTCCGTCACGTTCTCTAAGAAGCTCTTATGAGCCGATAGGACCTTAGCACTCTCCACATCCTTCTTCAACTCCTCCATATCTCTTTTCAGCTTTGCTCGTCTGTTCTGGAACCATGTGATGACTTGAGCGTTGGACAGGCCCAGCGAGCTGGCGATCTCATCTCGGTCCGCTGGCGATAAGTACTTCTGGTAGAGAAACCGTTTCTCTAACTCGAAGATCTGGTGGTTCGTGAAGGCTGTTCTAGATTTTCGTTTCTTCTTCGGCTGTGGCCTCGAGTTGAAAAGGTTGAGGTGGTTGGACTGACCGTCTGGAACAAAGAAAAGAGTCGGGTTAAATATTTGAAATATGGATTCGATCATTATGTTTGGAGGGTAGATTTAGCATTTGAAAGAAGAATCGACAGCTAACGAGATATTTAAAATTTAATTGATAACGATTTAAGTCATTGTCAGGGTTATAAAATATAAATTATTCTTCTAAAACAATAATTTTTGACAATCATAACAAACATTTATATCAAGATAATTCTTATCATTTAGATAGATGAATCGTTTTAGAATAAGTAAGAATAATAACGCATAAACTAACAACGTTTCTAATGCTAACAGCCGATTCCAATAACAAAGGTAAGATAACTAGACGGCGTATTCCACAATTTCAACATAGAAGATGGGGCAATAGAAGTTAGTAGATAAAGCCAGCTCTCTCGTTATCAGGCACTAAAACAGTATCCGTCTATGACACCATAATAAAGCCCGCAGTGCTAAAATGTTACTTTTCAGTCGTAAAAGCCACAATAAAACAGCTCGGAATCGTTACATTTTAACGAGCGCACAATCATATACGGGCAGTTTTAAGGCTTTTTAAAGAAAGGAAATTATCAGTGCCAACAATGTAAGGATATTCTTAATTTATTTTTAATACTGGCTATTGGAAACGTGTGGTTATTAGTCGAAGTATTTATTTGGAGCATAGGTTTAAATTATGAATTCAATATTGATCTCTTCATGGTATGCTGATTGTCGGGTCGGTTATCTCTCTGTCTAAACTTGGACGAAAGTAATCTGATGTGCGTTCTACCTCCAGGTTAAGTAATTTAGAATGTGTTGAAAGATTCAATGTATATTTTTATCTAAATCTTTATGTACCAGAAAATTATTTTCTTAGCAATCTTTCCTTCGATCACAATTGAAACAGTTTTGTGATTTCGCAGATAAGTATTTCTTTCTTTTTAAACTTCCAATAAACGCAACGGAAATAGAGATACGCAAAACAATGGCGGTATCGGTGCGTCCGGTGACGGTTGGCCTATTTTCAAATGTTATTTGCATATTTCCCGCCATTTCAAATTGTTTGACGAGTAATTATTTTTTTAATTAACTCGTTATGTTTATGACTTCTCCAGTACTAATGGTTTTTGCACTAAAGCAATTAGTTATGCGGTTGTTTTTCACGATGAATAAACAGATTATGTCAGTCTCGCCCGTGTTAGAGCAAATATCACGCTATGCTAATTTATTTATTCTGTGACTGCTTGCGTAATTGTCCTAATTACTGTAATTTATAGTTACGGTTTGTGCCTTGATTCTAATGTCATGTTTATGTAAGGATGTGTTTAAAGATTTATTTCTTACTTATACCTACATTCGTACCTAATCAATCATTTAGTTACACTCCGTCAACATGCTTTACAACATGGTTTGACTATAACGTATCGAAATTCTAAATTTAAGAATAGTTTAGTTACCTACTCAATGGTGTTTGGTACGTAAATAGAAATAAAACAGAACCTACTTTTGGTTTTCAACAAACCCGGGTCAACAGGAATTTGACCAGCAATTAAACAAAGGCCACGTTTGTTTACGGCCGTAAAGTACGAAGACAAAATCGACCTCCGCGGTCGTCCAGATCACACCGCGCCGCCATTCGCGAGCCGCGGTCAACCACAGGAATTAATAAAATAATGCAACGCGCTTAATATCTCGTCGTTAACATAAACTGCCTAGTATTGTCAGCCGGAGACATATTCCTTTGCCTCGAAATGTACACACCGCACACTTAAAAACTTTTCGCGGTCGCAATAAGAAAATCACAAAAGATCCCCAGCGGAGGAACGCGATTTTCAAAATGGCCGCCTTTTTATTACGCGCCAAATTCCATTCGGTCACCGTCACGTCCAATTTGGGAATTACAAAAGCCAATTCATTTATAAAATACTTGTAAAACACCGACGGCAAAATGGCACATCCGTATTAATCACGGCCTAATCGCATCCTTAGCGAATTCGAACCTCAATTAGGAATGTATAAAACACGAAAAGTGGCAAAAGAGTCGAACCCAAAGACATCGTTAGGTCGGCCGCAAAAAATATCCGATTTGATACGGCGATGCATTAGCGCACCTGACGATAGCTCAGTGACATATCTTTTGTACTGCGACTTGCGGTTTCGTGATTTTCCTTTGATTAATAATTAATCAATATATTTTGAACGGGTTTTTTTTTGTTTCTTTTCCATCCATCCATTTGGTCTTAAAACAAGCTGATAAGCAAACTCATAAATCCTTCGGATAATGGTTTCTATTAAATTAGGTAAAGAACACTCATGAAACTTGAGGCTTTAAATCATTTAGATTTCCAAATTTACATCAAATTCAAAGTATCTATCTACATTAATTAATACTGAATAAAATTAGAAATGTTTTTCACCTCCAGTATTTTTAAATTAAATGGAGAAACAAGTTTCAATATTAAAAGAAAACGGTGTGTTAAAGATAATACATATATCTCGAAGATAATTTAATTAAGATAAATTTAAGAGGTAAAAAGTTTATTTTGGTAGCCATAAACACATAAAAGAGGCCCTCATAATGACACTTGGTTGTATTGGCACGTACTCGGCGAGTTATTTATTGTGCCTGATAAGTTTTATTCCGTCTGATAGCGATTATTAGGAATGTTACACCGTGTAAAAGTTCAACTGTCATTTATTTTTCCATTGTCGCCTAAAAGTACTTATCAATTGAATTTTATAATTTGCACGATCGATGGGCCTATAAAAAAGAAAACAAAGTTACTGTAAACTGGTCTCTTTTGTCGGATGCGATGTAAAAAATCTTTATCTTGTCATGGACACGGTGGTTAATTAATTCTTCAATAGCGTCACGTAGGGTCCGTATGTGGGATGCAATCATCTGATGCTCGCCTGGATACGAATGTTCCTTCATTGCTGCCTTTTCGTTCGACTCTCGTACATTGAAGGCTTTCCTTTGAAATGTAGAGACAAGCATTAAAGTAAGGCTGCAATCAGTAGCGTTATTGTATTTAGTGTTGTATGGTTGACGGTAACGGGTAAAATCGATGAAGTAGCGAACGTTAGTCGGTTGGTTACGCACGTCCGATGCAGTTTTCGACTGGTAAATTTATTATGGGTGAATTTTGTACGGGACGGGATATTCGGTAAAAACCTTATTCACTTACCTAAAAGCTCAGGCAGAGTCAAATATTGTTATCAGAAATCGTTAGATCTGGGAAGGTTATCATTGAGAATATATAAATAATTAAGTACTTATTTATGAAGATGCAGTAACCATAAGGTTAGATAAAATATGTACCTACTTATAACTAAGTAGGAAAGTACTTATGATAAATTACTGTTACTATAAAGTAAGTTATAAAAGGGCCTCATTATCCAGTCTCCATTTCTTACCAAATTGTTACGTTATTATCTAGCTAGACAACAAAACCTTCTTATCTACTACTTAATAATATCATATATACTACCTATTACATTTCTGGAAACATACATATCTAAAACAAAAGTTCACTTCAAACCATCTAGCCTCAGTGTCTGTTGCTACGCCTCTACCTACTCGTACTTACTCTCTATCCCAGAAAAACGAACAGTCTCTTCCCGTACTAAGCAGCCAACACGTCACACGCTCGTGACATCTGAACAAAAGACTCAAACGCAGCCTAACGACCACAAATTGAATGTTCTGTTTAAAGTTTTTTCTTACGTACACCTTGTTATGCCGAGCCAATCCAGGAATTTGTTGAAAAACGTCTTTCTCTCAGCCCTGGCCTATTGTGAGAGAAGCGTGGCGAAGCGGGGCTACGTGTGTTCCTCTGTCCACAGGGTTTTGGCTGCCTTGATTGATTGCGAGGGTTAAAGGAGCGGGGATTGTTACGATGTAATCTAAACTTGTGTGACGAAATGACGAATCCAAATTGAAGGGATTGTTTTAATCATTTATTCCGTGATTTTGAGGACAGGATTTTTAAGCTTTAGTGAAAATAGCCGCCAAATTTGTACAACAATTGTACACTTTGCCTAATTATTAGTATTTTTTGCCTGCAATGAAGAATTTATCTATCGACGTTATAAAATGTAGGAAAACTTAGAAAATCTTAAGATTTTTACAATCAGCTCTTTATTTGTTTATTTCTATATTGACTTCTGAAAAATCGTAAAGCAAACGTCATCGGGCCACGTTCCAGATGCGTTCTTAGATTTCGATTCAAAGCTTAAGACTAATCTTAAAATTATCTAAATAATTCATAAACTTCGAAGCTACTTCTTTTAATATTTTGGTGTCAAATGTACTCTGGATCTATTCATTCTCATATTTTTACCTATACCTACCTATCATTAATTTGCTCGATCCACTAGGACTAAACGCTTTAGCAACATTAATGTAGGTATTCTCGTAATACTCGACCTTTAAAATGACAAATAGCCCGCTCATTAAATTTACAAAACTATTTCAAGAATACCCATCTAATAATATGGAAAAGGCACTTATTCGATCCTATCTCGCGATACGAAATAAAGGCTGCTTTCACGATACAATTACAGAAACTACGTATAATAACAGGGTGCGCAAACGCCAAAATGGAGGAACGCGAGTTTGATGGCGCGCATACGAATGAGCTAGAGTAGTTGATATTAATGATACTAATTTTTTATTGTTTTACCCAAACGTCGGAATGGGTTTGCGGTTTCGTTTGCTGTTTGTGTGGTGTGGCTATTGTCTTTGTTACGATGTTTACGAGAGGTAGGGAAGATTAAGTTACTTAATTACTTAGGCTACTAGCTTTTGCCCGCGGCTTCGTCGTGTGGAAGGTACCCTATGTTCTTCTAGGTAGGTACTAAACATTGTTTATGAGGTATTCCAAAACAATAAAGACACAGGTGAAACAATGGGACAATTTAAATAGTAACCAACACGAGTGGAATTTGTCTAAAACAAAAGAAAGCGGGCATCCAATGCCAAATTGTAAACTTTGAGTTTTCAATGCATGTTACGACAAAAGTCGGCAATTTAAGATACATACTAAATTTCAAAAAATCCTTCATCAAGATTATTTTTAACCGACTTCGAAAAAAGGAGGAGGTTCTCAATTCGTCTCTATGTATAATATTTTTTTTTTTTTATGTATGTTCAGCGATATTTCCGTCAATTATGGATGGATTTCAAAAATTTTTCGACAGTTCGACAGAAGACACTTCCGAGGTGGTCCCATTATCACCAAGTAAGGATCTCATGATGGGATCCTGGAGAAATTGAGGGCAACAACCGAAAATTGTATGCTCATATGGTGTTTTTGTTACGTAATCATATTTTACTCAGGTATATGCTTCCGGGCGACAACATCTGGTGCTGATGATGAAGCCACAGAACTCCTTAACGGTTAGGAGTTAGGGGACAGTACTGACATTGGTCGATATTAAACTAGGTAGTAGTATGTACTTATGCAGGGCTAATAGGGCAGGTGATTTGGTAAGTGATATGCTTGATTCTAGATCGCAAAGTCTTCACTTGACTTAAAGCAAAATTTTTCATTCCTAAGTAAAACTCTTAAGGACATTAATTAGCCTTTATTCAAGGTCACAGCACATTAACGCAACTAAAAACAGAGAAATAAAATTATTTTTTAAAAAAAAATTAAACCGACTTCAAAAAAAACGCAAACGACCAAAACTAAAAAGCGATAAATAACGTAAGTAATTCTATCCTTAATACATAATCATTTAAATATTACAATTATCACTTATTTTTGAAGTCGGTGCCAGCCAAACATATCTAGGTATATTGTCGTGTAGATATGCCGGCCGCGCGCGTCATACAACAACAGTCTACGTTAGGTACCGAGAGGTTGGCACCGTCTTCAAAAATAAGTGATAATTGTAATATTTAAATGATTATGTATTAAGGATAGAATTACTTACGTTATTTATCGCTTTTTAGTTTTGGTCGTTTGCGTTTTTTTTGAAGTCGGTTTTGGTTGTTAAGGTTCCAGCAATCTTTCCAATCATGCATACAATATTTAGCCAAGATGTCTGGGACAGTCTTTAAATACTTACGATTCGGGTAATTTCTGTGGACTCTTCTTAAGCATCAGTCTATTTTAAGGTGTTCCAAAAAGTAATCCTACATGCACGTCTCTCAAGTCCACAACCAGCGATGTATTTAATTAACCAAACATTGTCAACGCCGTATATTTCGAAACAAGCGCCTGTCGCGTTTCTTTTTCAGCGCGGCATTATCAAAACACGTAGTCACAGATGAACGGGTGGTTGGTCGGCACGGCCTATTTACTCAGACAGACAGACGGCTTTGTGGGCCCGCGTCATAATGGCCCGTGACACTGCCACTGTTTTGCCTTCTTAATTAGGGATAAGTATCCGGTTAAGTGTGTGTTTTTATTTGTCTAGACTTTCGTCTCGAGTGGCGTGCTCGTATTCGGATGTTTTGATAATTTTTGGAGTACTTTCGTGTTGTACCTACAATAATTGACGAACAGTAGAAGACGAAAGTTAAAAGTTTACCTGGGTACAAATAAAACTTACTGCAGTTATTCGCCTGTCAACAGTGTGATGACTAATGCAAAGGGCAAATCCCCCCAAATGGCATATGTCATTGTGTCATGTGAGGTATAGACCTCACATGGACATAGGTCCAGCAGGTTTGCAGGCTGAAGATGATAATTATGACGAAAGATACTTGTATTTTAATTCTATTCGTCTGATCCTCCCCGGTACTGTCGAATCGCCCCGTCGGATTATGAGAGTAAAGGGACAGAGATGTGCATCTGTGTTCGCGTACACACTTGTGCACTTTAATGCCTTCTGCGAACTTGGCTAGTCTACTATATAGCAGTGTGGCCAAAAATAGTCAGAAGAGTGTTATTAAAAAGGTATAAGTTGATAATGTAATGACATGGAATTATTGTCGCACGATATTTACTATTCTTGAAAAATATTACACCGTTCGTAGATACTTTTAGTGTAATTTGCTAATAATTCAATAAAAGGAACTACTTTGCTAAAATAAAAAATGGTTCTTACTTCGTGGTTTGCTGGTTTGACGCTCGCAGCTTTACAGAAACGCAGAAAAAAACAAATGTCAATTTGACAACTGAGTGGTCGCAGTTTACTTACGTTCGGATCGAATTCTCTCGGTGTGAACGATCCAGCGATACTGTTAGTTGCGGTCGGTTTCGGTACGGTATCAATCGGTCAAAAAGCGTTCCGTTTGAATTCCTTTTTTTCTTGTTTTAAGGTTTTCATATTTTCGCGCCCAGTATGGTAAGTTACGCACCTACATACGCGTAGGTAGATGGTAAGTTACGAACGTTTTATTTATGAAAAAATGCTCGTACTAGTAATCCAAATAGTTAAAGCATGTAATAGGTAGGTAGGTAAATATTACTTGATTGGAATCACTTAAACTGAAACGTGCAATTTCCTTTACAACACATTAGGTTACTTTGCAGCTTACACAATTGAGTTAATTTTAATTGTTATGAGCATAGGTATGCAACAAAGTTCCGCCAGAAAACTAAGATTAGGTACCTATGTTGCGCGACGAATAAGCACATTGAAATACTCTGGCCATAGATCCAGGCGTACTCAAAGACGATGGAGAACGAAAGCGTAAGAATGGAGCCCTCTTTTACAAAAACGAAGTGGGGACGTTGCATAGGACCGAGAGGGTTTGCCTACGTTGACCGGTACGCTGAATGGTTGAATGGACATGCAGCAAGCAAATGCTACCCTCAAGTATTTATCGCGTTTATTTTCTTTTGGGTCATTTACGCCCTAACTATAATTTTGGGGTCGGCAACGCGCGTGTGACACTCCTGGTGTTGCAGGCGTCCATAGGATGTGGTTGGCGCTCAACATCACCTTGTTGTCACAAAAAAACAATATCTTAAAAAATAACTAGTTAGGTATCGTTTTGTCACAAGCTACCGTTTATCGCGTAATCGAGTTCTCATCTATTAAATCGACACCTCGATAGTGACGGCATTCGAAAACAATCGTAACCAACGGGCCGTAACACCAGAAGGGCATACGTGATGCGGTTTACTCTCAATCCAGTAATCGATTTTTATTTTCAAAACCGTTTTTTCTCTCTTACTTGTCTATTTATCTGGATGAGCGAGCAAGCCAGATTGCTTTCTTAGAGAGTTGGCGCCCAAATATCATAATGTTTCATGGTCGTAATGATATTATTATGGGTCTCCGTGTGAACAGCGCCCGTGAGAATGTGGTTAGCGGCCATTTCTTCTGTCGTCGAGGCGATCGTTTGATTGCTGCCTAATTTCTATCGATTAGGTTATCTGTTACATCGCGCCATTACGTTCTAAGTTAAGGTTGATCGGTTAGCTGAACTAGCAATGAATGAGATTTTAAATGTTAGCAAGGATTAGGTAGGTACCCAAAACAAGTGTAAATAAGTAATTGATGTCGTAGAAGACAACTTAGGTAAAACCTACTTTGGTCACCAACGTGCTTCAAACGTGGTGACTACGTACGACATACGTAACCTATCCCCCCTAATATAATTGGGGTTGCCTGTGTCTAGCAGTTGACATTTGCAGACTGATTATGACAGATGGATACACGTTTACCAAGCCTTGTCCTTCAGAATTCGTAAAAAAATACGAGGCCTTAGGACAAAACCGCCCTTGCTAATATACCACTATTACGAGCGAGCGCGGGAAAGGCCGGCCGCCATTTTGATTGCAGTTCAATTAATTAATAACACTTGTGATTAATTGTTAAAATTAATTCTCTGCGGCATGGCATGTTGTGTTCGCATTACGCTGGGCCCACGCCAAGCCACAATGTCTCATTAGCCACAATTAGTATGGCATAAATTAGCCGACATTCTCTCGGGATGACGAGACTGTAATTGCTGTGAACTATTATTGAATAAATGCTTACAAATGTTGCAAGGTGGTGATTTACATTGACGTTTGTTTATTTAGAAACCACTTTGTTGCGTATGGTTTAATTGGCCAATGATTATGGTGTCTACTTTGTAAGATAAGCATTTAATGTG
This sequence comes from Conogethes punctiferalis, assembly GCA_031163375.1. Classification (NCBI taxonomy): domain Eukaryota; kingdom Metazoa; phylum Arthropoda; class Insecta; order Lepidoptera; family Crambidae; genus Conogethes; species Conogethes punctiferalis. The sequence goes on along the minus strand of CM062098.1, from coordinate 7,456,123 downwards.
AACTAGGTTATCCACGCCTTTTTCTACTACCTACTTTTATCTTGGTGCGCATTTGAAGAACAATACCTATCCTTTTCTCTCTTCCATTACACCACATTGTTAGATGTAGGTACCTACTTAGATACATTTAGAGCCGAGTAGTTCTACTCATACAAACTAAATACTTAGTAAGTGATACTCTTCTTACTGAATTTCGTCCACATCGGTGGCGCCATGGTTAGTGAGTTCTCGCAAAATTGCTAATGTGCCAAAGATTCCGAGTTCGGTTCCCGGTCGGTCAATTTACAAAAACTTTTAAAGTGTGTGTAGGAGTTCTAGGAGACGACCGTAGTCATGTGAGTAGGTACCAGTACTATCGATATAGTACAAACGCAAACCGTAGTAAGTAGGTATACGATTAGCCGATTTTGGTAAATAATGACAATATTGCTATAATAACTGTAAAGAGACTGCCCAAGTAGACAGGGCATACATAGAAGTATATAGCGGTTAAATTACAAGTTAAGACTTAAATGAGTGTATGGCGGCTTTGGCGTCTTAACCACGGTTATAGCAATCGTAAAATAATATTGATAGTAAATCGAATTAAAATTACCGATGAACTGTAGGTACTTAGAACCTGCTTCCTATTTAGGTGTTGTACTTACTCGTATTTGCAGACTTTCTCACAAAGTCAACAAAACCGTATTTAATAGGTAGTAGTAAAATTGCTCAATTAGACTAAAACTTTTGTAAGTACGTATAAATAAATACCATCAGCTACGAAGAATAAAACATTCTTATTAGACGCAACATGCTCAAGATGTGCAAAAAACCAACTACAGCGGATGATCAAAGCGGGCGCCAAAATACCAACTGTGCATAAATCAAAGGCGCTCGCCTAATAGACCACGGATACAAATCCAAATTTAACCATAGCTGTACAGTTGGTTCGAAAAAAACGCACAGTGGGGCAAAAACGGACCGCGTCTGGACAAAAAAGTTGCACGGGTGGAGTACTGCGGGCAGTTAGTGCAGTGCCCGTGACAAGCTAACGACTGATAGTTATCAGCACGGAGCGAGCACAGAATGCTAAGCACGAAATATCCGAATTGTGGCGAACGCACGCGGTACCCCGAGAAATTATGGAGAATTATTGAAACAATATGCGTGAATACTGCGGCTTTAATGTTGGGTGATTGTGTAGGTACAAAATAGTTGAAGAATATATGGGATGAACTTGTGTTCGAACATTTTTATTGCTTATTACAGACTTTATTATTGTCGTAGTAATCACTATATTGTAAGTAGAACTTGCGTGCACTGGGTACTTATCATGACAACATACAATTTCACCCCCCGAAAGCGTCATTACTGTATCAAAGTTAATTTACTTCACAAGAATCGTCATTCTGCTCGAAATGGTCAATTTTGTCGTTAATTAAGAAGTTATATTAATTTATTGTTTACTGTGTAAACACCATAATTAACCACTAACAATGAAAGTGACCCAAAGCTTATTTACTTACAACATTTAAAAACTAGTTTAAAAAACAACTCCGCGAAAAAATATCTGATAATCTAGTTTAATTGACAAGGGTTATTAAAAATAGATTGGTGCCAGCCGCAAATAAATTTCTCGTTAGGCATACAAGTCGAGCGTACGCCATTTGAGCCGTGGAGGCGTACAGCGAGGCCGTTGCAATTTTCAACAAATGATTGCAAAAATATAAGCGTATGTACAAGCTAGCATTACATGCTTTGGTACGGCATTAAGATCAAGATCTCCACGTGAAAATTACAGGCTCGCCTTCCTCCACACACGTTTATTAAGAACAATGAGTCAACAATTGCGTATGTACTCACTCAGCGTTTAACTTTACATTGTAACTCAACACATGGTTACTGAGCAATTATGAGATAACAGCTACAAATGTCACACAAATGCTACGTTTAGATTAAAGAGATACTTCGAAAGTCTATACTTCATTTGAACAGGAGAGATTTCTTTAAATCTAGTAGTATTTTTATTATACTTGACTTATAATACTCCCTAACGAACACTCACTTTGAAGTTTCGGTAAACTGATAATTTTTTAATGCCCCTTCAACCCCAAGTAGTCAAAACAAACCATTTAAAACTCCTCAGAGGTGCCACTTGAGTTTACGACCCACCTTTATTTTATTTACGGTTTTTACTGCCTTCGGAAACCGTTACCAACCACTGTGCTAGCATAATCGATTTGAATAGTACTAAAACGCAAGAAAACGCAATAGACGTTTACTATTATAAGGTGACAATTACTTTACTTTTATGTGTGAAATTATCGAGACTTTGTAAGTATATAATTTTTTTTTCTTTTGTTTAAGAAAACAGTTATGACGACTTTTAACATTAAGTTAAAAATAATCTCATTATCGTTACATGTACCTAGACAAAAATATGATTGAACTATAAGTGCTTTTATTCTCGTAACGTGTGTAGGTACACCTGCACTTCTTACACCGAGACGGTCTTTAATATAGACCGTTATATATATACTTATATATTCTATACTATACTATACAACGATAATAATAATTCGCGAAGGTGGCAGAGTGTACAATGCTTCCTCCACATGTCTCGCGTGGAAATGGTGCGTGTTCGGGGCTTATGGCCCGGGAAATGGATTCTATAATTTACGTTCTTTGAAAGAAAAAAAGTCAGATTCTAGGGAACACATACTTAACATTACATAAACATTTTTTTATTAACTGATACGAGTATAATTATACAAACTAATTATTAAGGTTCCCAGCTTTTTATAATGTTCTGTAAAGCAAAAAATTATATTTATTTCTATAAGATCGTCGATGTACTGTGAAAATCTAGCGGTAGGCTAAAAACTTACACCTCAGGCCTAACTCTAGCAAAAGAAACATACATACCTGTTAACTGACTTAATTATGGCTATTAAGAAATCTCTAACGTTGAGATAAATTGATATGTTATGGCGACACACTAAAAACGATATGCACTCATAGCTTTAAACGTGATAAAACAGCAAAGTGACATATTCATTATGACAAATGACGTTCTAAACACACCTCTGGGATACAAAGTGATGATATATTATCCTTAGATGTATTCAACACTGTGTAATTATTAGCTGTCAATAGTGGTACAAAGACCACCGAGGCGGTCCGAATCAATAGTATTATTAGTTTGATTTTGATTAAAGCTGTTTTTTGTTCGAACATTTCAGTGTCTATCTGAACGGGCTTCTATTGATATCTTACTTCCCTATATTGTGGTCAATGCTATTTATGCATTTGTGCTTAGCCGTTGGATAAGTAGACCTTTATGGAATTTTACTAGTGTAGTGTAAAGTATCCTGTGTAAAAGTAAAGCTTCAATGATTTCTAATTAAGTAGGTTTATAACCGGGTCTACCGGGTCTAAAAAAACAATTTTTCAATAATTCATATCTATGATATCTCATTATTTCGTAGTCGAATAGGGGTTTGATAGGTTAATTGCTAGTACGTTAAGCCGTTGGTAATGCGCCCGATCTCTCGTTGGTCGTACTTACGTATCGAACAATTGTTCCGTCAGATTATAATTAGTAAAAGAACAGAGGAGAACATACACAGAAATACCGTCTGTTGGCAAATGCACAAATATACTCCACCCAGGTCTAGAAATTTGGTCAGTAGGGGTATTATTTTTCTTAGTTAGCACCACATTAAGTTACACACTTTGAACCGCTCTTAAATCGTGTGCGGCATGATAACATTTGTTATGTTTACGACGTTGAGTGTAAAAGGAAAAAAAGTGAGCATTGTGTGGTGTATTAATAAAAAAAAGCAACGCTCCCGCGCCAATCGCCAAATTTTCTCCTCCAACGCGGTAGATTAACTTCGAGACAATTACGCGAAATCGATCGGAAAATATGTGTAACAAACGGGTAGCTGGGAGCCGGTATAAATCACCCGGCGGCAATAATGTGGGCTTGGCCGCCCCGGGAGCGAACCCCACGAGAGAAATGTGTACGACGAAAACACTTCCTTTTGTCACATAATTGCCCAAATTGTTATTAGACAGAATAAAGACATATGACTGTGGGACGCGGCGGTTGCAGGGTTGCCCACTGTGTCAGATGCGTGATTTAAAGTTATTTTTTTTTATTGCTTGAAACACAAACCGGACATGTAAAAGCTAGTAATGAATTAGAATAGTTTTACTAAAAAACAATAGTTTGCAGCACAATCATGAGATTATTATCTATCTGAAATTTATTTTCTTATATTGTTTTAAAAAGTGTACAAAGAGGTTGAGATTTTGTAGTCAAAACAATTTTATCAATCCATAAAACATAAGAAGATAGATTTGACATAATTATGCAAAATAAACCCAGTAATAATGTCTTAAGATTTAGGTCAATCGTTTGGTTTGCTATAAAGAAATCTATCACTTTACGAGTCATTTTCTCGGACATGAAAGTTCAGACGAAGAGATTACAAATCCTGGCTACGAATATCTTTCCATCGACAGCCCTAGCTAGTCGGGAAGATTTGTCGGCTTCTCGGCGTCTCTTTATTTAGTGGCTGTGAATGGGAGGGATATTTATAGGCAGCGTGAGAGATGATCGTTTAATAGTGTGATTAGGACGGGCTCGGGACCGAAATTCGGCGACTGGGGTGTAAAGACGGTGTTGGTTTTCATTGCGCTTTTTATTTGGAACTTTTATGTTAATAGCTGTCTCTACATGTTAATGTTGGGTGTAAAAATATTGAATGGCGTTTTAGATGTACTTATATTGTAAACTTTTAAATAAAGTAAATAAGCCAAGTATGTAGATCTGGCTAGATCTTTTGCTCCTTTACACGAGAAAATATTTTCTTGAAAAAAAAATCTTGAGTTGTAATCTTTGAAAAATACTCTCTATGCGTAATATTGGTTTTCTGAAAATATTTGAAACCGAACTTATGAAATTGTCTTTGTTTGTTGTTAATTTCTTCTCATTGTAAAAATGAAAATGGTAATTATAATTATTTATTTTTATAATGTATTCATACTCACAATATCAAATTTGAAAGTTCCATATTATTAGTAGGTATTGTAGGTACTTTATAGTATAATTATACTGTCATTGTCACGACCATCGCATATAAAACTTTCTCTTAATAGTATTACGAGTTTTGAATTGAGTGACGCTACAAACATTTCGGCGCCCAATAACAATAAGGAAAAAAAAAATATGTGTGCGGTCCAAACAAATCACTGCCACATGTTACACTAAAGTCCTCAACAAAACGCCCCACTGACAGATATATTAGTGACATTGCATTCTCACAAAAACCAAACGTCTACAGTTTTAGAAACCACATACTCACACATTTCCAACCTTATTCCTTTCACATAACAACGAAAAATACTAGCCTCAATTGGTAATGATATCAGTGATTTGAGATGAGGAGTCAATGAATACAAACAGTCAGATGTCATTGAGAGCGGTTAACACGCTTAACTGTAGCTTTTTGGAATGTTTATATCAGAGACTTTTTTGTTTTTTTTTGCCCAAAAGTTTAACGTCTTTTCGCACTGTGCATTCCGAAAACAAACACTTGATAGATAAATCGCGTGTCTGAATGTGAAACATCTTGTCTACATTCATGTGTTGGTGTTTCGAGGATTCTGATCCTGTGTGTGGTATCTGTTTGTGTGGTCTGAAATAAGTAATTTTTTATACTGGGACGTAATTTTTAATAGATTTTGATAAAATTTCCTTTGTTATTTTTATGAGCAATAAAGCACTGCAATATTTTTAGGCAGTAGGTACTTATAGTAAGTAAATGTAAATCGCATGATATTTGCAATAGTTAAGGAAAGCTACTTGACCAGTCAATTCAATGTACCTAATGTATGTTATATTTCGGAATTTTTTATTTCACTAAAAAAACTGACATCAAAAACAGTGAATATGATCTAACCTTGATTATTCGTATAGAATATTGTTATGTAGTTTTATACATGGTACCCTTTACTATTTTTGAAATAAGTAGGTAGTTAAAGCATTTGCCATTAGCGTTAGTTCGATATAAGTAGGTAAGTTTGTAATAAAGTTAAAAAAATTATGTCATTGTTTTTAATTTTCACGTTCCCAAACTATATTTAACGTTCCCAAACAATTATATTTTTTTCGTCTACTAAGTACTCAGGGACATTCGAAAAGCGGGCCTAGAAATTTTTGAAAGGCCGGTAACGTATCGTCACGTATGACTTTCAGGCCCGTTTGCCTCCTCAGTCATAAAAGAAACCAGATACTCATTTTAACCCCTGTTACTTTGCAGTTTCAATAATTATTTATTAAAAAACTTTACTCTACGCGACATAATAGCCACTCTAATCCTACAACATCAATACACATCAAAGCGTGCTTTTAAGCCACATAATTTATGTCTACTAATTTTGTCCCCACGCGGGCTCTCGCCCAGTGTGCGTCGCTAATTGAGACGTATTCGTCGTCCCGTCCCGCCGCATTAGCTGCGCTGTGATGTCCCGTTGCACGGAAGGTGATCGCTGGCGCAGCGCTCACGAAACGACACTAATTGTCATAAAACGGTTAGCGATCAACGTTTAAAAATACATCGCCTTTCCGTTCTTAATTAGAATGATACTTTTAATTAGGCCGCCGATTTGTCTGTGCGGTGTTAGGTGTAGTTAGGATTATTTTCTTCGGGTTTGCGTTGCAGTTTGGCTGTGACAGTTTCTATCGCTGCCGGTAATTAAATTTTTGATAGAAAAATTAAGTGGCCATCTTCTGAAATTTGGAATTTAGATGCTCCTGGTCGCAGACCTTCAAATTCAAGCATATTTTGGCGTTCAAAAGTGCTATGAAACTAACGAGACAACGATATCTACGATTTACGATAGTCGATTTTACTCCCCATGGGAGTAGAATAAGTCGTTATTATTATTATATCTTCATGGGGTAAGCATGTATAGATAGACACCTGCAATTGGGCATTTTTTATTGTGATATTAAACTATTCGCTACGTATCTTCATCTTTTCCAAGAATAAACACAGTGTGTCCTATTAAAAACTAAAAACCAGTATTCCCAATCGTAGGGCAAGCATGAATATATAGATATATATTTAACTGGTATCGCATGACCTGCGATTTGCCACTTTTTATTGTAATATTAAACTACCCGCTACATAAATCTTCAGCCTTTCCCAGAATAAACACAGTGTGACGCGAGGTGTCCTAGTGGAAACAAATAACTGCAATTCGTGTCCGCAAAATCGTCGTTTTGGGAAACAATCGCGACAATCAAAACGTCGGCGCCGATTTAGATTTATACGCGCGCGGATTTATTGCCGCTCGGCACACTGTGCGGGGGACTGCGCTGCACACAGGGCATTTTGTTTATTTGCTTACTAACTCCTGTCTGTGTTTTTTTTAAGTAATGTGTAACTAAACTGATCTCCGTAGCAGGTTAAAGATGAGTTTTTTAGAAGAAAAATATCCTTTCTTAGTGCTCCCTTACTTCCAGGTTTCTAACCCTTATAGTTTAGGCTATACTTTGATATTTCAGTCAGGTTCTTTTTTTATTATAAAATAAATATAGAAGAAAAAGATAGATAGACAGAATAAGAAGATTAGTGACAGGTACAAACCATATGCTATATATTTTGTTGTACAATCATATTATTATGTATACCTACAAGGATTCAATACTAGAGGAAAGTAAGGTTCATCACCATTTTGGTTAAGTCTATGCAACTTATGTAACAAATAAAAATATAAAAGGTATTTTCTACTCTATCCTAGCAATAAAATTGCTTTACCCAAAGTTCCAAGTTGGTTTACCCAAATATCCTTCCAAAGTTGGTTTATCAAATCAAACACTAGTTACACTGCCACCAGTCACCAATAATTGTAACAAATCGTCTCACAGGGCCGGACCCTCGAGCCTGCGTTATTCCTTAAATCGTCTAAATTGCCCTACGTCTGTTTGCTAAAGGGATATTGGCAGGACGGCTGGAGACGTGACCGACATACGGAGAGCAAGTTCTTAGACTTTTAGGCGATGCACACAAATCACCTTGTCTCAAACAGAAAACCCTGCTATGAATATTAGATGTAAGCATTGTCAACCATTGTCAACGGTTCTGACGTATCGCTATCTGTAAGTAGAAGCTTCAAAACAGTTCGTTGATTTAAGTTGTTAGATCTCGCTGCTCGTTAGATCATTTTGGTTATTGGAACTTGGTTCTGAGTTCAAATGACATCTCAAACAAACTCAAGCAAACATTTCTTGTGTATTTGTGTTTGTTCTATGTCTGTGGTTAATAATATTGGACACTAGCTGTAGCCCGTGTAATATCGGTGATATGTGAAATATCATTAAAATTATAGCCTTTGTATTAATCTCTGTTAAATGAGCAATATTAGCTATAAATTCATTCAAATCCGTTCCATAGCTTTCACGGGAAGGAGTATCAAGCATTTATATCATTATTAGATTAAGTAGATATTTGTGATATTCAGATTGCCAACAAACATGAATAAGTTACATACACTAGAATCGGAGGAATCTTTAAAATTTTGACATTTGCGTGCCTTTAATCAGTCATACGAAATTGCGCGGCGTTGCTATTACCTATAACAAAAAAAAAAAAATAGAAGTAAACATGACTAAACGCAAGCTAGTGCTGTCGCCTCTACCGTTGCTAAGGCTCCATCGATTATCAATAAATCAAGTGCCTAGTGACACGTCGCGACACAAATCGATTTCGGCGAAATGCAAGCTGTTTGCGGCGCCCATCACTACTTAATAGACGGCTTGACAAATGATCCGATGGAAACTGAAGACGAACAGTTTTTAGTCTGTGGAACGTTAACAGGAAAACAGAGGGTAAGTTGGGAAAATATTATCGGCGGGATTTAGTTTTTTAATAGGGTGATCAAATTTTTATTACAGCTAGGCATTTTTATTCACAAATGATCGGATGTAAACTGAAGAGAGCAGTTCTTAGTATGTGGAACGTGATCAAGAAAATGGAGGGAAAATTCCAGAGGGATTAAGACATTTTTCTTGAATATTTATGAGTTTACAAGCAATAATAAGCAGTAATAAGCATAAGTCTGTTCTTGTCCAGGCAGTCTTGAAATAAAATAGATTTAAAAAAGATGTGTTTCTCTCGCGGTCTTTAGGCTATTTAGCTCGGCGGCAACAGCTAAGCCTGCTTTGACGAACAGTACAGTGGTAAGCTCTCACCCCAATATGATATAGGTAGTTATTTAACACAGTTAAAGGGCTCTCATGATGACGTTCTATACAAGCATACTATTTTATAAATACGAGTATGTTGATGTGTAAATACAATAAACTAACGCTGTCTAGGTATGAGCCCTGGAGAAGAGATAAGATCCTCATCTGAGTGAATTCCCACCGCACGAGAGCGAACATTTTTATGTTTCAATTTCATAATACAAGTAGTTGTTCATTCCCAACAGTAAAGTCCTTTAACTACGCCTCAATGCAATCTCACGTAAGCAACACTAGTGTTTGTTACTTATATTTCACGGAAATGTATCTCGCACCGTGTTGTCATTACTAACAAATTGTTGTACTTAGACTTCTGATACATAATTCAAAAGTCGATAATGGTATCATATTTAATATTTTCTAGATAAGGGTAGTTAGGATTACATGGAAAGACAAAAAATTTAATAGTTTGATGTGATGAGGTTACAATTCATCATCATCATCAGCCCACATCAGTCTACTGCTGGACATAGGCCTTTCCCAATGCTCGCCACTTCGATCAATCCCGGGACTCTCGCATCCAGCACTTGCCAGTCGTCCTGCGCAAATCGTCACTCCAATAGTTACAATTTCGGTGCATTCTAAAAACGAATTTAAAACAGTTTTTCTAAATCTGTGACGTCGTAAATTCACCACCGAAATTAGAGAGCTCGCCTGGTAATCTGCAGTAATCGCCTCTTGGCTGCACAGTGCTCCAACGCGGCAGATTCGGGCAAAATTCAACCAGCAAAGTGAAATTTCGTTAGCACGCGTTAAGGGCACCCGGCGGGTGGAGAGGGAAGATTGTCACAGGAGGGGCGTTTTCCATTTCACGCTCCGTTCGTTGCTGATGACACCGCATTCCGTGCAGCAAATGGCTCGACAAATGAAGCGAGGGCGCAGTCGCGGACACGCCCTGCGACGTCATAACTGTCACTTGAGGGCGAGACGCTTCGCAGCTCGAGTGGAAAGGCTTTGTGTGGACAAATTGATTCGATTTAACACTGCCATCCGCTGTCTAGGCCTTGTGTTTTTGGTGGCGGCAGCCGGCTGTTCATGCTACGAAATTGTTGTTTCACTTCATTTTTGTGCAGCTCCTATTACTTATATCATACACTTTTCCACTCAATTACAACTATTATCTTAGACGTTTTAGAGTACTCATTGGTATCATTATTTACACTTTTACAGTTTTACACTATTACACATTACTTTTATATGAAACATTCTTAGAACTCCCAGATAAAATTATCAAACACAAGTTTTCATTATGTACAAACACAACAATTTTAGGTATAAGTAAATGAATACATTTTAACAAGCCAGGTTTAAAATTTCTATCAAATTATAGCACCGCTGCGCGCTGTGTTCATCCACGTCACGGCGTTTTTAAACATTAAAATACTCCATTGAAAATACTAACCACATCAAATAATCAAGCCTAAATACCATACGTTTGTGGAACATGAGTAATTATTAGTGTGCCTTCTTTCTGTTGTTGGGCAGCAGAGCACTCATTGTGGAACAATGGAAAAATTAAAATGCTCAGTGTCGTTGTTATATATTTCTATAAATAGCTGTGTCATTATCCGACTCAATTATACTTTCTGCTTTTAATTGTTAGTTTTAGCTTTTATGGCAAGGAAAATGAACGTCTAATTTTAGGTAATCATTTTAAAAGAAACACGCTTATTAATCGTGGAAGTTTTTAAGTTCCTTTTGTTTGAATTTGTAACAATGGTTGCATATTTGATATCAACATTGGCTATTTCAATTACTCGGTGTAACGAGGCATTCGATTAGATCTTAACATCGGTCATGATCATTGTTAGTAATATTTATATTCGCTGATTCGTTATCTTGATCTTTTATTTTCGGCTAACCGTGTGTGGAAGACAGTGGAAGTTTTGTTATAGCACATAACATAAAACAAACACGAATATTTATCATATTAATGTTTCTCACAGATAAGATTAACTAACAACACCGACTACAAAAACTAGCCAAATTATCTATAAATTTCGATTATCACAATGATTTAAGAAGAAATACTAGATTTACTTTTACTCTATTGTCTTGCTTATTATAGGTATACCGTGAATTGTCTACAACAATTTGAAACAAATAAAAACTCATTGGAATTCAAATGGAGAATGTGGATTCCAGATATGGCATGATTGGTCCGTACTCCTTATTGTACATTCTTGCCTGTCAACACTTTGAAGTAACCACAGTTCTTAATTCGTACAGCACAAGGACGGAAATTGCATTTGTAATGTATACCGTAATATATCGTTGATTGTACCTGTTGGGACGATTGTCACGCTCGCTCGTGTCGCCTCGTGACAGTGATGTGGCCGGCAATAAAAACGTCTTTTGTCCGCAATGCGCCTATTAGTCCCACTATGCATAGTTTTGTTTTTTATTGTAAACAGGTGCTGATGCTGGCCAGTTTGCTGAGATATTTCGAGGATTGTTTTTTTTTTCTATTCCTCCTTAGGTACTCACTCTCAATCGATGATAAAGTGTTGTCACTACATTATTTTGAGTTAAAAAAAAGTGGATGTGACACACGGACGGAAAGCCGGACAGACTAGACATGACGAATCTACAAGATGCGAAGTTACTTAAAAGTATGAATTAATCTTAATGTACAAGGTAATCAACCGTCCAAATGTATAGCTACGTATTCATAACTAGCTGTGCCAGCGGCGTCGCACGCTTGGATATCGGGTTTCAAAAATAACGGACTTCCATAAAATACTTATACCTATACCTAAGTTTTAAGTTAGACCTCTAGTAATACATTAGTGAAAATCGTATTCAATTTCATGCAGTAGTTTTTGAGAGATGCGCGTTCAAAAAATTTCTCCCGTTTTCTTAACATTTCCCTTCACTGCTCTGCTCCTATTAATAGTAGCGTGATGAAAAGTACCCTATAACCTGCCCAGGAGTATGAAAAATAATTGTACCAAGTTTCGTTAAAATCCGTTGAGTAGTTTTTGTTTCTATAACGAACATACAGACAGACAGACAGACAGACAGACAGACAGACAAAAATTTTACTGATTGCATTTTTGGCATCAGTATCGATCACTAATCATCCCCTGATAGTTATTTTGAAAATATATTTAATGTACAGAATTGACCTCTCTACAGATTTATTATAAGTATAGAAGATAGAAGATATGTACTTTGTATTTAGCTACTTGTTAACGACTATAGTTCATTCGCGTTAAGAAAATAGTGACTGACAGGTCACTGACAGGCCACTAGCCAATTAAAACGCTAGAAATTATAATTTTTATTTTATAGATATTTATATATTCGAAGATATTGTGATTGTGAGTCCATTGCCTTTAAAGAAACTTATTCTGTTTTGTGTTCGCATGAAAATTTTCAAGTATGTATTTATATAACTACAATCCTATATTTCATATATGTCAATAAGTCTAACTTATACCTGTAGTGTTCAATCAAATCAAATTAGTTAAGCCGTGGACAGTTTTGAATATCTAAACCATTGGATAATGGCCAAAGGAGGTTGTCTACGCGATCAGACACTCAAAATCGATATACGGTTGATGACTGGGTGTTTACACATTAAAGCTACATAATGAAATTAAAAAATAAAAGTGGAACAACCATGCATCCCTATTAACTACCCCTAAGGAACCATCTACGAGTAGTATTACATATTATAAGAACGGTAGGCGTGTCTAATGCTCGGAATGACGCATCAGAGTCGTCATCGATACACCTGTATGTCAACCGCCATTGCTCTAGCGTAGAGGGTTCCGTGTCCCGTGGCGAATGAACTGGACTTCATAAAAACGCATTGTATTGGTTCTTAGGTGACAGACGGTGACACACCAACCTACCTATTTCAGAAAAATACTTGCCAAAAAGTGTGTCTAACGGAAACATAGACAATTAGAACGTGTGGTGTGCATGTACCTTATTCTAACGTCTACGTCTACCACATTATAGAATTACTATCGTTGAGCGCACAAATTAAAGACACCAATCAGTTAAAAGTTGCAAAATTATGCATTGCAGACGTTTTCACGTAAGTACTGAGATCTCAAATTAAAAACGTGTGCAAAACCATTAAAAAAAAATTAAAATCGTTTCGAATCGGACGTTAATGACAGTTGAATTTCCAAATTTAAATTCGATGTCCAGAACCATAACTTTCAAAAATACCTATGTAACATTTTTTCCGTGTCCTGGCACGACATTTCCACTGCGCGGCGTCTCCGCGGGGTTCCTACCAATCAACGTTGGCTGCAACGCTCCGTTTCCACGGCCTCGGTGTCCGCTGAAAAAAGAAAACTGTTCGACGCAGTCATCGCTTCATAGTCGTAATTGGGATTGTCACGGACGGAATGACTTATCGGATTATGTGACGATTGGTTTATTTACCGGGACTTATTATGACTATTGATTGGGAGTTTTATACATACTTACTTATTATTTAAATCTTGTTTCACCTGTGTTGCTTAGAATACCTGATTTGACTGGGAGTGATAAAAACGGTGTTGGGTGTTAAACCATAATTCAAAGAGTCTATAAATTTATTTCTATGTGTGGATAGCCACATATTTATTTACTTATTCATTAAAACATCTTGCACGGTGACGTTGCCACTCGTCAAAATGCCAATCGTAAATTAGGTAGGTAGGTACACTAGTTGCCCGGAGGAGGCGGTCTTATGCCTATTTTGTGCCGCAAGCTGTCTGTAAATTTTTTGTATTTAGTACAATAACGAATATCTATCTAAGTCCCTTTTTCAATCAGATAAGACGACTACCTTTAAGTTGACGTTTCTTGAAAGACTCCAACAATAATAACTGTAAAGTTTTAGGATCTCATAGCGATAACATCATTTAAGAGAACAGTACGAGTATATTTGCAATTGTCTTAGATGTAGCCGAGTTGTCTGCTCAGTTTAATTGCTTTGAATGTTACGGGAGGCGACTGAAAAATGGCTTCTTTCAGCAGCACATAAACATTACCGCTGGTGCGGGCGACAGCTCGTTAAACAATCGAAATAAATAATAATTAACACAGCGTAGTACGTTTGAGAGCTAATTTTGTAACGTGTTGTAATGACTTATTAAAAAAATATCAAGTTTGCATGTAACTGTTTTCTCGTAGTTATTTACGCATTCTTATAAACGATGTAGTACTTCGTACCATTTATTAGGAATGGTTATTTTTTTTAGAGAATATGTCCAGTATAATTGGACATTTTCATGTCGACATACATGAAAATAATGTTTACACTTAATCATTCAACTCCTAAAATCAATTGTTCGTGTGCAAAGAGGATACAAACGGCGCTGAACGTGAAAACTGGGTGCTAAATGTCTACTTCGAAAAAACAATTTATCTTAAGTGGGTTTGATTTTTTCTAACTTGATTGATAGACTCTTCGTGTACAAGGGTTCCGATGTTTGTGAATAAGAAAACCAAACTTCATCAATGTTCTTACCAAAGGACTGAGAATCGCTCACCTGCAACGGGCTCAAAGGTTAAAACCGCAGACTGTTTTGCAAAAAAGGCACAAACAGAGGCTAATTAAACAGCCGGTGGAAATGTGCCAGAGATCCGGCGACGTTAAACCCGCTCGTTTAGATCCCGAGATTGCGCCGCCCATTTAGATTGGGTATTTCTGAATGCCACTTGGACTGCACTCATTTATCTGTTGTCAGTCCCCCGTACTTTAAGCGCAGTGGAAACAAAATTGGAAATTATCGGTGCATCGTCATTTGAAGGGTTAGGCTTTCGTAATGTTCCTATTATAAGACTAAGATTGAGTACTTATATTTGGTAAAATACAGAGACACGATCGCGACATTAAAATAGCATTCAGAATAATTATCTTTTCATCGATGTGTTTATAGAAGCGTTTGTAAGTAGTAGCAGTTGATTTGTAAATACGTGCTTTTTTAGCTAGACGTTCTTATTATGTAGCTTGAGTATTGAAAACTCTGACTGAACTTTAAGTTTTAAAATTGTACCAAAAGCGCAGTGATCGAGGTAAAATAAGAAATTACCATTCCATCAATTCGTTTATAGAAGCGTTCGAAGGGTTAATCTTTGTACAGGCGTATGTATTGACATATCTACTCGTATAATGTTACTTAAACTGCGTTAAATTTTAATGCAATAATACGAAATATTCATATTAATTAAATGTAATGATCATTGTTGATTTTATTTATTGCTTTATAAAAAACCGTAGGGCATAGATTTGTCGGTTCCACCAACACGTGGGTGCATCCAATTCGATTGCACAGCCGATTGTACAGCACTAGCGTTAATCCATTGTCACGAACTCACCAGTCAAACGCGACAACACACGCATTACAACCTGTAATGTACAACATTCGCAGTCGTCAGCGGTAATGGACATCGTTTCACCGGCAATCGGACGGTGACGACCTGTCAAACGAGAATTGATTGTCATTTGAAATCGATTAGAATGATGGGAACGCTCAATAGGCGGTTGTGTTGAGAGCGCGTATTTTGCGGAAATCTGTGGGAAATTACGTTGGTACTTAAGTTAACTATATTGAAAACTGTTATTTGTAAATAATGAGTTGAGTTTGGTTCTATTGGATTGACATTTGAGGTCTCAAGCAGTTTGTTAGGATTGTCTTTGTATTGCTTAAAAATACTGAGAAAGTCTAATCCCTCTTGAGAAAATTACACTTCCTTTAGCTGAAGGTTGTTTGGAAGAAAGCATTTAATAGCGATAAGACCGCCTATATTGTGCCACAAGATGTTTATAATACCTTTTCTGTAAATTAAGTGTATTTTGTGCAATAAAGATAACTATCTATAGCTTTTCTGTTGCAGGACGTACGTATTGCTATGGCTTCGTACAGAGGAGTGACGTTTACATCAAAGTTAATACAAGAACTGGCCAGATCAGAAAGTAGATCACACCTGCCGCTGAACGCAACTCAATCAAAGGTAGGAAATTAACATATCTTTTCCACTTTCAAGTAGGCGATAACCAAAAATGGTCCTCACAATTGGTTTCCACCGGTCAACAAGCCGAATAAGATCAAATTGACACGTCCCACCAGGGCAAACACTGTTGTGGATCTATTTGCACATAGGTTTAGCTATAATTGAGGCATTTTTGTGGTTGCCTGTCGGTAGTGCAAACACGTATCGCGTGAAATGAAACTGCAAATATGTTTACGGATCTGTGCGTTTTCGGAAATGGCGTTTCTAACTATGTCATAGATACCTATTTTAAAATGGTGCAGCAACTAAGTAAAGAATGAAAGCATTAGTAATGAGTGCAACTTTATTGTTTTGTAATTCGAATTCGAATTACCGCATAATTCGATACGGCTAGAGCTAATACTCGTTTCCAAAGATGCTATAACAAATTTGAATAGTTTGACCTATACATATATCAACCTATTTACATTAGAATAGAGCGTACTTATATCAAAGTTGAAGTAATGTTATGCGAAAGATATAACTCCGGTAAATTGCAACAAATCTAATGAAACATTTAGTCTATACAATTGCGTCTTAAATCTAAGGAATTTAAGACGCAAAGCTATAGACGTGCGACTATAGTAAAGCTCTAGTAACCAAACATCAACTTTTGAAGCAAGTTACACGGGTAGTATGTAGTAAGGATTAATCATAAAATGGACAACACTCACTGGCTCTTTCAGCTACACGTGTAGTAGTAAGGATTAATAACAATAAACAAAGCTCACTGGCTTGGAAAACCAAAAACAATCAAACAGGGGCTCGCTGACAACAGTTGTCACCCTCTAAACTAAGAGTCGTTTTAGCCGCTCCGACGCGGAGCGCAGGGCGCCATTGTGTTGTGCCCCGTATTATTGTGTCATTTTCCGACCCACTAGCTGGACATATTGCTCCTTTTATTGGCTATGCCCGTCTTAGCCGCAGCCACCTCTATTGTCGATGATCGCTTCGCGTTTGTAACGTTCAGGCTCTACTGGGCAACGTTTAGGCTTTTGTTGGCATTTTATTTTGTGTTTTCATAACAAATAGCTTGCTAGGGATCATATATTTCCCTCCTGTTTCATTTATAGCTGTTTATCTAACGTAACACGTTTGTCATTCTTTAGTTGTCTGTAATTCTATAGTTTGTATTTGTAACTCTAAATTCAATGTTTTCCTTTCAGTCACTGTTGTTGTCAGTTCATTTTAGTATCTAAATAACGCATTACACTGCGACAATAATCAGTATTACTTCACATGTGAACCGTTCAGATTTGATAAAAAAATTACATTCTGTAAAATATGGAATGTGTCAAATACCCTTAATCATAAAACTTACGGGGAATTACGAGCGTTGTTTGAATCCCAGAGTATGCACCCTTCCAATGTTAGCAAAATCTTTAGTATTGAGGTACAAATTGAGATGAATGGGTTGCTTTCCTTCTTTTGTTTTCATAATTAATGAAAGGGCATTGTGGATGATTTGTTGGATAACATATTTTTTTAATGCTAATATTAAAATTTTGGCGAAGGTCTGAAATCTGCGTGGATCATTAATTTAGTTAGAAATAAAGTCATTTTTATAGGTATCATAGCACATATTTACAGATTGCGTACCTATAATTTACCTACCTGTTTACTGCTTTATAAACATTGATATTTACCTGAAACAAAAAAAAACATTAAGCAAACACATTAATAATACCAAACTTATTATTTCTAAATGTAGGAATATATGTTTATACATCTACGAAATCCCGTTACGTTATTCCATCACTATGCACGGAATTTGCAGCAATCACCGCGCGAACTTATCGCCTAAGGAAAACAGATTTAACAGAACAAATTAAAATTAAAGGGGCAGGGGTGTCAGAAGTAACTTTACCCCAACATTAACTAACCCAACTGCAACGTTGTTAATAGCATTACGAGCGATGAACCCCGGATTGACGATTATCCCGATTGGCCAAGGTAGCTTAGCGTCTACAATAAAAACTTTTTGCATCGACAATTTCGGATGCAACTCTGCTTACTACGCGGAAAATTAAATACATATTGAATCAATGTTGACGCAAAGCATTCGGTGCGAATTGAATTTTTAAACGTTTGCTATTTTTTTTTATCGTTGAATGAGTAGGTATCGGACTGGTCTGAGACTGTAGCTAATTTTAGTGTTAATAACAATGACCTTGATTGATTATTAGATCGTAATAAATTTGAAAACGGATGGATTACTAAAATAAAACACAACGCGTGTCCAAGCTTAAACATTTTTATTTTAGAAATTAATTACGGTTTCGAATATGCTAAGCGCTTGAAATACCATTTTCACATGATTGACAACAGCTTAAATTGATTTGGCCGTGATGTTATTAATTTTTTTGTACGTAGGTTTAAACAACTTTTGATTTGTTTTAGTCCAATTACTAACTTTAGAGTACAGTTACATAGAATAACATGACAAATACGCGTATCATTGTGGACTCTGTCTACTATACATTTCGTTTCAAGCTTTTCCTGACCTGCCAGATTAAGTTAAGTCGAAAGTCGGATTAATGATGAAGGTTAGATAATACGAGCTTAAGCTTCATATTAGGTAGGTGCATCCTATGTTACCATATAGATGTAGTTCCAGACTGATATGACTCTGAGTTACCATCAAGCAAAAGCTAGATAGATGCTCACTAGTAGAACTCTGCAAGTTCGAAGTCCAACGGTAAAACGCTACTCGGTATCGCTAAATGCGCCTTACTACCCTGCTCACTTAAACTCCGCACTGGCAAGTCAAATAAAAATGAGTTCCTGACACAAGGCAAGTCATTGCGGCATAATTAACATAGTAATAGTGGTCCGGAGTGGCGGGTGGCGTGTTCCGTCGGCTATCGGGCGACTGATCGCGCGACCGATCGCCCGACGGATCGCTGGACACGACACGGCGACAAATCACTGGTATTACTGCCGGCTCATTAGGGGCTGGCGATATTTTTGACCAAATTGTACAGAACAAATAACGAGGCCTGTCGACTGTGCGTGCTCGCCCCGACGTAATCGCGCGGACGTAATTTTAAGTTAAGAAGTTGGGATAAGTGAAGTAATTTGCATGCGAGGATCTTGTGTTTTACCGTTGCTGGATCAATTGACAGCTGAATAGGTTCCTTTTTTATTTTTAGTTTGCATTCACATTCGAATCCTGACGTCATATTACACTTTAAGTTGGTATACCTCAAAAGCAAATTCTAGATCTGTTTATGCTTACACATAATATTTATAAACATAATGCTCTGACTTTTCTAAGAAGTTTACACACAATTGTGATTTTAAAGAGAAATGGATCCTCCATTAGATAGACGCCGTTTCTTTTTAAATACGGACTTTTCCAGCATAAAATGTTTGAGCAAAATTACAGTTTATTATGCAAACTTTTAATAATAACCATGGACAGTCGTACAACAAAAAGACTCTTAATGCATTAAATGTAGGTAAATATGATACAGTGTAGCATTATAGGTATTACAGTTTGACGTAGGCAGTGCAATAATGAAAGCGCAAAAGTTCTGCAAGAACTTCTTTCGACTTGAAGATGATACCAAAAGTCCTTAATCGAAGTTTGATGTCCCAGAATTTTTGGTACAAAATAAAAAATGTTGATTCAAAACAGCATCCTCGTTAGTATCTAGAATCGAGGTACTTAACAAGCGGCTAAGGTACACCACAAGTGGAGTTATTAACTCGAACGAAATCGAGCAACAAGTCTCATGCGGGTGCGCCTCCCACTGCACACAAAGCGACTTTTTCTGCTTATCCTACTCAAATATTAGGCCGGACATACACAACCAGCCGAAAAAACAGATAACGACTACTGCTACCGGTCAAAGACGCCGCGCGCGCAGGGGCGGGGCGCGTCACGCACAAAACAAACTGTGCGACAAGGACCACAACACCGCACGCGCCCCGCCAGACAGAGACAAGCACACCAGCGCCACAGCTAATTTAAAACTGGAAAATAATTGATGCTCCCGCTCAAAACAAACAGACATGGCCGACAAAAAAGGACGGCCGTATACGAAATCTTCATCAGCGACAAAGCTAGGGCTAGTTCTTAATTTAAAAATTGAATGCAATCGGGGCGGTGAGTCGACATTAATTCGGTGAAAAAAAAAAAGAATTCCTAATTTGTTCGCAGATGATTTTTCGTAAAATGAAAACAAAAGACGGTGACGGAGCAGATTCGTCTGATGGTAATGAATGAGCGCGGCTATTAGCGGATTGAGACCGTTAAAACGAAATTAACTTGCTGTGGCTTCATTTTGATTCTAATTAATGGCATAATAAATCTAGTGAAATCAAGTGGAGAATTAAATAAGCGGCGGTCAGTGTGACTGATTCTGTCGTATTTCACCGGAGCACTGTTTCTGTCAAGTAACTGTTACCTACTAGCTTTGTTGTGCATGGCCCTCATCAATCACTTGAAACTTGACTATATTCACGACATTTCCCACACTGAAAAAAAGGAAACAAATGTCACGTTAATCTACTGAATATTTTATACTTACCTTGTCCTCGTCTATCAAAACCTGTTAGTGTATATCTCGTAGCTAAGTATCTTAATAAGAAAAAAAATGTTTGTAATAATAGGTACCTAATAAGTGTATTATGCGTAAAGTTTTAAAATCATTGATACAAAAGGGCAATGGGCTGTATGATGCAAGATTCCTTTGCGGCGACACAAAAAGGCAACTTAAAAAGTAAACTTGGTCGGCAAGGCGGGAGTTTTTCAATAGTTTTTTACGCGCCAATGGCGCCAATATTTTGACAGGGCGGGATGTCGGCCTCAAAACTTCAGAACATTGAACAGACTCCAACGTGTATCAATATTATGAAATATCGCTAAGTGGGCGTGTAGATAAGAGCCTTCGAAGTGCTACCACGTGCTATGGTAGGTAAATATTATTGCATTGCCTTTGATTAATCTTCGAATTGGTACTTCTAGTAATGGATAGTTGCGTTATTAGTTCAGGATTAGAATTGTTATTTATTGCTAATGACTAAACATGTTTAAAACTACTTTCGACTATTTCCTTGAGCAGTTATTGTAATGTAAGATACCTCCTTGTTCCATTGTGTCAATTTGCAATAAAATAAAATAAGGACGTATTTATAAGTAAATCTATACATCTGAGTATAGAAACGTGTTAAAAAGATGCAACTTTAAATTTCGGACCCAATTTGAATTTAGAAACGTTATAAAAACGACCGGAAGGCAGTTTACAATTGGCCATAGAGCATTTGTTTTACGATGTTTATTTTTGCGGGAGACAAAAGCAAAATGGACGACCCGACCACACAGATTGCACAAGTTGCAACAAGGACTGAGTAATGGCTGTTTTTATTATTAAAAAAAAATATGCTAAAGACATTAGACTTAATTTATTTGTCATACGGAGAAGTGTGCACTGCTCATTATTATTCTTAAACAACGATTGTCAAGAGGTGTGGCCTTACTTTTTGTATATTAGTAGGTATTTGTGGGAAAGTAAATTACTACAACAATTTTATCGTCGTTAAGTTACAAGTTTTAACGTCGAAGTGAATAGTGCTCTTTCCCAAGTTCTGCTTTGGTTTGATACGAATAATCTTTTGTTAAATTCTAATAAAACCAAATGCGTTAAATTCACAATGCCAAATGTGAGGCAAAGTAATCTATATATATAAAAGGAGAAACTGACTGACTGACTGACTGACTGACATATCAACGCACAGCCCAAACGGCTAAACGTAGGCACTTGAAATTTGGAAGGGACGTAGCTTAGGTACCGTAGGGGTGCACTAAGAAAGGAATTCCCGAAATTCCCACGGGAACGGGAATTAGCGGGAAAATCCTTTTGTATGAAAAATCTAAACCGCTTAAGTTAGACGCTTGAAATTTGGCATGCAGGTACCTTAGTAAATATAAAGTTTAGTTATGGCTGTATTCCCACGGGAACGGGAGTTAGCGGGAAAAAACTTTTGTATGTATAAATTTAAACACGCGGACGAAGTCGCGGGCAAAAGCTAGTACTAATATAGTTATAAATAATGAACAAATTGAATGTGTCAACTCGACCACTTTTCTGGGTGTAACGTTAGATTATAAATTACAGTGGGCTCCTCATATAACCGCCTTGGCTGGAAGACTCAGTTCGGCTGCATATGCTGTTAAAAAAATTAGGAACCTAACAGACATTGAAACAGCAAGACTTGTTTATTTTAGTTATTTCCATAGTATCATGGCGTATGGTCTGCTTCTGTGGGGATCAGCTGCTGATATCCAAACGATTTTTGTGTTGCAGAAGAGGGCCATTCGTTTCTTGTATGGACTTAACTCGCGTGCTTCACTTAGAGAATTATTTAAAGAAATTAATGTTTTGACTGTAGTATCACAATACATATTTGACTGTATTGTGCACGTACGAAAGAATATTCATCTTTACAAAAGAAATGCTGATTGCCATAAATTTAACACGAGAAACAAGAACAAACTTGCTGTTCCAAATCTCAGGCTGCATAAGACTGGCAATTCGTTTGCTGGGCTAAGTGTAAAATTCTTTAACAAAGTACCACAGAATATTGTTGAATTACCAATACATAGGTTTAAGTCTCATATTAAGTCATGTCTTATGAAAAAAGGATATTATAAAATACAAGACTTCCTAGACGATAATATTACATGGACATAATGAGCTGCTCGCCTGTACTTAACAAATATTGTATTAATGTATGACATCAACAGTATAATGATTATGTATATTTTTGAAAAAAGCCAAAATTGATGAGTTTCTTGCGGCACTTCTTCTCATCAGGCCTCATCCTTATCACGTCGAAGTGCTAGTAGGGAAAAAAAAGTTTGACGTGCAAAAGAATTTACTTGTAAATCTACTTGCAGAAATAAATTATTTTATTTTATTTTATTTATTTTATTTTATGCACAGCAATGCTTATTTCTAAATAAGTTGACTTCTAAGTGAATGGCAATCAAGAGAGGTGGCCTATGCAGTGAGATCGATAAGAAAGGCTGATGATGATCATGATATTAAAACAGCTGGTTATTGCAGCTCAACTTCATATAACCATTCAATGTAATTTTCTACTCCATCCACCCAACTATAAAAAGGCCTAAGATTTATATATATTAATTATAGTTTTACAATAACAAACACAGATACAATTGCAAATTATATGTACTGTTGAGCGTTCAAATGTGTATAATGAATCGAATCGCGATGTTTCCTACCTACTCGTTAGGAGTCCATAATTGGTAACTCGACCGCTTCGTATGTGGGGCATGCAAGATAATAGCGTCTTGCATCCGTGCGGGGAATCCACGTTCTGCTAGTGAACGTTTAAATTCAAATATGGAACGGATAGTAGAATGTTTGAAATTCAATTGTTGTATTTTATTTTTAAATGACATTGCCGGTTATTATTTTGTTGTTAGCGATGAATGCGAAATTATAAAACCTTGTAGCTTTACAATATATTATGAACCTGTTTTCAAAGCTATCTATCTTAAGCTAAATTTACATAATAGTGCTGACACTAAGAATTGCCGGCTACAAAATATTCGAAACAAAAAACATAATAACTATAAGTAAGGTTTTCATTCATTATTTCTATGACGACAATTTAAATTGAAACAAAACGTTTCAGGACCATGATTTAAAAGAACAGTGGATATTTTTATTTGCTTGATAAATAAATAATCTATTATGGGTATTGTTGTTCTTTTGCTGTAAGTATGTGCTTTTTCAAATGTTTATGATAGTTAACTGAAAATACTCTTCATGGCATATAGAGTAAGAGTTTTAGAAACGTTCTCAAACAAAACGGTAGTCGAAAGCTCCTAACATGTATTAGTAACTGTAGTATCCATTTATATTTCTGCTACTATAAAAGGGACTCTATTTTAAGGCATTAAAGTCGAACTGCAAGGACTGATCGGTACTCAAATTAAAATAAACATAAACATTCACTGAAGTAGGTATGCCGATGCCGCCACGATCGTGTGCCGAGAAAAGTGTAATGGAAGCAACAACTTCACCTTACTCGTAATGAGGTAAAATATGATACATGTTCGGTTCGGTGCGGTGCAAGCTACGCGCTTACCGCGGAGTGAACAATCTAAATATAACTTAACGAAATGAACCTAAAGTTAATTACAATACATATTATTAAATTAAATTCTCTAATTAAAATAAATAAATTTGGAGGTACGAAAAAAATAAACTACATAATTGTTAGACTTGTGTTTGTGACTGTACCAAAACTATTACAATAAGACTTCCTCTTAAATTGCGTCTAAGTAGGTACCATCACAAAATTTCTTCTCATTCTTCTTTTCGGTAAAAGACCCGATAATATAAGAAGAAGGGTGTACACATGTGTTGCAAAAGAGTTCCACAGGCTAATGTGTCGGCAGATATAGGATTAACAATACTTTATAGTACGAGTGCTGATAGTCTCCATAGTGTTCTATTACAGAAAGGAGAGGGAGGGTTAAAATCAAAGCGTTTCGAAAGACCAAGATAATTTTTTGTGATATTCTCATCATAATCGCTCATACCTTGTACCCACGTACTTGATTCGAAACAAGTAAGTAACCTTGGTCGTCGTTAACCCACATCGGCTAGCGAATTATTTGCAAATTGGTTTTGTTACTGAATTCCTTTTCTACACATGGAAAGTTTACTGTTACGGAAACAAGATGTTCGCTCATGGTTTTAATAGCGTTACCAATTAGTTTTGCTTTTCGGTAATCGTCATTAATTTGTGTGTTTTGGTGAATTAATGAGCCTATGGGTGTCTACTTTTGTTGGTCTATCCACAGTAAGCGATTTGTGAATTTCTTTGAATTTTATTTCGTAGGCACAAAATAATATGTAGTAAGTAACAGTTGACATGCTTAGTTTTTATAAACTTGTTTAATTCAGATAATAAATAGGTACATACTTCATTTCGTTGACCGAAAAGCGTTAAGAGGCCATCACTCCTTGAAACTTATAAAAGAAAAAAATATTTAAAAACTGTATCTAAGTGGTCGCACAATTATTTATCGGTTTTAGAAAACAGAACTAGACAATTATGATGGTATTAAAAAATAAAAGTGAAAAATGACCATGAAACGATTAACTAGGCGAGCAAACTGTCTCATAGCAGTTGCTCAGCTGATCCGAATGCTCAATTTTAAATGACAGCAATATTTTGCTCATTTCAGCCCGGTAAACATGTAATACCCCTCTTTATTGCCAATTACACGTTGGGTCACTAAATGACCGCCTCTGAACGGTCCGCTCGTAACAAGCCGGAGGAAGACAGGCTTCTGATCATATAAATTAAAGGCTATTCGTTGTAGATTGACACTGCAGGCCAGTGATGGAATTTTAACTTCAATACTTATCAACAGGTGGCCTCGTTACCGGCAAGGCGTTTGTAATTCAATTTACATTCAAAATTATGGAGTAATTAAGATGATTAAAGGATGACACGTTCAGTAAAGAGTACATTTCATACAGTGCCGTAACTATAGGGTGGTAAGTCGGCCATTGCCTTAAATCTCCAGCCGTAAGGGTCAGAAGAAAATCTCAATTCCTAATATTAATTTATTACCACCAGTCTTTCTAGAATGATTGGGTCAAGACTTACGTCTTCATAATTTTCCCTGTCTTCATAAGGCATTTAAAGAAAAACATTAGAAGACCAGGTGATTCCTATGCTAATTAAGAACTCTAATTTCTGTCTGCTTAAGCTAATACCAAACTATACTATACTATAGAAGATCTAGAGAACTCGATTTGCTCTAGCAAAGTAACTAGTCTCCTAACTGGCTTGGCTTTTTGATACACCGACTAATGTTCAGGGACTATTAAAGTACGTAGACGATCGTTTTCAATTTTTTTTTATAGTAGCTCGACATAATGGCTTCCCTATGCCTGAAAAACCAAAGAAAAGCCCAAGTCGCTGTGACAACTGGCAAGTAACTGGTTAGTTACCTGTCAGTTGCCACTGCCATGCCGGCCCAATCTTAACCCCCCACGAGCTCCGGAGACCCTACTCACTAGCAGAAACACGACCCGGAGGTCAATTGGTATTCTATATATTATGTATATTATACCTCATAATGCTTTTGTAACAACTATTAGTGCAAAATAGGCCTTAATGAACATAATTGGATCCAATATCATTGGTATCTGGTGTTTCTATTCCTACCGTCGCTTTATTTTTTCAAATAAATTGAACAATTTATAAGGACCCCTATACAAAAGGTCAAACTTGTTATCCCCGTCAGCGGCGCAGACCTACTCAGCCACTTGTCTTCATAAATACGACATAATTTAATAAAGTCCACCAGTATTGCGGGAATTATGTCCAAAAAACATGCAACAACTAAATTACCCCGCACAATTATAGGTACAACGGCAGGCTTGGGGTTCCGTGGGCGACGGGGATCTTTTTGGGTTAGGACCTTTTGGTCTCCTTCTCTATTTCATTTGATTATTTTATACATGTTTCTTAAGTTAAGTATCTTATGTTAAACACAGACGGCTGCTTAATATTAGACACCTACTTTAATGGCTTTGAATGAAATACTGTTAACAAATATGTTAGATAGTCATTGATTGATCTGAATATTTAAGTTGATTAAAATGAAATGTTTATTTCCAGTAATAGAATACAATCGTTCCATGTACAATAACGTACATATGACAACATACAGTCTTAATTAAAATAAAAAGTAAATTAACTACTACAAGAACCTTTGAAAGTTATCAGCGGCCGTTGCACTAGACTCGAGGTCTGTGTCGCAGTCAATCTCAATGAAAGAAAGAAAGAAGAAAGAAAGAAAGACCCACGTGGTGCATGTAGAGCAGATTTTGTAGAACATCCGAGACCTACTATATGAGTATGCTGCGCGGCTCGTCTGACGCAGACATGCGGAGGGAGCCTAAAAAAATTTCCCTCTCAACTGTTCTGGCCTGCGCTATATGAACCTGCCTCTCTCGCGTCTCAACATACGCTTAGCATTAATACGCGTGGGTAAGCACTATACAGAACCCACAATTTCCTCTCAGTTCCAGCTTCGCCGCCGCGGTCACCGTGCGTAATCGGGCAACAGCTCTGACCTCGCGGCGGTTATTTGACTAATCTTAATTCTTCTCATCGTATTAGCGAATTAAATGGCTCGTTTTGGTGTCCAAACTGACGACTGAACGCTAATTATGCACAACACGCGAGTACCAGCCGTTTGGCAGAGAGGTCATTTTAATTTTTGTTTTTATTTAGGTACGAACATAGATTTTATTATTCTAAACGGATCACATAATTACACTGCTTCGTATTTTTTTTAAGTACCTAGATACAAGGTTATTATAAATAAAGAGAGGCCCAAGTCGCTGTGGCAATGGATAGGACATGTTACCAAATTAATCATTTTTCAGTTGCCATCGTTATGCTAGCCTGTAGGTATAACTGGCCCCACAAAGCATCCAGTGCTTAGTAGTGATGTAGTGATGCGTTCGTTAAGTCACCCCCGATCAGTCCCGGAATATAACCCAAGTTACTTCTATTATAGTATGCTGTGCTACTAAGATAAAAAATATATGACCACAATGGAAAAGGTACGAGATACATATACATGTATACCTAAGTCATAAATAAATTGTTTACAGCTTGATAACAGTAACTTCTGAGTCAGTGGTCACTTCGCAGAATTTGTGATTCACGCTGCGAGTTCCAGTTTCCATGATTGGAAGAGGTAGTGCTTGATCAAGAGACCTTATTGCGCCATAATAGAGTCCTTTTGCACTTCCGAGAGTAGCACTACATAGCTGTGCGTATTGCGTTTTGGTTTATCAGACCTAACATTAAATAAATTCTTAAGTAAGGACTGACATGGTTCGTGATAATCATTCAAAACTTTAATATGTACCGTAATTAATTATACTTAATACTGAGACTTCCGAGACTGCTACTTATAGATTAGTTGTTATAAAAACTTTTGCTCCGGTGA
Organism: Conogethes punctiferalis; assembly: GCA_031163375.1. Taxonomy (NCBI): domain Eukaryota; kingdom Metazoa; phylum Arthropoda; class Insecta; order Lepidoptera; family Crambidae; genus Conogethes; species Conogethes punctiferalis. Next base: position 7,427,798 of record CM062098.1, on the reverse strand, counting down.
TCCGGGACTTGAATAGAGAGCTCTAGGACAACGAGGTGTCTTCTTTACTTAGGTATTACATACCTGAATAAGAAGCGCTCAGTCTGTTCTGCGCCTTATAACCTCTGTGTGATTCATCAACATAGTTGCAATAATGTGTGAGGTGACCTTTCGTGCAATTCACTCTGTCATTGCATAATTAGGCTGGTAACAAAGCTCCATTATTGAGGTGTCACTGTCAAATGGGGCATTTCACGTGAAGCGGACAGGGAAACCCAAAGTGAGGTTCTGAAAATCGGTCATATTCGGCCCATTTGTACTTCTAGTAGGTATCAATGTGAACATAAAATATTTTTTTTGTATGATGTATATTTCACTAGTTATAGGTGTCTAAAGAATTGTCGTAATTGTGAATACAATATTTTTAATGTAGTTTTTCGAATTTAACAAATTTAGAATAAAATATTTAATATAGTGCCACATATTGCTAACATACTATTATATTTAATGACAAAATAAAATTTAAAAATAAGTTTTTTTTTCATGTGCAAAACCGGAAGTAAACTTTTTCAATCAGAATTTTAGTCACTTAGCCAAGTCTGATTTTCTTTTTTTATTCTTTCAAAATATAGCTTAAAGTATTTCAAAAATATAGGAGAAGATTCAAAATGGCCTTTCTATTACTTTATAAGTTAGATTGATTAAAGTACCTACTCGTCGCAATGTGCGTAGTATGTGGCACTTGCTTAGATCGGTTGGTGTGCGCGATATTGCATTAAAACTTGCTTGTTTCATGAAATACCCCATTTTTAGGGTTCCGTAGCCAAAATGGCATAAACGGGACCCTTATAGATTCGTCATGTCTGTCTGTCTGTCTGCCGTCCGTATGTCACAGCCAGTTTATTCCGAAACTATAAGAGCTGCATTATTGAAATTTGGTACGTAGATGTATTCTGTAAACCGCATTAAGATGTGAAAATAAAATCAGAAAAAAATCCAAAATTTTTGGGGTTCCCCATACATAGAACTGAAACTCAAAAATATTTTTTTCATCAAACCTATACGTGTGGGGTATCTATGGATAGGTATTTGAAAATGATGTTGAGGTTTCTAACAACATTTTTTTCTAAACTGAATAGTTTGCGCGAGAGACTCTTCCAAAGTGGTAAAATGTGTCCCCCCCCCCGTAACTTCTAAAATATGGGCATGATAAAACTGAAAAAAATATATGATGTGTATTACTATAAAAACTACTAACGAAATTTAGTTTGAATGAAATCTAGACAGTAGTTTTTTTTTAAACGTCATAAATCAAATTACCTAATTTTTTTCATTCAATCCGTGGTACGGAACCCTACGTGAGCGAGTCCGACTCGCACTTGGCCGGTTTTTTGAGCTAAACAATCTCAAAATATGGGGGCAATTTTTTTTAGAATTCATTGTCATTTGGATTTTTTATCATTTGGATACGGAACACTAAAAATAGCGTCGTAATTGGTCAAGCAATTTCATATTGCTTTAACTTTTCAGCGGCTTGTGCACATTTAAAACAGGTGTTATTATAATGGCCCCGTACTACAGTAATCTATGTCATCATAACCCATTTCGCCTAGTTATTCTTCGCCCGCGCCTTCGTCCGCGTGGCGTGTTTACATACAAAAGTTTTTTTCCCAATAAAATAACTTCCGTTCCCATGGGAATTTTGCAATATTGCGTTGTAAGTAAGCTTTACTTTCATTAGGGTACCTGCATGCCAAATTTCAATCATCTATCTTATGCGGTTTAGATTTTTTCATACAAAAGATATTTCCCGCTAACTCCCATTCCCGTGGGAATTTTGCAATATCCTGTTGCAACTTAGCTTTAAGTTTACTAAGGTACCTGCATGCCAAATTTCAAGCGTCTAACTTAAGCGGTTTAGATTTCTCATACAAAAGGGTTTTCCCGCTAATTCCCGTTTACGTGGGAATTTCCGAAATTATCTTTTTAGTGCATCTTTACAGTACCTAAGCTACGCCGCTTTCAAATTTCAAGTGCCTACGTTTACCCGTTTAGGCTGTGAGTTGATATGTCAGTCAGTGAGTCAGTCAGTTTCTCCTTTTAAATATATTTAGATTTGAAAATTCAAGGAAAGTATCAGATTGTTTAGCTCAAAAATGGGGTATTTCATGAAACAAGCAAGTTTTAATGCAATATCGCGCACATCAACAGATCTAAGCAAGTGCCACATACTACGCACATTGCGACGAGTAGGTACTTTAATCAATCTAACTTCTAAAGTAATAGAAAGGCCATTTTAAATTTTCTCCTATATTTTTGAAATACTTTAAGCTATATTTTGAAAGAATAAAAAAAAAAAATCAGACTTGGCTAAGTGACTAAAATTCTGATTAAAAAGTTTACTTCCGGTTTTGCACATGAAAAAAAAACTTTTTTTTAAATTTTATTTTGTCATTAAATATAATAGTATGTTAGCAATATGTGGCACTATATTAAATATTTTATTCTAAATTTGTTAAATTCGAAAAACTACATTAAAAATATTGTATTCACAATTACGACAATTCTTTAGAAACCTATAACTAGTGAAATATACATCATACAAAAAAAATATTTTATGTTCACATTGATACCTACTAGAAGTACAAATGGGCCGAATATGACCGATTTTCAGAACCTCACTTTGGGTTTCCCTGTCCGCTTCACGTGAAATGCCCCAATTATGTCAAATACGGCGACATTGTAAATCAATCTACGTTGACAGCGCTTATTAGTGCTACGTGACAAGTACTCGCGTGTGTGTTGGGATTGCATGAACAATTGAGAGAGTCTTTAGGGTGTAGTTGAACGGACATCGATCTTACGGACAGGCGTTTTGTTGGCCTAAACGTTCGAACACAGGCCGTAACGCTCGTTTTGACCACGAAAAAGCACCAGGGTGGCATAGGTTTGCTTACTTTTTAACGTGTAAAAGGGTTTTAGCGTGTCATCTGTTGACATATTGTGCTCTAAAGTTCGGTAAATTTATAAAATCAACAATTTAGGACGAACGATAAACTAACCATGGCTTTGCATCATGCCTATTTCCACTCGTATGCGGAGATTCAGAAAACGTAGTTCGGATTTGACTTATTATTGGAAACAGGAACTGTGAATAGCCCCACTGGTCAGAGCACAAGGCTTAGTTTTAGACCAGGAGTTTAAAGCTACTTAACTACTTGAGTGCTTTGTTATTGGGTCAGTGCAAGTGACTTTGTTTGACATAATTTATCTATCTTGGGTACAAGCGTTTATAACTTATAACCGCGTAATCCGGTCTCACTTACCGATGCTATTGTCTCCCAACGACAGTTAAGCTATCACACCTACCTATATGTAATACCTAAGGTATTTGAACAAGCCGGGACTGTCACGACTTACTGTGACTGTCATTTGCTGCCGCAGACAAAGGCGCGGTATAGGCAATTCTGAAAATATCTGTACCTATTGTAACAAAGTCCACTACTTCAAATACGTGAGTTGATGTGAGTGTGTGTAGTGAGGACCTTAAACTCTTCTAGGGACTCTTTGAAAACGTGTAGGTAGGGCCATATCCAATGAAAAAATAAGTAAAGACTAAAAGAAATATTCCACGAAACATATTTTTCAGATGAATTTGTACCGCGGGTAAGATATACAACGTAGTAATTCTCATCAGATCTCTGTCTCTTAACTGTAAGCTTTATAAATCTATGAATGTGAAGATATTTTAAAATTCGTCAATATTTATGTATCTAAAAGTACGCTAAAAGATTTCAATAAATCCATTAAAAAAAGTCATGCGCATTCTCAATTGGACAAATTGGCGTAATAACAAAAACCGTTGGAGCCAGACAAGTCGCCAATTATCCAATCGCACTCGCTGATCGTGGCATACGCACTATGCCAATTACATCGTTAGTTCTCCTCCTAATGAGGCTGCCCTAGGCATGCGATCATGATCCTGTATGTACTAGGCCAGTGGTTCTAAACCTGTAGTCCGCGGTTCTTTGGACCTTTTGGGGTCTGCGGTATGTGCGAGTATGTATGGAGTCTGTTGTCTGATATTCTCCTCGCGTCTTACTACTCATTACTGAGGGTCGTGATTCCTCCGCTAAATCACCTTTTCCCTGACAGTTAATATTGCGCCATCTGTTGCGGTCTTTTGCTTTGTGGAGAGCGTCATTTCACATGTCATTGATAATCTCGCTAGCAGCAAGCTACAGCTGTTTATAAATAAATGCCAACATGCAACTTGTTTTATTCTGTATGTACCGTATTTTGAGCAAATAAATATATTATTACTTTAGTATTTTCAGTATTTAAAGATACACGCAGCTTCTTTGTAAAACAGTCCGCTTCTTGTCAAATTTTCATGTCTTTCCTTGATGTCCTAACGCCCCCCTCCAAAATCTACACAGCCCCCTAGGGCCGATACCAACCCCATTGGGAACCTGTTCACTAGACCACTTAGGCAGCCCGCGCATCTGGCGTCTCCTTCAAACCCCTAGTGCTAGACTGAGACAGAACGTAATCGGCTTCTAAGACTATTATGAGTAACTGCTCCTAAGATGTAGGTAGTTCAGTGTTCTACAAACGCTCCGCAAAATGTTTGCTAATGGACTTTTAGAACGTATAATACAAGTTAAGTGTTGGGAACAATACTTGTACGTCTCAAATGGTTACATTTTCTAACAATGTATGAGTTATATTACTGTAAAATTTTATTCAAATCCGTTCAGTAGTTTTGCGTGAAAGAGTAACTAACATTTAATAATAATATCAAAAAACATTACATCATTGCTCCGATCCCAAAGTTAGTAGTTTAAACGCTTGTGTTATGGGTATCAGAACAAAGCAGGTCCCACACATTTATATTTAAATTTTTAAATACAAATATTGACATCCAGACACAGAACAACCACAAATGTTCATCACATGAATATTTTGTCCCAGAGTGGGAATCGAAACCACGACCCTTGGGGTCAGAAGGCAGTAGTCACTAGCAAATGAGCCATCCAGCCCGTCAAACATTATACATCAATCTATATATCGCATTTATAATATGAGTAGGATAGTTGGAAACTACAAAAAATTAATCATTCCTCTTTATAATATTAATGTAGGTGTATATGAAGACTAAGTAATTTTACTCAGAAAAGGATCGCTTACGATTACGACTAACAAGAATTATTCGTCGTTGACTTTTCGCGTAGGATTTCGGATTGCAAGGCTCTAATTATCAATCGATTAGCGACCATCAAACAAGCGTCAGATGAAATCATCATCATTAGCATCTCCACAGATAATATTAGAATAGAGCTTGTGACTGATGTGATGAAACCGCGACCAAATGTCAAGGGTTGACACGCGAGATTGTTTAATGTTCTCTATTGTCACGTGATAGCTGTCTGCAAAGCTGTAGTCTATAGTGCAAAAGGTTTACTTTTGGTTCTAGATTATAATAAAACAATAAAAATCGTTATTAAAACTTGACACACATTTTACAAATCATGATTTGCGTTACCATCTGCAGTAGAACTGTGTCGCAGAAGCTAGAGCCCACCTCAAAAGGGTCAGGGCGTTTTAGTAAAAGTGCAAATTAAAACTATTCTAATACACTAGAAAAGATCAAATGAAGACGATTCTATATGGACTTTCACGGTACGGTAATTGATAATGATACTAGCTTTTGCTTGCGACGTCCGTGGCTTTCTATGGTCATATAACTCCAGAAATAGTAAATTTTCTCTGTCTCTCAAGAACAGATTGAGGATTCTCCTTCTTAAGATATGAGATCTGTTAAGTAATTGTTTTTATAGCTATGAGGGGCCTTTATTGCAAAGACTTTTGAGGCACCCAAAATTCGTTGTCCCTCGGTATACCTAATTCAGTTTGATTTTGTTATAGGTAATTTAATTAGAAGCCTATTGTAAATGAAGGCATAGGCCTTAATATTTTGTCTTTCAGGTAGAACCAGCCCCAGTGGACTGGTTCGATCTTTTGAAAAAAAAAAAACAAATGCTATGACACGTTTTACTAGGGCAGTGTATACTATTTTGTAACCTTCGTATCAAAGATTCGCATGTGTTGTTTTGACAGTAAGTGTACGATAGGCTTAAGATTACAAGCTGTAATTATCTGCCGTTTAGCGTCCACCGACAAGCGCATGCGATCATGGTCATTAACATAACGAAACCATATGTTAAGGGTGATATCTTGCGATTAAAACGTAAACTATGAGGTTATAATCACTGTTTTGCTTCAAATATATCCTTATAGTTGATATTATTATTTAATTTGAATATTTTAGAATCCTCTGGAATCGGTCTTTTTGAATTTTCGGGGTCAGATTTAAAATATCAATCCAAAAGAAGAAAAGTAATTTTCTGATCAAATTTTTTACTAAGAGATAGATTAATATCTATCTGAATTCTGCAGCTACAATGATCTACTTAAGTCTTACAATGGTTAACTTTCATTATTTATTAATTGGACTATACGGCAACTGTCTAAGTTTTATTTTTCAATCTGAATCTTCTCTTATGACATAAGATTCTTATTAACTAAATAATTGTATAGTTATAGCGAATTAAATTTATCAAGACGGTAGCAATTTATTGCCTTATACCAATAATTTTATTAATAGGTACTTTGTGTTATTAAAATTGTTATAATACTTACTGTTACTGTTAATATTGGTACTTTGGTGTGTTACTTAATTAACCAAATAAACTTTATGTTTTACGTTTTCCGTTTATACTATGAGTTGGTATTAGGTAATTATTTTCTGGATGAACCTCTTATCTTAGAACACCCAGACCAAAAATCATATAGATGACTTCATTATCTTAAGACACAAAATATCTGTCTATCGTATTCCTATCTAGTTTGTATTAGTTAAATTATGTTTAAAGATTAAAAGTTAATTTATTTATATTTCAACACAACTCATTTTATTAATTGAACATCTTTTAGAGTTAAAGTAAATTATTTGATATACAATATACCTACCTACTTATAAAGAGTTTCAAAATGTACATGTATGTTACAACTTAATTTGAGCTCCACAGCGTGGATGCCTCTTAAACACCTACTTTCCATCTATTGAGACGTTATTATAGTCAACTGGCAATTATCCGTAAAACTAGCATAACATGTTATAACGCTGATAAGATCTATAGACCAGATCACGCATCCGGTTTCAGCTTACGCATTGACCTCTCCAATTTCGGCGGGTTTCCTTAACTCTCGGGAGTTAGGCCCGGGGCTATGAGACTAACAGCAAAATTATCGTTTTTAAACTAGCCCCAATCACCTCGTAATGTGTTTTAAATATGCTAGGGCGTCGGCGAGTATGGGAGCGGCGGCTTTGATCTGTCGTTCGGTCCATTGTTCTTGGTTGATGTCATTTTTGATTCACAGTGTTTCATTAATAAGAGTACGAGTATTCTGATGTTGCTTGGTGTACCAACTCATAAGTATCGCTAAACAATGCCATCTGTTAGTTCAGATAAAGGATGTTACATCAATAAGAATAAAAATAATTGGTGTTGTGGTTTGAGCGTTAAGCTAGACCTATGGAGTGGACCTACAAAGGTCAAGGTTTGATTCTCGATCGGTTCACTTAAAGGAATTAACTTTTCTAAACTTCATAGCAGCATGTCATAGCATCATCCTTTCGCAGTTTACTGCTGGATATAGGCCTCTCCAAATGTTCGCCACTTTGATCTATCTCGGGCTTCTTACATCCAGCACATACCAGCTATCCTAAGGCCTAAGGACGTCTTACATACGTTTGTTGATAGTATTAATGGAATTAAATTATTCCTCACAGCAGGAAGCGATAGATAAAATATTCTCAACAAATTGCAAGTTAGTTAGTATTCCGATGTAATTGAATATGCAATACACAAATTGATCTGTTAACATTGATTAGATTAAGAAATCATGCAGATTTAAATCGTTTGGTGTTTCGAATCGCATCTATTCATAAATGAATAAGTAATATGCAATAAATTTTAGGAAAATAGGTTTAAGTTTAATATGTATGTTCATAGAAGTTTTGGCTAACAGAAATGTTGGATTTCTCTGGTGGGGTCAAGTAGGTAATAACTTGACGAAAAACTAATTGAAACAAAAGATACTACTAATAAAAACTGTACCTTCAATCGTATCATTGAGTTCAAATACCACTCTGAGCAAATCATTAGTTGTGTTAATATTTTATTTAAGAAAAGACAATATCTTTGTGGTAACTTTATTGATCCATATTTTTGACAATACAATCAAAGAAACGTACCTATACCTATCTCTTTTGCAAACTTTCCGTCAAACTTTCACAAAATGATTGATAAAATCACATTTCCAATTAGCTAAATAAACTTTGATCGCTCTTCGCAAAAAGTCGTTAAATAAATGTAGCCAAATGAAGTGTTACAACGTTAAGACATTACTTTAAAGACTTGGCAGTATCCATTACATAAGTGTAGTGTGATATTGTCTGTCCATCAACGAAAGGTCAACACCTTTGACCGCAAATCACTTGTGCGGACAGGTATGACGTAACAATTGAATTGATTCACTTTTTGGCGTAAAATCTTCATTTAGCCATAAGATTTTTCTTCCAGAGAGCTGGGGTGTTTGTTAGGTTAGGTAGAATGTTGGATATGGATAAAGAAAAACTATTCAGGTTCCCCATTCTTTGTCGGAGTAAGACAGCAGTTAATGTGTTAGAAGTTACTGGTTATAAAAATTCTAGGCGTACCTTAATACTTGTCAGAACCGGAGCAAAAGATGTAAGCAACACAATGTCTATAATCCATAAATAAACTGAGGATGAAACCATTGTACAAATATATTAATTGAAACTAAGGTTTTGCTTTGTATAGTATTTTAAGGATCATTTTTAAATATCGACTTAACCTTAAGTTTCACCCAGAATAGACACTGGACTAAATAACTCTTACTTAATGTTTTGATAAAAAATAATAGAACCCAGTTGCTACTACGTTATCAAAAGCCTCCGTTCGTGATAAATTTCATCACATAATTATTCATATTAAAATATTTCCAAGTAGTAGGTATGTTGTAAATCAATTTATCCGAAAATGGAAAGAACACAGTTTTGTGCGATTAAATAAATTAAGACATTCGTATTCAAATATCTTAATGAACTGGTGTAATTTTCGCCAATTCATCATGAAACTGCAATTAATATCAATCATATTTTACAAATAAGAATATATGAAAACCAATAATACTAATTTATATATAATTTTTCGTAACCAAGAAGCTAATAACATTTACTTATTAAGAAATTGATTACATGTTTTCATATTGAGTTAATTAATTTTTTAAGATCTATCAAACGGCGACAGTTATTGTTAGACTTATAATGTTATTATGTACTAGCTGTGCCAGCGGCGTCGCTCGCGTGGATATCGGGTTTCAAAAATAACGGACTTCCATATAATACCCATCTATACCTTGTGCCTAAGTTTTAAGTTAGACCTCTAGCAATACATTGGTGAAAACCGCATTCAATTCTATGCAGTAGTTTTCGCGTAATGCGCGTTCAAACATACAGGTTTAAATTTCTCGCGTTTTCCCAACACTTCCCGTCACTGCTCCGCTCCTATTGATTGTAGCGTGATGAAAAGTATCCTATAACCAGCCCAGGAGTATGAAGAATAATTGTACCAAGTTTCGTCAAAATCTGTTCAGTAGTTTTTTTTTCTATAACGAACATACAGACAGACAGACAAAAATTTTACTGATTGCATTTTTGGTATCAGTATCGATCACTTATCACCCCCTGATAGTTATTTTGAAAAAATATTTTATGTACAGAATTGACCTCTCTACAGATTTATTATAAGTATAGATTGAATTTCTTAATTTAATGCAGTGGAAAAATAGAGTGTTTGTCTTTTATTGTGTGTTGTTTTAACGTAGTCATAATACGGGGTGAAATGGAACTAATGAAAATTACTTATTTGTAGAATTCTGATAGACAATTACCTAAACGATTTTCCTAGGGTTTGTAAATATGTATGTTTTACGTATTCCGTAATCAAAATAATAATATATTTATGTACGAGCTACAATTTAATTCATCGTAACGTGGTAACGACGCACAGCATCGAAAAACACCAGTAATGAAAAGAACAAACGACTCTGTTTCCCTAAGCCATTACCGATGTAATTAGTTCCAAACAAAATAATTCTTTTGATTAAAATAATGCGATCCCTTCACAACTTACCGCCCATATTTACGACACCGCAAACCGTTTTTAAAACGGACTTGATAAATATTTAATCCAATGCAAAGCCACTTCTAGATAGTTTATTAGGTAGCATCGTGGCTGCCCATAAAATAGCCTTATTAAAATAAAACTTAATGAGTTTCGGCTTGCCTTTGCCACCGGTAGGGTTGTCAGATTACTCAAAAATCTAAAGTTTAAGCTTATTTGTAGAATTTGCAATAGTTGAGGACCTTTATTTGTGTTCTCATGTAAGTGATGTGTAAATGTCTTTATGAGAATAAATATCTTTAAACATACCTTTAATCAAAGGGAGTAAGCTGAAAAGGATGAATGGAAGAAGTAAAGATATTGCGCTGACAACAAATGAAGTCATATTAAGAAGGAAACTAGCTTTTCCTGGTAATTATCTCCTGGCTATTTATAATATGAGAGAAGGTAAATAATGTAATTAATACCATAAATTGAGGACATAACAAAAATTGTGGGCCACTCGATGTTAATTTACTTAATGGCAATTCTCTCAAAATTGGTGTTCGATGAACTTGATTTCTGAAAGTTTGATACGATTACAATATTTCTTCACACATAGATAATTACACAGCATTATATTGGTATTTGGTTATCGATAGATACAATACACTTGTATTAGGAATAGAAATGGATTTTATTTGCAATTACACTGAAAACTCTCAACCCTAGCTAAGAAAGTACTGCAGTTCTTATAAGTATGCTAATATAATGAAACGTATGCAAAATCTGATTTGTAACACTCGGCTTATAAGCCTTAAATATAAACTTAATGGAAATTATTGAGGATAGCAATTATAGTGACGGATAGATCAAGGGGATCGTAAAATGCGTTTCACTAATTAAATGGCCATTGGGACGATTGTTCGGCTATAACTAAATGTAATCGTAACTATAAATGGCTGATGGATTCCATTTACAATTAAAAGTTTGTAATTAGCAATTGTTAATTATGAAGCATGTTGATGTGGTTAAGTTATCAGAGTTGTGAAGATGGGATTGACAATGTTGAAATTTGTGGGATTGAAAATATTGACAATTGATTGTGATACTGATTTATTGTTTATAATTCTATGCACCTACTCCCCAAACATACTGGCCCGTTGGCTCAATTGGTAGTGCCCTGCCTCCTAAACCAAGGGTTGTGGGTTCGATCCCCACCCGGGACAAACATTGTTGTGATGAACATTTGTGTTTGTTCCGTATCTGGGTATATTTATGGTACCTTCGTTGTCTGATACCCATGACAAGTGTTTTGCAATGAGACATTATCTGATATCATCACTTAACAGTGTGATTGTGATCAAATGCGATATTTTTTAAATTAAAACAAAATCACAACCAGAAACAAAACCAGCTTCCTTTGTATCTACCGTTTCTCTATTAGACGTTGGTAAAATCGAAAGTGGGAGCCGGCGAGTCTCGGCTGCGCTCGCGCACCTAATCGGTCTTTAATAGCTGCGCGGCGACCTCAAAGGGATCCTACGCCCAGCCGGCATGCCGGTCATGAATGGACACTATACTTTGTTTCATTCAAATACTGAATTAGTGTAAACAAAAAAGTGTGACGTAACGCGCGGGGAACGCGCTCCGGGTATTTGTGGCACGTTGTAGTTTGATTTATGGGATGTAACATTGTGATCGTGGATGTATCGAGGATGGCACGGTCTTGTGTGCGATTAAATCGTGATTCCATTTCGCACTAAGCAAGCAAGCTGAAGTAGCATCACAAGCAAGCAAGTCATGCCACATGCATTTGCTAGTGACTAAGTATCATTACCAAAAGCTAGCAATGGAATAACCCATAATGCCCATACACATTCAGGGTCATCATTTTAATAGTGAATATTATGTGGTTATTAATATCGTATGCCTGAAGATGATCTGTGTTAGATTAATTAGTGGTACATACTTCTTAGATTCCCTAGCTTGGGCTTAATTTATTTACTTTAGATTTATGCAGAGTGTTCCCATATAGCTAAAAAACATAATATTTGTATCAATTATCTTAAGAAGAGAGTTAATTAATAACTTAAGGATGAACTTTCGTTGGACCGAGCCGAGACGATGTATATATTGATTTTATATCTTTTACATTAATTAGCTCCGTTTTTGCTATATAATACACAGGGCCTCTTATTAACCATCCATAATAGACAAATTCAAAACATCCAGGAGAATCTATTTGATGGACACTGAGTTGGATCTTGTTTGGGCAAGTTTGAAAGTATCTATCAAAAGCTGTAGGTAAAACCTATCAAAAGGAGTAGATATAAATGTTTAATTACTCTTACTATTATAAGCCATAGCAAGTATCTCAAGTACCTGTTTTAACTAAAATATGACTTATTCTTCGTGTGAAACAGAGAATTTATAGCCGTGTGAAAGGAGTGGAATGAAGATTGAAACCCAACGCGCACGGTAGACGCTGCCTGGTAAACTGACAGAAGCGAGCGAAGGATCTAGTCTCTAATAAATTCGCAAGTTAACTCCACAAGTCATTACCTAACAAAAAGTACCCAGCAATTTTACCATCCACTTAACTAGGCCTTTTTTAAAATAGAAATCGCTCTGTAGTTCCAGTCTAGTAAACCTGCAGCTATGGTTTTCGCTCATCGCTTGCTTAACCATTGTCACCGGCAGTTTCTTACGCATTATTTTCGCTCGAGGGACGATTAACGAGGTTCAGTCATACATATTGATGTGAAGGAAAGTACATAGTATCATAAAGGATAATTTAGACCATACCATATTATGTACTTAGCTAACGGTCAATAATTTAAGTACCTACTTATATCATACAACATCAACATATTAATTGCTTATATGTGTATATATATCCATGTATGTATACGTATTTATAGCACATTTTAATAAGTAGTATATTTAGCATATTAGTTTATTGATTATTAATATTGATTGTTTATATAAATTAGGTATTATCTTTTACAGTGTTTCATTTTACACTCACCGCACACACATTTGCTCTCTGCATGATCCAAAGGTTAACTGGCAGAGAATGCTCCTAGCATTAAGTTCGCCTTTTGTACCATTTTGTGCAATAAAGTTTTAAATAAATAAATCAAGGACATTGCTCCGATCCAAAGTATCTTAAGCGCTTGTCTTAATAACTAGCAGGCCAATGAAGGTTCATACCACAAATATTACACTTATACACAAATACCCAGATCCGGAACAAACACAAATGTTCACACGAATGTTTGTCCCGGGTAGTAAGTAATCGACCCCACTCTTGGTTCAGAAGAAAGTCAGCAAATTAAATAAATTAAATTAAATTTTAATATATTCTTATGGTATTCATACTTAGGTTTATAAATTTACTACCTTTTGATAAATCTTAATTATGATTAGCAACGACACAGCTCACACAGACTCTACATAATAGAAAATTGCGTCTACGATCTAAATTTTTTGCGAGGGTTAAGAGGTTCTAGTTCCTCACTTTATAATTGCACATTATAATTGCACTTTTTTCACAGTAATAACTTCGGAGTTAACTAGGCCCGATATTTTTTCTATTTGCTCGCCGCATTGTAGCAAGTAATTTGTGCTCATAATGTCTGATTGAACATACAATAGCGTGCGTCAATTATCATGATCGCGAATATGGCAATTAATAACTGCAATCTCTCTCCTTAGTGCATTTTAAACGGACAGACGATACACTACATAACACTCAGACACGGAACAAATGCAAATGTTTATCTCACATGTTTGCCCCGGGTGGGGATCGAACCCACGACCCTTAATTCTGAAAGCAGGGCTCATTACCAATTGAGCCACCAGACCAGTCGAAATCTAAATCGAATTAAAAGAACTATGGTGGTAATTAATTACCGCCCTATTTATTTTTCTAGTATTTTCTTTGTCTAGTATTCTTTCCGTCACCGCAAAACGAACGAAAACTTAATTAAATTATCGCTAGAGAAATGCACGATTAGTACATAGAACAGTTGTAATAAATAAAATTGGAATCCAATGAATTGCTTACTTAAATGTGAGATTCGCGAGCTTCGTAGTTAATCGAACCTTTGAATTAACAATCAATTAATTAATTTATCGTGTAATGTTAACGTTATGGAGCTTTAAAGTTTTATTATAACATTAAATACTGCCGCCGCGTGTTACTTAATTAGGTATAAGTAGTAAAATGAGTAGGTTCAACATTATCGCAGGTTAGTACTTATGGAGGTTCTAGGAATTGCAGGATTTGAAATTAGGTAAGTATGTAGTATTAAGTTCTTTCTTCTTCTTATTTTGACTTTGCTTAACTTTGACTAAGATAATATTAAAAGTACCTACAATTAAGCGGTCTTATCGCTCTAAGCGATCTCTTGCAGACAATCTTTGGGTAGAGGTTGAATAAAAAGGGTAAGGGGTACTTGAAATCGACGTATCACCCATTTTTATCATCGTTTGAGCCTAAGACATAACAATGGATTTTCAAATGCTAATGAAAGAAAATTACAACAAGACAATGGGATGCAAAAAATATGAGATAATCACCTTTCACTATCAGAAGAAAAGTGATAATACTAACAAGATCTTATTTGTTGAGTAATTAAAACTCGTATAAGTATTTAGAATTAAGTATTTTTTACTTTTTAAGTTGTGGATAATGCCCTAAAAATATCTATCTCAGTTTCATGCCTGTATGTATTAAATTAAATTCTTTTTAAGCTAGCTGTGCCCGCGACTTCGTCCACGTGGACATCAAGGGTTGATGATTTCGCATTAAAAATTAGCCTATCTCCTCTCTCAGGCTCTAAACTTTCTGTTTATCAAATCGGTTCAGAAATTTTAGCGTCGAACCGCAACAAACAGATTACCTTCGCATTTATATACGAATTAGGAATTGTGGCTCATTTTAATAAAATTTTATTTCTTGACGCATTGTAAAGCCGCTGCCACACATTGGAGATGTTTGCACCAACGTAACGTTTTGCGCCCAATGAACCAATAATCGGTACTTTGACACAATGAAGACTTTGAGTTTCTTAGTATTGGGCATTGGACAGTGATTGGGCGCAAAGTTGAATCCAATGTGTGGCCGCGACATAAAAAACAATGTGATTTTTTTAAATTATACTTTTAGGGGTTGAGATCTCGTCATACAGCCAAACAATGCGCATTATTCAATTGCCGCCGAATTCGTTCCAAATTCGAACAAGCAATCTCATCTAGTGAACTTTTTAATTTCTCAGTTTAACCGGCCAACTCCCGCTGCTCGTCATAACCGGCCAGTACGTGCGCGCGGCGACCCTTTGATACCGACCTTTTTCTTTTACCATTTACACTTTTTTTTCTTTAATTCATTTTTGTTATTGGTTACAATATCATCCGGCGGCTACCGGGCGAGCAAAGGGCTGTTATAATTTAGTTTTATTTATGCAAAATAAAGGTGATATCGCCGTAAAGATTTATTGTGAGGACGGTTGGTGGCCGCTTTTGTGGATCGGGAATACGCTGTTAAGGTTTTACTGGATTTTAATTTGTTGTAGCGCGCGTTTTGTGATTCCTCTTGGTCTTATTACTGACACCTCGAGTGTTAAAAAGAGTGATGCGTTGGTCTGTCTGTGGTGCGTTGATGTCTTTTTAATTAGATGGGCTTTAATTGGGTGCCCTTATTTATTTTGGTCGGTGGTCTTTGGTTTTTGGGTTACTAAGTAGTAGCTTATAGGATGGTTGAAGTTAATGAAAGAATAAAATGTTGTTGGAAATAAATAAAATAGGGTAAAGTCACTATTATGGCAAGGACGTCCCTAATTTAATATATTTTAATTGGCTAGTCTAGACTCAGCGACTGAGTGATAAATAACATTATAACATAAATAAAACCAAACTTTGTTTGTTGACTGTTTTTCAGTGTGGCGACGGATAAAGAATACAAATCACCACCAAATTTCTTACCGTGGGCGTCGCAAGAGTCGACTAAGGGACTTCTTCAGAATTTAACTCAGATGAAAATAAACTTTATTCAAATATTTTTACAAGCGTATGACAATGCATTACCTAATATTATGGCGGTGTTATAGTAAAAGTTTCTTTTAAAACGGTTGTCTTTTTTACGCAAGAGGCGGCAGACGAGCAAATGTGATGCCTGATGGTAAGCAGTCGACACCCCCCATGGCAACTCATATCGAGTTCTGTATCTCTCTCGGTCGCTCTAAAAAGGAGTACGTTGAAGACTCCCAAGACGTAGATGTTCGGAAGATTTTTGGCTTTTGTTTTGAAGAATGTCTTTTAATATTTCAATAGAAATTATTCCTCACGCCTCTAAAGTAGATAATTTAAATAGAAAATCATACCCATCTATGTTCTAAGGCCATGATCGCCTTTACCCCGCTTATTGCCCGTGGCCCACCGCTCCCTTTATTCGCCACCACAACGAATTAGTGCGTGTGGGAACGTGGTGGGTCGATCATAAGTTTTTGTAGTTATGTTATTAAGATTCCGGACAAAAACCGACCACCTAACAGGATAGGGTTATAAATGTATCAGCGCTGATCGATAACTGATATAGTTTTGTAACTAGCGACGGTCAACTTTGTCACGATGGTAATCTCATCTTCATCATTAGCATGTTAAAGTCCACTGTTGGCCTATTATAACAATCACTCTTTTTTAACAGATAATAATATAAAGCATAATTTAGTAGAGAAACTCTGATAATAGGGTTATTTCTAAGGTCAAACTACTTACACTACTTACTTACATTAGATATAGGTATTTTACATTATAAAAAAATATTGAACACGTATTTTTATTATTTTTTTGTGAAACAAAAAATAACAAAGACATAAAGCATCAAAATTCAGTAGTCTTTGACGTAACCTCTTGCGAAAAAATGCAACGAGGAGTGACGTCACACGTAACTTTAGCGAGATATCTTTGCAATTTTTGGTCTAATAACGAAATTAAAAAATACGTGTCCCTTGTTTTTAAATAATCTAAAAGACGACTTTTATACCCGTAACCTGAAGTGGGGTATGAGTCTCCTTAATCTAGGTCTTAAATGTATAATAGTACATATATAGGTACTACCATCCACAACATCACATCTGAAACAATTCCAAAAGCGCGAACAATGGCCTGAAAGCTTCTCGGCTGCGCAGGCGCAGAGCGCAGAGCGAGAGGCGCGAGTGAGCGAGACGGCGCTAGCGGCACAAAGCGGGCGGCCGCCGCCAAAGGCACCGGCGACCGCTAATTGGAGGCCGCGCCAGATCAAAGCCGCCGACCGACGTTTATATTAGCCAGGTACTCGATTGATTAATTCTGGCGAGATCAGCTAGGCAATTAGTAGGCTTTGTGTGAACGGAACGTGACAAAATCGGTGATGACTACGGATTATGATGATGACCTCTACGGTGCGTTGGATAAGGTCTATCCTAATGTTCCAGGTTCGATGACCAATTGAGTCAATGCGCCAAACTCAACTGGTCACTTAGTCTAAAACGTATAGAAGGCAGGTTACTTGATTAGTTCTAGCAAGATCAGCTAGGCAATTAGTAGGCTTTGTGTGAACGGACCGTGACAAAATCGGTGATGACTACGGATTATGTTGATGACCTCTGTGGGGGAGTCGAGTCAAAATTCAGTAAACGTACCAGACTAACCACCTGGCCTGGTCTCCGGGTCTTAAATAAATAAGCAAAATAACACCCAATCGGGAGTTGAACCCAATAGCTTTGATTTAGGAAACGACCTTTCCTCAATTCTGAGTATTATAAGCACTAATAAATGAATGATCATAGTACACAGGAAAAACTTAATTTGCGTCAAAAAAAAATATTTATGGGGCAAATAATAATATACTTACGCGATCCGTCAATCGAACATTTTCAATTGAAGGGTCCACTGCAATAATGACGATTGTCCAAAAATACTTGAACAACTTGTTTTGGTTATTTTTACTGCAGTTCTACTGCTGAGTAAAGTCCCCCAGTTTTGTTCACTCATCCCGATTGCCAGCAAGGTCTTACCAGACCGGAGAAAAATGGACCATCAGACCAACAGAAATATTGCAACCTCTCTAGCCGTTTATTTATCACTGTTTTTTTTTTTTAATTTAAAGCCCACTATCTCAAACAAAATCCCAAGGACATTCATAATTATTGCAGTGAACCCTTAAATTTATTATACCTGCTACCGAGTAATTTCTTCACATTTTTAAGCCCGGTATTCAAACCCTGGGTCTTTAGTCTACGATATTGACAAAGTGTAGGTCTAGTGAGATCTGACTAAGACAGCATACCTTAGTTGGTATCATAAACTAAATTAATACAAAGGGTCCAAACTGGTTTGCACTAATTAGACACGGTGTTAACGTTACTTAGAATTGAATTACACTTAAATAGTAACTACAACGAATAGCGTTTTGGGTAACTATTAAATTAGTAGGACGTAGTGGGTAATTTAAATTCGATTTGATGTGGGCTTAATCTGAAAATGGTACAGATAATATTAGGTTAGTTCTAGCCTACCTACTCGTCGGGCGCTATGCTAGATAAAAGCTGGTTTCTTGTCCTGGGGATATTACTATTTTACACATTGTAGTATCATATACTCTTGTTCAAATGTGTATGATTAACAATGTATTACATGTACATAAGTAGGTACATGTTTGAAGTAACAGAAGGATCGCAAACTAATACATGTAGAGAACGCGACCACTGGACATTCCCAAAATTCCAGTAGCAAAGAATTATACTTATGCATGTTTAAGTCGAAATATGCTATATATTCTTATTATACATTTCGCGGTAGTGTTATGGATTATTATGAGTCATTATCTACTTTTAATAATCCTAATTTTCGATCCATTTTCCACCTGTGTTGGTGTTACAAATGATTTTGGTGTTGGTGTTGTGGTGTTTAATCTGTAGATAACTAGAATAACGTAGTTCTCTTCTGGTATAATGGTAATAACTCCTCTTGGCAGAATTCCTGTGTTGTCTCTACACGCGCTATATCACAATTAAAGAAGAAAAATAAAACAAAGCATTAAATTAAAAAGAGAACACCTCGCGCATCAAGAATTCCATTCTTCAAATGAGTTTTATTGCACCTTAGTTGACTATTGACACTGTAATCCAATCGCGCGCACACCCGCCATCGAAACACGGCCGGTATCAAAAGTTCCGAAAGGAAATTTCGCCCACTGCTGCACTCATAACAACCGCTCGAATTTGAATCATACCCCTTTGACATAAGGTTGTACTGTGCGTATATTGAAGTTTGTGGTTTAGATGAGAGAAGCCGCGTCGAATTGGTAGGAAATCGGGCTCAGTGTCACCACTTCACGGATGATGGGAGCAAATGAGGATAGAGGGCTACAATGCGGCGGGCCTTTGACTCTTAGAACGAAGTTACACGGCTGTTTTGGGCAGCACTCTGTTTGCCTTGTTCTAACGCAACGAGCAGAACAACTTTGTATGTTTGTTTGAAGTTTGGTCCGCGATATTGGGCATCCTGTAAGTCGGTTCGCTGTTAATGCGCGGTTAACATTGCATTTTGCCCATAAATAATTTTGCTTTGATCCCACTATGCGATAGAAATTGTAGTAGTACCCAGTAGTACCTTTATGGTAGGTGACATCTCAGTCCGTGGGATTCACTCAGTAGGACTGGCTGAAAACCAGCGCCGTAAGACTGAAATGAGTGTGGTTTTAGCTTGTGCGTCACAACCCTGTTGCCGCTAGATTTGCCGTAACCTAACGTACTAACAAGGCAAGTTAAAAATTAAAAGCTTTTAGATAAATAAAGAAATGAATGGTCTGCAATTCTATAGGATGAGTTCATGGACTATGAAATGAGCCACCAGGCCAGTATATTTTATTAGATACGAGTATAACTGTAGGTATATGCATGAATATTGATAGATGTACTTAAACTAAAGTGAAAGGAAATACACTTTTATCTGCACTCACGATTCTGATGTAACTACATAAGTCTTAATGAATAAAATAAGAAGATGCGACTTCATCTCACTTTTCGAGATCATCAGTATAATATAGCTTCTGTTTAGACTTTTACGAATCACTATTTGGGCACGCAAATCGTGACGCTCTATACTCGTATTATCAAGTAGTTAAATTACTATAACCATCAAAGTGTATTAAAGAGGATATTTTCAAAACGCTAATATAATTATTACGTCCCCAGATGTCTGCCCAAAGTGGCGATCAGCAGGAGAGGCCTATGTCCATCAGTGGACTGCGATTGACAGATGTACTTAATCGATGATAGAATAATCATTGAAATTAAGCGACCTATTTATATTGATATCGAACTACTTAAGTGTCTTAAAGATATTGGTAGTTCTTTACAAAATAAACGCTCTCTAGCTTGAAAATATAATTACCTAATGAGTAAGTAGTTACTTTTTATTATTACTATAACTTATAGGAACATCAAGTCCTTTAGTTGAAACATTATTATCATAAAATAGTTTGACTATTTCAAGACATTTATAACATTTCAAAATTTATATAAGGTCAGTGAAAGAAAATATAATAATTAATACAAATTATGCTATATACTTACACTTATAATTAATAATAACATAAGTAGGGAATACAAACTACCACAAAATAATGTTTGGAATTGGACCATCTAATTTTAATAGAGTTTGTTAATTAGTAGGCAGTTACAGCAAAAATGTAAAAATAAGTTGATTAATTTTGGTAACACTTAATCATTTTAATGATGGTAAACATGATGACCGATTATTAAATCCAATCACAGGTAACTATTTCACGCACAATGATGTAAGGGAATCTATTAAATCGTCAACTTCGTTTTTTATTTTCGCCTTTCAAAGTGAACATTTCAAACACGCTTATCCTCTCTGGGCATTGTCTATGGGCACCTGAGCCGTCGGATTGAGCCATTTCATCGATGCCCGCGGTCCGATGGTATCTGTAACACTTTTATTCTTGTTTCGTTCCAACCTCTCATTACGAATTAGTGGCGGTAAGCGTTTAGCAGCTCGCTCATTCCTCTGGAATTAGGAATTTTAATTATGGCATTTACAGGGCTTTGTGAGGGCTGTTGCAAATGAAATGTGACGCCCGGAGGTTTAATTCTTAGTGTTCTAAACACAGATATGTAAGAATAGACCGACCATCTTATCCCATTTTCTTTTAATCGCACCGTGTCATATTTTCAATTGTTCAAAGTTAGAACACTTAAAATAACTTTAATAAAATGTTCACGTGCTTAAAACGATCACGTATCAGAAAGCTCATATCATAAGCTGCTTTGATGTACCTATTCATATTTAACCAAACTGACATTTTAAAAATCATGCACAATAGTGCAAGATATAGTCACTTCTTGAACATATAAGGTTGTACTATCGATTATACACTTCTGTAGTCGTGAAATACCTTCAACACACCTACCAACTTCAGAAGTCGCTCAATCTCACGAATATTTTAAGTTTTTACGTAAACGACTTATTATTTCCGTTCAATGGGTGGCCCGTTCAATAGGTAACAATGCTGTAATATACACAAGGTATTAAATTAAATTCTTTTGAATAAGCAAATTTGCATAATCTTTACGAGAAGAGCTTTAAAAGCGAGAACTGTAATAATAAATATCAACCAGCATTGATTAAAAGTTCGTAATTTAAGTTTAACTTGGAATTGTATTTTATACTTCTTACTATACCTGTGTATTCCTGAATTAATTAACAGAATTTTATAACATATCGTTTTGCGCCCAATGCACCAATGTGTGTATCGGTACTTTGACACAATGAAGAGATAGAGCGCATTAATATTGGGAATTGGAGAGTGATTGGACAATATTATGGCCGCGGCATCAAGCAAGCTCCGTCTTCAGTGGCCAATGTAGGTACAAATTTTAAATAGCCAAAGAAACAAAAGAGCATCGATTGGTACAAAGCAGCTTGTATTATTTGGAACTTTTGAAATTGGAATAGGTACATTATTCTTCTTTAAATACGTTGATGTAAGCGAGGCCAAATACCTATAAGAAGTAGCCAGTAACAATCGCTCCCGGCCCACGCACCATATCGGCTAATAACGCCCGCCTTTATAAACACCGGGGCACAGTCGCGCAAATAGTCGATTTGCTTTACAGCTACCGGCTATAAATAGGCCATTGTTGTTCTAATCCCGCGTTGACTAATCGACTGGAGGTGAGACGGCAATCAGTAATAATAGACCAGAGTTAATTAAACTCGGCTTTTTAAGCACTCGCCCATTCCGCTGCCGTGTACGGTAATAAACTCTATGCTGGGTTCACTCCCAAAGGGAATTCTGGAATGGTTTATGCCCATATTTGCGAAATCCTGTAACTTCTAATGATCGTAATGTTTGTTGAATGGTATAAAAATCTGAAATGCAGGCTTTCTTTTGCCTGATGGAAAGCTATAAAGGGATCCTAGGACTGTTATAACGAACGGGAAACTCGAGTTTCCAATTACTATCAAGATGCTTCTTCGTGCTTCTTTTATGGGATCCAATTATTATTAGAAATAAGGTACCTATTAATCTCTCTTAGTAGTAACGTAAGATACTGTCCTCGTATTACTACAAATCATATTTGATTTCAGCTAGAAAGTATGATGAACTGACATTATCAAGCTATGCGGTAGTTCTTTTCACTCGGAGGCTTACCGTCGCACATTAATTTCAACTTTATCATATTGTAATAGAGTCAAAAGCATGTTAATGCTTATAATTAACATAAAAATTCGCCGACATCGCTTCTATGTAGCCGTAGTGCAGGACGTCCCGCAACTCGTTAGGCTGATGATTTAAAAAAAAACTGCTGGCATTGGCTGGATGGGAGAAGCCAGGGATACCCTGCCACTTTGGCGGGGTGAGCCTGCCACATACCCCGTCGCTCCCCTCGGGTGACGGGGATGCTCAAACGCATTTCTCCGGTATAAAAAAAGGGATAGGGAAATATGACGCAAATTAAAAGAGGCTTGCTCATAACACACTGTTGACTGATTGAACCTAAATATAATAACTTAATCTAATGTTTGCAAATGCAATTATAGCCCTTATCTTCTACAGCAGAAGCTACAAACCTATTGCATTGTTAAAATTCCCCAAAGCGCACGAGATAAAGGCCCGTAATGCGTGTTATAAGTAACACGGTATAATAAGGTTAATGCCTCTCAATTAGTTCCGAGATCGGCCACCATGTGTGGCCGACCGGTTCTCGCCGTAATGCATCTGAATGGGATGCGCGGGCGCGCCCTCTGAAGGGCTTCAACGTTTCTGTGCGCTTCGTGAAACGGGGGCTTAGCTTTGACTAGGTAGGTGTTTTTAACACAAGACGACTTAGGCCTTACTTAGGAGACGTGTCGCATCGGCGTTTTTTCTGTAAAAAGTTTTGGGAAAACGCCTGACGGGTCGCGTTAGGCCTTTTTTACAGGGGAATGCATTATGCACCACCACGTTTGAGTCCCACATACCACGCCGTCTCCCCCCAGATCCTTCCAGAATAGGAGGGCATACCCACTATGTCGCCAGTGGGCGTTCATTTCAATATGAAAAAATCATCTCTCAAATATGATCCACAAACAAAATTAATTAAAAAACATTAAAAATTTTACACTTACAACATACGATAAGAAACAGAACAGACATTCTATTAATTAGACTTTACCGCTCAGAAACTCAGGTTTCTCAATGGTATATTAGTCATTATTCGGATCTTATATAACTGAACGTTTGCAACGTAATGAGGAAACAATACTTCCAACTAAAGCTTCTTGATAGTTAGAAGGTTGTTGAAACTATAATCTTTAACACCAGTTAAAACATCATCTGCAGCGTGGTCGAGCGAACGACGCATTGCGTCGCATCGCAGTTGCAACTAACCGCATTCAATCTACACGAGGAAGCCACTATGCAATTTAAATATTTGACAGGGCAATAGACCGCGCACTATTGCATTTTGGCTTAGCTACCTTCACCGGGTACGAAGATGATGAGAATCTTAAGACGTTGTAGTAAGATCTCCTTTAGAATGTACGTGATACCTTTGGGGTTGACCGTCTTTTGTTAATAATTCCTGTTTGATTTAGTTTGCGAGATTTGAAAATGAGAAACGCTTGTATTTTATGTGTAGTTAGGTGCTTACAGCTGTAATGTACAGAATAGATGGCTAATAAGAGAGCCCAAATAGAACTACAATTTTTAATCTCTAAAATAATAATTCTAACGTCTGTCTCCATATTGCTGCAAGACATAATAGCCCTTTGCCTTGACCAGTGATGGAGATCGTATAAGTTAACTTTTAATAATGATTTTTCATCTAAATGTTATTGAACAAACCGGTAAACTTTATTACAAAGATTTCCTCATCTCGAATAATATGCTCAAATATCATATTATCATTGAGCCAAATTGATAATTTACACCTGTGATGCGTATCAGCCAAGTTCTGGAGAGCCAGTCTCCAAAACCCATATGAAAATTAATATGCACACTTCATTCTTCATTCATATTCTGATTTCTACAAAGTAATATTCTTTTAGATACCTACGACCGTTTAATTATTAGGATAAATATAATAAAGACAGACTGAAGTACTTACTAGTCATTGCATCCATTAGAAATTGCAATTAGTGTTTTTCTTAGTAACCTAAAATGGTGTTCATGTTTTATTCAACTAGAGATAGAACATGATAGAAGTTATTTTATCTTTAGATTCACTGACTCAAGTCAAATCTTATTTTGACTATTTATGTTAGCTTGTCATCATTTCTAATGACACTTCATATTTCGTCTGTTACTATCCTATTCAGAACGTATCTACCAAAACGAATTACAAGGTTTATGGTTTATTTCTTTTATTACCTTTAAGTTATATTATCACATAAGTATTAAATTATATTACCTACCGGTAAGATGATAATGAAATAAGGATACTGGCAGGAAGTGACATAGAAATCAGATTACAAACATAACATAGATGGAGGCTCTTATTAGAAATTTGTTATCAAGGTTGACTTTTGGTCACTGCACCAACCTGCAGCTTTATCTGGCAGATATCAATCAGGCCTCTACGACTATATAAATGACTTCTCTAACTAAGAATATTTTCTGCATCTATCAAAATAATATAAGAAAATTGAGTTCACTTACTAATCGGTCAGAACAAAACGTACCTAATCATAAACAAAGCAGTTTAATGCACCTTACATAAGCGGAGGTGCTTGAAACAAAACACTCAATCTGTTACTATCGCAGTTTCTTAACATAATTCAATTATCAAGTCGGCCATTGTTTTAAAACGCGCCGACCAATCAGAGGGCGCCCCGCGCGGAGCTAACTGCTGTGACAAGTTGCACACTGGGCAGTTTGTAAACATAATTCAATTAAGCAGATTGCACAGTGGTTTGTGCCTTATCGGATGTTATCGCTCGTAAGAAATTAGTTTAATGGTTTTCTGAAGCAAATGCAGTTTTTATTAATATTATGTCACGTACGTATTGATAAGAACTGTTTTTCATATAGCGAATTTTTTACACCAATTTTTTGATAGAAATTTTTATTTCTATCAAAAATATTTAGTTATAATATTATAATATTTTGTGGAATACCTATGTAAAATTCGTTTAAGAGTTAAACATATTAAACATTAACTTAAACGAATTTTACATAGGTATTCCACAAAATATTTCCATGTAAAATTCATACCTAATCTGAAATCAATCAAGCAATATGTATCTACAAAAAACAATAACACATATACGTTTGTAGTAGGTAATTGTAAACTGCAGCTTTGATAAATACCTAATTAAAAATTGTTTTAAAAAAACGAACCATCAATAAGGTTAAAGTAAGGTTAATTAAATAAATTATGGAAAAAAATTCTAATTGGCTTCAACCATTACTTTTAACAAAAATATGATAATAAATCATATTTTTGTCAAATATGATTTATAAATTTATCTGTACATATAAATCTGTCTAATATGAAATTGTAAAACGTATTAGAACTGTTTTCTTATACGAATCGGGATGGTTTTCCATCAAGTGAAGGTCTTTCACATACTAATTATAGGTAGGTACGCCACATATTAATTTAACCACAATTCATTACGAATCTCTTTACAAAAAGTTTCAAAACACCTGTACGCATTATTGAAAGTAAAATCGAGAACCCGCGTTTCGTGACGGAAATATTAAACATGACGAAAATACCAGTTGTTTTCAATTGAATTTTCGCTGAATCGAGTCTTAAACCTTAATAAGTCATGATGAGTGCCAAATTGAATAGTCTTTTGTTCAATTAAGACGCAAGTGTTTAATGAACGGCTCATTCTCATTGTGAAACGATTCGAAATTATGTGGAATGGAAAAATATGAATTTTACAATGCAATTGCGGTTTGGACATTTTAATTTCGACGTCGTGACGTGGAAGTGTAAGGGAATGAAGATCTGCCGCTTTGTGTAGCTGCTTTCATACATTTGGTGGCTTTACATTATTGAAACATTTATGAAAACACTAGTTTCTGAATGCAACTTTTCCAGAGGGATTTCTTGGTATGCAACACCCTTAAAAGAGATTTTCGTGACCAAACTAACCTTGAGCCCTTTTCAATATATTTTACCTCAAAGTAAGTATTTATCGAATATGAATTACAATGGTTCGACAATTCAGGCTTGAAAACGTACCTAACAGTTTCTTTCGCATTAGTCTTGTTAGCTAATAGGAAAGCTAAATTTTTCAGACTAAGATATGATTTTTATTAGATAAGACTTTAGTCTGATAAAAGGTAAGATAATCATAAAAGCTTTTTATACCAAAATGCAGTGACGTATTTCTTATACAACTACCATCAGGACATGAAATTTGCAAAACATATTTGAGTGTTTCAGAATAAAAAAGCCCACCTCACATTTCAGTCGTAAACAAAAACCTCAATGTCTAATTATTACTTAAATACAACTTCCTACTCTCGTTCGTCTGTCGCTATTTATAAGTAAATATGATTATCTCGGTATTTTATCTCGCCCGTTGAGTTACATCGGCGGAAGACGTTAGTATAAATCATATCAAAATACCTACGAACTTACCTATTTCTGTATATTAATTGCTTTCATACTTCGCGGTTCGGTAAGCGGACTCGTGATCGTGAAGATTGTGAAAATGTGCACTAACTGAAATGGCCTGCGGTTTCGCTTTGAATTTATCCGAAGAGTTGTCTGGTACCATTTTAAGAGTAGCTTTGAGCGTAGTGATTTCAATTACGTCAGTAGATTATGTCAACCGTTGGAGTAAGCGAGTTCTGGACGTAGGACGCCCTCAGGCCAGGTGAAGTGACGCTTTGCTCAAGATGGCTGGTAAGTGCTGGATGAGTGAAGCCCAGGATCGAGCAAAATGGCGAACAAAGTGGCGAAAACAGGCGTAGAATAGTCACACATACAACAATAAAGAAACAATAACATGCAGAAAAAGGATACATGTACAAGCATCTAATTATATACATATTACAAAGTATTGAGGAGTGCATTCTCCAGACTTTGACTCTATCTTTATATTTGGAGAGGTAAATGAACATTCAATTAAGTAAAATCAACTCGGTAACTTCTAAATGCATCCTGGGTGATACGTAAGTCTAGAACGCAGTTTTTTTGGTGTGAGTTAGAATGGTAATTTTACTTAATTAGTCAGTAACGATCGTGTAATTAATGCTCTTAATTATTATGAGTTGCCACCGGCATGTAAATGGAGTTATAAAAACCGGGCAAGTGCGAGTCGGACTCTCGCACGTAGGGTTCCGTCCCACTATATAGCTAAATAAATGTTTTTCTTTACGTTTTATTATATTGGAGTTAATTAAATGAAAAAATTAGGTAATTTGATTTATGACGTTTAAAAAAAAACTACTGTCCAGATTTAGTTCAAACCAAATTTCGTTAGTAGTTTGCATAGTGATACACATGATATATTTTTTTCAGTTTTATCATGCCCATATTTTAGAAGTTACGGGGGGGGGACACTCATTTTACCACTTTGGAAGAGTCTCTCGCGCAAACTATTCAGTTTAGAAAATAATGATGTTAGGAACCTCAATATCATTTTCAAATACCTATCCATAGATACCCCACACGTATAGGTCCGATGAAAAAAAAATTTTTCAGTTTCAGTTCTATGTATGGGGAACCCCAAAAATTTTGAATTTTTTTCTGATTTTATTTTAAAATCTTAATGCAGTTCACAGAATACATCTACGTACCAAATTTCAATAATGTAGCTCTTATAGTTTCGGAATAAACTGGCTGTGACATACGGACGGACAGACAGACAGACAGACAGACAGACAGACAGACAGACAGACAGACAGACAGACAGACAGACAGACATGACGAATCTATAAGGGTCCCGTTTTTGCCATTTTGGCTACGGAACCCTAAAAATGTAAGGGGGACTTTAACCTGAAAATTAAAGAGTATTTTATGTTAATATAATGGACAAAGCATGAATTGTTTCTTTTGCGGTATCAAATACCTATCTACTCAGGTTTTGAAAACCTAAACGCAACTTTTGGAATTACAGTAGAAATATAATTTTCTAAGCTTATGATAACAATTAAAACAATAATAAGTAGATATTTCATCCAATTCAAATGTCGAACTCTATCTTTCAACATTTTTGCTCATTTAATATTTACAATTTTAATTTAGTTAATCTTTGTTTAACATCATAAGTGAACAGATGTTTCCTATTAACTTATAATATTCTTATCTGTTTGGTCACTGCTTCCCTGACCCTACCCATCTCCATAAACAAGGCTTCAAAATATAATTACAATCGACTAATGCTTGATATAGAGGTATTTTAAATTTAACTTCTGAAAATCTGTTTGTGGTAAAATAGTACAAGATGCTAGAGCGTTATTTATCTACAATAAGAAGGTATGAAAAAAAACTTATTTGTACCAAGTTTGACTTATGCTTCCTGCTCTAAACCTTAAACCATTATTTATTATTATTTATTTTTATTGTTTAATCGTTTTTGAACTACCTGCATACTTTTACTTATACATTAAAGATACACCAAAATAACACTCAAAAACGTGCACAGTTTTACTTCGAATTATCAATCGAATTAAAGGAATTATAGTAATATATATATTTACTGCCATTTAAACTCACATAAAGATCATTATCTTCCCCTAATGAAGCTTAATACAGCTACGCCCACTGCTGTAAAGAAAAAAAATACCACCGCCATTTTTAAAAACAACCAATCGCAAAGTCACCTGGCCCTAAATTGGGGACCCCAACCCAATGGTCGTAATTACCCCGAATGGGCAAAAAAATCAATCGATTTCGTAGATCGATTAACTTATCTAAATCAATATCTAGGGGTATTATGTTAAGGTTAGGGGAAAATAACGGATATAATAGCGACTTTTTTGGGTTTGCTTGCGGCGAAATAAGCTTACTTCATTCAACTACGAGCACCATTTTGATGACTGCTTACTAGAACACCCAGACCCGACTCGAGCGGGTAATGACACTTTAGGCTTTAGGCTTTAACCATTGCAACCCTTTATCAAGAATGTTCATAGTTATTGATAATCTTGTAAACAAGATTTGTTCTATTTACTCAATGATAGATCATTCTTCTATATCTTTAGCAAGAGCCACTAAGAACTAAAGTGACCAAGCAAACTATGATCTTATCAGACAATACACAAAATAAGGCAACTAACAAAGCTACACACCAACTACTTTATGGTAGGCAGCGGCATTGCTCTCCCCCTGGCATTGTTACCGCTTCACAGACCGCTTGTTCGTCTGCCACCAACAGTAATAAAAAATTAAATTCAAAAGAAAATGGTCCATTAGTGCACATATTGAACCAACTAGGTAGTTTATTCCATTAATTACAATCACTTCCTAAGCCTATGTCACAAAGATCAAGATTCATACAAGAATAAATTCTTAATGAGTTTAGTCACAGTTTGCGCCCGAGGACATCAATTCGGCCGCTCAAAGGCGCCGCTTTTATTTACAATAATAACCCTATAATCCGCACTCGGGGTGTCCGAAACCTTGCCTTATTATTATAGAGGGAACCGCTGCCGAATTCGATGGCTCTACTACGTTCTATAAACTATGGTGCGTTTTTCCAAAGATTATAAAGACATTCAAACACTTTTGTCAACTTTCATTCATTTGTTTCGTAAATTAATACATTTTGAAGCATACTCTTATTTTCAGAATTAAATCAATTACCCAGCAATAATAAAAGGTAGGTATGTGCGGTAGGCTCTTTGCCAGAACTTAAAGGTTCTGTTTCTGAACAGCTTTGTTTTTATTAAAAACATACAAACAATATAAGATGTGCGGTAAACTGTTTTCTATTTCATGGTTTGATATTGGCAAACAATGTAGGTAGAGATTGTGGTTGTATTGTACGTTTTCAATATTGTAAATAACTCTGGAGTAGATTTAAAATGTATTGAGTATGTAGATACTATCGTAAGCTAAATTATGTCATAAATTTTGCTTTTCTTCGTATAAACTGCTTCAGATAACTCTTAGGTTGTATGTTCATATTTGGCAGATAATAAAGATTTATTACCGCCAGTTTCTGAGGATATTTCAATTAACTTTATTAAGTTACAACACGACTCAATTATGGGCTTCTGGGTGCCTGTTAATCATTTTGGGTCATTATAACGTTATATCGTTAAAATGCTTAATCTAAAGCTTGGGAAATCTTGCAAAAACTAAAGTTTAGTATCTGCACAAAGCCTGCTCTAAATATCTCATGCCCATCTTTTAAGTTTATAACAAAGTTCCTAAAGTAGACTACTTAATAATAGATAATAATCAGGCAACGTTATGTACGTTAACGCACTTATGTTATGAAAGTCGGAATACACGTACCACAAAAACACATGTAGGTACTTAATTGCAATATTAACATTCAGACACCGGTCAAACACTGAGTTCATCACATGATTGTCTTAATTGGAAATCAAACAACCAACCTCGTAAGGTTTGGTCATTACCAAATGGAGCCACCGGGCCAGTATGCTTATTTAATTTAATAACAGCAGTTTTGATGAATATCGTCTAACACTAAAAGGCTGCACTATGATTGGTCGAACATGCAACGTCATATTACATCCTTCATCACACAGATGGACAAGAGATAGGACGCGACGAAGGTACCCCGGTTAATATAATTAAATTAACACACGTCACATTATGCACCTTTCTCGCTCAGTCTCTACGGAAAAGAAAGAAACGGACATAATGCACCTTGCGTTTCGGAAATTAGCCGAAGAAACCAAATGTGTGGGCCATATTTTTTAACATTTCACGTGCTCCTCCTCGAAATAAATAAGTTTATGGGGTAAAGACTAAATTACACCTAGTCTATTTATTTTTATGGGCTATTTTTCGTTTAATCCTCATGGTAAAAATCGCTCTTGAAGATACCCCGTAATTATAAGCATCGCTTTAACTTTATTACACATAAAATGTTTATGAAGATATAATCTTATTGTAACATCTACGTACACATGTGTATTTATATTCTCAATTTCTTATTTTTAGCACAGAAAATCGATTGTATTTAGAAAAATGGCTACTTTAGTACGCAATACCGTGTTTCTATTAAATGATTAGGGTCAAAGAACAGCCGAATCAAAACGTCGCTTTGTAACCCCCACAACGGGCGTCCGAATAGATTTATTTCATTAATTTATTTCCGAATTACAATCCCCGCCGGTACCCCCATCGGCTTCCAATTTAATAAGCCCCCCATTCACAATCAATTAGTCAGCGTTTTCGTTCTGAAACTCGTATTATTCGTGTAAAAGCGCGCTCTGTACGAACCCATAATGGCGGCCACTTTTTGCCGCCTTTTTTATTTTATTTTTCATAATAGGGGTAATGTAAACGTGCCAGCACTGACACCTTTGCGGACCCCACAGGAGGCTGTATGGGAGTCATTTGCGGGGCAATAAAATATAAAAATTGTGCGCCCGCTGCCGACTGTCTATGGTCACCGGACTTTTGTGGCGGCCTCTTCGGGTGACTATTAAAGGGTATTTTATCACGTTGCTGATGAAGATGAGTTTATTGTTCCTTTATTGAATTTAGGTTTTATGTTAACCCTGTGATTATATACCTATTTTTTAAAGTTTTAGATACATAAGTGTACAGGCAGTTTGTAATAATTATAGTGGCTTTTTCTCATCTAAAGGAATTTTAAAATCTACTATCTACTCGTATATGGGTGTGCAATGCAATTAATCTGAAATACTTTTATCCATTTAATTAATTTGTTCATAAATTATTTCGTGAAATAGTCAAACAGGTAAGTATATAATTAATCTTAAATTATTTAGTTAAACATTTGTATTAACATAATGTTTAATGCCCATATGGAACGGCTACAGCAAATAAAATTATACATTTGAGTCTCTTTAATAATAAGGTCTCGTTTTCATCAATCACACTGATTCAACTGATCATTGACACATTTTGAAATGAGGAGCAGAAATATTTTTATAATTAAAAATAAAATCCAACTTTTACGTCATTAAAGTCCTTTTACTCGTAGTAGAGCGATGTATTCTTCAGACTAACTACATAACCATTAACATTTTGACATTACCAGTACAACTTCCAATTGTTTTACCGACATCATAATGCCCAACAACAACTGTTTGTTCAAACTTCTAACAATAAATACGTAATGTATTTATTCATTATTCTCGTTGTTCGAATGGGATGTAGTTAATGTAGCGAGCGGTCGTTACCGAGATTGCATCGCATAATGACAAATGTCATATTTGAGTACAAAAGTACAAACGCATTGTGTATGTTGTATATGCGTATTATATATAAATGTACGTGTGTGTAATATCACGTTGTCTGTTGTATGAGTGTTTGTCCTTGTATTAAGATAAGTATATGTATATATTTCACAAACCGCCCTGTAAGTAAGTATTTATATAATATTATTGTACATTATTTATCGACTTTAAGTAGGTATCCTATATTTCAACAATGAGGACAAAATGGCGGTTCTTGTAGGTACTAACCAGCACCTATGATGTGTTACCCTAAAACATTATTAGTCTAACCAAAGAGGATTAGGTACCTACACAGAAAAAATACACAAAGGAATCAATTTTCTAACAAATAGCACAAAATATTTGCAGTTAACATTATGACTTTATAGGTGCAATTTTATATGGTACCTATATGTGGATAAAAGTAAAAACTTTTTTAAATAGAAGTCACACTGTCTATTTATAAACTTACAACTTTTACAAACATCTTAGTACCTACTCTAAGAATCACTTTGCGATATTCTCATAACTCTCACAATCGCATCCGTGATAATAAACAAACGTTCATTTAATGTTCTCGTAATAACAGCATAGGTTCCCAGCAATAACATCTAATCTGCCACCGAGCCTACATCACAGCACGGGGATGTTGAAAAAATATTATTTCCGTTCAGAACAAGAAATGACTTCCTCAATCAACCGCATAGTCGTAGCAATGACAAATGACTGTTTGGCGCTTACGTGTTAATCTCGTAGCATATGGAGCATAGACAACGCACACTACTCCCGCCTTTTCTAACGTCATTCTGACAGCCCTTTGTTAATCGTCTTGATGTCTTCTTTTGTGCCAGTAACAATGGGTTTTTTGCAATGTCCGTGTAAATTGTGCTCATAGAGTCAATTAAATTCTTTTTAGGGACTCGAGTAGGGTCCCGATGAATGACTGCATGTAATGTTTGCGGCGTTTGGGTCTCATTGATTCGGCATTTTTATTAAGTGGTTAATATGCTATGCGGTTTTATTGAATGTCATTTATAATTAAGTTGGGTAATTTTTATGAAATTGAATGTTGGTAAATTGCTATTTGTATGTACCTACCGAAAATTTACAATTTAGTAGATCACAATTATCCTTTTACTTTATGCCTATTAAGATAGTAAGTACCCAACATTGCAAATATTTCAGAATTTTTATTTAGTGAGCAAACCACATTAATTGATATTCGAATAATACCTACCTATCTATCTTATAAAAACCTTTCTTATTTAACGGTTCTTAGTAGGTTGTTAGATAACTCTAATATAGATATTACAATATAGATATAGATGTTAGAACATAGTACTTAATTCAAAAATGTCTTACTGTTGAAGTTCATTCCGATCATATTGTTATTAATATTAAAATCAAAAGTAAAATAAACTAAACTGAGTAGGTGTGTACATAATTGGTGTTATTATAACAATAACGATCACTTCATAATTTCACTATCTTACCTAATACGAAGATTGTCCAAAGACTAGCCTCAAGTTTAATTGAATATTTCACAACCGAAAATAAATTTAAATTCCTGGCCAAAAACCAGCAATGACAACAAAAAAAAGTATGCGCCTACAAACGTAATGACAGGCCGCGCGGCGCGTTCGGGATCGTTCAATTTCCGAAAGCCGCTCTGTAATCAATGACCAACCGTCTATTTTGTCCCGAACATCTTTATCGTTATGAATTTTAACTGTTATTTTTGAGGTAATAGCTGTGGACAAATTTTGTGGGCGCATGATATATTTTTTTTGTGTACCTATTCATTTAAACTGGAATGACGAACGTTGAAGGGAAATTGTGTCTCAGTGAAATATGAATGATGTTACAATGATAAAGCTTTTGGGCTTTTTATTTGATAACATGTTTTGGACAGATATACCTAAATAGGTTGATATTTGGAAACAATTTATATACCAAAGTTTAAAATGAACATAAAACTTTATAAACATTTCTAGTCATATAAAATGACTTATTGCAGGCATTTATATTGACTAAAAGTATATTAAGTACTAGTACTTACTAAGTATAATAGATAGGGACTGAAAAACGACTGAAATACCTACCTCTACATCTCTGAAGTACCTCTATTACTACATAATAAATTATGTTGGGAGTGGGAATTTTTTTAATTTTCAATGGATGTTACAAAATACTTGAGACTATTTTATGCTTATAAATGTATTTTCGTTCTTTCGGCACTGTTGCAGACTCCATGTTCACGGAATTTATAATATCATGCAATCCTGGGTTCTTTAGGCGGGGCGTGAAACGGCATCTCAGTGGGCCTTCAGGGTGAGGGCGACAGGCGCAATGGGCTCTATTTTGCCTGTCGACCTAACTTTTGGACCTCACGACCGCTTTCCATCAGGTGGGTGAGGTCATCCTGAAAGCTCTTCTTATAAAAAAAAAATGCAAAACATAATATACCTATATAAAGTTAGTTTGTAGGTAGGTATCTTGCGACAGCACGTAATAACATCATCTTTATTCGTAAATAGCTTAATCACACTTTACGTCTAATTTTCATTACGATATTCGTATAAGTCCACCCAATATTCACAACGCAACGTGTTCTAAAGGTCTTAATTATCAACATCAATATAATGTTTCTTGTAAGTATCTACACAAGAAACTGAGCAAGAAATTAGACAACTCGCCTTTACGAAGCCTCGTTTAATTTGAAATAATAATGTTATTAGCCGTTATACCTTCGGATATTATTATTTTACACTTCAGTTGTAGTGTAGGTTCATAAAAATAAGTGCATAGCTTATCTATATAATTTGGATATATCTACTTATCATTAAAAAGAGTAGTAATTTCACTATACTTATACTCTTTTCTACTAACCCTGTAAGTCATCTTACAGGGTTAGTAATTGAAATTGCATTTATGGTCTACTTAAATGCTATTTTTAGATCGTTTTTACTAGGCTAGGCATGTTGTATCTTATTGAGCCAACACTATTGAGGTACATATTTAGTATTGAGGTAGTACTGATAGGAAAATTAGGAAATCTGGCTTACATATAAAGGAGTGATATTAAAGATTATTTATTTAATTAATCGTACTTAAAAAGTTATCTTATTTAATCGTACTTAGTAAAGGTTAAACTCATTAAAATCAAATGAAATAGACTTATTCTCTACCTATTAGATTATGCACTATAATTAATGATTCTCGAGGAATTCTGAAATTGTAATAATAGATTACCTACCTATAGCTCCTTGACTCCGTAGTCATAAGCTTAAAAATTGTTTAATTAAAAATAATCTTATACCTACTTAAAACTTGGCTGCACAGTCTCGGACCT
Organism: Conogethes punctiferalis; assembly: GCA_031163375.1. Lineage (NCBI taxonomy): Eukaryota > Metazoa > Arthropoda > Insecta > Lepidoptera > Crambidae > Conogethes > Conogethes punctiferalis. The sequence goes on along the minus strand of CM062098.1, from coordinate 7,391,308 downwards.
TAGCCGGTTCCATAAGGAACGAAAAAAAAGTTTAATTAAAACAATTGTTTAGTAGGTACAGTCTTGTTATTGTCATTCTGAGAGGAAAGCACCATTGCTTCCATATGTTTGAAGGCTGATGATGATGATGGATAGATAGATAGATATTCCTTTGATGTACAACAAACAGTTATCTTAAAACTAGGTACAGAGATTAAAGTACAATTACTTAGGTTGTCTTACCGCTAAGCGATCTCATGACAATAACTTCTGATGGTAATATTAACAATCTTTTTAAATAAAAAATGATTAAACTTTCATTATTACCGCTTAATAACTTCAAATTTCATTTTCAAATTAGTGCTGTTTATAAGCAGCTTATGAAATTTGTAGAGACTGAAAATGTTCTGTTCATTCAATTTGTATTGGCGTATAACTTAAAATAACTAAGATTATGTTAATCCTAGATACATTATCGATGCACTAATCTATATGTTAGGTACCAATATCAACTGTCGCCGGTAATTAGTCAGAGCCGCGCAATTACCAACGAATGCCGACTAATTAGTGCAATTAATTTGATTCATCTATCCGTCTTTAGGCACAGACAGACGAATTAGTTGCATATCTATTTGTGAATGTGTAAATTTGTATGCGGGAGTATTGCTAGATAGTTTAGTAATCGCATGTTTAATAATATAATTAATAATTAATTGGATATAAATTAAGATGTACCTAGCCTTGGTTATATACGTGCTTATACCTACTGAACATTTTTTTTTTATAGTGACACTGCACTGGAAAATTAAATAGAGACCCAAGTTACTACGACAAACGATCAAGTAACCAAATCAGTCAATTCAGTCACTATCGCCAGTTTGCCTTGTAAGATTTAGGCTCTCTGGCTATACACTGTTTAGTCCTTTGGTATCTCGAAGTAACTTTACAGGTTTTTTGCGTAGTGTTGCCAACCAGGCGGGTAAATTAACCTACCACCTGCGAAGACACAAATCTCGGGAAATAAGCCTACTTTGACTAAACCCACGGAAAGAGATGGGTCGGTGATTCGTATTCTTTATTGATCACCGTAACAATAGAATTGAACTTCAATGATATTATCTATACCTAATATGTTAGAATCTAACTGTATAAGTTATCTAATCAAAAACAAAATCTTAAATAACAAACTATTACAGTAGTAGTTTCATAGGTTTTTAAAAGCATCGGTAATGTTTATTTATTACGCCAATAGCGTAGTTTAAAAACTCTTCAATAAATAATTCAAATTATATTTGGGCAGATTCCAACAGGAATCTGTTTTATGTTTGTGAACTATGTATCTAGTAATTTAGCTCTACATTTGTATTCATGTAGATTACCATTGACATTTCGTTGCTCCAATTAGCAATTATATAAACGCTTTATCAAATTGTTTAGAATGATATGGTTTGGTAGAGCCAATCAAATCCAATTAAATTATTGACAAGGAAACATTATGTATAATTAGGTATTAAACATCAATAGATAAACCTTGTTCAAATGGCTTTTGTACATTGAACAATAAGGTAATAACCTTCAAAAATAAAAAGTCACAAATTAGCTTAAAATATTTAAGCTAATTTGTGACTGCAAATAGTTTGACTATCCTCTCAATCCAAAAGAATCGAATGGCCTACTCGTACACTATTGATTTACCAATTTTACCTACGAGATTTTTGAGATTATAACAGTGACAGTTTTATGAAGTTCTTAAGAAACCTTAACAAAGAGAAAGTGTCAATAACAAACGAAAGCACTTACCTCCATTGTCAGCATTATTCGCCTCGAAGGTTTTACTCGTCATGTGGAACAGAGCATCCAGGGGCGTGTGGGGCGCCGTGGAGCCCTGCTGCGGCGCGCGGCGCGGCTCCGAGCAGCAGTCGGAGGCCGACGACGACCGCTCCGACGCCGAGTCGCAGCACTCCGCCGGCATCTCGCGAGGCCTCAGCAGGCCCAGGGCCGCCAGCCGCCAGCGCTCGCCGTCCAACAGCGCCGCCCCCGCCAGCCGCTGCAGCCGCTGCAGCCTCTCCAGCCCCGACGCGTCCCACGGCCTCACGATACGAGGCGGCGTCCGCGGACTATGCGACAAAATGTCCAATATAGAAAAACTCTTCACACCCTCCCCGCGACGCTCCTCCGCCGGCTCCGACGCCATCTTCAACCTCTTCAGCGGCCTGAAGTAGTCGTGCGGCGACGGCGACCGCGACGGCGCCGGCGACGGCCGCCCAACACTGATATCGTCCTCGGAACAGCTGTGGCCGGACATCGACTCCTCCTCCATCATTCAGTTCACAGATCCATCACACAACAGTCACAGGTTAAGTCGGAACGTTCCGGCGTTTGTCACTAGCTAACACGGGATACGGCTGACGAGTCGACGCGCCTCGGTCAACTGACGTGGCGTATGACAGCCCTGGCGCGGGAGGCGAGATGGGGCGGGGCCTGTTGAGCGCCCGCCAATGGGAGCGGGCCGTTTTATTGCTAGCGTACGCCGATTGGTTGGGAGTGGATCGTGAGGCGAGTCGGGTTGTCACACTCGAAGCTCCAATAAAACTTTTTAATCCGGCCCTGGATTGGGGGCGAGATTCGTGGTGTGATTAATTTAGCGGGCGAGGGGGGAGGCGCGGGCGCATGGGGGGGAGCGGTTAATTACCGGGATGAAGACGCGAGTCTAACTACTCGCTCCATTATTTAGCGTCGATAAGGCCGACGTTTGTCACTGGAGAAATTGCCACTTTCCTTCATTTATAGTTCATCGGTTAATGAGGGATAAGCGTTGCTAGTTGCCTCCACTATTATGGGAGGTAAATACAAACAGTTTGTATGCCGTGTGCTAATATTTAATAACCGTGGGTGCTAGGAATCTGCCAATGTTATTGGAAATAGCGTTAACCGTTTATTCTAACACTTTTATTAATTAATAACTATGGAAAAAAATACACGTTACTTACTGAAAGAAAAAACACACGATTATAAAATTAGAGCAGATACCTACTTAATCAAAATACATACCTACATGCTATTAAACACAGTTATGAGGGCATAATAGCGTATTCTAAATCATAACTCATAATCAGGATTCATAGTTCAGTTCATTTTGTAAAAAAGAACTTTACGTAAATAAATTCTACCTAGCTAGGTACATAAGTACACGTATTTACAGTTATATTAATTTAGCGCAGCATGTCCAATTAATATTATTAACCATTTGAATAAACTTTTAAAATATGTAGTGGTATAGGTACTACATGTTTCAGGGTTTATTAGTAAGTATCATAGTAAACTGATTCAGTTTTACGTCTCCATAAATCGAACTTTAATAAATCTAACATCATTTAATAGCATTTCAAATGATCACCTTTTTGACCTTCACTTTCTAATTTCATGAATTTTACCAACTATTTTTTAGGGATTACATCTTATTAAATCTGTTATAAGTAGATCGTTATGTTAAATTCAAAATACTATCACTAAAAACGGTGTCTGAAAGTATTCAAACCTATTTTTTTTTTGTTATTGAGTTACTTTGTGTAATTGTGTGCCAAATAAAGTTTTTCTTATTCTTATAAATTAAACATCAAGAATTTTAATATCAAAAAATGTTCTTCGACAAAGCTCTGTGGCGGGCCCCAACCAAATTCGTTTGATATTCAACCAATTATTTAATAGCCAGCTGTCTACGAACGCCATTAGCCCGGTGGGTGTGTTATTAAAACACTAATAGTGTAATTAGACACCTACACAACTCTTTGGCCATTGTTTTTGCGTGAATGCCGCGGATATAATAATTAGCGAGAACTAGTCCATTCACGTAGATATACGATTATTTTTCTTATAAGAAGTCTAGGATTGGAGCTTTTGTAGAAAAGGTTTAGTAGATCGTTAAAAATAAATAATCACCGCGCTATAATCGATAACACCATTAATTGATTTTATCATTTTGCTTCAAGCCAACCTCACGTGCTCGTGTTGCATCCTGCCGAACAACAAACGAGGCACTGGCAACCGACTGGTGGCGGTATAACCATCACAATTGAAGGCGTAGCTAAATACCATAGACCGATGACGGGCAGCATCGTCACCGGAGCGAGAAGGTATACCCTGCGATCGCCAACCCGCCTGCCCAGCGTGGCGATTATGGGTATATCCTCCAGACGTTTGTCCTAAGTGGCGAACAATTGGAGAAAGGATGCTGGTGATGAACGGAGGCCTCCTCCAGAAACGCCAACCTTCCCGATACTGGACAATCTGGTGGTTGCAGGTGTCCATAGGCTGCGGTAACCGCTTAACATCAGGCGGGCCGTAGGCTTGTTTGCCACCCAAGTGGTATAAAAAAAATCTGCATCCCTCGGCCTTATTTCTCAAGTGATCGACCCATCTAGTCGGATTATATAGGTATAAACTATAATTAATTATTTAAAAAAAAATGCAAACCAGCTCTTCAATCAATACCTTCACTAAGCAATGGTTAGCATCAAAACAAACAGAATTAAACCGTAATTATTGGACGCAAACTCGCGGCTCCGACTAATGATTATCAATAATTTGCGGTCACCTAATTAGTCCGTTGATTAAATTAAACAGCGCATTGAACATCCTATTAAATGATGTGCAAAAAATGTAAAGACAACCGCCAAGTGAATTAATAGTGTACATGAAAGATTTAAACCAAGTAATTATAATGATAACATTCTGCAAAAAATGCTATAAAGTTGCGTGTGGATCTAAAAAATAATAGGACAAATCATATTTCTTTCAGTTACTCTGTAAATGCTATACTTATTAATGTATCTAATAGGTAAGTAGAGTAGACATAGTTTCGTAGTCATATTAATTAACTGTTAATTTAGAGGTATGCAATAGGTATTAGTATCTAATGTATTTCTTGTAAACTTAGCATTGCATAGATTGCAATGTAGGTAGGTAAATCTTGTTTAAGTAAATATTTTAGATTTTCTTAATCTGTCTTGAATCTAAATATTGGTATAAGAAAGACGAGGTTCTAATCTATTTAAACTGAAAATAAGATGCACTCAGTTTTTTTAGACAATTTATTTAAATAGTGGGGAACCTGAATTCTCAGATGTCTCTTAGTCTTAGTCGACTCTTGAAATAGGTTGGTAATTTGTATTTTTATCCGTCACAGTAAGCAAAATTGATAACACTACTACTTAGGTGTATCCAGTATTAACACACTCATGATTTGTTACACTTGGCCGCTTCACTGCCGTGCGCCTTCACCGTAACAATTACTCATAACCCTACATGGTTACAGGCCAATTATAAAACCGAAACAGTTACATTTGAGTTTCGGTCGTGTTACAAAGCATTAATTATAATAACATCGCTTTGGTATAAATAATTAAAGCTTTCGAATTATATTTTGGGTTTGTTTTCTTTTCACTATTTAAATGTTATCCTGTCGAACATTGAGAAAGTCTTTTGTATAAGATTCAGTAGGCCTATTCCGAAGTATAAACCGAAATTTATGGCCAATGGCAATACTAAGGTATGCAGAAAACTAAAAGCGAATTATTCTCGAGGTTTCCATCAGACCTACATCCAACCATTCCATTTCCATCAGAGACAGCTTAGCTATATGTAACACTACATAGTAGATCCCTAATTTTTTTCAAAATTAAATGTAGCCTATGTCAAATTGAAAGAAAGTAGCATTCTATTGGTGATAGATTTTTTAAATCGGCCCAGTACTTTTTGAGCCTATTAATTACAAACATACAAAAATAGGTACAAATCTTTCCTCTTTATAATATTAGTACTTATAGTATTGTGCGTTGCTGGGGCAAATTGACAAAATGTCTACTGTTATAGTTGTGCAGTATATACCTAGTTTAAAATCAAATGTATGGTGTACATTAGAGAATTACTACCTATGTATATTTGTCTATCTATCTATCGTCGCCATAGTTATCTTCGCCCGCCATTTTGAGTGGTCGCTTCACGCCTCGCCGGCCGCGGCGTGGTAACTAATTTAATTTGACAGCTAGTTCGAGGGGCGACTTAGTACGACCAGTCGTACTTAGACAACAGGGGTCCGATTAAAAAAAATATTAAAGCTCTTTTTTCAATTTTACCGAGCCTCCTGTAAACAGGATGAATAGTTAACTCTATTTGTTAGGTTTCGTTATCATTATCTACGTTTATTGAAATACGAATTCGGTCATTTGTTTAATTAATTATTTTAGAAAATTTCCAAAACATCCAATTTCTAACCACTTGGGTATCCGGTGATTCATCTACATCGATGTGTTTATTTCGTAGGAATACCAGTGGAATCATTCCTTAAATTGCATTAAAATCCATATGTCACGAACAATCACCAATATTTCGAGCGGAAATTACACCAAATTCAAAAAGTAACAAAATTACACCCCCGCCATCACTCAACCAAAACATTTTTTAAAATACAAACGAGAAATACCCGTATAGAAAATGAAAACGTCTCATCTTCTAACGCGCCATGTCATTACGAACGATGTCATTTCCCATGAGCCAGATACCGGAACTGGCGCCATATTGCTCGCTTTCCCGCCATTATTGGCCAATCATGTCGATTTCCGGTCCCATTTACGTTATTAGTGTGCGTTATTGACTATCATTTCGGTAATGCCACCGATTAGGTTGGATAAATACATAATATAATGTATGCCGGCGTTGGATAATGTAATGTGTTTATTTAGATAAGGTTTAATGTGTACCAAAGTATCAAAAGCGTTTGTATAATAATTGTTTTCAGGTATTATTTCATATTACGTTACTTTGAAGCGAAATCCTATTGAATGTAAACGATTATACAAGGCATGTTATTTATTATATTGTTGCTTGCATTATATGTTGTCTCCACCCTTTAGAATACCGCAGTCAAATGACCTTCGGGTCGTGTTTCTGCCGGTGAGTAGGGTTTCGGAGCTCGTGGGGGGTTGGGGTTGGACCGGCTTGGCGGTGGCACAACTGACAGGTGACTCACCAGATACTTGCCCGTTGTCACAGCGACTTGGGCTTCCCTTTCGCTTTCCATCAGGCGAAGGGAGGCCATTATGCCGAGCTACTATAAAAAAAATGTATATTAGGGGTAGTGTACGCCAAGTGCAGTGTGGCAGACGTTTTGCGCAGAATGGCTGCCATGCTGGATGCGAAAAGCCTAAAATCGATCAAAGTACTTAGATACTGCTTTAGATAGGCTTCTTGTTCTTTATCACTTTGGGATCTGTAAAATTATTTTTTCTTTAGCGTGAACACGGTTCTATTAGTACTTCCTCTTCGTAAGTAGGTAGGTATAACTGTATACGAGTATAATGAACATGTAAGCATGTATGTAGCAAATTATACCATCTACAGGACAAGTCCAGAGGAAGATATTAAACAATGCGTAGTATTTAGGTATTATAAGTACCTATTATAACAAATGCGTGCTTCTTTTAAACGGTTTAAAAGTTTACATTTACGCTAAAGTTTCAAATAATATCTACTTAATCATTAAAAAGTACCTACAATTAACACTTACATGTCTTAATCCCCTACATATAGGACATTCTGTACCTAAGTACAGGTTGAGTCCGGCACCCCAGCGCCGAATATACTTAAGACGGCCCTGATATTACCTTTGCTTTAGCTGTATTATAGATAGAAAGTTTCAAAGTCACGAAATTATCATTTAGCATTACAGTACATTATAAAGCACAATAAAATATATTATTCCAAATAAATTGTGGCCTGTATGAGTTCACGCGCCGCCGACCATAATACGAGTATAATAAAGCCCAGATTGTTTCCAATGTTTGTTTTTCATATTTATTATTTGGTTAGTTTCAAGGCAACTCATTAATCGTGTAGAAATGGCGCGACTACAGTGGAGAATTAGTCTTTCTTGATACTGTCTAAAAGTTTACCTTTTAGACATTCATTAGTGGGGAATCTACCACTGGTTGAGAAGCTAAAATCTCAACAGTTCCTTTGGTTGACTCTTACGATATCCACAGAAATAAATAAGGCAGTCATTTGTATTTTTTTACATCACCGCACAGAAAAGTAATTTGTTATTAATAGGTAGGTAACTAGGTTAGCGCTCTGCAGATACTGACTTTGAAGAGTTTAAATTTTACTGGTCAGTTACACTTAAAAATCCTTTACAGGACCTCCATAAGGCTTACGATATAATAGTAACAGTAAACATTTCTGCGAATGAACACTGAGTATTTTTTTAAATTACGGTTTTCACAATTTGCCTACAACAAAGGTATCTGATATGTTAACCACATTTTGCATAGCGGGTCTCATTAATAAAACGAGTAATTAAATTAATATTATGTATGGAAGGTGAAATAATTATCATCGCGTTTAAATTAATTAATTCCGAGACTTTGAGAGCGCAGAAAATTACTTTAGTTAACACGTAAACTACTTATAAACTGTGTACGTACATAATTATATGTCTTCAGTAGGTATAGTTGTAAAGAGATCAAAACTCAGAAAGATAAAAACTGGGAATTATTTTTAAAAAAAAATTAAACCGACTTCAAAAAAAACACAAACGACCAAAACTAAAAAGCGTTAAATAACGTATAAGTAATTCTATCCTTAATACATAATTATTTAAATATTACAATTATCACTTATTTTTGAAGTCAGTGCCAGTCTCTAGGTACCTAACGTAGACTGTTGTTGTATGACGCGCGCGGCCGGCAAATCCCCACGACAATATAGATACATTTATTTGTTTGGCTGGCACCGACTTCAAAAATAAGTGATAATTGTAATATTTAAATAATTATGTATTAAGGATAGAATTACTTATACGTTATTTAACGTTTTTTAGTTTTGGTCGTTTGTGTTTTTTTTGAAGTCGGTTTAATTTTTTTTAAAAAATAATTTTATTTTTCTATTTTTAGTTGCGTTAATGTGCTGTGACCTTGAATAAGGGGTAATTAATGTCCTTAAGAGTTTTACTTAGGAATGAAAAATTTTGCTTTAAGTCAAGTGAAGATTTTGTGATCTAGAATCAAGCAAATCACTTGCCAAATCACCTTCCCTATTAGCCCTGCATAAGTACTTACTACTACCTAGTTCCTATCGACCAATGTCAGTACTGTTCCCTAACTCCTAACCGTTAAGGAGTTCTGTGGATTCATCATCAGCACCAGATGCTGACGCCCGGAAGCATATACCTGAGTAGAATATGATAACGTAACAAAAACTCCATATGAGCATACAATTTTTGGCTGTTGCCCTCAATTTCTCCAGGATCCCATCATCAGATCCTGACTTGGTGATAATGGGACCACCTCGGAAGTGTCTTCTGTCGAACAAAAAAAAATTTTTGAAATCCATCCATAATTCACGGAATAATCGGTGAACATACATAAAAAAAAAAAAAAAAAAATATTATACATACAGACGAATTGAGAACCTCCTCCTTTTTTCGAAGTCGGTTAAAAATTAACAAAATGTTTATGCTAAATTCTGACAATCCGAGGAGCGGATCAAACCGTGATACCAATGTGTTTTCAAAAGAGTTAAACATTATTTGAAGTGACGGCCATCGAAAAAAAATGTGGTACGTAGGAACGTAGGTATGTTTAGTAATTTAGAGCAAAAGTTAATATGGCACCAAAGCCGTAAGATTACTGTGAGCCAAGGTCCCCGTCACCAACGGGATTTACCGGCCAGACCACGCCGAGGGCCGCACAAGGTCGCCAGAGAAGGAGACCAAGCACCCAGGAATCCAGAAAACCCTGGGAATGAAGCCCGGGCAACGACGCAATGCCTCGAGGCCCGAACGCAAGGCGAAGGCTTCGTAAGATTCAAGAGGCTGTCGTTGAGTCCTCCTCATCAGCCTATCGCAGACCACTGCTAGACGTAGGCTTCTCCAGTTGTTTACCACTTTGTTTAAGCATCTGGAGACTTTACCCATAAACGCCAAGCTGGGCATTCGAATCGGTGATCGCAAGGCGTAGGTTCTCGCTCCGGTAACGATTGTGATGGTTATACCGCCACCAGTAGGTTGCCAGAGCCTCGTTTGTTATTCATAGGCAGGTTAAGGAAACTTGAAGTGAAAAGATGATAGGTGCCTTACATCTCATTGCCATTGTGCCGTGCTATTATAAAAAAAGGTAATTAGGCACCGTTATATGGTGCAAGTTCCAAAGACTCGAACAGCACGTTTCGCCTCTACTTTCATAGTACGAACGGCCAAGCTATGGAACTACTTGCCAGCCTCGTTCCGATGCTCATGACCAGAGTGAACCAGTTTTTTTCTGGGTGAGCGCGCTTCATCGTAGACTGTGATATCGCTTACCATCAGGTGAAAAACCCATCCATACTAATATTGTAAATGGGAAAGTGTGTCTGTCTGTCTGTATGTTTGTCTTTCTTTTATGGCAAAACGGAGCGACGAATTGACTTGAATTTCAAATGGAGATAGTTGAAGGGGTCGAGAGTAACATAGGCTACTTTTTGCCTCTTTCTAACCCTCCACTTCCCTAAAATGGGGGTGGAAGTTTATATGGAGCATTCACACCGAGTTTAACGCAAGCGAAGCCTCGGGCAAAAGCTAGTATTGAATAAAAAGAAACGGCTTCTGTACCTACAGTAAGGGAGCGCCCAAATCAGAAATTAGGTATGCAGCACCTAAAAAAGCGTAACTCTCATTACGTACACGTGATTAGCCCTCACGCGAAGTCAGTCACCTCCCCATGTGCGCAGTAATCTGCGGCCTAACCGCCTAATGCCCAGCCCGGCCACCCGCACTGCTTATTACAATTTATGTGTTGAAACCAAATTGAGATGTGTTATAATGACCGCTCCCGAAATTATGTCTATGAGAGGGGATGTGATCGCGGTACGGTCGGCGTGTTAGATGCTACCTGACATTTAGATAGAAAGACTTTATTGCGCACCACACAATAAACTTAAAGCTATATACCTACTTAAGATTTTTAAGCATTAGAAACAAAATTAAAGTCTTTTATTTATGTACGTTATTCTTTTATTTTATTTATTTACATATTTAGAAGAGGTTGCAAACACGAAACTTGACTGGGTTTGATACGAAAACATAAAAAAGGGCAAATTACAACACGTCTGCAGATCTTTCCCGATCACTGATTCTTGCTTACCACATTATTGTACACCTTAAATAATCAGCGATACTTTTTTGTTCATAATACAATGTTACTAATAACTACCAAAATATACGATTATTGCACAATTTAAACGATCACGGTCTTATCGCTGTTTTAACAGTATTCAATCTAATTTTTATAGTCGGAAAATATCTAATCTTATTTTACAACTAAGTATATCCAACATGCAAAAGGCTATACTTAGGAATAAAGTATATACGGACAAACTACTGTTCTAGTAAACATTATGACAATGTATTCTATATCTTAAAGATAACCAAAACACAACCAAGCGAATATTTACGTGAATGAGTATCAAATGCGCCTACCTCAACGCGAGTCGTTTCAGCCCGCGGGTGCCGGACCCCTAATGATACATGGCGGGAGCGCACCTTAGCGGCGGGTAGTGGGTTCGCTTCCGGTTCAGCAAATTGTTCGACACTTGTAACTGCAGGGTGGCAGCTGTGGGGGTGGCAATGATTAGGTGAAGAGTTTTTGTCGGACATACTGTTTGTCGTTATTATAGTAATATGGAATGATTTGTATGATTTCGGGTTGTCTGTGGTGTGATCTAAAAAAACTGTTTATTTCATACAAATCATTTACAAATGCAGTCAATAAAACTATGGTGTGAACCACGGAAATTGAATAGAACGGCTTTTTTTTGTTTAATAGAGTCTTTTCTGCGTATAGAGACAATTCAGTGAAGTCGCCAATGACACGACTCTCTGAACACTCGATATCAAAAGCAATAGGGGAAATTTTACGCGGTAGCTGAATTTTCACATGAGAAAACTCGAGAAAGGGGGAATTTAAATGAATCTAATGATAAACTAGAAATACCTTTACTTTACACTGAGATGATGAGTGACATCAACTACTTCAGAACAGCCCTGGTGACTACTGTATAATAATGGGCTACTGTATGCAGTCCTCTTTTGATCCTTTATTCCCAGTTGTCCCCTCTGGCCCTGTCCCCAGGGGTGACAACTGGGAATTTACTTCCCGGTTGTCACCGGGGTGACATTTCGTGCCGACTGTTCCCTTTGACGGCTGACTAGAGGGGACAAATGGGACGACTGTTTCCCAGTTGTCACCTGGTGGGGGGACAATTGGGAAGACGGGAATAATAAAAAAAAACATGTAATTTCCATAGATTTTCCATTTTTTCTTTGTTGTGCTACATATAATCAAATTTAAAAAAAACAGCAATGTTTGACTTTCAACATTATTAACTACATATTGTCAAGAAAGTATATACAATGAAATAAAAAAATAAACATGTTTCCTATAATGGGTACAATTTTGTAAATATTAACATTATTTAATACTGATGGTCGATATTTACAGTGATGTTTTTGAAACACTGAAAATTGTTTACACCTACTTAGACATAAACTTAATGTCTGGGTGTTTTCAGAAAATGTACAACAGACATATCCCCATGCAGAAATTCCATCTGCATCTCTTGAATGTATTGAGATTCCTATTGTTAATAATCTATGATTATACCTATTGAGATTGTACCTATGAGGGCCATTCGTGCTATATATGGTTTAAAAACTCGCGATTTTCTTAGAGACCTCTTTTAGGAAATTAACATTTTAACAGTAGCATCACAGAATATTTTTGACTGTATCTTGTATGTGCGTAAACATTTAAATACATTTCGTAAAAATTCTGATAATCACAGCATAAACACCAGAAATAAGCACAAGCTTGCCGTTCCACGTCTGAGGCTTCATAAAACTGGGAAGTCCTTCGATTCATAAGTGCTTGTCATAAAGCCTACTTGAATAAAGATATTTTTCATTTCATTTCGTTATTAAGGGAAACATAATGTTTATTTTTTTTAATTCATTGTATATACTTTCTTGACAATGTGTAGTCAATAATGTTGAAAGACAAACATTGCTGTTTTTTTTAAATTTGATTATATGTAGCACAACAAAGAAAAAATGGAAAATCTATGGAAATTACATGTTTTTTTTTATTATTCCCGTCTTCCCAATTGTCCCCCCACCAGGTGACAACTGGGAAACAGACGTCCCATTTGTCCCCTCTAGTCAGCCGTCAAAGGGAACAGTTGGCACGAATTGTCACCCCGGTGACAAATGGGAAGTCAATTCCCAGCTGTCACCCCGGGGGACAAGGCCAGAGGGGACAACTGGGAATAAAGGCTTTTGATTCGCAATTTATTTTTAAATTGACTCTACTACGCGTGTAAAGTTAACGGGGATAATTCGCCAATGTCAAGTGTTAAGAAAGACACGTCAAAACGCAGAATTGGCGAGAGAAGTAGTTCATGCAAGTATATCCAT